>JAGKQI010000099.1:722150-1444301 GCA_018806915.1 Phytophthora colocasiae | reverse complement strand
AGCCAAGATTGGTTCGATGTCGTGAGAATGTCTTGACCGTCGCTGAAAACGTGATGTTGGGATAAATCTAGTAAGTGAACTGAGACTGCACTTCAGGTGCAGATCATGCGAAGATGACAAAACAAAACTCATCTCCGGAAGCTTTCTGTAGTCTGCTTCTGGTTTGGAAAGAGCAGCATGAACATACCTCACGACCAGCAGTGCGTCCACGCATTCGTGGAATTCGTGGGATGGAGATCTACTGGGTAATTTATAGCGAGCACCAGAAACCAGCAACAAAACCAGTTGAAAGTTTTTCAAGCTGAATTTAACGATTGATGAAACCCTACGCTCAGCGGAGTTGGGGACGTGGTCGCTTGGAAGCAGGTGCAAATCTCCCAAAAGCCTTTACCATTAAGAATCACTGTGTAGTGCTGGTGGACGACGTCTTCGGAGTGGGCACATTGGTGGAGCGGGCTGACTTCCCGCTTGATCGATCATGGGTTTTCCAGCCAAAACGGGACTATGCAGGCTTCAACGTTCTTTCGGCAGACCTGCACCATTAAAAGCGACTTTAACGTTCACGAAAGAGTCCTTGCGTTTGTCGAGCAAAAGTGGTCGGTGGTAGGAATTTAATGATTCAACGAACGATTTGACTCGCTTTATTTTTTTGCCAAACGCGTGGAGCTGTCGTTGCGAACGTCGCTGAAACTTCCAGCTGCAGACGTTTCATTTCAGAGGGGGACTCTTGTATGCAACTGACGTGAATGATTTGGTTCAATTGTTGACCTGAAAATCCAACAAACGTCACGAGCAGTGCAGATGATGTCGTCAGGATCTCAGCCGCTGGTAGTTCACTGTTCACCATGACTGCTGATTCCCACCGTGTTGGGCTTTGTAGTTCTCGAGTAGCTGGAAAATCCGGAAGCCGAGGGAACAGGAAGAAGTTTGAATCATTTATGAAGCCAGTGAGGATTTTCGTAAAGTTCCGGTGAATAATGTAGGAGATATGAAGTTCGCCTCGAATGGGGTTATCCGTCCAGTGCTTTGACGACCATACATCTGCAGTTGATGCGAAGTGGAAGAAGTGAGGCGTCGAAAACCTAGCGATCAGACAAAGAAGCGAGTTGTTCCAGATGCTGTTAATCGAAAGAGCACTCGGTCATTTCGGAATAAGAGTGAATCCAGATGAATCTGATGGCGAAATTTGATCACGTTTCCTGAGCTTTTGCACACACGTACGAAAAATCTTCAGTTCGTGGATTCAATTCAGGGCGTTAATGACTGCCCAGCAGCGCTGACAGTGCGTGTGGCATGCAATCCTCTTCAAATCATTGCATAATGGAAGAATCGCCGTCGATACTTTTTCCAGGCTACGATGCGTGATCTTCGCAAACTGAATAAACCTTTGGGGGAAATGGATTTGGCGAATGATTTTGGTTTTGACGTTCGCACGAGTGAGCTGTTGCGCAACCAGTTCGAGTTTTTCTGCAGAAGCTGGTCGCTATCTGTCCCTGTTCAAATTTGCCGGGCTGAATCGAACTCGCTGATTTGGTCGCGACGAACGGCAAAGCGCAGCAGATGAATACCCAGTCCCAGAACGTGCAAGTCGCGATACTGTTTTCGCTCACTTCGATCACGGTCTTCTATCACCATTGCTTGAGTCATGGCAAGGACGCTGCGTCGTGATCACTTCGATGTGAAAGCAGTCCACAGGCAAGAGTTATTTGTTGAACCATTTGACTGGCTCATCTTCGTTATAGCTGGAGCACGTTGCACCGATGGAGCTTGGACGTCCATCCGTATCCTGTCCGAAGGATATTCTTCTGATCGTTTTGGACTTTGAAGCACCAGGATCCTTTTGAGCTTAAACGGGAATATAGAAGACGTCTTCCTTTCGGTGCTTAACGCGTCGATATCACACCACGATTTTTTCGGATGGAAATGCGGTTCGACAAGGAGATTTGACGACTGGTTTGCGCGTTTGGCAAAGGTGTGTCGTTAATCAAGGGAGACTCGAGCCTCTTCCGCGGGGCAAATTCGTACATGTCAGTGAAGGACGTGAACCCGAATGACCAGAAGGGTGTGCTTGATGAATTCCTCACCAAATTCCAGAAGCTGGTGGGTGTGAATAAGGACAGTAATTTCTTGGCTGGACTTGTACTCAGGTAAACTCGATATCAACCGCTCGTCACTTCGTTAAGCACAATCAACTACTACCAGTCGTTGATGCATGCCCAGAATTTCCATCGAGAAAGATTTAGGTCATGATAAAGTTGTTGGATTCAGGGAGTGGTAAGATCGTTCCTGAACTGTGTATTCCGCTTCGGTGCTGAAGCAAAGATTTCGACTTCATCGACTGGACATCACTGGCTTTAGCGCAAAGCAGTTCCAATTGTCGGAAATCAGCTCAAAGCTCCTGGGTCTTCTTCGAACGGGCTGCATTGTCTCTCGCGAAAGAGTACATCGCGAGAACAGAAGACATTATGACCGCACTAAACAGCGACATTGTTGTGGCTGGTACGGGAAAAGTGATCGACATTGATTCGGAGACGGTCATTGGAGAGCATCCAGCTTTAGGTGACGGGGTGGAGATCTCTCAACGAAGTTGTTAGCCTTGACGCGCTCCCGGACTGGGAGATTGACCTTGGATTCGACTGCAACTCCACGAGCGAGAAATAAAGTTCTCGCAGCTGCTCACGAGGCAATCAAGCAACTTCTTCGACTGTATTCGCGTAGCAATTCTAGTGTCCGAGGTGGGAAGGTATCGAGAGAGATGGTCGCCAATTTGATGCATACGCGTTTTTCATGCGTCGTCGTAAGGCTCGGATCTCCATTTGGCGAAGCAAATGCTTGGAGGTCGAGTTCCCGACGAATGGAAGGCTATGGAGCTGCAATACCGCTGGACGGTTCCAGATGTTACCAGGGCGTTGCCACAGAGCGAGTGCGACAACTGTCGACTTGGCTGCATGAATGCTGCTTCTCGGCCCCGGGAACCATCAACCACAACTGTGGAGGTAACCATATCTGTGCTGGACGATGTGAGTACTGTGAAAGTTAGTGAAAACTTCGGGAAGACTCCGTACCGTTCCAAAGAATCTGGTCACGAGGGGAAATGCGAGTGTCGTGATGGAGATCGACACGTCAGGCCAAGAGTGCTGAATGAACAACTCGCCCAACTGCGGTAAGAAATGCTCAGTTGAAGCGAGGCCACCTGATTCTGCACAAGTGCGGACGTCACCATTCACTCTTGTGGTGAATAGTACCAGTAAAGTTGCTCTGACTGCTGCGTCTTGAACGTGGAGGAACCTCACACCTGCTCACAAATGTCGCAAAGTGCGCTGCATGCAGCAGCGCGGGTCGTGGACGGGTGCAATGAAGTTCGGTGGTACGCTGGATCATTTTCATTTGCTGCCAAGTCGACGTCTCAGTGGCGTACTCTGCGGAGAATGACGTAACGAGAAAGGATCAGATTATCGTTTGATGCGGCTTCTGAAGCCCCGGTAGTTCACATGTGTGGAAATGGACACGAGTGCCAGACCATGAAAGTGAAGAAGACGGGATCTGTTTGATTTTAAAGTGTTTCTCAAGAAAGTCGCCTGAAAGACGTTTGCGGGAGCTCGTATAACTTTGAGTTCACGTTTCAGGAGACGAATGGCTCTCGTAAGAAGTGCACGAAGCAATTTCCACCAGGTCAGAATGAACGCACCAGGGATCGCACACTGGCCTAGACCAAAGCGGTGAAGACCAGACACCATTATTGCGACGTCCGTTGCCCATGTTGCAGCTACTTCTGTAAGAAGAAATTTAGGCACCATGGCTCACACACCACGTCACACGGTAACATGCGCAACACGTACTTCTTGTCGGACGCTGAGGACATTGACATCGAGGAGCGCACACAAGGTTGGTGGAGTTGGGGATAGCCGAGATGTGCAATTTGTACTGCTCTCAAGATGTATATCGAGCACGTGCATTACCTGGACTGTGAGCAAGGCAGTAGTCAAGTGTTATACGGGAAGTTACCACCGATCAGCGTCGACATTGCACTCCGTGCCTTTGGGATAAAGCCAGCAAAGGAGACGAATAAAGTCTTCCACAGCAGTTCTGGAAGACTTTGGGTTGGGAGTGATCCATGCACTCGGAAGCTGGAGTTGGAACTGTTTGGTAAGTGCGGCTACAAGTGTGATGCCCTCGATCACGATGAGAAACCCTCGTACTGCATGCTCCCTGCTTGGCACAAGTCAGAGCCGAAACCAACATCCGGTTTTCGACGGCTTTACGTACGTCATGGGCACAAGTTCCAGTGCGTTCACGTTGCGAATGGAGGCAAGATGCACCACATTTTCGTAGCTGGACTGCTCAGGTTCAATGAGTGGATGGCCTTGGGAAAACTTCATGGCTGCATGGAGAGAGTACTGCTTACAACCGAATCGCGACCGGAGCATCGATGGATCGGTCACGCATGTCACTTTCGACAACCGCCCGCACCTCAATTCTTCGCCGCGGTGATCGAGGCGAGGCGCAGAACACACGCTGAATGACGAATGTCAACGTCGGCACCGCGGTGCGGAACGAATTACGCCAGGCAAGACTTCGTGCTGCAAACGAGGTGCTGTCGAGAGCAATTTTGACGCATACAAGCCGGCTGTAGTCTTCTTCAGTGACGGACATCCTTCTGACCCTCTTCAGGCGTGAGGAGTTGGCAACTCACATTCGAGGATGCTACGAGAAGAACGGCCTTCAAGCTCTCTTTGCAGTTGGCTTCGGGAGCATTAACTTGGCCATACTGGAGCGAAAGTTGCAGAGAAGTTGGGTGGAACACATCAATCACGTCCCGACGGGCAACGAGTTGAAGCCGACCTTCTACAGCATACCGCCTTCGCTGAGTACTCGAGCTGGTCTTGCTCTAGCGAAGCTTCGATCGCGAACGGAACTGCGTCATTTGCGGGCAGTGACTTGGCACTCAGGCGAGCACAGTAACGCTGGATGCGGTGTAGTCAACGCCTTCACAAGGCTTGTTTGGATGTGTTGCGCGTACGCCGAACAGATCGGGGAATCTTCCACGCTGTCCGTCGTGCCGTCGTATACTCGACTTAGGGTTGTCATGAAATTTCCTCGGCTTCACTAGCAGAGTCTTTACGTGTCGTTGCAGTGGTAGTTGAAAGCAGAAGTCGAGCTTTATTTGAAAGTTGAATCATTGAGCAAAAGCAGTGCTTGCTGATGCTGTTGTTTTCCATTGTTACTTCTGAAGTACGTCTGTTTGGTGACAAAGAGCTTGATCGCGTTACACAGCACTCTCCTGGGCGGACCATCATACCTTTGACGAACACCTTCACAAAGTTGTGATCGTCGTAGCATTGTGAATGACCTTCTGAAATATGTCCATGGGCGTGTCACGTTCAGAGAGCATCACGTTGTTTCTCGCATCGTACATCGACGAGAATCTGCATCAAAACATTTTCCTACAGCAAAGCTGCCAGGTATCACTCCCAAGCCTCAGCGCTTTCGCCCCTCCCAGAGTTGCCAAATCAGAACGCATCTTTGAAATCAAACGGACTGGATTGGTGCTCCAGAAGTCCCTTTCCTGGATTCCCAGTGCCCGTATCGACAACACGCACGTCTGAATCGCACGTAGCATGCTGGGCGAATATCCCCGGCAATGTCAGTCCCCAACCCAATATCCACGTTTTTCCCACCACTTTCCTCGTTACATCCAGCAAGCCATTCGCAAAGAAGAAATTTGACACAGCGGGCAGCAGGTGCAATTGATGTGCCTGCTGTGCGTGTGCATCACATCCAGCTCGTGCTCTCTTCAAATGCACTGCATGGGCCATGCAGCCTTCTTCTCCGTCAGCGCAAACCCAGCTTCTTTCGAACAGCCCCAGGTGTCTCTCCGTCCAGGGTGCAACATCTCCACAAAATCTTCTTCATCCTTGGACTCAGCAATATGCGATTGGACATGGACGTCGTATTCCTTCGCTTCGCCAGAGCCCCAACCCTTTCAAAAGTTCCAGCGAACAGGTAGTGAACAAACCTCGGCGTGATAACGGGCCGGACCATCCCGTCATCTCTTATCCAAAGCGTACTGAATAAATTCTTCCGCTTCTGACAAACACTTGTCCACACTAGAAGACTTGTACGTTTCTGGAGCATTTCCATCCATGGAGACATTCAACCCAACCGCTAAAAGCTCCTCTTTGAATCCCTGCTGTAAGTTATCAAGATCCGTCAGTATTTTAGTGAGCTACTCGACGTGTATCGTGCTGGAAGTATTGGAGCCGTGGTGATACCCTCACTCAACATTTTGTCCAAAAGTTTCGAGTACCCATTCAAATGGCGACGTCTGGGTCTTTAAAACTCTCTTTCCACTGGGAATGTATATTTCTCCAGTCACCGCATCAATGGGTATCGTTCAGTGGCAGTACCCATAAATGTGTTCTGAATTGAGGAGCATGGTACATGTGTATCCAATGAAGCCAGGCATGAGGAACTGGGTTTTCGGGAGAAACCAGAATATCCGATGACGGACTTTTTGATAGGATTTCAATGTCACTGGAGAGGATCTTAGGTGAAAAGTGCGAGCAATACGGCTATTGAAAGGTCAATAGATAGTGAAGGCGTCCTCGAAACAGCCCTTCGATATAACCACGGCACCAGGGGGTGACACTCTGACACCGATATTACCGGTACGTTAATTCTATCTGCGGAATGACCCTGCATTTCCTTCCGGTGCAGGTTTTCGGGTTGAATGTGTCCTGGCACCAGGGATCCTGATTCGGAGGATGGTGTCCTTTCATTCATTTTCTCCCTGACGGTATGTTGCTGCTAATGTTGCTGCATTATTTTTGTAAACTTGAAGTCCTGTTGGGCATAGGTATTGCTGGTTTCTTTGAACAGGTGCAACTTCAGTGGTACCAGGACGACGAGGAAAGATGGTGAAGCTGGAACTGTTCTGCGCCCTGGTTGGCAAGAGGATGTGTTTTCTGTCGAACTCGATGAGAACAAAGTCGGTGCAAATTGAAGGATGAAATCAAGAAGAAGAAGGGAGAACGGCTTAAAGGGAGTGGATGCCAACAACCTGCAGCTCTTCTTGGCGAAACGAAGGACGGCAAAGATGGCTACCATACGATGACCCTGCTGCACTAGGCTGTACCAAGGAATAACTAGCGACAGCATAAAGTCTTTGACCAGTGAAAAGAGGATTTCGCCCACAAGGACGTTGAAGCACTGGCTGTTTGAAACGAGCAAGATGCCACAGCCATCTACTGGCCAGATTCACGTTGGTAGTGTATCCGGAAGCTTAATGTCGAGTACGACAGGTTGACTGTACCGAAGGGTCCTGCCGTGAATATCTCTTCATGCGAGGATCTCTTGGTGTTCTTGGAAGGTGAAATGACCAACAAGGAGAACATTATGCCGAGCCCTCACATTTTGGGACCCTGACAGCTTGCAGTTTCGATTGATTGGAAGACAAAAGGCGATTGAGCCTGCAGCGAATTGCTTTCGCAAAATTATTGAGGCTAGTCGCACCACAGGATCATACCGCACACGCCGCCCCATACCTGTTTGTTCTGGAATTTCAGGTTTGGGGAAAACGCGTATGCTGGAAGAAGGCGAAATGATCTTGAAAGAATTGGGGCTGGACCCCGAACATATCGCTCACGTGATTGTTCCGTACGATCATGGGTACAGTCCGAAGCCAGTCGAGCGATCGATGTCGATCGAGGCGTCTTTCTCATGGCGGCTTTTGTATCGCTTTTTCCTCGACAAGAATTGCGGATTTTCATTTGCTGGCTGGTTTCAGTCCCGACTGCCTTGTAATGGACATGAGTTGACATTGGGGTACGGCCATCGACGTCATCGAACTCAAGTTACGCCAGAGTGCACGGACAAGAGGGATTGTACTTGTTTCGGCATCGATGAGTACCAGAGAATTGAACAAGCAGTGAGCTTCTCGAAGAATCCGAACACGTCAATCCTGCGTGAACTCGTGGACGCCATAAAAGATTTACTGTGTATTCAGTCGGTGGGTCTGGTTGTGCTGCCGATGTTTGCAGGACGGATTTGGGCATCATTGCAATGGATTCAATTGCCAATACATCGTATTATATGACCGAGCGGCTTCCGATGACCCTGTTGGACATTGGGTGAAGTGATCATGTGTGTGGAGAGCAACGCAAAATTTGCCATGTTCCTGCGAAATACCCAGATTCGTCGCCATTTGTTCTCGTTCGGAGGTGTTCCACGATGGGTGGTTGATTACCTACTGGAATTGAAGTACTTCGCAGCCAGACGTTGAAACCACCAGCAAGTGTTTCGAGAAAGTCTGGAAAGACTACGTGGCATCTTTGCAAACTCAATAGGGAACTCGTCGGCTCATCCGTTTGGCCGCCTTTGCCGTATCCAATCAACAAGTTGCGGATGGTGCCTCGTTCGATGCGGACTTGAAGTGGTCACAACTTCGAGATTCAGCGCTGTGCCTGCTCAATCCATGCAGAACCAGCGCAAATTGCGATGTTCAAGTCCCATATGGCTTGTTGCAGTTCATCGCCGTGATACCCAGTTTCCGTTTAAGACTACCGCAGAGATATCGTTTGCGAAGGCTTTACAGGATATGAAGGAGCTGGTGGATACAAAACTGTTCGACCTTGAACCGTGGCAGTCGTGGGAGAAATTTGGTGCTTGTTTCTATGCGGTGAGAATCAATGCATTGTTGGTGCTTGGGCGCTCTACGGTGACACTTAAAGAGCTTCTTCCTGGCGCACTGATGGATGAGGACACGTGTGAAATTTCAGTGAAACTTGCTCCGTCAAGAGTGTTTCAGTGTGCAGAACAATTTGGTACGCCAACGCCCAAAGAGGTCTCACATAAAGACCGCCGTTCGCAAAAGAATAACTGGATCTCGAGTGGCAGCATCATTGTAAATGGAGTTGATGGAAAAGGCGTCGACATTTTCTTCGCTCTGAAGGACGCTCTCTGGGAACTTGATCGTCTTTGTCGACCAACGGAAACGAGAATTTGGTAAATTCCATCCGTGCCACGCAAAAAAGTATCTTCGCAAGCTGAGGAAATACCGTCCCGCATTTCTCGGGAAAGACACGCGTTTGGTGGGAGGGATTATGAATTGTGTAACCCCATCAAACCTTCAGACTGATATTGTGCCGCATGATTGCTTCTTTGTGACCCGAGACGAGACTGAGCGGTTTCATGGAACATTGGCTTATCATCCAGCGTGTTCACCCTTCGTCCCAATCTATTCAGCTAACAAAACAGCTCTCATGTCAGTGCTCATTGGCAGCAAGGCCCATAAAGACCAAGCCGCTGAAGAGATCATAAGGAAGAGGAAGGAACCAAGTGGGGGATTTACCGATTACGATGCAATGCGTTCACGTTTCAAATCCATGAAGTTGGAAGTTGAGATCGACACTGAATTCGCAGTTTTGTGTGGTTAGAGATAGCCCTCCTAAGAAATGTTGGTAGCTGAACCAACAATTGAACCTCAACATTACGTTATTTCGTTTGCTGCCTTTGATCGGTTTGATTATGTTTGCGATCGCATGGTATCACCAGGTGGATATCTTGCAGTACCGCGGTAGTGAAACCCAAACGACTAGCAAGGGACGTGACGTACTCGTGCAAGTGCTGAAACTGGAGCCAAGAGGAAACTTACCCACGTGGTTCTTTCCAGGTTGTCTTGATCGCCGTCCTCGGGTCCAGAGCATCGGTAGGACGTCGGACTTGAAGTTGTTCCACGAGATCATCTCTTGTGTTGGGGGTCGCGTCCGGTGAGGCAATGAGCGACCAAGTTCCCCGTCGTCCTAATCCACGGTAATATATTCTCGTTTATATCTTCTTTTTTTTCCTTCTCCATCTTAAAAGTATTTTATTAATTTAATTAATTACAGGTGTCTTTGGCTTCGGGAAACAAAACGTCCTTTATGGGGGAATTGGGTCCCCTATTGGCCTGAGAAGGAACTGGAGAAGATCAACCCCAATCACCTCTTAGTAGATGTTGGAGGGGTATCTTCAGACCACGATCGAGCTTGTGAAGTCTTCTATCAACTTATAGGGGGTCAAGGGGACTATGGGGAACAACATTCGACTGAAACAGGTCACGACCGCTATGGAGAGACTTTTAAGCAACCTTTACACCCTAATTGGGGGGAAGAAAACCCTGTCCATTTATTAGGACATAGTTTTGGTTCAACTACAGCTATTGAACTGTTCCAGATGTTAAGTTCGGACTTTTTCCGAGTCGGGAGTTCCCACAAGTGGGTAGCCAGTATTACGTGCATTGCTGGTCCTTTAACATGCTCCACACTGACTCATATGATCGGAATGGAGAATGGCCAAGTGGTTCATGGAGGTTTTGTCCATCTAATGGCGATAATTTTGGGCTCCTGGATCAGGTTGTACTGGAAATTCCCTTTACTTAAGAATGCTGGGAATCTCCACATGGACCACTGGAGCAGATACTCCCTCAAGGATCTACTAGTGGCCAATGGACCGATCAACTCATCTAGAGATCTCGTTGTACATGGAACTTTACCAGAACATCGGATTTCACGCAACGCCCAGTTGCAGCACATGGATAAAATCCATCTACTGAGTATCACGACTTCTCCGAAAACAGTACATCGTCCGTACGGGGAAGGAATGGCTGTGGCGATGTTGATATTGTTACGTTGGAGGCAATTCCCCAAGTGGTGGCCAAGTTTCGCCAGTAAAAGCAGCTTTCGAGCTGTAGCGAACGTCCTGGTCGGGTGTTACTTGTTGTTTAAACTCATGAAGTTGGATATATCCAAGATGCCGAGTATGTACGGACTCAAGTGGCTCATTCGTCGTCGAGCTCGAAGTCTTCCCATGATCTTCGATGGGTTTGAAGCTGGCAGTTGGGAGCACAATGACGGAGTAGTGAATATCCAATCCATGCTGAGACCGTGGTTCCCCAAGCCTCAAGAGATGGAGAGGACGATCAGTAGTCATGACTTACGACCACCAGCTCCTTCCCTCCCTGTGACGAACTCTTCTTCGTCTTTGAAGGATACTACGTTGGTTCGCTGTGAGTCTCATATCTCCATTGACGGATTCAATCGAGACACAGATGACGAACAGGCTCAAGTCTCGGGGAGGTTCGAAAAAGGACGCTGGTATGTCTACCGAGTCGACAGTAACCACCTCGCGGGGACGTACTGGGACAGCAACGCGTCTGATCTCAGCTACAAGGCGGTTTATTCATACGCCAATGAGGCAAGGACTACGAGCGACAGGAGGGGAAACCTTCAGCTGTTAGTGGCGAATCTCATCAAAGTTACCGCCATGGTAGCTACAGCTGAAAACTGAAAATTACCAAAAAGACAAACTGTCGGCTTCAGTTGTTAATCTTCAAGAGGTACGAGGTCTCGTCCTTCGAGCCCCAATTGCACAATGTATTTAGTCACGGTGTTGGAGTCTAAGTACGGCATGACAACGCTAGCAGCGTCAACAAATTGCGTTGACTTGAATCTTGAGTTTGTCCCTCGTCGTCTTCTTTAATAATTGACAAGCTTATTTTGCTGTGCTGCTTTCTGCGTCTTCGCGTCGTCAAAAGATGCCAATACCGGTAGCTCCTCCATCTTGTTGTCATCCCAGTTGTCCTGCAGCTTTTGCATCGTACCCCCCCCCCCCCCCCCCCCATGACATCCTTCGCCGTCTTGATCTCCTTCTTGTACTCCATGCGTGTGGTCTTTTCCTCGTTGATTTTGGAGTTGAGGGAACGCATCCGCTTTAATTCACTCTTGGAGATGTTCCACGATGGGTGGTCGAGTATATACATCGGAACTGACGAAATACTCAGAAAATGACTGCAAGATGATACTAGGAAACCTCATCCGTCTTTTGTACTTGCTCTGGTTGGATGTGATGTTCACTAGGATCAATGGAGAAAGTTATCATTGAAGGGAATGCTGTCGGTTGGTGGGCCTGTGAAGAATTCAAAGACTTAAGAGTTCATGATGCAGGTCCACCACGTTGTATTGAACGCAACGCTCGACTGCAGCACCTGGACAAGCAGCATTTACTGACGATAGTTCCATCAGGACGGATTGCAGCTCCTCCTCTTTCGAGATGGTGTGGCGTTGGCTCTATTGCTTATGGTAATTTATCGCCATTCCGAAAATGGAGGATGTTGTTTCGTAAATTCCGACTCGTTCGGAGCTTGGTCCCTCTTTGGTTACTGTAAAAACTCAAGAGGGTGAACATGAAGAGTCCTCTTCCGATTCTGGACGTGTTCAAGTGGATCACTCAAAGGAACTCGTGGAATGTCGATCGGGTTACGAACAAGAGGACCACGAATTCAATTCTAGCACTAAAGTTATTCTTACCTACAGTAATTAAGCCCCGTTACATAGGCGCGTCACTAGCACGAGCCACTTCAGCGTCTCTCTCGGGTCGAGAATCTTTCTCGAGTGCCGTTAATTGGTCAGATTCTGTCATGACTATTGGCCAATAGTAACTCGCTGCAAAAACAGAAAGTTTTCCTCATTCGAGAATTTGTCGCCTCAAGGAAAGATGGTGAAGCTGGAACTGTTCTGCGCCCTTGTTGGTGTGCAAGAGGATGTGTTTTCTGTCGAACTCGATGAGAACGAGTCGGTGGCCACCTTGAAGAATGAAATCAAGAAGAAGAAGGAGAACGTCTTAAAGGGAGTGGATGCCAACAACCTGCAGCTCTTCTTGGCGAAAACGAAGGACGGCAAAAGATGGCTACCAGACGAGGACCCTGCTGCACTAGGGCTGTACCAAGGAATAACTAGCGACAGCATAAAGTCTTTGACCAGTGAAAAGAGGATTTCGCCCACAAGGACGTTGAAGCACTGGCTGTTTGAAACGAGCAAGATGCCACAGCCATCTACTGGCCAGATTCACGTGTTGGTAGTGTATCCGGAAAGGGGTTAATGTCGAGCACGACAGGTTGACTGTACCGAAGAGGTCCTGCCGTGAATATCTCTTCATGTGAGGATCTCTTGGTGTTCTTGGAAGGTGAAATGACCAACAAAGGAAAACATTATGCCGAGCCCTCACATTTTGGACCTGACAGCTTGCAGTTTCGATTGGTTGGAAGACAAGAGGCGATTGAGACCGCAGCGAGTTGCTTCCTGCAGAATTATTAAGGCTAGTCGCACCACAGGATCATACCGCACACGCTGCCCCATACCTGTTTGTTCTGGAATTTCAGGTTTGGGGAAAACGCGTATGCTGGAAGAAGGCAGAAATGATCTTGAAAGAATTGGGGCTGGACCCCGAACATATCGCCCACGTGATTGTTCCGTACGGTAACGGGTTCAACCCGAAGCCAGTCGAGCAGTCGATGTCGATCGAGGCGTCTTTCTCATGGCGGCTTTTTTGTATCGCTTTTTCCTCGACAAGAATTGCGGATTTTCATTTGCTGGCTGGTTTCAGTCCTGACTGCCTTGTAATGGACATGAGTTGACATTGGGTACGGCCATCGGCGCCATCGAGCTCAAGTTACGTCAGAGAGTGCACGGACGAGAGGGATTGTACGCTTGTTTCTTGGCATCGATGAGTACCAGAGAATTGAAGAAGTAGGAGCTTCTCGAAGGAATCCGAACACGTCAATCCTGCGTGAACTCGTGGACGCTATAAAAGATCTACTGTGTATGCAGTCGGTGGGTCTGGTTGTGCTGCCGATGTTTGCAGGGACGGATTTGGGCATCATTGCAATGGATTCAATTGCCAATACCATCGTGTTATATGACCGAGCGGCTACCGATTACCCTGTTGACATTGGGTGAAGTGATCATGTGTGGAGAGCAACGCAGAATTTGCCATGTTCCTGCGAAATACCCAGATTCATCGCCATTTGTTTCTCGTTCGGAGGTGTTCCACGATGGGTGGTTGAGTACCTACTGGAATTGAAGAAGTACTCGCAGCCAGACGGTGAAAACGCCAGCAAGTGTTTCGAGAAAATCTGGCAAAACTACGTGGCATCTTATGCAAACTCAATAGAAACTCGTCGGCTCATCCGTTTGGCCGCCTTTGCCGTATCCAATCAACAAGTTGCGGAAGATGCCCCATTCGATGCGAACTTGAAGTGGTCACAACTTCGAGATTCTGCGCTCTGCCTGCTCAATCCATGCAGAACCAGCGCAAATTGCGATGTTCAAGTCCCATATGGCTTGTTGCAGTTCATCGCCGATACCAAGTTTCCGTTTAAGACTACCGCAGAGATATCGTTTGCGAAGGCTTTACAGGATATGAAGGAGCTGGTGGATGCAAAACTGTTCGACCTTGAACCGTGGCAGTCGTGGGAGAAATTTGGTGCTTGTTTCTATGCGGTGAGAATCAATGCATTGTTGGTGCTTGGGCGCTCTACGGTGACACTTAAAGAGCTTCTTCCTGGCGCACTGATGGATGAGGACACGTGTGAAATTTCGGTGAAACTTGCTCCGTCAAGAGTGTTTCCAGTGTGCAGAACAATTTGGTACGTCAACGCCCAAAGAGGTCTCACATAAAGACCGCCGTTCACAAAAGAATAACTGGATCTCGAGTGGCAGCATCATTGTGAATGGAGTTGATGGAAAAGGCGTCGACATTTTCTTCGCTCTGAAGGACGCTCTCTCTGGGAACTTGATAGTCTTCGTCGACCAACGGAAACGAGAATTTGGTAAATTTCGCCAAGTTCAGCTAAGCAGTATCTTAGCAAGCTGAGGAAATATCGTCCCGCATTTCTCGGAAAGGCACGCGTTTGGTGGGAGGGATTATGAATTGTGTAACCCCGTCAAACCTTCAGACTGATGTTGTGCCGCATGATTGCTTCCTCTTGACCCGAGACGAGACTGAGCGGTTCTATGGAGCATTAGCGTATCATCCAGCATGTTCACCCTTCGTCCTAATCAATTCAGCTAACAAAACAGCTCTCATGTCGGTTCTCATTGGCAGCAAGGCCCATAAAGAAAAAACCGCTGAAGAGATCATGAGGAAGAGGATGGAACCAAGTGGGGGATTTACCGATTACGATGGAATGCGTTCACGTTTCAAATCCATGAAGTTGGAAGTTGAGATTGATACTGAAAATGCACTTTTGTCTGGTTAGCTGCAGGAACATTTTAAGCTTCTAAGAAATGAAGAAGTTCTGCTAACTGCCTCAACTAGACCAAATCCAAGACCTGCCCAAACTACTCACAAGCTCACAATCATAAGCCTGCAACAAGCTTGTTGTCCGTCTTCAATTCCTTTTTTTCCATTTCACTAATCGCCACCGGTGTCAGAATCATAATGGTCAGTTTAATGATCTTTCCAACACGCAGCATGTACTCGTGACGGCCGATATCTTTGATCGGACGTCCAACACAGCATGACGCTATCGTAAAAAGCATACGCACATTTTCTTGTATTCGTGACGATCTCAATACGATAAGGATATTACTAGCTAGCAGGACGCATTGTCTATAGAGTAGCACTGTCCTCTTGGCGCCGTGTGCGTTCAAGAGCACTGACGGCAGTAGGGGGGCTGTTGGATCGTCGACGGGATGGCTCCTCATCTTCTTCTGCTGCTTCTGTCCGTTGGTCGCTGATTCCTTCCTCAAGAGCGACCTCTTCGGTCTTGACTTGGTCATCATCCTGTGGGTTGGCCATGGCAACGTCCGCATCTGATTCCTTCTTCTCTGGTAGCTTGAGCTCTGGTAGTTTGTCCTTATCAGAGCTATCAAGGAACTCCACTGACGTCGTAGCTGTACTGACATTTGACTCGAGATCAATCTCCTCCATATCGTCGTCCTCATCATCAATCACAAAGCGTGGCACTCGTGGGTTATTGTGTGCCATGGGCGTGGGACTTCCTTCCGAGGACGAAGTGTCTCCGAAACCTGATGAGTTGCGTCCTTTACGCGCTCTACCAGTGGATTCTCCGCCTCGTTGCAGCATGTAGTCTCGGTAGGACGGCATAAAGTTGTGATACGTGTCTGCTAAAATGTCCGACAGACTCAGCACTTCCTTCATGTTGTTCAGCACTTCCGAGTCCGGTAGTCGATCCAGATTCTTCTTGAATTGACTCGAGTTGAACGCCGAGAACCATCTCCACACACAGGATAAAATCCTTCCAGGCGAACGTCTGATCCCCGGGATAAAATCCAGCAGACTGTTCTGCCAGAACGTCAGGAAGACAACACTTTTCACCGCGAAGAACTTGAGTACGGGGTTAAATGGCTGCAGAATATGTTTCGTAGCCAAGTAGAAGATCCACAGACCGTAGAGCGCCAGTGAGTACGAGATATTATAAACGACCGCGAGGATCAACTGGTACGCGAGTGTATGGTACTTTTGCCACAATAGAGCTGCAAATACCGGTTTCACAAAGACAAACTGGATGGTGGCTCGCTTGCACAGTCTCAGGAGTCTCCATCTCGTCCCAAAGGGTTAGAGCAGCGGTTAATTGGCCACGGATGGCGGATATCCGGCTCGCTCTGCATCTTCAAGACGCAGACACTCTCTCCACCTGCGAAACTTAGTACTAGAGCCAGGAAGCTGTAGACCACGAAGGCTTCGTAGCAGTCGCGGATCGAGTCGAAGTACAGTGCCTGATTCACGAATGTCAATGACATTAACGAGCCTAAAGCGTAGACTGGGACGATCACCAGGATGCGGACAATGTACCGCTGCAATTGCGGCCTGGAGTAGTGCGCCAAGTGCTGGATGATGTTGTAGACAGCGTTGTAACAATAACATTGAAAAATTGATTGAGATGGGCAACCTCGCCACAATGTACATTGTACAATGTCGATATTGTATTGTACTATGTAGTACATCTACTTCCTCACTACGTAGCCTCGCGAGTGGTAAGTTACCACAGACTTCTATTTGCTTTAAGAAAGACGAACATCTCCAGCGTTGCTGGCCGCATAGCACGTCTTTGATCAGTGAAGATCAGCTTTGACTGCGAAAACAGCCTTTCGCAGATATTGGAGGTTGGCGGAACAAAGTCAGTGTTCATTAGCACTTCTTGAGTGCCCTCAATGCGGCGTCGTTTAAATGCTTGCTGTGCAAACGAATTCAGGTCTGCACCGCGACCAGCAGCTTCCACAGCGTTTTCTCCTGATGTACTCGGCACTAGAAACCCCACACAAGCAGCTTTCTCAGGTGGTGTCAGTCTGCGACCAGCCTGCAGTTTCACCAGCGCTTTTTCGAAAACTGGATTGTTGACAATCGACGCATTGGGGCCAAGGTACTTCTTCGTGATAGGGTAACTCTATCGTGTGATCAAAGAGGTCTCGCACCTGCAGCATAGTCAGGTTCTCGCTCTGGAGTTCGATTGTAACGCTCTCAAGATTCCTCAAGTCCACAAGCAGCTTCGACACGTCTACAGCGTCTGTAGCCGTAAGCATGACGTTCTCAATACCACACCTGACCGCGTCGGAAGCGCTGATTTGACGGAGAAAGGAAGAAGCTCTTCACAACGCTTCATCATCTTCATCACGATCGTCCATCTCGTCTCATTCTTTGTCTTAGGCTTCAACTTCGTCACCTCATATAGACATCCACGACCGTAGAAGTCTTGAAATTGGATGTGAGGGCTCTTAGAGAGTCTAGCTACGTTTAATGACCTCCAGTGATCTTGCAAGGCCAGTTAAATAGAGCGAACCGTTGCGAATGAACCGAACCCTGGGTTTAGAAACCCGTTTCTACCGTCCAACAATTCAATTTTCGCATTGTCGCAATGTAGCATTGTTATTGGGATGGGACAATTATCTCAATTATTTAATTGCAATTATAATTGTAACAACGCTGGTTGTAGACGCTCAATAGAGTGGCCACCACGCAGCAGGCGAAGGCGATGAGAAGACTCAGAGCGCGATTAGTCTCCACCCAGTTGAGCGGGAGACCCAGCACTTGGCCGTCGCCTGTGGCGTTGCCTAACATGAGGCTGGACTCGTTGATGGCGTGCATTGGCGTGTCCATAGCTGCAGGACGAGGCACTGCAGGACGTACAAATATCACGGCGGATGAGGTGGCTTTGCTTATATGAAGCTGATGTGACCCAGGGGTGCATGAAGGCTTACTGAAAGAAGCGCTGGCGAATGATCACAACCTGAATATGGCCGCGTCCGAGATGCAGCCACTGTTGGATGGAATTGAAGAACACGAAGAGGACGAGGATGTGGATGTAGTCAATTCCGTGTCACTGTCGTTATCAATTGTTGGAGCCCACGGTCGTAGCATGGAGTGGAGATTCACAGCACCGTCATTTTCACCCCACAGAATTCGATCAAAGCCATCGAAGTTCTTGCGGAGAAAGCGAACGTATCCCCTCATGACCAGCAAAAGCGCGTAAAGAGAAGGGATCGAGGCGTAATCCAGAACTTGAAGACGTCGTCGCAGCACCGGAAGACAAACCAACAACACCAACACCGACAAGCTCGTCAAGGCGACGTTTCTACTAGAAACACCAATAGCAGCAGCAATTGTGAAGACAATCACCAAAGCCACCAGCGCAGTTTCAACCCGAGGTATAGTCACATGACTGGACGTTGCCACGGACACGAGGAAGATCTTGTCCATGTGGACTAACCGTCTATTCGCTCTCTAGGGAGGATGTTGAAGACTGCTAGGTCAGTGAAGCTGTTGATTCGACCGGAAGGTGACAAAATCTCTCGAAGACTTGAGTGAGCACTGGCCAATCCGTGTGCAACTTGAACCAAACGCCCAGCACAGCTCCGATGAAGTGTCCAAGTGGATATGGTACCATCGGAAGGTCGTTCAGCCTGAATGGATGCGTCACAGTCGAACCAGTAAGAGGACTAGCAATGGAGACCAGACTGACCACCCAGCGACAGTCACTGCCGACCTTAAAGAAGTCGCAACAGATTAGTTGATACAGTTCCAGAGCGGTGGTGGATCCGAAGCTGTAGCCGACAAGATGGACAGGATTGTCTTCACTCCAGTTGGGATGTAACGGAGCCTCATACGTGGCTCCAAAGCGGCTGTGACCTGCTATAAGACTGTCTTCTTCTCCGTAGTCTGACAGTGGCCTCCAAATAACTGGTAGAAAAGGCTTCACAAGCTTGGTCGTGGTCGGACTACAACACCCTCACGTCTACAATGAGGTGGTTGCGATTCATTTTGGCCAGAGCTTCTTCTGGCCAATATGGAATTCCACAAAGGACGACGAGTTCATACCCGAAAACGCCATGAATCAAGACAACAGGGTAGTTCGTGGTAGTTTCCATGGCTTTGAGGAAATTGAGGAATGCTGGACGGACGACGTAAGGTCGGAAGTGACGGTAGTCTTCGTTGCTGTTTCCGATGGAGAATGTTTGCTATGTCGGACCCGATGATCCAGGAATGTCAATGAATTCTTCAAAGATCGACACGATCTTCTTGTCATGTTCATTTGGGCAGAGCATAACTTTCTCGTTCCATTGTCACTCGCTACGTCCTTGGCTTTAATTTCGGCTATAACCTTGTGTGGCTGCTTTGGTGGAGGTTTTGGTAGTCACTCTTTCGAAGTGGATACATTGTGTGTCACACATCATGGTGACACGTGGCGGGTGGCTCCGCAGCCTTCTTTATAGGTTACACTATATATATCTTTTAGTTTGTATTGCAGGCCAAGCTAACAACTAAGTATAATATATTCTGTCTTAAATCTACCTAATCTTTAGTTAGTCTCCCCAAGTCTTTGGAGACCGAGTGAACTGCCGTTCACTAGGAGTTTGTATACTCCAAGTGTGAAGTGCTGTGTGACCCCCGTCACACTTGGTAGCACTTGTAGTCAATCCTACGCCTACGCGGGTAGATCGATTAGATTGATTACCTGAATCCTCTGTGGCCAGAAGTAGTTGGCCACCATGGATAGAAGTGAGTTTCCTCACTTGACCGACTCTCAGTTTGAGTCGGTCCGGAAGATGGCGGGCATCTTTGGGATGGATGCCTTCCGAAGCTTGGCGGCGGCGTTCGACATGTATGAACATGGGCTCATCGAGCACGTTCGAGGAACCTTTGAGGCTCCTGTGGTTGAACCGAGGCCGGTTCAACCCAAGCCTTTAAGACTCAAGGTTCTTCCCTATGAAGGGATAGAAGGTGAAAACCTTCACTTCTGGATCCGAGAAGTTGAGCTCGCCATGGAGGCGGCTCTCATCTCGGTGGAGCGACTTCGAGTCGCTTTCGCGCTGTCAAACCTCGGGGGTCGAGCGAAGACATGGGCGTACACGCGCGAAGCGACGTCGCCTGGATGTTTTACATCCTGGGCCCAGCTGTGCGAACAGCTCCGGGCCGCATTCCTCCCGGCGAACTATGAGTATCGCCAGCGGTCACGCTTCCTAGCCTGCAAGCAAGGGAAACGTGACCTGCACGAGTACATCCAGGAGATGCGTGTTCTCGCGGCGTCTCTGGTGGGGAATCCCCTACCTGAACACATCCAAGTCACTGTGTTCATGGACGGCTTAAGAGTAAGCCCGGCCCGCACGCAACTGTTCCGCTTGCAGGCCAATACGATGGAGGAGGCGATACAAGTCGCGCTCCAGGAGAAGTACAGCCATACAGGCTCAGACTCCTGCCTCTACGTGATATGGCCACAGCGGGCCAACGACGGCGTCGGCCAGTGCTCCTGGGAATGGAGCAGGCTCTGGACCAGCCCCTATGGACTTGGGGCTCGCCGAGCAGAAACGCATCCGCTGTTTCGAGTGCGGGCGTTTCGGACACTTCGCACGTGTCTGCCCCTCTGGGGGGCAATGGAAGAGGTCTTCCAAGCCTCAGGGCTCTAAGGGCCGCTGGAAGAAGCCGGCGCCCAAGAGTCAGGGGAACTCCGGGGACCAGTAGGGGCGGGGCGCCCTACTGGGGAAACACTAAGTCCCCATGCGGGTGGTGCGGGAGGCACACGCAGTGGTGACTAAGCCCCAGAAAGTCTTGGGACTCTCAAAGCGGAGAAGGAGCGGTGGGCTGCTGGTGGTACACGCAAGTGTACGGGGGTTTAACAACCCCTTTAGAGTCTAGGATTTAGACTCACCGGCGAACTGTCGCGAGAAACCGCGGCAAGTTTGAGGACGCTCTACGTGAGAGCGAGGGAAGTGGGCTAGTCGCCGTTCGACTAGCCGATGGTACGGTGGTAGAAGTACCAAAGGTCCAAGTGGACCTGGCTGTGAAGTTCGAGGACTTCGACAGCGTGGAGTCGTTCATTGTCCTCGAGATGGACAAGTACGACTTGATCCTAGGGATGCCGTGGCTTGAGAAGCACGAGCCCTGGATCGATTGGCGCGGCAAAGCCATTGGGGCTAGCCGGCCTGCAGTCTCTGACAGAGCCTTGGTGAGTCATGTTCCCACCTCTGTCAGGACTAAGGGCGTTCGCTGGAACCGCCAGGACGCGGCAGCGTCCGAGGAGTATTTGGGGGCTGGTGTAGTCGGTGCTACATCGCCCCACACGAGAAGTGATCGTGGGCCATGGATGGCCGGGGCAACGGGCGGAGGCCCTTGCCCTACTTGTGGGTCTGCAACGACAGCAGGGCCTCATGCACGAAGTCGCAGCGACGTACAGGCTGCGACTGTGGTAGTGCCCGAGGGCACTAACCAGGTGGGTAACTTAGGTCCACAAGCGGATGGAAGAGTCCGCAGGGAGCCAAGATGGCTCGCGATGCCGAAGTAGTGGCATCGCCAGGCGTACGAGAAGTAGTGTGGTGGAGCGGATCTGGCCAAAATCTGGTTGAGGCCGATCGCGATCGCCACTTGCGCCCAGACACCGACTAACGGAGGGGGTCCCCCGATGATCCGTGATCTTGCTGCGTGTAGTGTTCACCTTGTGTACCCGTCGGTAGGCGGGTTACGCTCTTCCAGGTGAGTTCTGAAGATGTCTTGGGACGAGAAGAATGTCTTGGGTGACGCAGGGGTGGTGAGATAGCGTGGGAATACTTTACTCTACCTCGGAGGGGTTGATCCGGGTCGTAGGCGAGTCCTCGAGCCTTGATCCGGTCGCCTGGTTTTCGATCCAGGCCTTCCAAAGGTCCAATGTTGGGGATCCGATCCCTTCCTTTACGATGCTTGCCGCTTCCTATAGCGGGGGTCTTGATGGGTCGAGAGTCGACGGGATCGTCAGGCCAAGCAGCTAATTCCTTCCGATCCGTAGTTTGCACGTAAAGGATAGATCACTAGATAGGGTAAAACTGGCCAATGTATTATCCAGAATTAACCTCTATGCTAGATCTCTTCTCCTTACCTTCTTGATGCCGGGGGGCCAATGTAATTCCCAGTTCCGGTCTTGAACGAAGGCACTTGTGATGTCCAGAGCAAATTCGATTCTGTTTATGGTTATTCCTACGTCTACTAGTCCCATCCTCATCTGCTATCCTACGATCACCTGACATCCGGCTACGCAACTGCTCTTCCGATCTTCGATCTCGATCTCACCTAACCCTTGATCGCGATCTCGATCACCGATCTCGGTCATCGATCTCGATCATCGATCTCGATCTCGATCTCGATCTCGATTGGTAGTCGTGATCAGCTGCTCTGAATAGTAGTCCTGACCGTAGCCTTGATCGGCCAGCTTGAACAATGATCCTGATCGGCAATCTTCTCACTTGATCTCGTATCTCCGCGTCTCCGATATTTAAGATCGCGATCTCCCTGTACTTGAGCATCGCTCCCCCGTGCGACCGATGCTGCCACCATTGTCCGAACCAGAAATCACCTCTTGGGGTGACCTCTACATGACTGCTTCCTTGGGTATTCTTCGCATCTCCTCCGGCTTAACACGGTGTGTCACGTCACTGATCTTGTGCAATCTCCACTGATCGTAGGATATCGGATCGACCCCCTTCTTCGGCGGCATCTCACGATCAGGTCGTCGTCAATCCACAGCAGATCGTGCCTGTCCTGATCTGCCGCTGCTTTGGTCTCCTTCTCCCCGGTGCTGAGCCACTACGTGAGGCCTTACGGCGGGGCTCTCTGATCGCTTAGTTTCACTCGACCAAGACGCCATCCATCATCCACTTGCGGAGAGATCAAGGCGATTACCGATCCGGGTCCATTCGTCAGCCGTCATTCGCGCAATCTGGGGTCATCAACCGGTATCTTGCCACGCCAGAGGCCCCTGTCGCTTGATCCGACTCTCTCTGGGCCTGACGTTGCCTTTTCTCGGATTTCTTATTCGCGCTTCCCCACATCCGCCCCCAGCCTGCAAGTTGGTCCGTCTCGGGCCACTTCAGGTCTCATTCTCCAATCTTCTGTCCAAGGCACAAGTTACCCAACAGCGTCTCGACCACCATCACCCGACTTTCTCCGGCCTACATGAGTCAACAAGGAAGTGATCCGGGGAGTGATTATCTGCCCACACCTCCCGACTCCCCAAGATCTCCTGACGGTCCGCCATCTCCCCACTCCGACATCTCGCGACGTTCGTCGGGTCCGGCTCCAGACCACGCGCGCCCGCTCTCATCCGATGAGGCTGGGCCAATGCCGGGCAGTCCAGGGCGGGATCGCCTGGTGCGCGAACGCGATCAGCTAAGTCGTGAAGCCATGGAGCTTCGGGCGCATGTCGACGCCATGGAGCGGTTCCGGGCGGACCAGCAGAACGAGATCGTGCGTCTGGAGCGCGAGATCGCTGATATCGCAGATGAGGCCTCCGATCTCGATGGATTGCGCTCGCAAGTTCACCAGCTCCCGTCGGAACGTGACGAGTTCGAGCGGCGTCTCGACACCGCTCAGGCTGAACTCGATCAAGTCACCGAGGATCGGGATCGCCTGACGGGTGAAGTGGAACAAGCTACCGATGAGATCCAGGATCTGCAGGCTGAAGCTCGGATTCATGCTTGTAATCTAGCCGAGGCGAAGCAGGAATCCGTCACCGCTAAAGCCAGCTACAACCGGATCTCGGCTGATCTTGCGCATCTCCAACTGGATTCCAACCCCACGCCCTCGACCGGGGCTCCCACCCGATTGGCCCTGGCCGAGCGAGATAGAGCCTTGGCGGACTTCGCCCGAGCGACCGCTTCCCTGACCAACATTGTTGCCGAACGCGACCTCGTCATCGATCAACTCGCCCACGCTAACTCCGAACTGAACCGAGTCACTTCGGATCGGGATCGCCTACTCGTAGAACGAGACCAAGCGTTCGCAGATCGCGACAGAGCACAGGCGGATCTCAGCACCGAGCGACAGCGATCCACTCGTCTAGGTACGCATATAGTCTAGATCCCCCTCCACCTGACCACGATCACTCATATTCTGTTTGTTGTAGAGGATGATCTGATCGGTACCCATGCCGAAGTGCAAGAGTTAGAAGCGAGTCTTCAAGCATTGCAGGAGAATTACGATCAGGCAGAAGATAACGTATGGGCGACTACCAACGTCCTCACCGAAATGGTTTCTCGGCTCCGCGCCGCTCAAGATGAACGGGGGGTCAAACGTGCTCTCAGTCCGCCCCCCTCTCCTGCTACATCGCCCCCGCACAAGGCTTCGCGGACGGAGCCTCCCCCTACCGATCACGATGCGGCTACACCTGACGTTCCCGCTGGGGACCAACCTGGTGGCCAGGCCCAGGCGACCGAGCTCGAGGAAAAGCACGAGGAAGGCCCAGACCCTTTCGATCTGGGTCCTGAACCAGTGATTCCGACTGGGCCGGGTGCGGAGGAAGCAGATCGCACCCAGACCACCTCGCAAGTGACCGTGGAAGCACCTCCCCCGAAGAAGGGTGGCTCGGATCAGTCCAAACGCAAACCCGATCCGGAGCATGACGACGACGAAGAGGATTCTAGCGCTGGATCCGACGACGCTCTTCGGATTATGACACCCCGATCGCTGTCGTGGCACCGCCGGCATGGGAATCCTCCGGCATCCGGCGATCAAGGGGGGCCCGCTCCTCAGACGCCTCCTCCTCCGGCATCCGGTGATCAAGGGGGGCCTGCTCCTCAGACACCTCCGGCGCAGCCGACACCTCCGGGGGGTGGTTCCCCACAGATTCCGATCACCTCTCCTCAGGGATCCCCGAGGGGTAGTCCGGCTGGCGGGAGCCCTCCCGGTGGGGGATCTCCGGGTGGCGGCTCTCCCGGCGGCTCGCCGCGCCCCCAGCTGCACCCTCCTCTGTTCGCGATTCGCTCGTCCATTCCCGGGTATGCGAACGTCCGGCAGTTCGCGGCTGGTGATGTCTTCCCGTGGGATCCGATGTTAGTCGGAACCTTGGCGATCGTCGGTATGATTCTCTCCACACTGGCCAAGAGGCTGCTGCTACCCCCCGGATTCCTCTACCCAGCGAGATCACCGGCTAACCGTCCTCCCCGAGCCGGGATCGGTTGGTTGGTCAACCTGATCACTGGGCCCAACGTGCAGGCCCTACTTGCCACCCGACCTTGGGAGGTGCTCCGCAACCGACCGGCCCCCCCACCTTCGATCTCGATCTACATCGTCGTGCTGGAACTCCGCTGGGGCAGATCGCGGATGCCTACGCCGCCTACGAGTCAGATCACCTGCAGGCCTACTGGGAATCGACCCATTATCTCGAGATCACGAAGGCGATGTATGAAGCCGATCCTGATCTTCATCGGTATTACCTCGAGCGGCGGCAACGGCGTAGCCGCACCGGAGAACGTTGGCCGCAACAGTTAAAGCGATTCCTGCCCATGATGCGTGCGATGTGGGCGGACATCGATCTTCTGCTCGATCCCTACTTCCTGCACTTCCCCACTATCCGTGATCGGGTATACTGGTATCCCGGATCGGTCTCCCGAATGGCCAACCTGGCCCAGCCGACTCTGAACCGACCGGAACCCACCGATCTGATCTCTGCGTTGGCAGAATGCGATCAAGAGGACCTTTGGCGCAACCATTACCGCGATCGGCCGGCAGACCACCCGTCTCGACAGATCCCACGGCTCGAAAACAAGTTTAACCCGCCTGCTCCACCTACACCTCCTGGGACTCCCTGATCTCGCGATCTCGACCAGTCCGGAGGTGATCAGCCGAACCTGGAGCCGATCAGCACGCTTACATGTTCTTCATCCCGATCCGGTACCTCACCGCGCAGTCCCGACTCCAGCTTAACCTCAGTTCAATCCCACGTAATTTTCCCAACTTCAGAGATCAGCGTTCTTCTCCACACTTGCTCCACAGCTTCGATCCCCGTTTAACATCTTCGAAATCGCCACACCTTCCATCCGATCACTCCGGTTTCACATGCATATACAAGAAAAATATAAAATCTCCACGAAAAATATAAAATCTCCACATCCGATCCAGATAGACATCCAGATCTACATCCGCGATCTCGGCGTTGTGACCTGGTCACATCGCCCTTTTCGCGTCTACACCTCTTCGTGCGACTGCATCACGCCAAACCGATTTCGGTTAGCATGATCACGTAGGAACGCGCTCAATATGGCTCCACAGTTAAGATCAGCTTCATCGACCCAAGTCGGTTCATCATAACCGACCCAGTGCACCAGGAATTCACGATAGATCCGGCCGTAGCGAGTTCGTTTCCCACTTCGCATGTCCGAGATCCGTTCGACCTCGTACTCATCGGCATCCAGATCTGGGACCCAACTGTCCTCCGGAAGGAGGATCTCGTCGAAATCGAGCCGATCTGCTTCATCCACCGTCAACTCGATCCGCGGTCGATCCGGAAAATTCCGTACCAGCTTTAGCTTAGAAACATGGACCACTGGGAAGATATGGTAGTCGGACCCCGCGATCTCCAGCCTGATCGTGAATTCATTGAGCTTCTCTGCAACACGGTACGGGCCGTGCCAAAGGTGAGCGAGTTTACGCGCATATCCTTCCTTCACACGATCTAGATATAGCCAGACTCGTGATCCAGCTTCGATCTGATGCGGATCGACATCCTCATTATGCCGATCGGCTCGGTCTGCAATCGCCTCTCGTAGCCTTGCGTTGACCTGTTCTCGTGACCGCTGGTAGTATCTCTGAACCCGATACCTCCACCGTCTTGGATCGCGATCGTGGCGTCTGGTCGATCCGATCGGGATCGTTGCTTCCAACGTCGATCTCGGATCCCATCCATGTACCAGGTAGTGAGGGGTATCTCCCCGAACCCGATCGTGAGCCGTGTTAATGGCGAACGTCAATCTCTCCGCGTATTCATCCCAGTCCTTCTGATCGAGATCTTGAACGTACATCTTGATCGCCCTAGTCGCCGTTTGCACCATCCGTTCTGCAGTCCCATTGGCTTGTGGCCGGTAGACCATCGTCGCCCGTTGTCGCTGCCCCAGGATCTTATTGAACGATCTGAAGAAGTCGGACATGAAACCCGGTTCTCGATCGTGCCTGATCATCTCGCTAGCACCAAATCTGCGGAACACGCATAAGATCCGCGATCTGTCCAGCCAGGTACTTCTTTAGTCCGGCGATCCAGACCTCTTCGTCCTGGGCTCGCCTGATCCGATCAACCCGCATCTCCCGGACCAGTTCCTCTCGCAGGACGGCAGCATCAGGCCGCGCATGGGCTGCACGCGTGGCCACTGCCGACACTTGCACAGTTCGATCTTCAACTCAAGGGATCAACACCTCATTTAGGGTGATTAGATCGCACCGATCTGCCTCATCGTGGACCTCGATCCCGCTTCCTTGCTGCAGCGCGGCACTCGCCAAGCTATCTGCGCTCCCATTCCAGTGTCTCTTCACATGGACAAGCTCATGATCTCCCCAATTCCGCAAGTGATCTAGCACCTTCTGTTTCAGTAACGTCAATCCTGGCGCCTTACAGTCGATCTCGCCCCGGACTTGTCGGATCACTAGGTTCGAATCGCCGCAAACTACCAGACGGCGGCGTTCCAACTGTGCGATCATACTGAGACCCAGCAAGAGTCCACGGTATTCCGCTTCATTGACAGTAAGGCTCTCCGCATAGTCTGATCTAGCCTTGATCACTTTCCACTCTGGCAAACTCCACACGATCGCGCTGAAAGCGCCTCCCCCTCGTTTCACGCGTGCCGATCCGTCGAAACTTATAACCCACAGCTCCTCATCTGAGTCTACGGTGGGGATCGGCATCTGGATCCGACGTTTTGGTTCCTTCCGTGGCGCGATCGCGATCAGGGCTTCGTCGATCTCCGATCTAGGCGTTATATTAGCTGCGATCGCCCCCAGTATTTCATCCTCTCCCTTCGTACACTTCGTGATCTCGAGCGTCCATGGGGATAGAAGTGCAGACCATTGTCCTAGGCGCCCTTGGAGGCCGGCAGACTTGAACAGCCAGGCAAGCGTGGAGTGTCGGGTTAGGACCTTGATCCGACGTCCCACCAACAAGGTGTAGTGTAGATCCAAGATCCGAAGTAGAGCCAACACCTCCTTTTCGGCAACATTATAATTCAGCTCGTTAGTCTTCAAGGTTCGGCTGGCAAACGCGACCGGGTGGTAGATCTGGTCGTGTTCCTGCATCAGGGCGGCGGAAATCGCCCAGTCACTAGCATACACAATCACCACGGGCAATTTCGCCATGTCGAAGTGACGGAGGATCGGGGTCGACGCGATCTTGGCTTTCAAGGCTGTAAGCGCTCTATATGCTCTACCCCACCTCTCGTCGCCAGTTTTTTGGGCCAGATTGGCTTCGATCTCGCTTGAACAGGGGGAAGGCATCGCCCCCAAGTCGGGATCCGGTGGACTATCCCCCTTTTGAGTCGAGGTGTCTGGTGATCCATCCTGATTCGACTTAAGCGCAACGAGATCTCGAGTGATCGGGTCCGTGCTATCCATGATCTTTCGTAGATCTGGTCGCTTCTTCAGTTCTGCGAACTCCACCTCACGTAGTTCATATAGGTCCGATGCATAGATCGCATAATCCTCGATGAACCGACTATAGTAATTCAAACTCCCAAGGAACGATTGCATGGATCGGAGTGATCCAGGGAATGGTAGATCCGTCAGAGACTTCAGGTCTTTCGGGTTTGCCTCCAATCCGTTGATCGACACTCTGTGTCCGAGATATTCCACCTTATCCATGCCCCAGAAGCTCTTTGCCACACTGATCGAGAGATTCCATTCATCACAGGCCTCCAATAGGTCTTCCACCCGATCGCACATTTGATCCCATGATCCAGCCGTGATCAAGATATCGTCGATGTATGATCTCCGTCCTAGAACTGACGGGCGACCAGGATCTTCCGGGATCCCTGATTCAAACACATCTGCGGAGTCTTCCGTGTTCCCTGTCTTCAAAAATCCATATAGGGCGTTGTCCACAAGACGTTGATAGATCTGAGGGGCGTTCTTCAGCCCGAATGGCATACGATTCCACTCGATAAGGCCAAATGGAGTGATGAAGACTGAGATCGCGCGAGCTCGATCGGTCATTGATACGACCCAGAATCCACTCGCCATGTCTAATGAACAATACCACAGAACCTTGTCAAGATCTTCTAGCAGGTCATTGATCAAGGGCATCGGGTATATCATCAGCCTCGTGAGACCGTTCACCAACCGATAATCGATACATAGTCGGATGTCTACACCGTTCTTCTTGATGATCACCACGATCGGAGATGCCCATGGCGATGTCGATGGCCGAATGATCTTGGCAGCTAGGAGTCCTTTGATAAGATCCGATACTTTCTCGCGGAACTGTGGCGCCACTTTTCGGACTCGTTGTGCGATCGGCTTTGCATCACCCACGTCGATATCACATATAACACCCTTGGCCGCTGGAGGAAGTGCGTTTCCCTTTCCGATCAGGAGATGTCGCTTCTTCCAAATAATCTGTCGAAGTTTCTCGATCTCCTCCGGGGTAGCCGATCCCGGATTTCCTACTTGCAGATCTTCGATCCTGACTTCTTCAGTGGTGGAGATCTGGATCTCTGGTACTACTGCGAGATTATCGGCTAGATTTTCGGCCGAAAAATCGCCACTTTCGTGTAAGTGGGTCTGATCGGCGTTCTCGATCCCTTCGGGAGAGGGTTCGTTCGTTGATGGATCAGGGAGTCTATCGTCCTTGGCCGTCAGGATCGGGGTGTCATCAACCGTGGGGCCGGCGTCAGCGTCGGATACATGTTTGATCTCGATTTTAAAATCTGGTTTTTCTGTTTTTACCTCGATCTCTTCTTCGCATGTCCGATCTGTCCGATCTGGGGCCTGATCTGGCAAGCTCTCATTCGTCTCAGTCTCACCGCCCCCAGCTTCGCCACTCGGGGTCTTGTCGGAACTGATCGTAATCGGTGGGGTATCCATGGGGTCCGATTGGGGATCGATGAATGCGACCTTGACTTCGGCCGTATCGGTTGGTGATCGCGGTTCCAATGTCGATATTGGCGCAGGATCAGGATCGGTCTTGGTTGCCCCACCTCGGCGGAGTATGGATCGCGGTGTAACGTAGGTCGGCCGTTCGATCGACGGTAAGGGGATCCCTACGGATTCCTGAGGTTCTGGTCTTGCGTCCACAGTCGCTTCTAGAGCTAGGTTCTGCCACTCCATGTAGCGCCGGGACCCGACCGACACAAACCCGGGGAATCGAGGCACTTTTTCTTGATCAAGTACCATTCCAACATGTAATCTGTAATCCAATCGTAAAATCTTCTCGCTCAAATTCGTGATCACTAAGTACCGAGTTCGGCCGGGTCCATTTACCGCGGTAGGTACCCATTGGTCGCCTCTGGTCACCCACAATTTCTTCGTCGCCGATAATTTCACTCTCGATGCAGTCTCTTCAGATCCCCCAACTGGGATATGTAGATCTTCCTCCAATTTCACCGATCTCACTTTCTCCCCGTATAATCTCTTGCGGCCACTAAGGGGGATCCCCACTTCATTAGGTAAGCACATCGATCCCTTCGCTAGATCCATCCGGACCCCAGCTGGGATCATGAAATCCATACCCAAGATAGCGTCTTGTCCGGATAGATCCCCGATCCAAATATCGAAAAAGTAAACCAAGTATCCCGCAAGCGTGATCTTGATCCTCGTTCTTCCTTCGGTGGTATACACATTGTCACCGATCCCAACACACTCCTGTCTCTGACTAGTGTCAAAGTGGCACCCAACCTTACGAGCAAAGGCGGTATCCAAGATGGATACCTCGGCGCCAGTGTCCAGGAGCAAGATCGCTCTTTCATGATTGATCTTGCCTGAGATCTTGGCTTGGCGGAACCATTTTCCTGGTGCGTGGTATTTCCAATACCCCCTGGATTATCCTTCCTTGAGATCCAAAGCCACTTCCGCACCAGATCGCGAGAACTCATCGATCCGGGGAAGATTCGCGATCTTAGCAGTATACGAATGCAACTTACATGTATTACCGCGCAGATCCGAATTCTCCCTATCTTGATCTCTCGATTTCTTGTTCACATATGCATAGATGCAGTACTCAGAACGCTCGGCTCGTACCGGTTTCCAAACCGGCGAGCGTCCTAGTTTAACATCTTTTCCACCTTCTCGGGGAACAATCCGGCATGTCGGGTCGGGTCGTACCACTTGCGGATCTGGTTGTAGAATTCTTCCATAGGGCATTCTCCAGCTTCATGGATCTCCCCACAACCACGGCAGGTATACAGACAGCGATCCGTTGGGTGACCCCTCTTCCCGCACTTATCACAGGTTAGACGTCTCCAGCAGTCTAGATCCGTATGCTTCCGCGATCCACAGTGTGAACAGCGACCTCGATCGTGATCTGATGTGCCCCTGCGATCCGCGATCCGGCCTCGATCTTGCGCGTTCACCTGCGATCGCGACTGATCCTGTTGGTGGGGAACGCCCCCAGTACCGATCTGCTTGTCTTCCGACGCGGCAAGATATATTCTCCGGAGATCGCCTTCAGAATCGGATCCGTTCGATCCGGATATTTCCTCTGATTCCGAGCTCGGATCTTGGGTTTGGATCGCCCGTACCACCGCCCGGGTGGGTGCCGCCGGGGCACTGGCCGGTGCCTTTTGTCTGTACTTCGATCCGAACGCAGATTTACGCTGTCTGCTTTTCGCCCGTTCCCGGGCACGAAGTACCTCCTCCAGTTCATCGACGTCACTCAGTCGGAGTAGGGTCAGCCGATCAGCTAACTCCGGATCTCCCAATGTCTCGATGTAGTGGTCTACATGTTCCCGGCGGGCCTTAGGGCTCCCATCTTTGATCTTCAGTCTAGCACGTAAAGCCGCCACGTTGAGCCGGTAGAGATAATCGAGAGGAGTCTCTTCCGATCGTTTGCGAGCGTGATAGTATTGCCACGCGACCGACATACCCAACCCACAATACTGGGTCTGGAAACTGTCCAACAGATCCGCCCACTTGGTTTTCGTCGTTCGACTGAGCTGCCTGTACCAGTTCTTTGCCGGTCACACCATCAGATCAGCAAACGTGAGGCATTTCCCTTCTTCCATAGCCTGATCACGTTGGAACGCTGACTTGACCTTACCGATCCAAGCCCGAGCGCGATCTTCGTCCAGATCTTTACCCGCAAACTCTTTGAGATCCGACATCGCTGAGATCCGGACCCGCTGGATCATCGACGATCCTCCTTGACCGATCGCCGCGGATGCGACCGCTGCTCGGCTTGCCATCTGTCCACCGGAACTCGGTATGCCCAGATCGTCCGGATCGTATTCCCATGCATCGGGATCTGAGGCGGTAACGGACTCCATATCAACATCCAACTCCCCTTTGATCGGCGATCGGAGTGTCGCGAGACTCCGTTCTTTTAAGAAACGATCCATCGCCATTTGGATGTAGTCGTCCAACTTGTTGCTTGATCCAGTGGAATTAGTTGTCGGCGCGGTTTGGTCTGTCCGGATCCGGCGATTTTCTTGCTGATCGGGCGTCTTGATCTCCAGTTTCGTAGCCACCGATCGCGTATCTTGTTTCTTCATACGCGATTTCAGGAATCTGGCGCCGGAGGGGCCTAACGACATGCGTCGCAGCCTTCTCGGACTATCGGAGTCTGGTTCCGAGGTCGCTGACGCGTAGCATGACGATCCGGTCTGATAGCCTGGATCGGGCGTCGGTGGGCGTTCGCCGACCAAGATTTTGAGAGAATCAAATAGATCATAAGTCGCGGATTGAATCGCCTCCAGTTCCAGGTCAAATAGAGAATTTGGGTCGAACTCTCCAGCCACTAAACCAGCTTCTTGAGTAGATCAAGTAGAATCTTCACCGCGTTCAGGCGGTCCGAGCTAGTTCGGGGCTTCGACACCGGGCCGGTGAGGTTACCGATCTGGCGGACTTGTATGATCGTAAGAACGGGATCGTTAAGCAAGGTCTCACTTAGCATCTTCCTGTAATAGGCCTGCTCGATCGCGTCCTTGGTGATCGTCGATCCTGGGCTGATCATATCTTCTGGCTCTGAGTCTGGAGCTTTCAATTTCGTCCGGGTGCTCTTGATCTTCTTTTTCTTGGTCGATCTTGAGGCAACAGTGGACTTGGTGAGCAGATTAGGTTTCAGCTTTGCTGATTCCTTATCGCTCGTGTGCGGATCTCGATTCTCATCGAGATCCGCGGTGGCCCTCGAAGGGGCCTTGGGAGGAATTCGAGGTTTTTCTTCGAGATCTGGATTGCGATCCAGGTCTGCCTCGTGCCTGTCAGTAGAGATTCTCCCAGAACTCTGCTGATCTGTGGATCTTTCCGTTTTCAGTGCCTTCGTCGATCCAACATTCGTAGGCACTTCTTCCCCTTGTTCTTCTTTAATCTTGACATCTTCTTGGGACTCACGGTGATATCCGAAGTCACCAGAAGATCCAGGCACGCGCACCATTGTGGTGGAGCGGATCTGGCCAAAATCTGGTTGAGGCCGATCGCGATCGCCACTTGCGCCCAGACACCGACTAACGGAGGGGGTCCCCCGATGATCCGTGATCTTGCTGCGTGTAGTGTTCACCTTGTGTACCCGTCGGTAGGCGGGTTACGCTCTTCCAGGTGACTTCTGAAGATGTCTTGGGACGAGAAGAATGTCTTGGGTGACGCAGGGGTGGTGAGATAGCGTGGGAATACTTTACTCTACCTCGGAGGGGTTGATCCGGGTCGTAGGCGAGTCCTCGAGCCTTGATCCGGTCGCCTGGTTTTCGATCCAGGTCTTCCAAAGGTCCAATGTTGGGAATCTGATCCCTTCCTTTACGATGCTTGCCGCTTCCTATAGCGGGGGTCTTGATGGGTCGAGAGTCGACGGGATCGTCAGGCCAAGCAGCTAATTCCTTCCGATCCGTAGTTTGCACGTAAAGGATAGATCACTAGATAGGGTAAAACTGGCCAATGTATTATCCAGAATTAACCTCTATGCTAGATCTCTTCTCCTTACCTTCTTGATGCCGGGGGGCCAATGTAATTCCCAGTTCCGGTCTTGAACGAAGGCACTTGTGATGTCCAGAGCAAATTCGATTCTGTTTATGGTTATTCCTACGTCTACTAGTCCCATCCTCATCTGCTATCCTACGATCACCTGACATCCGGCTACGCAACTGCTCTTCCGATCTTCGATCTCGATCTCACCTAACCCTTGATCGCGATCTCGATCACCGATCTCGGTCATCGATCTCGATCATCGATCTCGATCTCGATCTCGATCTCGATTGGTAGTCGTGATCAGCTGCTCTGAATAGTAGTCCTGACCGTAGCCTTGATCGGCCAGCTTGAACAATGATCCTGATCGGCAATCTTCTTACTTGATCTCGTATCTCCGCGTCTCCGATATTTAAGATCGCGATCTCCCTGTACTTGAGCATCGCTCCCCCGTGCGACCGATGCTGCCACCATTGTCCGAACCAGAAATCACCTCTTGGGGTGACCTCTACATGACTGCTTCCTTGGGTATTCTTCGCATCTCCTCCGGCTTAACACGGTGTGTCACGTCACTGGTCTTGTGCAATCTCCACTGATCGTAGGATATCGGATCGGCCCCCTTCTTCGGCGGCATCTCACGATCAGGTCGTCGTCGATCCACAGCAGATCGTGCCTGTCCTGATCTGCCGCTGCTTTGGTCTCCTTCTCCCCGGTGCTGAGCCACTACGTGAGGCCTTACGGCGGGGCTCTCTGATCGCTTAGTTTCACTCGACCAAGACGCCATCCATCATCCACTTGCGGAGAGATCAAGGCGATTACCGATCCGGGTCCATTTGTCAGCCGTCATTCGCGCAACCTGGGGTCATCAACCGGTATCTTGCCACGCCAGAGGCCCCTGTCGCTTGATCCGACTCTCTCTGGGCCTGACGTTGCCTTTTCTCGGATTTCTTATTCGCGCTTCACCATATTCACACGTCGCCGCGGTCGCCGCCAGCCCCGGCGACCCCGCGCTCCTCCGAATGAGTCAGACGCGTCTGACTCCGAGGTTATCTCCGTTCTGATGGGGGATGACGCGGCATCGATCCCGCGAATGCACAATGTCGAGGTCGCACGCCCGCCGTGCGATGCGTCTGAGATCACCAAGTTGCCTGGCCTGTCTTGGAAACACTTTCTCCGCGACTTGAAACATGGTGAGATCGAGCAGGTTTGCATGATCGTCGCGGACAACACCGCGACGATCGCGGCTGTCGATGTAGATGCTGGTGACCCAGCGCCAATACCCGGGAACGCCCGAAAGGCGCTGAGCCTAAGTCCGCTCGCGAGGCTCGCTACTTGGCCCAGTCGTTACCAGCACTCGAAGCCGCTGGTAACCCGGTTGCTCCGCTGGTTCGCGAGTTCATCGACATCTTCCCTGACAAGGTGCCAGCCGTCCTTCCACCGGACCGTGGAGTTCGGCACGAGATCGACCTCGTGCCTGGTGCAAAATACTGCGTGACGAGGAAATGGCCGCTTCCCCTTGATCAAGTCGAAGCAATCGACGCCTTCTTCGAGGGTCGCCGGCAAGCCGGCCACGTCGTGAGAGTCTGTCCCCGCACTCCAGTCCGACGTTCTGCGTGAAGAAAGCAACCGGTGGATGGCGGATCGTCCACGCCTTCAACAAGCTCAACGATGCCACCATCCCGGGGCAGACGCCGATCCCGCGGAAAGACATGGTGCTCGACACCATGTCGGTGAGTACCAAATACAGTGCGATCGATCTGATGGACGGCTTCTATCAGATCTTGATGCGGGAGGATGACGTACCGCTGACCGCGGTCAGCACGCCCAGTGGAATGCTTTGGGAATGGCTTGTGATGCCACAGGGGCTCAAGAACGCCCCTGCAACCTTCAACCTCATGGTGTCTAACTTGCTCCGCCCGTACCGGGACTTCGCGCCCAGCTACTTTGATGGCATTTTCATCCACAGCCGTGCTGAACGGGGCTTGACGGACGTCGAGGTGCATCTGCAACACCTGCCGCAGGTGTTCGAAGTGATGCGAGGGAACAAGCTGTACGCCAACTTGAAGAAGTGTATCTTCTGCGCTCCCGAGATCCCAGTACTCGGGAGCTACGTCAGCAGGGAAGGTGTCCGTGCTGACCCCGAGAAGATTGAAGCCATCTGCGCTTGGCCCGTGCCTCAGGACCAGAAGCAGCTCCGTCAGTGGTTGGGGCTCGCGACGTATCTCCACCATTACTCGAAGAACTTCGCGCTGACGATCCAACCGGTGTCTCAACTCCTGAAGGCAGACGCCATGTGGTCATGGCGCCCCGAGCACCAAACAGCCTTCGACGCGGTGAAGACGAGTTTGTCAACCGCCCGTCTTGATGCTTCTAGATCACTCAAAGCCGTTCCACGTTGTGTGCGACGCGAGCGACTTCGCGATCGGCTGTGCCTTGATGCAGTTTGACGACGAGGGTCGCGAGCGAGTGGTGAGTTACCAGTCGCGCCAACTAAAGCAGGCGAAACGGAATTATCCGATCCATGATAAAGAGCTGCTTGCCATGCGCTACGCACTCATCAAGTTCCGTGTGTATCTCCTCGATGAGAAGACCTTCGCAATCTACACAGATCACGCGTCGCTGAGGACAGCGACGAAGAGCCCCCACTTGTCCCAGCGCATGGCGCGCTGGTTGTCGCTCTTCTCTGAGTACAATTTCATCGTGCAGAAAATTGAAGATTGAGAAGCTCTTCAGGCTTCTTTCTAAGGTGGGGGGTGGTGTGACGGGCTTCCGTCACACGGTCGCCGTGCACCACGGCGACCAATTAGATTAGCTTGTGTTTTGTTGGTTCACGGCGCCCGACCCGGGCGCCACACAGATTGAATAGACAGGGTTTCATTTACCACAGAGCACCGCCCCGTTACAGTAACCCCGTTACACCCTCCCCCACCAAACTGTGGATACGCAGTATCTACAACTGCCGGCATAACCGCCTTGTCAAGGCCTGTCAACAGCAAATTTCTGATAAAAGAAATCTCTCAACGAGAGTGCGCGTGCGCGCTGGCTCAACGAGCACATTCTCCCATTCGCCCCAGCGAGCCCACCGCTCCTCGGGTGTCCCGACCTCCGGCCTCTCCGCCTCAGCGCCTCTGCGCTTCCTCGCCTGATCCTCTGGCTCGCTCTACGCTCTCCATCGCGGAGTATTTCACGGCGTCTCGCCTTCGCTACGGAGCGATGTTCAAGGGCAGCCCGACCAGCAGTGGTAGCGGTGGCTCGCCATTTGAGTACCAGACAGCGTCACCGACGCGCGACACACGTCGCTCTCCTACGGAGAAGGGTGAGATCGAAGTGGACTATGAGGAGTCCGAACAGGGCGATGCCCCTCAACCTCCTGCTCCTGAGAGTACACGGACGACCCAGGGGTATGAGCGAAGCTCTCCACGCGACCCGCGTCGCTACAACATTCCCCGGCAGCTGCACACTCCGAATCCGTTCCCGGAGGGACCCTCGAGCCTCGTGCTCAACGCACTGCGCAATGCGCCACCACTTCCTGCTCGCGATGAGCCTGAGCCGCTCGGAGGTGTCAAAGATCACCAACCCTCTGGATGAGGCGCAGGAGGCCTCGATGAGCAGCGCTCAAGAGTCCCAGCGTCCGGTCCCTCGGGACATCGTGGGTACTTCGTCGCGACGCGACTACGGCTTTGAGCCTCGGGATCCTGCTGAGCAGGTGAAGCAGTTAATGGCACAGCCAAACCTTCGCGGGTATGCCATAGGCGCTGCCCCACGCACGGTGGCTGAGACCCAGCAACGACAAGGGCTCCATGAGCGGTTCCTGACCCCGCAGGTATGCACACTCGTCGAGTATCGACAGTGCTTGGAAAAGCAACGGCGACGGGAGTCTGTGCCTCAGATGAGGACGTATCCACTCCTTCTCCAAACCGGAGAGACGACTAGGGACTACCTGGTCCATGTGGCTACTTGGGCCGAGGCTTCACGTAAGCTGTCGTCGTTCGATCGGCTCTGGGAGAGCTGCTCCGAGGTGGACGCCCGCCTCGCTCGAGGACTGCTCTTCCAATACGCGAAGTTACGCATGCGGCCCGGCCGCTTTCCTCGTCATACGACGGCAGTGGCTCCTGCTTCCCAGACCACTATTCCTGCTTCGCAGGGCGCTCCTTCAGTCTCCGGAGGAGACTCACTGGCTGTGCCAGCCACGGACCAGAGCTTGAGCTCAGCTGCTAGTCCGTCAGCTTCTCACACTAGTGGTGAGAAGCGGGAGTCGACCGAGTGGTCGACTTCGAGCCCTTCGGGCGCCCATCGTCGCGAACAAAAGCGTCCACGACGTCAGGGCAGTCCTGCCTCAGGGGGCCCTCGAACTCCCATGAGTTTTGGGAATGAGGATACCCACGCCACTTCACCAGATACTGGTTTTGACCACGGTGGCGACGACGCGCCATCAGGCGCTCCACGTGGTAATGGGGAGTCCCCTGCCCGTCGAGCAACGGCGGAGGAGGTCGACTCGTTGCGCTACGCGATACTCGATGAGTGTGATGAGCGTTATCTGTCACGGAACGGCTGGTATCAGCATGATCGCTCAGTCGAGACTCTCCAGAGTCAGACTCGGTCTCTTCAAGAGAACATGGAGAGCGTTTGGCATTCGCATGCCCGTCTCGCTCATGACATGGAGGAGATCGAAAGCCGGATGGCTTGGCTTGAAGGGCCACAGTCTCTGACTGCTCGTCTGCATCAGCAGGAGCTGCAGCTCGCTGAGCTACGAGGTCACGTGACGATGATGCTGCAGATGGCGCAGTCTGGGCGCGTGACGTCGGCGCCAGCGCCTCCGCGTTCACCGCCGCGGGGTCCCGATATGGCTTGAGCAAGCCGACGTAGAACACAGGATGTGTTCGCATCCGCTTTGGCAAATCAAGAGTGTATGCCAGGCCCTTCTTGGCCACGACCGTGAACGGTCCGATGAAGCGCGGGCGCACTTCGTCTTGAAGACGGCCGACACTGCATGTGTAGGTAGGTTCTTAGCGTTTAATAAAACTTGGTCCCCGACCTTGAATTCCCACACATTGCCTCTTTCTTTTGCATCCGCTTGTTCCTTTTGAACGTCCTGGCTTTCAGCCATCGCGTCACACACACGGCGTAATACGCTCAGTCTCACCGAGAGGAAGTCATCGACTTGTTTACGACTGCCAGAGGGCTGATATCAGCAAGCTCAGAATCGAGCGACGGCACAGTCCCTCCCCCACTAAGCCCGAGGCCACCACGTGGCGGAGTGAGCGGTACGCGCGGATGCGCAAGTCCGTTCACGTAGAACGGGGTGAAGCCTGTCGAGGCATGCACCGCAATGTTCATCGAGAACTCAACGAGAGGAAGCATAGCGCTCCAACGCTTCGGCGTTTCAGCGCATATGCTGCGGAGGATGTCCTCCAGGACGCGATTAACGCGCTCCGTTTGACCGTCGGTCTGCGGATGATCCGCCGTGGACATGTCCAGTTGAGTGCCAAGCACCTTAAAGACGGACGTCCAGAAGTGAACCGTGAAACGGGGGTCTCGGTCCGAGACAATGGTCTCTGGCAGCCCAGCTGGCGGAAGACCCGATCGATAAAGATCGTCGCTGTACCAGCGCCATCCACGGTGTCCGGTACAGCCGCTAAGTGAGCCATCTTGCTCAGACGGTCAACAAAGACCACAACGCCCGTGTTGCCTGCCGTATCCTTTGGCAGGCCAGACACAAAGTCCATGCTGATCGACTGCCAACACCCAGATGGTACAGGCAAACTCGCCAACGGCGCCGCCGCATGCGGCGAGGGTTTAACCCGCTGACACGTCTCGCACGTGTGCACGTATGTGCTAACCCACTTGTACAGCTTCGGCCACCAGTACATGGAGCTCACGGGGCCGTAGGTCTTCTCGCGACCAAGGTGGCCGCTTGTGGGCGTGTTGTGGGCCTCATAGAGGATACGATACTTCAGGTCCTCATCGTGAGGAACCACCACACGTGGTGGGTCATCCTGACCCGTGCTGTAGTACAGCAGACCGCCTTCCAGGCTATAGCGCTGGAGTCTCGCCTTTAGGCGTCGTGACAGAGTCACCTTTAAGTCCTTGAACTCATCGCTCCCTAGAGCTTGAAGCAGCGCGACACAAGAGTCGTCCTGAGCGTACGCTGCTCGAACCATGTCCGTCACGGACGACGTCACCGAGGTGACATGAGATAACTCATAGTCCGGGCGACGCGATAAGCGTCAGCGAGGACGTTCTGCCTGCCAGGCTTGTACTTCACCTCGAAGTTGTACTCAGCGAAGAAGGAGAGCCATCGGGCCATCCTCTGCGAGAGGTGAGGCGACTGCGTCGCTGTGCGTAGTGACGCATGATCCGTGTAGATCACAAACGGCTTGGAGCCGAGCAGGTGAACCCTGAATTTGACGAGAGCGTACTTCATCGCAAGTAGCTCTTTGTCATGAACTGGATAGTTCTTCTCAGCAGCCTTGAGCTGTCGAGACTCAAACGCAATAACGCGTTCGCGCACTTCGACGTCTGCTAGTAGCAAAGCACTGCCGATGGCAAAGTTCGAGGCGTCACAGACGACGATGAACGGACGATCGGGGTCTGGCAACGCCAATATCGGTGCCTGAAGCAGGCTATCCTTGATGCGAGTGAACGCCATCTCGTGCTCAGCACGCCACACCCATTCGGCATCCTTCTTAAGGAGATCCGTCAGTGGCCGAGCCAACTCAGCGTAGTTCTCGCTGTACTTGTGCAAGTAGTTGGCCAAGCCAAGCCACTTACGCAAGTCCTTCTGGTTCAAGGGAACCGGCCAGTCCACAATGGCCTTGATCTTTGCTGGATCAGCACGAAGGCCATGCTTCCCGATGAAGCACCCTAGAAAGGGATTTCTTCCGCGCCAAAGACGCACTTGTCTGCGTTGGCGTACAACTTGTTCGTGCACTCGAGCACAGCTCTCACGTGTTCCACGTGCACCTCGACGTCAGTCTTGCCGTGTTCGGCTTGACTATGGACGAACACGTCGTCGAAGTACGTCTGTGCGAATGCTCGCAGAGGGCGGAACAGTTGCGTCACTAGACGATTGAACGTGGCAGGTGCGTTCGAGAGCCCTTGGGGCATTACGAGCCACTCCCAGAGCATACCGCTCGGGGTGCTCACCGCTGTAAGCGGGATATCACTGGCTCGCATGAGCAGCTGATAGTAGCCGTCGACTAAGTCGAGCGCACTGTACATGGTACAACCCACCATGTTGTTCTGAAGAACATCCTTCCTAGGAATCGGCGTCTGCGCCGGAATCGTGGCAGCGTTGAGCTTATTGGAAGCGTGAACGATACGCCACTTGCCATTCGACTTTCTGACACAGAACGTGGGTGCGGAGTGCGGAGACTTGCTCTCGCGCACAAGACCCGCAGCGTGCTTCGCACGGAAGAAGGCGTCAATGACGTCGCATTGCTCTTTGGGAAGAGGCCACTGTCGGGTTACGCAGTATTTAGTTCCGGGAACTAGGTCGATCTCATGACGCACGCCTCGGTCTGGAGGCAGGCCACTTGGTGGCTCTTTCGAGACAACATCTCCGTATTCCTTCAACAAGGAGTAGAAGGGGTCCGAAGGGTTCTTGAGGATCTCCGATCCGCTTCTGGCGTTCAACGCCTTCTTGACCCTGGTCAATACAGACTCGTCCACGACGGACGATGAGTTTAACTCTTCTTCGGGTCGAACAATGACCACCTCGGCGAGTTCGCCAGCCTTTAAGGCATTGCCAAAGTCGGCAAGCGACATCTCTTCTAACTCAAGGAGTTTGTCGACACTCGGTAATCTGTCCAGACGGACGCTGCCTTCGGCACTGCCGTCCACTCCATCGACCAGAGTGTATAGCTGCCCACAGCCTTCCTGTGCTTTGACACTTGACGTCACGGACGACTCGGACGCAGAGCGTCTTGCCCATAGGGCCTTACGACGTCGCCGTCTAGCCGACGAACGTCCATTCGACGGAGTACGTGCCGTCGCACAGGTTTTGACCTCTTCGGGCCCAGTGTCAGTGCCACTCAGCGATTTACTCGGTCGACGACCGACGTCGCTCAGCGGAGTACGTGCCGCTGCACAATCAGTGACCGTAACAGGTCCAGTGTCAGAGACACTCAGTGATCGACTTGGTCCACGACAAGTATCACTCGGCGGAGTACGTGCCGCCCCACAGGGTCTACATGAGCTTTGCCCACACGTTGACTCACTGTCAACCAGAGCTATGCGCTCAACAGGACCGCGGTCCTTGCACACGGTGCTGTCCACAAACTCGGACACACCGACTTCTAGCATCATAGCCGATTCGGCTTGATGCTCGCGCCAATAGCGCTTCTGCTTCCTAGCAGAGGTGGGTTCATGACTCGCCAAAGCTCCACTAGGAGAGAAGTGCGTAGCACCTAAGGGCTTCGACCTCCAATCAATCCATGGCTCGTGGCGCTCCAGCCACGCCATACCAAGGATGAGGTCGTACCTCGAATCCAGGTCCAGGACCAAGCAGCGCTCCACGCTGTCGAAGTCCAAGAACTTCAGCCGCAGGTCCATGGGGACCTTGGCCACCGTGACACGGACGCCCGTCGCTAGACGGACAGTGACGGTGTCACCTCTTCGCGCTCGAAGCGCCTCAGCATACTGCTGACTACCCTCAACGGTGGAGCGTCTGGCATAGTTGCCAGATGCCCCCGAATCGATCAACACGATCCACGGCTTATCGAAGCCCTTCACGTCCACCTGGACGACCAGCAAGCCCTGCTTGCTCACACTTTCCGTGTTCAAGAGCACGGAGCTCTTCGGGGCTGAGCCCCAGTGCCTCTCACGCACTGCAGAACTCAGTTCTTCCCCAGTAGACCGCCCCGCGTCTACTGGGAGCCGGCGTTTCTCTGGGCAGAGCCCAAAGCGGGACCCGCGGCAGGATTGTGATCATTATGGCCGGCGCGCTCTTTGCGCAGAGGACAGTTGGGCCTCAGATGTGTGGGACTACCACACGTGCAGCACCGGGTGCTCATACGATGCACCGCAGCTCGTAGCTCGGCTACTTCGTCTTCAGCATAGCTGAGATCCATGGGTTCGGGTCCGCTGGACCCTGTGCTGTTAGCACCAACTCTCGACAACTTAAGGTTGTGTTCGGCATTCAATGCCACGCTGACAGCGTCCTCGAAATTACGAGGGTTCTGACGGAATGCCTCCGTCCTGGCCACGCCAGCCCGCAGCCCTTCCATGAAGACGGTCACGGTGACCACCTCAGGTAGAGGGTCGGCAGCCATGCCAGCAATGAGCGTGCGCAGCTCTTGGACATGGTCCACCAGATCCTTCTTGCCCTGGCGACAAGCAAGGAAGCGTGACCGCACGCGATATGCCTGGAGCAAACACTTGCGTGAGCTTGGCCTTTAGCTCGCCCCATGTGGGGAAGGCCGCTTCCACCGACGTCCCAGACGTCAAGGCCCATTCTCGTGCTCGTCCTTCGAGCTAGGAGATGGCAAACGCCACGCGTTGCCCCTCCAACTGGAGCATGGCGGCCCCCATGGCCATTTCGATCTCTCGGGTCCACAACAGGAGATTCTTCCCCTCCTTCCCGTGGAAGGTCTTCACGCTGAGCGTGACGGGCTTAACTCTCGGAGGAAGGGTAGCCCCTTTTACATCCCGCTGAATGTGCTCGACGAGAGCGTTCTCGTACGAGGCAAATGCCTCCAGGCGCGTGTTGACGGCCTCCGGCCCTTGAGACGCAAGGTGCGCCATACCTTCAGGGCCCAGCAAGGACGTAAGCTTGTTAAGCGTGACCTGCTGACTCGGAGTCAAGTGAGCGTATGCTTCTGGCTTCATTCTCACAGAGAAACAGTCTTCAACTCAGGCGTTGGATTGACTACGAGTTCTACCAGATGCAGCGGGGCTGCGTAGGTGTGCACCGCATAGAGGAAGTTTAGTTGACTCGTAGAGTCCTGTTTGCAAGGCACTAGCCTTCGGTTCTATACAAGAACCAAGTAGTCCACTTAATACGGGACTAACACTATTAGTGTCCCTAAAATAAAAGGACTAACACTAATTATGTAAAATGCAAACTGATTTTTATTGTCTTTATTGCCCTAATCCTAAATGTAACGGATTTAGTATCTAGCATAGTAAATCCTGGTCAAATGTAATGTGTGGCTCTGAGCTAACTACCAACCAATGGCTACATATGTGACGTGTGAGATACACGGTGTGTCATGCATACAGATCTGCGACTTGTGCCTACGGCCGGTGTCTGCCACACCACTGAAGCCATAGCGCACAGCGCCGTGTAACCCCGTTACACCGCACCTCCACAGAAAGAATCTGTCTGCGCTGTCGAATACGTGGAGGGTGCTCCACGGGGCACGCGGGTCATCGAAGGCGCGAGTCCCCCTCGCGACGCTTGCGGGATAACGCGGCTCCCCGGCCTCTCCTGGAAACACTTCCTTCGCGATCTCAAGCGGTGACATCGAGCAAGTGTGCTTGGTCATCGAGGCCAGCGCGACAGTCGAGGGCCTTCACGCACTCATCAGTGACGACGCGTCGTCGCGACCGAGGAATGCTGAACCAAAGTCTGCCCGCGAAGAACGATTCGCAGCACAGTCCTGGGAGGCGCTGAAGGAGTCGGGTAACCCAGTCTACGACACCGCGCGCGAGTTTGAAGACGTGTTCCCGGATGAGATCCCCGCCGAGCTTCCGGCCGACCGCGGAGTTCGGCACGAGATTGACCTCGCGCCCGGGACGAAGTACTGCGTGACGCGGCAGTGGCCACTGCCGCGAGACCAGGTCAAGGCCATCGACGAGTTCTTCGAAAAACGCCGCCTGGCCGGTCACGTCCGCGAGAGCACCTTCCCACACTCTAGCCCCACGTTCTGTGTGAAGAAGGCGACTGGCGGCTGGCGCATCGTCCACGCGTTCAATAAGCTGAACGACGCTACCATCCCGGCGCAGACCCCGATCCCGCGGAAGGACATGGTCCTCGACTCCATGTCAGGTAGCGTCATCTATAGCGCCATCGACCTGACGGATGGCTTCTACCAGATCTTGATGAGGTCCAGTGACATACCCCTCACGGCAGTAAGCACCCCCAGCGGATTGCTTTGGGAGTGGCTCGTGATGCCACAGGGTCTGAAGAACGCCCCCGCCACGTTCAACCGCATGGTGTCTTACGTACTGCGCCCGCTCCGCAACTTTGCGCCGAGCTACTTCGACGACATCTTCGTGCACAGCCGCGCTGAGGGCAACCTCAGCGCTCTCGAGGTTCACCTTCGACACTTGAGGCAGGTATTCCAAGTGATGCGCGAGAACAAGCTGTACGCGAGTTTGAAGAAGTGCATCTTCTGTGCGCCGGAGATTCCCGTACTCGGCTGTCACGTGAGCAAGGACGGCGTCCGCGCAGATCCGGAGAAGGTCACCTCGATGTGTTCTTGGCCGACTCCCAAGAACCCCACGGAGCTGCGTCAGTGGTTGGGTCTGGCGAACTATCTCCACAAGTACACGAAGAACTACGCCGGGCTGATCCAACCACTGTCTTCACTGCTGAAAAAGGACGCGACGTGGCTGTGGTCCCTCGACCACCAAGCTGCGTTTGATTCCGTGAAGAAGAGCTTGGCGGAGGCGCCGATCCTGATGCTTCCGGATCACACGAAACCGTTCCATGTCGTGTGCGACGCGAGCGACTTCGCAATCGTCTGTGCGCTGATGCAGTTCGACGATGAGGGCCACGAGCGCGTCGTGAGCTTCCAGTCACGACAAATGAAGCCCGCCGAGAAGAATTACCCCGTCCACGACAAGGAACTCCTCGCTATGCGCTACGCCCTGATCAAATTCCGGGTGTATTTGCTCGGAGAACAGACGTTTGCCGTGTATACAGACCACGCGTCGCTGCGCACCGCGATGAAGACTCCCCACCTGTCCCAGCGCATGGCGCGATGGCTCTCGTTCTTCTCTGAATACAACTTCGTGGTGCACTACAAACCCGGCAAGAACAACATCCTTGCCGACGCGCTGTCCCGCCGCCCAGACTACGACCCACGGCGACAAGTCGGTCAGCAACTTGCTGACGACGATGACGAAGATGAAAGCTGTGCATGTTGCGTAGCTCTGGGTATCAACGCGACGACCACTTCTCCAGTCCTGGCCCTGCGTCAGCAGATTGCTGACGCGTACGAGCACGATCTGTTCTACGCCAACATCATCGCGCACCTCCGTACTCCGAGTGCGAAGACATCGAAGCAGCTGACACGCCCTATGCCCAGTCACATCGAGCGATACCAACTCGATGGCCCATTGTTGACATATACAATGGACGCCTTCGATCCTCCGCGCGTCGTCATCCCTGCCGATGACGACCTTCGTGCTCGTCTCGTCCATGAATATCATGACGCTCCTGTGGGCGGCCACTTGGGCCGCGAGAAGACATTCGCGGCGATTTCGAGGGACTTCTATTGGCCTAGGATGTACAAGTGGATTCGCAAATGGGTTCGGACTTGCGAGACTTGCCAGCGTGTCAAGCCAGCCCCATCATCGCAAGCTCCGCTGCGCCCGTTGCCTATCGCCACGGAAGCGTGGCGATCCGTTAGCATGGATTTCGTCTTCGGCCTTCCATCGGACGACCAGGGTCGCACGCGCGCCATTGTCATCGTCGATCGCTTTAGCAAGATGGTCCGTCTTGCTCCAGTCGAGGCCCAAGTGACAGCTGAAACGACGGCGTCCCTGTTCCTCGACCTCGTATTCCGGCATCATGGCCTGCCGGAATCCATCGTCTCTGACCGCGACCCTCGCTTTACATCGACCTTCTGGGATCGATTGTTCGAACTACTTGGTACGCGCTTGTTGATGTCGACGGCAGCTCATCCTGAAACGGATGGGCAAACGGAGCGCGCCAACCGAGTCGTTGAGGACGTCCTTCGAAGCTATGCCACGTCGTTCCCGTCGTGGAGTACGTTCCTGCCGCTCGCCGACTTCGCTATCAACAACGCAGTCCATGCGTCGACAGGTTTGACGCCGTTTTCATCAACAACGCTCGCATTAGGGACTTCTCCCGACTCCGCACGCTTCACTCTTGGTGGGGGAGAAATGGATGCAGTGCCGACCCGCCCGGCACTAGTGTCGAGTGAAGCCGAGGCGCGAGGGAATCGCAACACCACTGTGGCGTCGGTTCCACCGGTAGCAGTACCGGTGGGCGCGGAATTACCGGTTACGTCAACGGTTGCCGCATGCGGAATTGCATCCCGGACGCGCTCGAAGGCTAGAAGATCAACTGACACTACGCCCGCATTTGACCCTGCCGGGTCACCAGCGGCCAACTTCGCCCCACGCGAAGTTGCTTCGCCGATCGACTCCGCAGCGGTATCGGAGTTCATGTTACGTCGTCAAGCCATCACGAGATTCGTGCGTGATGCGCTGCAGTCTGCGATAGACAAGCAGAAAGAATACGCAGACCAGCGAGGCCGGAAGAACACGAGCGTTTTCCACAAGGGTGACCGAGTCCTGCTGTCGACCACCGGAATCCAAGCGACAGCAATTACGAACCTTGGCGCGAATAAGCTGGCGCCAAGATATATCGGTCCATTCAAGGTTATTAAAGTGCTGGGGGACGCCTACACGCTAGACATAGCTACTGCTATGCGTCTCCACCCGACGTTCTACGTCGGGCGCCTCAAGCCGTATCTTCCTGCTGTTGTCCCCGACTCCCATCCGCAGCGCCGCGGGCGGGCTCGTAGTCCGACCTTCCATGACGCCGACGCTGACGCCGGCTTGGCCCAAGCCCCTGCCGCTCACGCGCAGACTGTTCCGCCTGCGGTGCCCCGAACGCAGCCCTCTCCAGTCGACGGAGGCGTTCCACCAGCGCGCGACGATCACGCTGAGACACTTCGGCCGCTACCTCGGCCGCGCTCGCTTGAGTGCGAGCGCTCTCCGCAAGATTCTGCGCGTCCAGCGCATCGTTCCGGGCCTGCTCCGCCTCGGCCATCATTAACCGGTACTGCTCAATCGTCACCCGCTGCACAGACGCAGCAGGATCCGAGCGCGCAGGTAGCTGCTGAGTTGACAAGGCTGACGAAACCGGCGACTGTTCGAGTCGAAGGGTCGCGCCCCAATGTTCCGCCCTACCGTCGCAATGGTCCACCCCCGCTGATTGACGCGGCTGGAGACCGGCGCTAGATTGCCGAGCGTATCGTATGATGTCCGCCGGAGTCGCGAGGAAGTTCCTCGCGACAGGACCGCGTCGTCGAAGATGCTGAGAAGCCACGCGCGTACCCCTGAGAAGCACTATCGCGTCCGCTGGCTGGGATATTCGCCAGCGGAGGATACGTGGGAGCCGCGTAGTCGCCTGCTGCAGGATATCCCGAATGTTGTGCGCGAGTATGAGTCCACACTCGCGCTGGCGAAGGCGAACGACGACGTGATGGAGAGCCGCGTTCCCCAGCCGAAGGCCGTCCTCGATCACGACTGCGGCTGCGATGAAACTTCGGCGAAGGGTCACGGCGACTTCGGCCGCGACTGTCATGACGATTACGGCTTCAAGAGCGCTCACGTCCACGACGTAGGCGCGCTTGCTCCAGCTCCGAGCGCGAACGCTCGTAGCGTCCGATCCAGCGCCGCTCGTCTTCCGAAAGAGGCCAGGTTCGCACCTGGTTCTCCCATTCGTCCCGCGTCGGCCGATCGCGAGTCGTTTCGCAGTTCTCGCAGCCTTCGACCCGATGAACGTAGCAGAGGCGCCACTCGCGCTCTGCCAAGCTGCAGATGCGCTCTCGAAGGTCCGCAATGGAGCGTTCGCCTCGATGCTCCTCCCGTGCTCCGAGCCACGACGCGAACGGACGCCCTTCGCGTCGATTCGCGTTCCAACGACGAATAAAGGCGCACCACGAACGCTGGTGAGCGTCGTGCGAGTAGGCGTGGCTGGTACCCTTGTTCTTCGCTGCGCGGTACCGTGTGAAGTACTGCTTCATCGAGTCGAGTGATTCAGGTTCTTCTGCTCCTTGAAGGCTGTAGAGTTCCCAGGGCTTGAGTTCGTGGTCCATCGCGTGTAGTGCCGACACGAGCGTCGGCACCGGGTTCAGCGTCGGCCGCCCGCCGTCTCTGTCACTTGAGTTCGTCATCGCCATCGTCGCTCGGCGCTCGCTGCCAAGTGTTGTCGTCGAACCTGTCGCCGTTTTTGAAGAGTGTGTTCTCGAGAGTTCCGTGTCCGCGCTTAGGTTACTTAAGCGCAACTTAGAGAGGAGGGTGATGTAAAGGGCCATTTACATAAGTAGGTAAAAGCTACATAGATACATATACAAAAGTAGGTGCAGTCACACGGCTAGCGTGTGACCTGCTGTCATGTTCTGATTGGTTGAAAGTGGGGATCCAGACCCATTTCATCCAATCATGTACAGACTTAGATTTGAGTGGTTCACAAGGGCAAGGGGGCCCTCCGGCCCCGTCCCATACATAAACAGAGTTGATTTTACCCTAAAGACAAGACTTAAGCTTATTATTACGAGCTTCCTCTTATCTACAGTGTACGCTAGTGACGGTACCTCTTACCCCGTTACGCTGGGACCCCACACATGTCCGTGACGCGCACGGACTGTGCCCACCTGTCAGACACAGAGTGGGAAGCTCTCCAAAGACTTTCGCAAGTCATTGGAGAGGCGGCGGTAGTGTGGTGGAGCGGATCTGGCCAAAATCTGGTTGAGGCCGATCGCGATCGCCACTTGCGCCCAGACACCGACTAACGGAGGGGGTCCCCCGATGATCCGTGATCTTGCTGCGTGTAGTGTTCACCTTGTGTACCCGTCGGTAGGCGGGTTACGCTCTTCCAGGTGACTTCTGAAGATGTCTTGGGACGAGAAGAATGTCTTGGGTGACGCAGGGGTGTGAGATAGCGTGGGAATGCTTCACTCTACCTCGGAGGGGTTGATCCGGGTCACAGGCGAGTTCTCGAGCCTTGATCCGGTCGCCTGGTCTTCGATCCAGGTCTTCCAAAGGTCCAATGTTGGGGATCTGATCCCTTTCTTTACGATGCTTGCCGCTTCCTATAGCGGGGGTCTTGATGAGTTGAGAGTCGACGGGATCGTCAGGCCAAGCAGCTAATTCCTTCCGATCCGTAGTTTGCACGTAAAGGATAGATCACTAGATAGGGTAAAACTGGCCAATGTATTATTGACATGATGTTAATTCCGATTTTCGGGCGACAGGTGGATATTACGTTACGATGTGATTGGTTATACTATGGGTTATAAGCGAAAGGAACTTTGGGACGCGGCCGCACCCGTGCGACATCTGTGGAAGATTGTGGATAAACATTCGCCTGACTGTAAAGGGGCTCAAAGGACCAGAAGTGTACTTCAGAGTGTGCACAACTCTGAAGGTCAACTACACTCTGTCTGGTCACCGGACTTTCCCCGACGATGAGTGCCTAAGTTCTGGCGGAAAGTCTCTCAGAAGAACGTATCTCTGAGAGACCTCATCCCGTTACCGTCCAGCGCGACGATGGATGGTCCAAGGATTCACAATATATACTCACAGAGACCAAGTATCGCGCGCCGGACGCCGCGCACCCGCGCAACCCTCAAGATCTTCATGTACGTCGAAGCATTAGTGCTCCGTACTCTGGTTTCGTACTCAAGACTCTGGTATCTCTAACTCTGAGTGACTAAGACTCTGAAAACCAAGTGATATCAGACTCTGAAAACCAGGATACCGGACTCTGAAACCACCGAAGATCCAAGACCATACTGAAACCAAGTGAACCCAAGTTCAAGTCACGCATTCAAGTGATTACTGACCTGCACATCCCCCGTAATGACGTCTCTACCTGTCAACCCATCGAGATCGGCTGCACAGACTGCATACTGAGACCAAGTCAAAGTACCAGATGCATACAAAGACCAAGAGTACCTGAGATATGAAGACTGACTGCATAAAGGACGCAAAAGGCAACAAGAAGAAGAGAGTTACCAGAGATATATGATAGTTATGAGGAAGATAAACGATAAACAGAGTTCAATTTGCTTGCTACTGCACAAGTCCGCTTGAGAGGTATTCAAGCCACTGCGTCATCACGTACGGCGTGTGATCTCCACCAAATTCAATCCCCTTAGGTGGAGATCAGGTAACGTAGAGACCTGAAAGGACCCGCCTATTCCATATCCTAGTTGGGTCGTTTGTTTTGTCTCTAGCGGTAGCCCATTTCATATTGCTCGTTTGGACAGGCTCTGGAAACTAGACAGTCGTTTTCAGAGTGCAAGGTAGACTGTTATATATAGCCGATTGTATTGGTTTATATTTTCCCTCTATACTAGAGGGTGGTGCGCGAACGTAAAGGGATACCAGACAGACCAGGTGTCTGGTAGCAAGTCCCTAGTTGACCTGGAGTGTTAGCCCACCGTTCAAGGGCCTAGAAAGAATAAGAACGGCTGTATATATTTGTATATTTTCGAACTCTGTGTATTGGTTGTTTATCTCTGAAAGTCAGGTATCTCGGTTCTGGATTTGTGATATTCAGACACCGATTTCAGACTTTCTCTGGTATATTAACCTCTTTTCGACCACTGACCTCCTGGAAAACACTTTGTTTTCCAGAGATTCCGACTCCCGAACGCTCCTGGAAGGATTTCCTGAATACCGACACCAGACTCCAAGGGAACCCCTACTTCTCTTCACAACACATTCTCAGACTCCGGCGAGGGTCATATTTCCGAAGACAACGAACCCACGAGGATACCGCAAGGTACCACACGCCAACCTACCGTTGTACGACTCTGAAAACCCCTTTTCAGTAGTCGTATAACTAGGGTTCACTATACGCCCCCTGCTCCGCGACCAAAGTTTCACCGACTTCGCGACATTATCCAGAATTAACCTCTATGCTAGATCTCTTCTCCTTACCTCCTTGATGCCGGGGGGCCAATGTAATTCCCAGTTCCGGTCTTGAACGAAGGCACTTGTGATGTCCAGAGCAAATTCGATTCTGTTTATGGTTATTCCTATGTCTACTAGTCTCATCCTCATCTGCTATCCTACGATCACCTGACATCCGGCTACACAGCTGCTCCTCCGATCTTCGATCTCGATCTCACCTAACCCTTGATTGCGATCTCGATCACCGATCTCAATCATCGATCTCAATCATCGATCTCGACCATCGATCTCGGTCATCGATCTCGGTCATCGATCTCGGTCATCGATCTCGATTAGCAATCTTGATCAGCCGCGCTGAACAGTAGTCTTGGCCGTAGCCTTGATCGGCCAGCTTGGACAATGATCCTGATCGGCAACTTTCTCACTTGATCTCGTATCTCCGCGTCACCGATATTTAAGATCGCGATCTCCCTGAACTTGAACATCGGATCGGCCCCCTTCGGCGGCATCTCATGATCAGGTCGTCGTCGATCCACGATAGGTCGCGCCCGTCCCGATCTGCCGCTGCTCTGATCTCCTTCTCTCCGGTGCTGAGCCACTATGTGAGACCTTACGGCGGGGCTCTCTGATCGCTTAGTCTCACGCGACCAAGACGCCATCCATCATCCACCTGCCTGCCAGAGAGATCAAGACGATCATCGACCCTGGTCCATTCGTCAGCCGTCGTTCGCGCAATCTGGGGTCATCAACTGGCATCTTGCTTCGCCAGAGGCCCCTGTCGCTTGATCCGACTCTCTCTGGGCCTGACGTTGCCTTTCTCGGATTTCTTATTCGCGCTTCACCACATCCGCCCCCAGCCTGTAAGTTGGTCCGTCTCGGTCCACTTCAGGTCTCATTCTCCAATGGTGCACTGGTATCCCGGATCGGCTTCCCGAATGGCCAACTTGGCCCAGCCGACCCTGAACCGACCGGAGCCCACCGATCTGATCTCTGCGTTGGCTGAATGTTATCAAGAGGACCTTTGGCGCAACCATTACCGAGATCGGCCGGCAGATCACCCGTCTCGACAGATCCCACGGCTCGAAAACAAGTTTAACCCGCCTGCTCCACCTACACCTCCTGGGACTCCCTGATCTCGCGATCTCGACCAGTCCGGAGGTGATCAGCCGAACCTGGAGTCGATCAGCACGCTTACATGCTCTTCATCCCGATCCGGTGCCTCACCGCGCGATCCCAACTCCAGCTTAACCTCCGTTCAATCCCACGTAATTTTCCCAACTTCAGAGATCAGCGTTCTTCTCCACACTTGCTCCACAGCTTCGATCCCCGTTTAACATCTTCGAAATCGCCACACCTTCCATCCGATCACTCCGGTTTCACATGCATATACAAGAAAAATATAAAATCTCCACGAAAAATATAAAATCTCCACATCCGATCCAGATAGACATCCAGATCTACATCCGCGATCTCGGCGTTGTGACCTGGTCACATCGCCCTTTTCGCGTCTACACCTCTTCGTGCGACTGCATCACGCCAAACCGATTTCGGTTAGCATGATCACGTAGGAACGCGCTCAATATGGCTCCACAGTTAAGATCAGCTTCATCGACCCAAGTCGGTTCATCATAACCGACCCAGTGCACCAGGAATTCACGATAGATCCGGTCGTAGCGAGTTCGTTTCCCACTTCGCATGTCCGAGATCCGTTCGACCTCGTACTCATCGGCATCCAGATCTGGGACCCAACTGTCCTCCGGAAGGAGGATCTCATCGAAATCGAGCCGATCTGCTTCATCCACCGTCAACTCGATCCGCGGTCGATCTGGAAAATTCCGTACCAGCTTTAGCTTAGAAACATGGACCACTGGGAAGATGTGGTAATCAGATCCCGCGATCTCCAGCTTGATCGTGAATTCGTTGAGCTTCTCTGCAACACGGAACGGGCCGTGCCAAAGGTGAGCGAGTTTACGCGCATATCCTTCCTTCACACGATCTAGATACAGCCAAACTCGTGATCCAGCTTCGATCTGATGCGGATCGACATCCTCATTGTGCCGATCGGCTCGGTCTGCAATCGCCTCTCGTAGCCTAGCGTTGACCTGTTCTCGCGACTGCTGGTAGTATCTCTGAACCCGATATCTCCACCGTCTTGGATCGCGATCGTGGCGTCTGGTCGATCCGATCGGGATCGTTGCTTCTAACGTCGATCTCGGATCCCATCCGTGTACCAAATAGTGAGGGGTATCTCCCCGAACCCGATCGTGAGCCGTGTTAATAGCGAACGTCAGTCTCTCCGCGTATTCATCCCAGTCCTTCTGATCGAGATCTTGAACGTACATCTTGATCGCCCTAGTCGCCGTTTGTACCATCCGTTCTGCAGTCCCATTGGCTTGTGGCCGGTAGGCCATCGTCGCCCGTTGTCGCTGCCCCAGGATCTTATTGAACGATCTGAAGAAGTCGGACATGAAACCCGGTTCTCGATCGTGCCTGATCATCCCGCTAGCGCCAAATCTGCGGAACACGCATTCTTCATAGGATTCGGCGACGGTCTGGGCTGATCGGGAGGAACTGGCCCTCGCGATCACATATCCCGTGAACAGATCTACCCAGATCAGTAGTTCGGTGTTGCCTTTGTTAGATCTGGGCAGGGAGAGTATGTGATCCATCGCTATGATCTGGAATGGATATGTCGCTTGCAGATTCCCCGGCGACTCGCCCCGGTTCGTGGGCCTCCCTTTTCCAGTCTCACAGTCTACACACTCGCCTACGTATCGCTGCACGCTCCGATATAATCCCCTCCAATGGAAATGATCTCGGATCCGCTGATAAGTACGTCCGATCCCCTGATGTCCCCCTTCCAGAGTCGTATGATAGTGGTGGAGGACATCCTGCTGTAGCGTTTCTGGAACGACGAGTCTCATCAGGCGGTCGCGATCACCACTTGATCTCGGCCCTGGTGGGCTGTAAAACAGCAGATCTTGTCCATCTACCTCATACTCAGAGGCGATCTTGGCGTAGGATCCAGATTCGGCTCGAGTCAGATCCGCGATCTGCCCAGCCAGGTACTTCTTTAGTCCTGCGATCCAGACCTCCTCGTCCTGGGCTCGCCTGATCCGATCAACCCGCATCTCCCGGATCAGTTCCTCTCGCAGGACAGCGGCACCAGGTCGCGCTCGGGCTGCACGCGTGGCTACTGCCGACACTTGCACAGTTCGATCTTCAACTCGAGGGATCAACACCTCATTAAGCCGATTCAGGGTAATCAGATCACACCGATCTGCCTCATCGTGGACCTCGATCCCGCTTCATCGCTGCAGCGCGGCACTCGCCAAGCTATCCGCGCTCCCATTCCAGTCTCTCTTCACATGGACAAGCTCATGATCTCCCCATTTCCGCAAGCGATCCAGCACCTTCTGTTTCAGTAACTTCAATCCTGGCGCCTTACAGTCGATCTCGCCCCGGACTTGTCGGATCACCAGGTTCGAATCGCCACAAACGACCAAACGGCGGCGTTCTAACTGTGTGATCATGCTAAGACCCAGCAAGAGTCCACGGTATTCCGCTTCATTGACAGTAAGGCTCTCCGCATAGTCTGATCTAGCCTTGATCACTTTCCACTCCGGCAAACTCCACACGATCGCGCTGAAAGCGCCCCCTCCTCGTTTCACGCGTGCCGATCCGTCGAAACTTATAACCCACAGCTCCTCATCTGGGTCTACGGTGGGGATCGGCATCTGGATCCGACATTTTGGCTCCTTCCGTGGCGCGATCGCGATCAGGGCTTCGTCGATCTCCGATCTAGGCGTTATATTAGCTGCGATCGCCCCCAGTATTTCATCCTCTCCCTTCGTACACTTCGTGATCTCGTGCGTCCATGGGGATAGAAGTGCAGAACATTGTCCTAGGCGCCCTTGGAGGCCGGCAGACTTGAACAGCCAGGCAAGCGTGGAGTGTCGGGTTAGGACCTTGATCCGACGTCCCACCAACAAGGTGTAGTGTAGATCCAAGATCCGAAGCAGAGCCAACACCTCCTTTTCGGCAACATTATAATTCAGCTCGTTAGTCTTCAAGGTTCGGCTGGCAAACGCGACCGGGTGGTAGATCTGGTCGTGTTCCTGCATCAGGGCGGCGGAAATCGCCCAGTCACTAGCATACACAATCACCACGGGCAATCTCGCCATGTCGAAGTGACGAAGGATCGGGGTCGACGCGATCTTGGCTTTCAAGGCTGTAAACGCTCTATATGCTCTACCCCACCTCTCGTCGCCAGTTTTTTGGGCCAGATTGGCTTCGATCTCGCTTGAACAGGGGGGAGGCATCGCCCCCAAGTCGGGATCCGGTGTACTATCCCCCTTTTGAGTCGAGGTGTCTGGTGATCCATCCGGATTCGACTTAAGCGCAACGAGATCTCGAGTGATCGGGTCCGGTCGCTTCTTCAGTTCTGCGAACTCCACCTCACGTAGTTCATATAGGACCGATGCGTAGATCGCATAATCCTCGATGAACCGACTATAGTAATTCAAACTCCCAAGGAACGATTGCATGGATCGAAGTGATCCAGGGAATGGTAGATCCGTCAGAGACTTCAGGTCTTTCGGGTTTGCCTCCAATCCGTTGATCGACACTCTGTGTCCGAGATATTCCACCTTATCCATGCCCCAGAAGCTCTTTGCCACACTGATCGAGAGATTCCATTCATCACAGGCCTCCAATAGGTCTTCCACCCGATCGCACATTTGATCCCATGATCCAGCCGTGATCAAGATATCGTCGATGTATGATCTCCGTCCTAGAACTGACGGGCGACCAGGATCTTCCGGGATCCCTGATTCAAACACATCTGCGGAGTCTTCCGTGTTCCCTGTCTTCAAAAATCCATATAGGGCGTTGTCCACAAGACGTTGATAGATCTGAGGGGCGTTCTTCAGCCCGAATGGCATACGATTCCACTCGATAAGGCCAAATGGAGTGATGAAGACTGAGATCGCGCGAGCTCGATCGGTCATTGATACGACCCAGAATCCACTCGCCATGTCTAATGAACAATACCACAGAACCTTGTCAAGATCTTCTAGCAGGTCATTGATCAAGGGCATCGGGTATATCATCAGCCTCGTGAGACCGTTCACCAACCGATAATCGATACATAGTCGGATGTCTACACCGTTCTTCTTGATGATCGCCACGATCGGAGATGCCCATGGCGATGTCGATGGCCGAATGATCTTGGCAGCTAGGAGTCCTTTGATAAGATCCGATACTTTTTCGCGGAACTGTGGCGCCACCTTTCGGACTCGTTGTGCGATCGGCTTTGCATCACCCACATCGATATCGCATATAACACCCTTGGCCGCTGGAGGAAGTGCGTTTCCCTTTCCGATCAGGAGATGTCGCTTCTTCCAAATAATCTGTCGAAGTTTCTCGATCTCCTCCGGGGTAGCCGATCCCGGATTTCCTACTTGCAGATCTTCGATCCAGACTTCTTCAGTGGTGGAGATCTGGATCTCTGGTACTACTGCGAGATTATCGGCTAGATCTTCGGCCGAAAAATCGCCACTTTCGTGTAAGTGGGTCTGATCGGCGTTCTCGATCCATTCAGGAGACGTAGGATCGGGTTCGTTCATTGATGGATCACGGAGTCTATCGTCCTTGGCTGTCAGGATCGGGGTGTCTTCAACCGTCGGATACATGTTTGATCTCGATTTGAAAATCTGGTTTTTCTGTTTTTACCTCGATCTCTTCTTCGCATACCCGATCTGTCCGATCTGGGGCCTGATCTGGCAAGCTCTCATTCGTCTCAGTCTCACCGCCCCCAGCTTCGCCACTCGGGGTCTTGTCGGAACTGATCGTAATCGATGGGGTATCCATGGGATCCGGTTGGGGATCGATGAATGCGACCTTGACTTCGGCCGTATCGGTTGGTGATCGAGGTTCCAATGTCGATATTGGCGCAGGATCAGGATCGGTCTTGGTTGCCCCACCTCGGCGGAGTATGGATCGCGGCGTAACGTAGGTAAGGGGATCTCTACGGATTCCTGAGGTTCTGGTCTTGCGTCCACAGTCGCTTCTAGAGCTAGGTTCTGCCACTCCATGTAGCGCCGGGACCCGACCGACACAAACCCGGGGAATCGAGGCACTTTTTCCTGATCAAGTACCATTCCAACATGTAATCTGTGATCCAATCGTAAAATCTTCTCGCTCAAATTCACTAAGTACCGAGTTCGGCCGGGTCCATTTACCACGGTAGGCACCCATTGGTCGCCTCTGGTCACCCACAATTTCTCCGTCGCCGATAATTTCACTCTCGATGCGGTCTCTTCAGATCTCCCAACTGGGATATGTAGATCTTCCTCCAATTTCACCGATCTTACCTTCTCCCCGTATAATCTCTTGCGACCACTAAGTGGGATCCCCACTTCATTAGGTAAGCACATCGATCCCTTCGCTAGATCCATCCGGACCCCAGCTGGGATCATGAAATCCATACCCAAGATAGCGTCTTGTCCGGATAGATCCCCGATCCAAATATCGAAAAAGTAAACCAAGTATCCCGCAAGCGTGATCTTGATCCTCGTTCTTCCTTCGGTGGTATACACATTGTCACCGATCCCAACACACTCCTGCCTCTGACTAGTGTCAAAGTGGCACCCAACCTTACGAGCAAAGGCGGTATCCAAGATGGATACCTCGGCGCCAGTGTCCAGGAGCAAGATCGCTCTTTCATGATTGATCTTGCCTGAGATCTTGGCTTGGCGGAACCATTTTCCTGGTGCGTGGTATTTCCAATACCCCCTGGATTATCCTTCCTTGAGATCCAAAGCCACTTCCGCACCAGATCGCGAGAACTCATCGATCCGGGGAAGATTCGCGATCTTAGCAGTATACGAATGCAACTTACATGTATTACCGCGCAGATCCGAATTCTCCCTATCTTGATCTCTCGATTTCTTGTTCACGTATGCATAGATGCAGTACTCAGAACGCTCGGCTCGTACCGGTTTCCAAATCGGCGAGCGTCCTAGTTTAACATCTTTTCCACCTTCTCGGGGAACAGTCCGGCATGTCGGGTCGGATCGTACCACTTGCGGATCTGGTTGTAGAATTCTTCCATGGGGCATTCTCCAGCTTCATGGATCTCCCCACAACCACGGCATGTATATAGACAGCGATCCGTTGGGTGGCCCCTCTTTCCGCACTTGTCACAGGTTAGGCGTCTCCAGCAGTCCAGATCCGTGTGCTTCCGCGATCCACAATGCGAACAGCGACCTCGATCGTGATCTGATTGCCTGCGATCCGTGATCCGGCCTCGATCTTGCGCGTTCGTGTGCGATCGCGACTGATCCTGTTGGTGGGGAACGCCCCCAGTACTGATCGGCTTGTCTTCTGACGCGGCAAGATATATTCTCCGGAGATCGCCTTCAGAATCGGATCCGTTCGATCCGGATATTTCCTCTGATTCCGAGCTCGGATCTTGGGTTTGGATCGCCCGTACCACCGCCCGGGTGGGTGCCGCCGGGGCACTGGCCGGTGCCTTTTGTCTGTACTTCGATCCGAACGCAGATTTACGCTGTCTGCTTTTCGCCCGTTCCCGGGCACGAAGTACCTCCTCCAGTTCATCGACGTCACTCAGTCGGAGTAGGGTCAGCCGATCAGCTAACTCCGGATCTCCCAATGTCTCGATGTAGTGGTCTACATGTTCCCGGCGGGCCTTAGGGCTCCCATCTTTGATCTTCAGCCTAGCCCGTAAAGCCGCCACGTTGAGTCGGTAGAGATAGTCGAGAGGAGTCTCTTCTGATCGCTTGCGAGCGTGATAGTATTGCCACGCGACCGACATACCCAACCCACAATACTGGGTCTGGAAACTGTCCAGCAGATCCGCCCACTTGGTTTTCGTCGTTCGACTGAGCTGCCTGTACCAATTCTTTGCCGGCCCCACCATCAGATCTGCAAACGTGAGGCATTTCTCTTCTTCCGTAGCCTGATCGCGCTGAAACGCTGACTTGACCTTACTGATCCAGGCCCGAGCGCGATCTTCGTCCAGATCTTTACCCGCAAAATCTTTCAGATCTGAGATCCGGACCCGCTGGATCACCGACGATCCTCCTTGACCGATCGCCGCGGATGCGATCGCTGCTCGGCTCGACATCTGTCCACCGGAACCTGGTATACCCTGATCGTCCGGATTCGTATTCCCATGCATCAGGATCTGAGGCCGCAACGGACTCCATGTCGACATCCAACTTACCTTTGATCGGCGATCGGGGTGTCGCGAGACTCCGTTCTTTTATGAAACGATCCATCGCCATTTGGAAGTAGTCGTCCAACTTGTTGCTCGATTCTGTGGAATTAGTTGTCGGCTCGATCTGGTCTGTCTGGATCCGGCGGTTTTCTTGCTGATCAGGCGTCTTGGCCTCCGGTTTCGCAGCCACCGATCGTGTATCTTGTTTCTTCATACGCGATTTCAGGAATTTGGCACCGGAGGGGCCTAACGACATGCGTTGCAGCCTTCTCGGGCTATCGGAGTTTGGTTCCGAGGTCGCTGACGCGTAGCATGACGATCCGGTCTGATAGCCTGGATCGGGCGTCGGTGGGCGTTCGCCGACCAAGACTTTGAGAGAGTTGAATAGATCATGGGTCGCAGATTGAATCGCTTCCAGTTCCAGGTCAAATAGAGAGTTTGGGTCGAATTCTCCAGCCACTAAACCAGCCTCTTGGAGCAGATCAAGTAGAATCTTCACCGCGTTCAGGCGGTCCGAGCTAGTCCGGGGCTTCGACACCGGGCCGGTGAGGTTACCGATCTGGCGGACTTGTATGATCGTAAGAACGGGATCGTTAAGCAAGGTCTCACTTAGCATCTTCCTGTAATAGGCCTGCTCGATCGCGTCCTTGGTGATCGTCGATCCTGGGCTGATCATATCTTCTGGCTCTGAGTCTGGAGCTTTCAATTTCGTCCGGGTGCTCTTGATCTTCTTTTTCTTGGTCGATCTTGAGGCAGCAGTGGACTTGGTGAGCAGATTAGGTTTCAGCTTTGCTGATTCCTTATCGCTCGTGTGCGGATATCGATTCTCATCTAGATCCGCGGTGGCCCTCGAAGGGTCCTTGGGAGGAATTCGAGGTTTTTCTTCGAGATCTGGATTACGATCCAGGTCTGCCTCGTGCCTGTCAGTAGAGATCCTCCCAGAACTCTGCTGATCTGTGCGTCTATCCGTTTTCAGTGCCTTCGTCGATCCAACATTCGTAGGCACTTCTTCCCCTTGTTCTTCTTTAATCTTGACATCTTCTTGGGACTCACGGTGATATCCGAAGTCACCAGAAGATCCAGGCACGCGCACCATTGTGGTGGAGCGGATCTGGCCAAAATCTGGTTGAGGCCGATCGCGATCGCCACTTGCGCCCAGACACCGACTAACGGAGGGGGTCCCCCGATGATCCGTGATCTTGCTGCGTGTAGTGTTCACCTTGTGTACCCGTCGGTAGGCGGGTTACGCTCTTCCAGGTGACTTCTGAAGATGTCTTGGGATGATAAGAATGTCTTGGGTGACGCAGGGGTGATGAGATAGCGTGGGAATGCTTCACTCTACCTCGGAAGGGTTGATCCGGGCCACAGGCGAGTTCTCGAGCCTTGATCCGGTCGCCTGGTCTTCGATCCAAGTCTTCCAAGGGTCCAATGTTCGGGATCTGATCCCTTCCTTTACGATGCTTGCCGCTTCATATAGCGGGTGTCTTGATGGGTTGAGAGTCGACGAGATCGTCAGGCCAAGCAGCCAATTCCTTCCGATCCGTAGTTCGCACGTAAAGGATAGATCACTAGATAGAGTAAAACTGGCCAATGTATTATCCAGAATTAACCTCTATGCTAGATCTCTTCTCCTTACCTTCCTGATGCTGGTGGGCCAATGTAATTCCCGGTTCCAGTCTTGGACGAAGGCACTTGTGAGGTCCAGAGCAAATTCGATTCTGTTTATGGTTATTCCTATGTCTACTAGTCCCATCCTCATCTGCTATCCTACGATCACCTGACATCCGGCTACACAGCTGCTCCTCCGATCTTCGATCTCGATCCCACCTAACCCTTGATTGCGATCTCGATCACCGATCTCAATCATCGATCTCAATCATCGATCTCGATCATCGACCTCGATTAGCAATCTTGATCAGCCGCGCTGAACAGTAGTCTTGGCCGTAGCCTTGATCGGCCAGCTTGGACAATGATCCTGATCGGCAACTTTCTCACTTGATCTCGTATCTCCGCGTCACCGATATTTAAGATCGCGATCTCCCTGAACTTGAACATCGGATCGGCCCCCTTCGGCGGCATCTCATGATCAGGTCGTCGTCGATCCACGATAGGTCGCGCCCGTCCCGATCTGCCGCTGCTCTGATCTCCTTCTCTCCGGTGCTGAGCCACTATGTGAGACCTTACGGCGGGGCTCTCTGATCGCTTAGTCTCACGCGACCAAGACGCCATCCATCATCCACCTGCCTGCCGGAGAGATCAAGACGATCATCGACCTGGTCCATTCGTCAGCCGTCGTTCGCGCAATCTGGGGTCATCAACTGGCATCTTGCTTCGCCAGAGGCCCCTGTCGCTTGATCCGACTCTCTCTGGGCCTGACGTTGCCTTTCTCGGATTTCTTATTCGCGCTTCACCACAGTAGCGACGATGCTTCGTACGCTATCGCCGACAGAGCAACATGGTGTTGCTCTGGGGTACATTGTTAGGGAGCAACGAGATGTTGCTGCCTCGGTGGAGTCGTTGAAACTCCACGTGAGTACCTACACGGGGAAGGAGGACGAGACCCTCCTTCGTTGGCTTGTCGAACTCGACACAGCCGTTGCGGCTCGACGTATCGTCGACCCGATGTCGAAGGTCACGTTCGCCATGTCATGTCTTGGCGGACGTGCGAGGAGTTGGGCCTATGGGCGCCGACTCTCGGATCCTACGTGCTTCAGCACGTACGAGGTGTTCAAGGAGGAACTCAAGCTTGCGTTTGAGCCTCCGAAGAACGAGTTCAGATCGAGAGCGGAGTTTCTCGATCCAAGGATGATGTTCACACCTTTGCCCAGCGTGCTCGATACTTGGTATCGAACATAGTGGCCAACCCGGTCGACGAGGCGACCAAGGTCGTCACGTTCATGAAGGGACTAAGAGATGGTCCCTTCAAAACATATCTCTTCCGAGAGTATCCGAATACTCTCGAGAAGGCGATCAGCCTTGCGATGCAATAGGAGTTTAGCCGGCAACAAGCTAAACCCATGCGAACACGCCGAAGCCGGCGCGTCCTGTTGCGAAGACGGAATGTCCGGAGCCTATGGACCTCTCGAGTGCTACGACTGCTGGTCAACAGCAGCTCAAGAACGTCAAGGTTCGATGTTACCTGTGTGGTAACATCGGTCTCTATGCACGCAAGTTCACAGCGGGCGGGCGTTCAAAAAACGCCAAGGACCAGTAGGCGCGGGGCGTCTTACTGGTAATGCAGCCTCGCGTGTCTAACTCGGACACGCGACGTTGAAGGCTGCTGCCCCCAGCGAGAAGGTTCCTCGCTGCGAGATGTAAGGTGACAAGCCAGGCCTTGTCATCCTGAACGTGATGTCGAAGAGAGTGAACTCTCTTCGTGCCCTAGGGACTCGGGCGCGTCGAACAACTTTGTTCGACAGGGAATTCTTCGAAGGCTTGACTTCGAAGAGACCGACACGCCTCGCGGCGTGTTGGAGGTGCGGTTGGCAACAGGTGCCACCGTGAGGAATGAGAAGCGCGTGGTCCGTGTGCGTTTCTTTTACAAACGATGGACGTTTGTGGAAGACCTTATCGTCTTGGAACTAGACGATAAGTTCGACTTGGTATTAGGCATGCCGTGGCTTGCACGGCATGACCCGGTGATCAACTGGAAGAAGCGTACGCTCGTACGCTTCAACAACACATGCGCGACAGAGAGCGATGGCCCTGTCAGTGCTATACATGCACCAGGCGGTGCATGTAATACCCCAGTTGAGGCAGCAGCGTCCGCCGCTGCCTCCGATCGCCGCCGGCGACCGCCAGCGACTCAGGGAGTCGTTGGGAGAAAATGTGTGTCGACTCAGAAATCTGAGCCGAAGGGTCGCCGTCACATGAGTGATGGTCAGGTGAATGTGAATCACCTGAAGCATAAACATCTGAATGATGTTTGTCACATGAGTGATGGTCAGGTGAATGCAATTCACCTGAGAGAAGGTATTGTACCGGTATTACCGGTATTACCGGTTTCCGTGGAGGTACTTCAAGCCTCCAAGGGTCGCGCCGACGACGTCGCGTCAACTACGAGAGTTGACGAAAAAAATAAAATTCGGGGAACCGAAAGACGTGCGTCAGCTCTGGGAGCTGACGCCACTGGCGCTTCGCTGCTAGTTCTGGGAACTAGCGATCGTACATCAGCTCCGGGAGCTGATGATATGTGTATAGGCGAACACTCGCTAGCGCTGGAAGCTAGCGAGAGCACGTCGACTCCGGGAGTCGACGATGCGGTTGCTTCATCCGTTGTAGCTGTGGTGAAGCGGATCCCAATCAAGGCAGATATGACGCAGAGCGACCACGATGATGGGTGACGTGCGACATGGGACTACGACAAGAGCGGATACCTGATACGTGGAGCCTACTCCAGGACGGATCCTAAGTTAGGATCCGGTAGGCCTGGCTGACCTAAGTTCGGATCCCGCCATCTTAAGTTCGGATCCCGCTTGCCTAAGTACGGATCTCGACAGAAGAGGATCCGCGATCCAGGGCACCAGATCCTCGGATCCGACCTCGGATCCTCACGACCCAAGACATCAACGAAGTAAAGCAGCTGCGAGAGATCCGGCATGATCCAAGATAGAGATTTGCGATGGGAAAGATAGGGTACAGGATGAGGAACTGGCTAACCATAAAGCAGAGAGTCGAATTTACCTTCTAGTGCGCAAGTGGATTTCTTCAGGGCCCAAGACAAGGGAAGAGGATAGTGTATTGGCCTCCCCTTAGTGTTCCTGCAAGTTGCTACGCCTACCTAGCTACAGCTGACCGGATCCCCGATTTGGCCGGCTTACCTTACGCTAGTGAAGACCCCGGATCCAACGGTGTTGATTGCTTAACCGTAGGATCCCTCGACCTCTCAACCACCCCAAGACCAACCGCTACAGGCGGCGGCAAGCAAGACAGTAAAGGAAAAGGAAAAGGAACCCCACACCCACCAAGGCAACCCCGGATCCAAGGATCCACAAGATCTTCGAGTCCAAGACCAAGATCCCCCTAACCAGGACCTGTGTGCAGGAACCCCCGCGCAAGTCCAACCTCCAAAGTCCCCGCCAAGGACGTTCAAGCCCTCACGCCTGTGTACAGTCTCCCGTTCCTGAGAGAGCAGATCCCGCCACTGACGGGTACACAAGGTGAGCCTCAGCAACTCCACGGTTATCGGAGTACCCCCTCCGTTAGTCAGTGTCTGGGCGCCGTGTGTGAACGTTGAATCCCTGCTCTTTCCAGTGGATCCACTACACCACAATGGTGCGCGTGCCCGGATCTTTTGGGGACGGCGGATATCACCGTGAGTCCGAAGAGACTGTACAAGTGAAGGAAGAACCGGGAGAAGAAGTGCCGACGGTTGTTGGATCGCCGTCAGTACCGCTGAACGCTAGATCCACGGATTGACAGAGCCCTGGGGGGAGTTCTGTCGACAGGAAGGAGGTGAGTCTGACAACAGACTCGGAAGAAAAACCTCCTCCTCCTCCCCATGTCCCTTCGGGGACCCCCGCGGTCCAGAACTCGCGTTCTGAACCGCTGGGTGGGGATTCGACAGCGAAAGCTGTTGGATCTTCATCCACCACCACCACCACCGCGCAGCCCTCAGGTGGTAAAACGTCGAATAAGAAGACGAAGACTGCGCGTAAGAAGCTGAAGGCGCCAGGATCTGATGTCGACGAGAAGCCGGACGTGAAGTCAGAGTGGTCGTCGACCCAGCTGGAGGCTTCGTATCACCGGATTGCGCTCGAGGACTTCCTCCGGGAGGACCCTGTGATGAGGATCCTGCAACCTCGATTGCTTGGGTCCCTCACCGGCCCGATCACGGCACCGGCTCAATCCACAAACAGTCTGGATAGTGCTTTGGATCTCCTCCGCTTGCTCGAGGAAGCCGGTTTTGCTGCGGGAGCCTTCGACGGAGATACCCTCTTCCGTTTGGATCACGACAGGATCCGTATCACAGCGGCCTCGCTCTTCAGCCGACTGAAGCCCCTCGTCGGTGAGCGACGAGCGATCCGAGATCCGATGTCCAAGCTGGCGCAGTCCCCGGAGTACCAGACAGGATCCTCTCGATACGCCTCGGCGGAGTCCGAGGCAGGATCTGACTGCTCGTCTGAGCCCCGACATATGGCGCTCGGTCCCGCAGGTGCTGCTGTGTTGACAACCCGTATGTCGACTAACATCCTGGATGCCAAGCCGACTCGAACGCTGGACACCCCGTCGCCTGATCGGCCCCGAGCCGTGGATCAGCCGCATGCGTCCACCAACGGACTGTAAGCTTACTTCCAGTCGGCCATGGACAAGTTCTTGAAGGAGCGACAGATGACTGCGGTCCCACGAGCCACGACGCGCGCTGCAGATCCTGTATACCGGGACGTCGAGATGAAGTCAGTAGGATCACATCCCGAGAACTGGGAGTACGACCCTGACGACCTCGACGGATCTGCTCCCCGGCGTACGGCGACGACAACCGCTGCATCAGTTACGGCAGGAGCTAGCACATTTCAACGGATCCGAATCTTCGCGATATCGGACCTGAAGGAGTTCACGGGCAAGGATCATGACGAGGAACGAGCAAGAGCATGGATTAGTAAGGTTAAGTCAGCCTTCACGAGAGATCAAGCTTCGGACGAAGAAAAGTGTCTTACCTTTGGAGATCTCCTCACCGGTCCGGCGCGAAATTGGTACCGACAACTCAGTCGACCCACGAGGCTGAGGTGGAGTGATCTGCTAAAAGCTTTCCAGACGCAGTACTGCGGCCTTGGGGTCTCGGTAGCGTGGCAATATTACCACGCTCGTAAGAGATCTGATGAGTCACCGCTGGAATATCTGTATCGCCTCAATGTAGCAGGCCTTCGCGCTCGAGTGATGGTCAAAGATGGAGATGCCAAGGCCCGCCGCGAACACGTCGAACACTTCATCGAGACGCTTGGTGATGCAGACCTGGCGGACCAACTGACGTTACTTCGACTCGCGGACGCGGATCAACTCGAGGACGTATTGCTGGCCCGAGACCGCGCGAGATCCAGACAGAAGAAGCCGTCGTCAGGATCCAGCAAGTTCCGGCCAAAGACGACAACGGCCCCGCAGCCAACCGGCCCAACGCGTGCGATCCGCTCCATGCAAGCCATAGAATCCGAGGGATCCGACTCTGACGACTTCGGATCCGATGATGAGCTCCGCAGAGCATACGTAGCAGCCTCGAGTGACCGACCGATTACCTTGGCGCTAACCGGACCAGCAGAGACCAAGACAGGAACCTCAGACCCTGAGAAGGACCTGGGTCCAACCCAAGTCAGCTCGAACCCGACGCCATCAGATCGTCGACCGCGCTTCTCCAACGAAGGACAGCGCTGCTCGCACTGCGGATCCAGGAAACACTCGGATCTTGGCTGTTGGAAGCGCCTCACCTGTCAGAAGTGCGGCAAGAGAGGTCATCCGTCGGATCGCTGCTTCTTCGTATGTCGCGGCTGTGGAGAGCTTCATGACCACGGCAAGTGCCAAATGGAGGAGTTCTACAATCTCATCCGGCAGTGGTTCGATCCAAGCAAGCATATGCTTCCCGAAGCTGCCGAGAAGATGTTAAACTAGGACGCTCGCCGGGTTTGAATCCGGTACGAGACGAGCGTTCAACGTCTTACATCTATGCATATGTGAACAAGAAGGCCATGGATCAAGTTAGCAACAAGCGAACGGGTCTATTGGATAATACATGTGAACTTCATGGGAAACGTACGGCTAGAGTTGCAAGCTTCCGCTCTACAGACGATGAGTACCTGAGATCCGAGGTCGCCATGTCCTTGGATCTTATGCCTGGAGAGTCAAGCTGGTACTGGACGTACCATGTCCCCAGCAAAAACTTCAAGCAGGCCAAGGCAACGTGCAAGATCAACAATGCCAAGTCCACCGTGCTTCTTACCTCGGGATCCGAGGTGTCGATCATCGACGCCACCTTTGCTCGTAAGGTTGGATCCCAGATTGATACTTGTCAAACACAAGAATGCCTCGAAATTGGTGAGCAACTGTATATTGCAGCAGGCAAAACAAGGATCAAGGTTACCTTGGCTGGGTACTTGGTGTACTACTGCGATGTCTGGGTCCGCGAGGATCTGCCGCCCGACTGTGATGCAATCCTCGGTATGGACTTCATGGTGCCGGCTGGGATCCGACTCGACTTGGGTAATGGATCCGTGTGCTTGCACGACGAGATCCGGGTGCGACTCCATGGGCGCGACAGATCTTCAGTGGCCGAGCGCGTCCGCTACTCCTCCAGGAAGGCATTCGACTGGAGCCTGGCGAAACTTTCGAGCACCCGGATCGGATCCATCTCCAGGAGTACGAGAAGCTGTGGTTACGAAGAGGAAAACGATGGGTACCGACGTCAGTACAAGGCCCAGGAAAGATCCGGTATCTACAACTTACCAACGTCGGCGAGAAGGCGATCTCTCTCAACCATAATGAGGAGATCGGCATGTGGCTGGCTAGAGATCATGTTCCCCGCACCCCAGGCTTCATCCCCGTCGGATCCAGTTGCTACAACGAGTGGCAGAACCTTGCCATGAGCGCCACGACGGAGATCCCGCCACCACCGCGTCCGAAGGAGCCTTGGGAGCTTGAGCCGGCGGTCGATCGGCCGAAGTACGCGGAGCCAAAGGGAATTCTGAAGCTCCCCGTCCACGCAGCTGTCGTGTCACGCTGTTCCGGCTCCCCGCCTACGTCGGACCGGACCCTTGAAGGGACGGTCAATTGGCGAGACGACATCCGGTCCAGTGGAGCCGATCCGTCGACAGTTGGGCGTCAGTTGCATCGCTGTGTCCGTTTTGAGCCAGGGGCTACAAAGGACGCTACACCGACACCCTCGGACCGATATGTGTCCCCATACAAGCGGATCCAAGCCTCAGAGGCCGAGTTATATGTCGGGCCCGTTTCGGCTGGTCTGATTGAAGATTCTACGACTTGTACTGTCTCTGGTCAGAGACGGGACGCGGACGTTCAGGATTGGCAGCATGTCTGCACGACGGGCGATGACAATCACCCCGACAAATCAGCCGGAAGTGACGTTTTGGGACCCCCTGGGGCGAATACGCATGCCCCACTGGTAAAGTTGGTATGGGCATCTAGCGCAAAGCGAGGCGCGTATAACAAGCCATCGCATGCCTCGAACGGAGCTCTAGAAGCTGAAGGGCCCGTGTCGATACGACTGCTTGAAGAGCCGGGGCGTTGCCCTGTCTCTGCGCAGAGACGGGACAATGATGCCGAAGGGTCGCCCTATAATCATGAGACAGGTGACCATCACTCAGATGGCACGGTCAGATCCAAGGTTTCAGGATGCCCCGAAGCTCACAGGAATGCCCAGAAGCTCGGAGAGCGACCATTATGCGCGCCTGCCCAAGACCTTTCAAATGAGGTGCCCCGCGCCTCGCAACGACACCTACAAGCAAATACGGATGCTTACCTGATACAGCTTGAAGGTCGGTGTCGCACATGCGACATGGGTCAAGGACGGGGCAGGTCTGAACGGTCGTCTGATTCCGCACTTAGTGATAATCTGAGTTTCTCACTCAAACATGAGCGAGCGGCGGAGACGTCCTGCAGGAAGGGCGCCGTGGATAGCAAGGCACCCAGGACGACCTACGCGTGTACCAAGGGTGCTACGGATGCGCCTCGGCAAGGCGAAGACGATGGCGTGCGCCAAGGCAAGATTGAAGGCTCAGAGGCGCCAGGAAGGCCGGACGAAGACATAACAGCGCAAGGGGAAATGAACCGACGGACGGCGACGTGCGTGGATGCACCAAGGACCCCAGGAAGCGATCGGAGGGCTGGATGTGGTGCACCGAAAGATGATCCTGCTGTTGGAATTGGTTTGGAAGCTGGAAGTGGCGCTGGAGTACCTGCTGAAGGAGGTGCCCCTCATGGACCGGACCCTGCTACAAGGAAGCTGGAACCTGTGAGCCATTTAACAGCCAGTGGTCGGCCGGCGGTGGAGACGAGTGCAAGGCATAAGGGTCGTGAAGAGGTTTTCTGTTACAAGCGAAGATCGTCCAGGTCTCTACGTCGCCGTGGGCCTCACCGATCGTCGTCATCATCAAGAAGAACGGCGTCGATATCAGACTTTGTATTGACTACCGGCTGGTGAATAGTTTGACGAGGTTGATGGTGTATCCGATGCCCCTCATCAATGATCTACTAAAGGATCTCGACGCCGTGTTGTGGTACTGCTCTCTCGATATGGCTAGTGGTTTTTGGGTTGTGTCTATGACGGATCGTGCAAGGGCCATCTCTGCGTTTATTACCCCATTTGGATTGTTTGAGTGGAACCGAATGTCGTTTGGCCTCAAGAATGCCCCGCAGATCTACCAGCGTTTGTTGGACAACGCACTCTATGGATTCCTACGGATCCCGCCAACCGCCGGGTCCGGATCCGCGATGGATATCTTCCGAGATGGGATCCCGGAGACGGATGGTAAACAGTCTGTTCTCGGGCGAAGGTCATACGTTGATGACATCCTAGTAACCGCCGGATCCTGGGATCACCTACGTGAACGAGTGCGGCAACTACTGGAGGCTTGTGACAAGTGGAACCTGTCGATCAGCGTGGCCAAGAGGTTTTGGGGCTTGAAGAAGGTCGACTACTTGGGACACCGAGTGTCTGGCGAGGGACTAGAGGCACATCCGAAGGACCGAGAAGCGCTGGTGGATCTCGCATTCCCGAGATCACTGCGAGCTATGCAATCGTTCCTAGGTAGTTTAAACTACTACGCTCGATTCATCGAAGATATGGCGGTCTACGCGTCGGTGCTGTACGAACTGAGAGAAGTCGACTTTGCAGAATTGAGATCCAGCAACAGGATGCTGCAGTCGATCGGCCCCGTCAGCGAGGATCCGAGGGATCCAACCGATCCAAGAGATCTGGATGAGAAGTGGATCCGTGCTTCAGCCGCTTTCGAGGCTCTGAAGGGAAAGGTCGCTACGACCCCTACACTTCGGCACTTCGATCCCGATAAGCAACCCGTGGTAATCGTTTACGCCAGCGAGTGGGCCATTTCGGCCTTATTAACGCAGGGTCACAATGGGATCTACATGCCAGTGATGTTCGTCAGCAGATCTCTGAAGCCGAACGAAGTGAGTTATGGGATCGTGGAGAAGGAAGTGCTGGCCTTGCTGAGGATCCTGGATCTCGGATATTCCATGTTGGTTGGACGGTACATCCGTATCCTAACCAGGCATTCTACCCTCGGATGGCTGTTCCGATCTACCGGACTACAAGGAAGATTGGGTCAATGGGCAGCGTTATTATCATCTTGGACCTTGGAGATCACGAAGTGTGCCAAGGGGGAAGACGAGATCCTCGGATCCCTCGCCGCACGTATCACCCCGAGATCCGAGGTTGACCAAGCTTTGATGAACATCGCCCCAAGGAAGGAACCACGCCGAACGATCCAGATGCCAGTACCGACTGTAAAGCCGGACGAGGAATTGTGGGTGGTTAGTTTCGATGGATCCGCCAGGGTAAAACGTGGTGGAGGATCTTTCAGTGCGATCGTATGGAAGTAGCCCGAATGGAAGGTGGTTAAAGCAGCGTCTCGATATGCAGAGAGCCTGACAGTCAACGAAGCGGAGTACAACGGACTTTTATTGTGCTTCGAGTTACTCGAGGATCTGACTAAGGGGCGGCTTATCATCTGCGGAGATTCGAATCTGGTCATTCGCCAGATGCGTGGCGAGATCGATTGCAAGGCGCCGGCCCTGACGTTACTAAGGCAGAAGGCGCTAGTGCGACTCCGAGAATGGCCGGATCATGACTTGTTACATGTTAAACGAGCGTGGAACGCAAGTGCCGACAGCTTGGCTAGCGCAGTACTGCAGCGAGAAAAACGGAACTACAGTCGACCAAGGGGTGGATCGCGAGGATCTCGCTACCCTAAATCGATTGGATGAGATCCTAACCTCAGGATCCGAGGAGCCGACTCCACGGATCAGTGCAGTCACCACCCGAAGACAGGCCAGAGAGGGGCGACCCCGAGTACTCGACGAAGAGTCCGTGCAGCAGCTGAGGATCGACCGGATCCGACGATCCCAAGATGAAGAGACATGGATCTTCAACCTGAAGTCGTTCCTGCGAGGACAGCTGACGGATCTGACGGCGGCTGAAGCCAAGACGTGCCGTCTGCTAGCAGACAACTTCGAGTTGGACGAGGATGGGTTGCTGTTCTATTGCGCACCCTCACGAAAAGCCGAGGCTGATCGAGACGGATTGCTACGACTGGTTATACCTGAGACGCTCCAGACCGACCTGTTGCATCACTATCATAACAGTCTAGAAGGAGGTCATCAAGGGATTGGCCGTACGTACCAGAGGATCAAGGATCATTTATACTGGAGAGGACTTTTTAAGTCGGTACAACAGTTTGTCGGAGAGTGTGAAGACTGTGAGACGGGCAAGGGGCGACCCACAATTCGTGGTGTGTCGCCAGGCAATATCCAAGCCACTTACCCGTTCCAAGTGATTGCCATGGACCACATACCCTCGTTGCCGAGGTCCGAGAAAGGAAATACTGAGCTGCTGGTATGGGTGGATCTCTTCCCCGGCTATGTGATCGTCAATGCTAATAACACGCGAACGGCCCAGGCCATCGGGGAGTCCTACGAGATCTGTGTGTTTCGCCGGTTTGGCGCCAGCCAGGTGATCCGACACGACCGGGAACCCGGTTTTATGTCCGACGTCTTTCGCGCTTTCAACCGGATCCTAGGCCAGCGCCAGAGAGCTACTATGGCTTATCGACCTCAGTCAAATGGCACGGCTGAGCGGATGGTGCAGACGATTACCCGAGCGATCAAGATGTACGTCCAGGATCCCGACCAGCGAGATTGGGATGAGTATGCCGAACGTTTGACCTTCGCCTTGAACACTGCGCAAGATCGGACCAGGGGCGACACGCCGTTCAATTTCGCCCATGGGTGGGATCCCAAAACAACTCTGGAGGTGACGCTCTCCGTGGGAAATACCGGACGTCGCGATGTAGATCCGCGGCGCTGGAGGTATCAAATCCAGCGGCACTATCAACTATCCAGAGCTGAAGTGAATGACCGCTTGAAGCAGGCAATCTCGGATCGGGCCGACCGGCAGAACGAAACGGCGACCCAACATTCCATCGAGGTCGGATCCCAAGTGTGGCTGTTCTTAGAAAGAGTCAAGGAAGGGTACGCAAAGCAGTTGGCTCACCTGTGGACCGTTCCGTGTAGCGGAGATGACAAACGAGTATGCAGCCCGCTTGGAGATCGTCGGTACAGACTACCACTTGTTCCCAGTGGTACACATCTCCAAGCTGAAGCCAGTCAGGACATTCCCAGATCGACCGAAGATCCAGTTGAAGGTAGACGAAGCGGATCGCCTAGACTTCGATGAAGCCTTGCTGCCAGAAGATAGCTGGGATCGCGACTTGGAGGACGACGAGTTCGAAGTCGAACGGATCGTGGACATCCGGACGGGGCGACCCACTCGGTATGGCCGGATCCGACGGGAATTCCAAGTGTTCTGGAAGGGGTACGAGGATCCTACCTGGGTAGATGAAGCAGACCTGAATTGTGGCGCGTTACTGCATCAGTTTCTCCAAGAGCGGAGCAAACGGAACAGATTCCAAGCGATGCAGTCCCACGAAGAGGAATAGCCAGGGTGGTGGTTCTACGTTGGTGAGGGCGCTCACCGATGTGGAAGAGAAGGCTGGCAGTTTACTGCGAGTGGACGTGTTGTATGTTTGTATATGAAGAAAAGAAGATTGACTTCTGGAAAGTATTGGGGGTGCTGGGTCCGATCCGTATCCGGACTCCCGATGGATCCCAAGCTTGGATCCCGAACCACCTACTCGGATCCCAGATCGGCGACCCTGGGTCTCGAATCCAAGTCTGGAGAATCAATACGTTTGACAGCTGGACTCGGAATGGAATACGCATGATCGATCCCGATCGTCAGGCCAACTCATTCGATCTCGTACTCAGAACTTCGGATACTGATGTCAGATCCCCGGATCCTGAATTGGATCCTTTGGATCCAAAGGCCGGATCCTCATTCACTAAGAATGGATCTCGCTGTCCTGTGCGGTGATACTGGTGAGATCAGGATTAGACCGTGTGGATCCAGAATAGAAGAGAACTGAATACGAACGAGAGGATATATGGAGTTACGCAAAACTGCCTACAACGACATGGATCTCGCAGCGTCGGGGTCAAAACCTGGCAGCAATCGAACGAACTTCATGGAGAGGCGACTGGGGCCCAGACAAGGGTGAGAAGATCCAGACCGATAGTGAGTACGCCAATGATCCTTGCGATCACAATCTTCGAGAGCGGACAAGAGAGTTTTCGGAGGATCCTCCCCGGTGGCGATGTCTTCAGCGCCTGGATACCAAGTGACGTCTTCCAACGGTACTGGGAAATGGATGAAGTGAGGATCCAACCACAGATCTAAGTCGCAACATCCGGTCAGACGCATCCTCTTGAAAATTTTGTTCTGAAGCTTGCGGTAGTTGTCCCGCGCGTGAGATCCACGATTCTTTCTGCGGCGATAGAAGCTTGCGAACCAGTTGTCCGTTTCTCGCAGCTCCCCAGAGATGGGGAACGAATGCGTACTCTCCCAGATCGCTTGAATGTTGGCGGACTCGAATGTATCGTACCAACCCAGGATCTCCGCTAGATGGGACGACAGATCAGCCTGGAAGGTGTAAGGGGGCGGAGACCGAGATCCAAGCTCCTTCCATGGCTCCGTCGCATATAACTCGGTAATGTTCGCCCTGGTGATGAGACGTGGAAGGTGATGGCTCGGATCCAAAGTACCACGACGGGTACGAAGAGGAAACATCCACCCAGGACGATAACAAGTAGCCAAACCACCCGCGGAGAGTGTCTGGGGGCTCAGCAGGCTGACTTGGTCCGCGATCCAGGGAGCTACCTTTTCGGGAGTCATCTATGGACTACAGAAGACGCAGAAAGCGAGGGACTGGGATCAGTGCTGGACCGAATGGCAGGAACGTCGCCGATCTCAATAGGGGCGGACGCCGACCCTGCCTCAGACGAACGGCGGCGCAGATCCGACCGAGAGCGCGATTTAGCGGCCCGTACCTGCTCATCGTCTGATCCTTCGGACTCCCCATATGAACTGGCATCGCGATCATCACCTGCGGCAGATCCAGTCGAGCTCCGTCCGCCTGAGTCTTGCGATTTTCGAGAAGTCCCGGTGGCGGCGACAGGAGGCTTCGCGGGAGGTGACGAACCAGGGACCTCCGCGTTCCCGCTCGGAAGATGTTCCTCGGAGGGCTTGAGTGGGGGATTTTTGCGTACTGGATCGGCCAGATCGGGATCCTGCCCGGACTGCTCGTCCACTGTGTCCCCAAAGTCAAATTCTGGATCGTCGCGCATATTACCCGTCTCTGTAGAGACAGGAACAGGTGCGGGCTTCGGCACGGCACCGGAAGACTTCACTAGGCTGGTATGACGTGGGACCTTGTGCGGAGGTTCTCCCATTGGAGAGGAATTATCATCATGTTCACGTTTGGTGGAGAAGGATCCCGGGGTAGTGGATGTCTCAGACTGCACGCTCGGAGCTGCGCATCGCCATGGAGGCGATCGAGGCCAGATTTTGGAGGGCCGTCGTACGCTCGTCAATCACGCTTCGGTGTTCTTCCTCCAGGGTAGAGTGCTTTTGCTGGAGCGCGTCATGATTGGCCTTGAGATCCTGATAGCTACGCCTGAGGCGCTTGAGATCTTCTTGGTCGGCCACTGCTTGCGTCAACAACGTGGCCAGCTGCTCCGATTCCCTCTTTAAGTGCTGGATTGCGGTCCCTTGGTCGCGAATAGCCTGGTCTTTACCGGCGAAAACTTGCCTTGCTTGATCCCGCTCATCTGATACGCGATCCAGTTTCTGGGTCGCCGCAGTGAACCTCCGAATGGCTTCGTCGCGTTCGAGACGGATCCGATCGAGATCCGCGCTCATCTTCTTCTGCTTCGGCGTTTGGCTTCGGATCCTGTTAAGCTCGCGCTTGGCCGTATCTCTGGCTTGATCCGCCCGATCGCGTTGAGTTTTCGCCTCCAGTAGATCATCTTCGGCCCGCTTGAGACGCTTTTCAGCACTCAGACGTTTGAGTGCATTATTCTCGGATCGTCTCTGCTGACGTTCCGCTTCTTCACGGGCGTTGACGTTTTCTGTCTCCAGACGCGCAAGTCTCTCACTGGCTCGGTCGAATTTGTAAAGGGTGTGCGAGTGTACACGATGGAGATTCTCACGTCTGCGTTCCGACTTGGCAAGAAGACCTTCCAACTCGGTGGTCCTCACTTTTCGGACGTGAATTTCCAGCTTGAGCGAGTCGACTGTCTTGACGAGATTCTGTTGGGGGAGTTGCTTGAGCGATTCAAGTAACTGGTCCCGGTGGGCCCGGAGATCTTCGATTTTGCGTGCTTGTTGATCGCAACGGATGGCCGACTCTGCGAGCTGGACACTGGTGCGATTGCGCTCGAGCACAGCCGCATCTCGTGCGGCCTCCGCCGTCCGCAGCCGAGTCTCCAGTTCGGTCGCACGCTCCAATAACTCGGAAGACTCTTCACGCTGATACTCGAGATCTTGGGCCACCGGACTGCCGACGGATTCTCCACTGGGATGTCTTCCCCAGCAATCTGCCGCTCGAGTCCCACAGCATAATCCTGCAGAACAGCGTAGGCTTCCGCCGAAGATGCCTTCAAATCAGAATACTTGACCTTGAGGATGTCGAGTTCGCGCAAGTCGTCCTTGAGCCGATCCAGATCTTGCACCGCTTCCGCTTCTTTCTGTCTCGCCAAACGTAGAGCAGCTTGAGAGACGTCATACCGACGTTGTGCGAAGTCGATGAAGGCATGGGCAGCGTTCAGGCGGGGCTGCAGCATGTTGTGGAGCTCTTCATTATGTCGGCGCGCTGCGGTAAGACCATGGAGCACTTGTTGGTAACCGGTCTGCATCTCGACGTATCCATCGGAGAAAGACTGGAGGGAAGCGACGGCCGCATACACCGGATCCAGATCTGGAACCATGGGAGTTGCAGCCGCAGCAGGGTCCAAGGGAGCCTGGTCGCAGTGGGGGCATGGAGGCTGCGTTGCAGAGCGATCCTGGCCAAAGAACACCGTGGTGTACGCGGAGGAACCGGTGTCGCCAGGCGGATCCATCTTGCAGAGGCCGCGATTTGAAGAATGACGGATGGGACTAGGAGTTTGTATGGGAACGACGTGATGCCGTCGTGCGGCAACAACCTCGTCCCAGGGGCGATTGTGGTGAAGCGGATCCCAATCAAGGCAGATATGACGCAGAGCGACCACGATGATGGGTGACGTGCGACATGGGACTACGACAAGGGCGGATACCTGATACGTGGAGCCTACTCCAGGACGGATCCTAAGTTAGGATCCGGTAGGCCTGGCTGACCTAAGTTCGGATCCCGCCATCTTAAGTTCGGATCCCGCTTGCCTAAGTACGGATCTCGACAGAAGAGGATCCGCGATCCAGGGCACCAGATCCTCGGATCCGACCTCGGATCCTCACGACCCAAGACATCAACGAAGTAAAGCAGCTGCGAGAGATCCGGCCTGATCCAAGATAGAGATTTGCGATGGGAAAGATAGGGTACAGGATGAGGAACTGGCTAACCATAAAGCAGAGAGTCGAATTTACCTTCTAGTGCGCAAGTGGATTTCTTCAGGGCCCAAGACAAGGGAAGAGGATAGTGTATTGGCCTCCCCTTAGTGTTCCTGCAAGTTGCTACGCCTACCTAGCTACAGCTGACCGGATCCCCGATTTGGCCGGCTTACCTTACGCTAGTGAAGACCCCGGATCCAACGGTGTTGATTGCTTAACCGTAGGATCCCTCGACCTCTCAACCACCCCAAGACCAACCGCTACAGGCGGCGGCAAGCAAGACAGTAAAGGAAAAGGAAAAGGAACCCCACACCCACCAAGGCAACCCCGGATCCAAGGATCCACAAGATCTTCGAGTCCAAGACCAAGATCCCCCTAACCAGGACCTGTGTGCAGGAACCCCCGCGCAAGTCCAACCTCCAAAGTCCCCGCCAAGGACGTTCAAGCCCTCACGCCTGTGTACAGTCTCCCGTTCCTGAGAGAGCAGATCCCGCCCACTGACGGGTACACAAGGTGGGCCTCAGCAACCCCACGGTTATCGGAGTACCCCCTCCGTTAGTCAGTTTCTGGGCGCCGTGTGTGAACGTTGGATCCCTGCTCATTCAAGCGGATCCACTACACCACACGTACATCGAGAAGGATGAAGCCATGCAGAATAGACGAATAACCCCTTGGAATACTACAGCCGCAGAGCAAAGAGGGCTTTAGGGCTACACCCCACGCTACCTGTCTTCATCGAGAAGGCCAAGAAAGAAGCGAATCGTTTTCTCCAGATAATGGGTGGCATCGCGATAAATCGCCCTCGCGCACCTCCGCATGCGGACTCTGTGACTTTGTCGATCCCGACAGCGTATATTCCGTTCCGTACCCCGAAGCACCACAAAGGTAAACAGTAGATAACAAGCTGATTGAACACATGTACGCGTTGCACATGATTCACTAGTAAGCTCTGTGTAGTTGAATGTGTCCTGCACTTTAATCTGTCCTGCCAATACCGTAATATCAGTGTCTGCTTTTGTTAACTGCCACCCCCCTATTCTAGCCAATCACAGCCCTATATTGGGCAACAGCCAAGTAGGATTTGCTCCGCTTTGTCAAGTGTCACCCCCTCTTTTGTTGAAGCCGGTGCCACATTCCGCAAAGCAGAGAGGTGTTCAAAAAACATTATTTTGCAGCGCGTTCCCTCCTGGATATACCCATTGCTGTATGTCCGCCGATATATCATGGAATAACCGCTGAAAGACCGCATTACAGCTTCCTGGACGCCGTACCCAAGTCACCAGTGTTTCAGAATGATAGTAACTAGCTGAAATGTGTGCCTCAGCATGAAAACGCTTAAAGGCGATTTTCTATTCAATGAGCGCACAGAGACACCAAGCGAACAAATACTGCACGACGAAATCGACGAACTGGCCAGCAGTGCTGGCCCAGCACGTTGAAGACCTTATCGTGGCTAGACGATAACGGAGGAGAAGTTTCCTGGGACGACGAGACATATCCAGGAAGGATTTGCAAACAGCTGCAGCGGGTTCTCCTATCTCTACACTGCGCAGCGCTTGGTCTTGTCCATGTTTAAATAACGTCAAAAATAATACACAAACATTTTTTTTAGAAGTGGTGAGTGAAGGTGTCATTGAACCGAGGGGAAATAGCGATCCCGCATCCAAAAGCATCACTTCTGAAGAAGCCAACCAAGTTGAACCATCTGCATCAGCCATGGGTGTGCGTGGTCTTACGCGTTTCTGTCAGCAGAAGGAGAACAAGACGTCTGTTGAACACTCAGACCTGCACGATGTGACGCTCGCTGTGGACTTTGTAGGCTTCCTCTACTACTTGTGTGATGAATTGTACCGTCAGATAGATTCGTCCCCGACGTGGCTGTTACTCGGAGGATGCACGCTGCGGCTCGAACGATACGTGGAAGATTGGCTTAAGAAGTTCCGAGACCGTAAGGTGAAGCTTTTATTCGTCACAGACCCGCCACAGTGCTTCGGAGGCGAGAGCCACCGCAAAGGCTACTGTCTCCAGGATAGGGCAGAGCAGAAAGCAGAGCAGATTGGTCAATTGGCGCAGAGTCTGAAGAAGACAACCACTCATGCCGAGGTAGAGTCATTACCGTCTGCTCCGAGTCCTCAGAAGATTCAAGTGGCCAAAACTTTATTACAGACGAACGGCCGCTTCCCTTTTGCTCGGGAAAAGCTTCGCGGTGTGTTGAAGAAGCACGGTATTGGGATCAAGACAGCAAGTCGAGAGGCTGATGAGGAGCTGGGCGAATTGGTGAGAACGGGAAAAGCTTTTGCGGTCCTGGCAGAAGACTCGGACTTTCTGGTAATGAGTGGGATAAAGTATATTCCTTTCGGGAAATTGAAGTTTTATCAGGATCAAGAACAGGTGAAAATTCAAGCGAGAGTTTTCTCATCAGAACTAGTGGCTGAAGCTCTCGATTTGGAAGTGCAGCAGCTTGTCGACTTGGCGTTGTTGTGTGGGAATGATTTTACGCAGCTTTTGGACAATGAATTTGGGATGGCAGATATGCTCGATTTTCCAGTGCAGAGAAAACAGGGCTCGCTGTTCCCTGTAACAGCAGCACGATGGATTGCGGAGCACATGTCAATCCTGGACAATCCGTTTTTGAGCGAGATTGAGGCGAGGAAAAAGGGATTCTTCCGAGCGCTATTTGAGATCTACCGCTTTTACGGACATAGCGCTGCGTTTTTGAAGAAATTCCCATTGAAGGTCGAACCGATTATTCCAACGAAAAAATTGAAGCACTACAAGACCTTGATTGAGCAATTTGAGTACCCACCAATGTCAATTGATGTTCTGGAATCGAAAGCGCGTGGACTCAGCCAGAAATTCGACCCTCTGTCCTCGGTTCCTGGCCTAAGTGGTAAATCGCTGGATGGACTGCTACTACCAGCACGGTGTTTGATGTATTTAGCGCTAAATTCTCCAGTTGTTTTGGAAATGACAGTAGACACGGAAATGGAAATTCACGCGGCTCCCTTGGACTGCCTAAAGCCGTTCCTGAAGACTCCGATTCAGGGACGATCCGCAAGAGCGGTGGATCGTATGCTTCGTTCATTGGTATTTGTTTTGCTCTACGAAGACCCAACTGGTGGAGATCCCAAGACAGGCCAGTTAGCTGGCATGCTCGGCAAAACTGACAAGAAGGGACTCGCGGTGAAAAATATTGTCTACGCCCTGTTGTTTTTGTGGAAACGAGATCGAGTTTACCTTGCTAAATCAAACTTGCTGGATGATCGCTTGCTGGAGTTTTTATTACTGGCATCGCTAATTTCGCTCACCGTGGATATGTCGAAGCAGAAAGTGGTGCCTCAAGACCCCGTCGAATTCAATGAAGAGCTCTTGAATATGGAAGTATACGCCGCTGTTAGTGGTTATGTAGAAGCGCTCAAGGAACTTCACCAGTTACGACTTGTGTTGGGAAACAAGTTACCGCAAAATTCGGGCTGCGCAACATTTTTCTCGGGCGAGATATTTATTCGAGTGTGCTACATTATGATGCAGAACAGTGGAAAGACTGCCCCAAACGGAACAAAATCACCGAAGAACGTGTCGGGTTTCTCTCGAAAGGAAGTGGAACCGATTTTGAAGGCATTTGCTGACATCCCCAACATCAATCTTTTCTGGACACATTATACGTACGTTCGCGCTACCATGCAACGCATGAAAGCGATGGTCGTACTTCCAGCTGAGCTGGCACGTGCTCCTGTGAATGAAAAAAATGCGGCAACTAGAGCATTAGAGATGGCTGTGATGAACAACTCGCTGACGAGTGATGGTGATCCTCGGTTTAAACCGCTAACAGGCGTTTCCCCTCCACTCCCACCGCACACTCCAGCGTCAATCGAAGCCACCTCTTCTGGGGCGGATAACTCAACGCCTAAATCGTCTCGGAAGTCTAATGATGCATCTACTAGTTCGGTGAAGGGGCTAATGCCAGCGTCTGTAGCGAAGCGTCTTGGTACTGACAGTGCAGTGCGTGAAGGTGCCGGATACGTACCTAAACCTAAACCTGAGCCGAGGAAACCAGTGAGTTTGAAGGGATTGATGAAGACACTACCCGTGTTTGCTCACAGGGAGGAAATTTTGGAGAATGTTGCGGCTAATCAACTGACCATTATTCAAGGCGAGACTGGGTGTGGCAAAAGTACTTCTGTGCCGCAATTTCTGTACGATTCGTGGGCTCAGGATAATTCGGCGAGCAAGCGTCCTGTTAACATTTACGTGACACAACCTCGACGAATTGCTGCAATTGAACTAGCTAATACTGTGGCTAAGATGCGAGAAGGAAACGAGTTCAAGGAGGATGGCCAGGTAGGAAAGGTCATCGGATACAGGATTGGCCAAAAGCAAATGACTTCCAGCAAAACAAAAATCACGTATGTCACCACAGGATACATGGTTGAGCGCATTATCCATGATCCAGAGGCACTGAGGAAGATTACGCATCTGGTGCTTGACGAAGTGCACGAACGTAGTATGGACGTGGATCTTCTACTTCTGCTCCTGAAGCTTCAGCTGAAAGAGCACCCACACCTTCGTCTTATCATCATGTCTGCTACGATGGATGCGCAAATTTTGATCAAGTATCTCGGAAAGGCATTGTCGACACACTTGGTTAACCGGAAACCACTTTTTGTTGGTTCCAAGCTTCATCCGGTGAAGAACGTATATCTCGACGAGTTCTCAAATTGTTTTCCAGACCTATGGCGTCGCTGCAGAAAGGAGATGGATCTTATGCGATCTCAGTTTCAAACGCTCTCGCAAGGTCGTCTGAGCGCAAAGAGTGAAATGGCAAAGAAAGCAATCTCGAAGATTCATGAAAAGCAAATGGTCGTCATTGAAGAGATGGTGCGTCTGCTTATCGAAAGCCCACGCTACCATGGCGGATCCCAGTCCCAGTGCATTCTTATCTTCCTGCCTGGAATCGGAAGTATCAATACCCTGTACGACTCCTTGAGTCTCATGGCGATGGGTCCAGGTGGCGGAAATGTTCAGGTTATGGTGCTGCACTCTGGTATTGAGCTAGAGCATCAACAGGAGGCATTCAAACTGCTTGGTGAGGGGTCTACTAAAATCATTCTGTCCACGAACATCGCTGAGAGCAGCGTTACTATCCCTGACGTTACACATGTAATTAACTGCGCGATTGAGAAGCAAATTGAAATGCCGAATGCCGGAAGCTCACACGCAGAGGTACTGGTGGACACTTGGTGCTCGCGCGCCTCTGCATTACAACGTTCAGGACGAGCTGGCCGTGTCATGCCTGGTACGGCATTCCACTTGTTCACAATGCCGTTTCGTGATCTGTGCATGGCCGAGTACAACACTCCAGAACTCCTTCGGAAGCCGCTTGACCGCATTGTTTTGCAACTGAAAGGCCGGCTAAATGAGTTCGGATTACCCAGTGCACTACTTCGGCAAGCCTTGGACGCTCCCGATCTATCGCATATAGGCGGAGCTTACAAGCTGTTGTCTGCTTTTGATGCGATTGACTCAGACGATGAGGCAAGTTCTCGCTTGACGAGGTTCGGTTCTTTTGTTTGTCAGCTGCCACTGAGCCTAGAGTTGTGCCGGCTGCTTATGACTGGTGCCTACATGATGCAGGACAATACTACCAAGGGCGAGTCGTGGCCACTACTGCTGAATGCTGTGGTGCTGGTGGCAATTCTTGCAGTACCAGATCTTTTTGTGATGCCGTCGTTCTACCACGCACAGTCAGCCCAGACATATCTAAAGGAGATGAAGAAGAATTTGCAAGCTAAGCTGAAGCTCGACGGTGGAATGTGGAGTGAACCGTTGTCTATCTGGCTGTTTTACATGAAGACTATGAGTGAACAACCTCTCAACGCCAAGCGTAACCTGAATGGTGTGTTCCACAAGGCGTCTATCTCCGGTCGTCGATACCAGACGCTGAATTTCTTGATTTCGGACCTGTGTGCGCGGTTGATTGCGCTGTCGAAGAGCAAGGCTGGCGAATTTGTCCAGCTATTGGATGCTAAAACACTTGTCATGTTGGGTAAACTTGATAGCTATGCAAGCTCACAGCGGATGGATAAGCAACTTTCTAAATTCGCTCGAGACACTGTGACCGGCAAACGAGAGGAAGTTCGTGTCCTGCGCTTTTTGATTATCCAGAACTACGGCGACCATCTCATCGGAAGTTCACGTGCTAGTCCAACGCATATTGCGGGTGACAACCTCGACGGCACTGATCAAGTCGACCTGAAGGTATACAAAGAGGCAAATGCAACGTTCAACTCACTTTCAAACAAATCCAAAGCCACGCTGTTCAACCAGTTGTCGGGCAGCGCTAACCCAACAGACGAACTCGCAGCCCTCGCTCTGGATGGGAATATTGTGTCTATTTACTCGTACGCGACGCCGAAGATCATAGAAACGAGTAATGACGAGGCAGATTGTTTCCGTGACGATACAAAGGATACTGTCGAGCGAATGAGCTTCCCAGTATCGTTGGTTTACTACGTTCGTGGTGAGAAGTTCCCTGTGAATCTGGGCATGCGATCGAATCCGGATGAGAGGGAGCTAGAATTCAAGTTCCGTGTGTCGGGCAGCAATGCTTGCGGACTGTCGTGGAAGCAAATGAGAGACAACGTCAAGGCGTCCACTAGCAATCGCAGTTTGTTCTCACTGCCCATTCGGCCGCTGAAAACGAAGACGAAGAAGCGTGAAAAAGAGCCCAAACTGTTAGCAGTGTACTCTGATCGTCTATTCACAGGCGATGAGACGAGAATGTGGTGCACCAACTGCACGTTGCTACCACCGAATAATTTGTGCTACTACCCGATTATGCTGTTGGTGACAGCCCCACGCCACGCGAATATTCAACTCTACATGGATGCTAAATCAAGAGAAATCGTGGTGGTGAAGGTGGGAGCACAAGATGCCACCTTCCCGCTGAAGAAGGCACTGAAGCTTGATGTGCTAGTGAGTGTTAACGCAGTACGTACGGCATTGTCCAATGCATTAAACGCGACGGTGGGTGCCAGACGAGTATGCGTGTCCGACTTGCTTGCGTTATCGGATGACTCGAGCTTCATGACGAAGGCCAGTGCAAATCAGTACCAATGGCAGCGCTTGGCGATGAACGAACAGAATCAGAAGTCGCTGGAAGATGGAGAGACGCCAGCGCGCTTTCCTGAGCTTTATATGGCTTAGGTATTGGGATGTGCTGCAGTGCACGTTGAGTGGAGTGCTGTGTAGGTGGTGAAGGTCGTGAAATTAATCCATGGCATTGGCATCCTCATGTGTTTTTGGTCGTTCAGATAGTATTGGTAAGCATGATCACACTGGAAGTGGCAGTTTCTAACTATGGAGAGTGTGAGGCGTGACGACTGGTCCGAAGTGCGACCCAGACGAGCATGCCAAAGGAGACGGAGTTCTATAATCCAGCTGCAGCGAATGGTACAGCGCAAAGAGCAAGCACAGCAATAGAGGCCGGCGGATCCACGTCGTCACTGAGGTATCGTTTATCATCGAGCCGACCAAGTGACCTGGTGCCAAGCTTGACAGTCACGCCGGAATTTCCAACTCGATCGCCAGATACACATCTATCAACATCGAACGTGACTACACTCCTCAAGCGCATGAGCAAAAATTCTGCATCGCGTTTGTCCATTTCAGGTTCAAGTGGAGCTGAAGGATCGTCACCTGGAACAACCAGTAAACACAAGAACGCGCGCTATGCTGTCACGACGGAGTCTGGATCCCCACTGAAAGGAGCTGGAACTATCCCCAAATTGCCACAGAAGCTACGACAACATGTGAGTAGGCTGCGAGGCCAGTTCGCGTTGGGTCCTAGCGCTGGATCTTCGAGGAACTTGAGTGTGGGAGGCCGTAGTCCTTCGCCTACTGCTACTTCGAGCAAAGCTTCACGACTGAGCTTGAATTCGGCCGCTATTAACTCCAGGCGCTTCTCGATTGCTGCTGTTGCTGCGATACAGTACACACGTCGATCGAATCAACTCCAGCAGCTACAAGTAACTAAAGAAGGGGAAACAGATACAAAACCTGTCGCTGAGGTACCTAAGCCGCTAGCATCGCCACACGAATCGACCGTCGTTAGTGCTGGTACATTTCAAGATCTTCTTCGACCGTTGCAGACAAGTTTAAGCTGTGCTAGCTTGAACGCTGGTTGGTCAAGCGATGAAGAAGACGAAGCTGAACAACTTTTCCGCCAAAGTGAGCGAGAAAGCAGTCGAATGCTGCACGTGTGCTGCTCAATTGACAATTTGATGGTGTCCATAAGCGATCAGGCCCAGGAGCAGAAGAAGGCAGAGTCTATTGTGCGAGGAGCCACTCAAGATCTCGTGAAGCTCTTCCAGTTCGCTATAAAGCAGGCAATCTCTGTTATCTTTGACAGTGCTGATGATCAGTGTTCCAGCAACAACCTTAAAGACAAAGGGACTCGAGCTTTTCAAATGAAAGTGGACGGAAAAGAGGCTCAGTACGCTATGGAATTTCTGCTGGAGATAAACGAGCGTATTGGAAAGCTATACGAGTTCGCTCGCTCTGTGTTTGTAAAAGAAGTGGAAGGATTCCAACAAAAGATAGCAGAGCTTGAAGACCAACTTACTGCAGCCTCATTGAGAAATGAGCAGCTTCAAACAGAAATGCGCGACCTGCGGGACTTTCACGAACAAAACAGTGTAAACCCTGTTAATTCTTTTGCCGTCGATGGGTCTAACCCCAGACATCAAGTTTTAGACAATGAAGACTCAATGATTTCAGCTTTATCATTCCCTGAGGTCCGAGACGTCAATTCAGAAGGTGGAGAGGACGAAAGCAGTGAGTTAAAAGTGCAATGTCAAGAACTATCCCGTCTTCTGGAGATGGCGAAGCAAGAGATTCGATTGAGTCATCATGAACGCGATGTTCAGAAAGCTCGTGTGGCCGAAATCTCAAGCGCACTCTTCCACGACAGTGAACTTGGAATGCTTCGGAATCAACTTCAAAGTGAGAAGCAGCGTGTGCGAATTTTGGAGAGCGAAAACTTGACATTGCGTGAATCCCAACAAGAGCAAGCTATGAAGCTGCAGTCGCTAGAAACTCTTCAAGCAGCTGCTTTGCTTTCAGCCGCATCGCCAAGTACTATTGGTCGTCCGAACAATGAGGTTAGTCGGCCTTCAATCTATGCTGACGCAAATTCGAGTACACTGATGGAACAACAAAGTGCTGCTTCTCGAAGCGATTCTCCCGAACAATGCGTCACGCCAGCGTGTGACTTACCGATCGAGACTGAAGACAACCAGTACAATTTCACGTATTCTGGAGTGGCTCAGCCAAGCGATGGTGCTCAAGGCTCTGTCGTGAACTGGTTTACTCGAATAGTAAACCCTCCACAACCACCACCTGCGCGGAGGCCTCGCAAGAAACCGGTGAAGTCTCAACAAGAACAGCCATCACTGGCAGGAATGAGCAAATTTCTGGCGGAATTACTTATGACTGACAAGCAACTCGCAACGGCGAAAGAGGAGTCGAAAATTCGCAGGCAAGGAAATATCCCAACGTTGATTCCTCCCATGAGAGCGCAATCAGCCAGGAGTGAGGGACGTTCAACAGAAGACCAGTCGGTTGGGAAAAAAAGACGCCCACGATCCGCCACTGCAACCAGTGCCTTGAGCAACAACATCAATGCTACCAATGGCGAAACTCAAGAGAATACGGAAGAAATCATCGCTTGTTGCCTTCAACTCGTTTGGATGTTTTATCAACGATTCTTACTCGCTGTGGAGGCTCAGAACTTGTTGGCTACACGAGGCCTTGGAGGAGACCCAAACCTCGGATCCTGTGCTAACTCCAGTGCCGGTAACCCAGTCATGGAGCCCGTATCACTGCCTTTAATCATCTTCCACTTTTTCTTGGAACGATGCAGTCGTGAGTTGGATGCTGCACGAGAACTGGAACAGTTTGTGCGTTGTGTACACAATACGCGGAGTGCTAGCTACAAATTGGAGCTTTTCTGCCAATTTTTGGACGGATCGTGCTCGCGGCAAGAGCTCTGCTTCTACTTGTGGCTCTGCCAAGCGATGGATGATGTCAAGCTTGGCATTCCATACGAGGATCCCCTCCCAGTCAACCAGGATCACCACGGCGAGTCAACACAGTTCATCTGTGTACTAAAAGCTACTTTTCTTGCTCGAACAATCTTCAGGTTGTTGCACTTCAAGGTGCTGTGTCGACCACCATCGGCTGGGGGTAGCAAACGCCGTCGGAAAGCCAAGCAGCCCCCCATGATACGCACTAATAGTAGTGCCGCTATCACAATCGCGCCAATGTCTCCTTCTCCAGGTTCTCCAAAGCGAAGACCCAAAACCAGACTAGGTGAACTTAGCGCAGTGTTGTCTCCAGATGCAGATACGAAGATACCAACTGGAAGAAATGGAGAAGAACCGACAGTCAAGAGCGTGCCTCAGCATATTGCTGCACGACTTGAGCTACATGATATTATCGAGAATAATCAAGGCGAACCGATTACCCTGGAGGCTTTCAACAAACTGCTTCTCCAGTACGCAGTCGTGCCACCACCGGAAGAGTTATCGACTCGATTGGGACCATTCTATCAGCCTACTGGGGATGAGCAAAAGATTCCCACCGACGTGTTCCTCGCGCTTTTGATGGAGACGTACCGATTTCAATTACAATGGCAGCGTGACCAGCTTCGCGCCTTATTTATTCATTTAAACCACCAGGAAGCCATACAGAAGCGTGCAGCTGAACTTCTTGCCAAGACGGAGGTAGCGAATGTTAAAGATGGGAAACGAGGAAGTAAGGAAAGGAAAACGCAGTCAAAGCCAAGGATGAAGAGGAGAAAGAGTCGCGATGGAGTGGATAATGGTAGTAAGTATCTGCGTGGACTATCTCGCAATGTGCTTCGAGAGTTACTGCTTCAAACGGGCGTTGTTCGCGACGTCGATGTAGCCCAAGTTGACATTGATTGGCTCTTTGCCGAGCTTCTGAAGAATGCTGGCGGCATTGCTGCTGATATTACGTTCGATGGTGTTTATGATTCGTTGGAAAAGATGAGGTGGCTGGACAGCAGCAAACTTCGTGTAGACGCACTTGGGGAGGTCTCCAAAGTGACTCGAAACTCCGGAATGAAAACTTCTAAAATGGCTTTGAAGGCAGAATCAACTTCTCAATTGGACTCGAGTCCACGCATACGTGCTATCAGAGACAAATGGCGAGTGTATGCTCGACACAGTCTTGCGTTATGCAGCAATGACCCCAACGTGTTTGTTCGCCGCCATAGCCAACGGCTGCTTCATTTCGTGGATCAAGCTCTGTTTGATCGTGTGAGTAGACCTGGGAATAGCGGTTGTGATGATGCTATCCAGTGTGTTCGTGAGTTTCTGGAATTCGCTTGGCGAGTCGCTACGAAGCGCAGCAGCAGGACTGTTGCGCCAATTATGAAGCAAACGTGTTTGACCGAGATGTTTATTGTCAGTGAAGCACTACGTGCTACTGTCGATTCAATACCAGGATACGACGCGCAGTTTGCTACTGCCTACGCTAACGGGGTTGACAGTGCTGAGCCCAGTGGAGACAAGATCATTATGCGGAATGCACTTCAGAGTTTCTACGACACGTCTCGGATGAACCTCAACCATATTTTCAATCGAACTGCAACGTCGAACAGTTCGCTTGGACAACATCTTCAAGAACTGGAGAACGTGTTGACACTTTATGCAGCTCACATTGCACACCTATTCCAACGGTTCTCGGAAGCTCGCTTCAACTGTGCACCGCAAGTGTCTTCCCATCGATGGAGAGACATGGTATATGAGCTGGGACTTGTAGACCTTCGGCACCTGCCTTTCACTAAGTTGCAATCTCTCTTCGTGGCTGTGGCAACCAGATCAGGATCTGAAAGCAGAAAGGATATAGTCAAGTCTACTTCTCTAGATCAAGAACTTGGCGTAGTGAAGACCCAATTCTCGGAACTGTTTGTGCTAATTGCAATTGAGAGACACCTTGTCGCTGTAACTCGAAGTGAGAAGGCACGGCTTGGTGCACTCAAGAAGACTCAGAATGACAGCAAAGAGATGTTTTTCGAAGCTGTTAAACTTGCTGATCGACCTGGACGTATCATGGCGCAATTTTGCAGCGATATCCTCGCTCCACGAGCTTTTGCAGCAGACAATACGCTCGTAGAGCGTAACTTTGAGGCAAAGCTCAGTTGTCCTCTTGTTGGTCGTGCTCTTCTCGAACATCGTTCATTCTTACGAACAATTTTCTTCTTTTACGCGAAACAAGACGAAGTTGCAGCCGACGAGCAGGCCGCGCTGGAAGAACAGAAGCTGATTCGAGAGCTGCAAGAAAACGGTGGCCAAATCGACGGACTTCTTCAAGTGAAAGACCCCGTCGGTTCCATGGTAGATGCGAGTGCTGCCCTCCTAATTCCTGATCCAGGTTCTGACTTTCAATTGGAGAAGACGAAGCGAAGCTCCATGAGTTTCGGAGAGTTTCGAACCTTCCTGACTGCTTTTGGATTGTTGGAGACCTCAAGCAATGCTAAGGCGTTCAACAAGGTTCCTCTTACTGCTGCACAGCAAATTTTCTCCTCGGTGATGTCTCTCGATAACGATGACACACTGCAACTTGAATTTGACGAGTTCACTTCTGCTGTTGTAGCTCTCGCCGTGTATCTGAATCCAAACCCGTTTTCACTCTGGTACCAGAAGCTCGATGTGTTTGCTACAAAGCTTCAAAGCGAATGGGAGACGCAAAACGAAAAGAACAGCTCGGCTTGAGATGGAAGAGGGCGTTGATATTATTGTCTTATGAGATGGTACTAGCCTTAAAACATGCACTGGTTTGTTTGTTTTTCCCTTCCCACTTCAGTCCTGCCGCGATGCAGGCACTTCAACTTGACACTTACTCGAAATCACTGTCGTCGGCATCGTCCTCGAATGCGAAACTTTCCTCTTCATCATTCTTGTTGTCGTCCTCTTCGTCACTGGAGATTTCGTCGTACACGATGCGCTTTTGCGTACGAAGCGCACGCTTTGGCCGAGGCGCCATCGGGGATGGGTCAGCTCCGTTGTCACTGCCGTCCTCAGCCTCACTATCATCTTCCAGTGGTGACTTCTTCGGCTTCCTCTTGGCGGGTGTAGCCTTCTTTGCGGGCGTAGCCTTCTTCGCAGACGCCGCTACCTTGCGTGCAGGGGCCTTCGTCTTTGCTGGCTTCTTGGCTGCATCATCTGACTCCATTGCAAAAACGTCGTCCTCTTCGCCCTTGACGTTCGTTTTCTCGTCATCTGAGCTGGCCAAGTCAATTGTAGCGGCAGTTTTCGCTGTGCGCTTTGCCTTCGGGGTAGTAGAGGCAGCAGCCACCTTTTGAGGGGACACCTTAAATCTACGAGCAAGGCGCTCGGCCAACGAAAGCTCCTCGACCTCCTCTTCGCTTTCCTCCTTGGCAGCAGGGGCCTCCTCCTTGGGCTTGAAGAAAGACGTAATCGAGCCTGACTTGGAGCTGTTTGCCTTGGTCACTTTCGCACCATTTGTCTTGTTCTCCTTTGTGCCATTAGTCTTGGCTGGAGCAGCTTCTTTCTTGACAGCCCGCTTGACTGGAGTTTTCCCCTTTTTGCGAGCCTTCGTGCCTGCTACCTCAAAGTCAGAATCATCTCCGTCATCATCACTGTCGTTCTTTCGTTTCCTCTTCTTCGCAGGTTTCCTGCCCTTGCCACCTTTCTTCTTCGGGGTGTGTGCCAAGACTCTCTCACGCTCTTCCTCCGTCTCGACGAGCATTTTCTCGAGAGCGTCCAGGTCGGTGAGCCACAAATCCTGCACCGTTCTACCTTCCAAGACGCTGTACTCCTGCTCGCGTTCCTGAAGCTCAGCACGCAGACTGTCAACACGTTCCTTCGTCAAACTCCAGATTTTCATCGATAGCAGGTAGTCGTAGCCTCTGCTGGCGCCCGCAAGATCGGTCTCGTCCTCGTCCGACTCGTTTGAGTCATCATTGTTGGCCTTCTTTTTCGACTTTGGCGCAATCTGATCGTAGCCTTCAGCTATCAACTCTTCAAGCAGTTCCTGTTTCTTGCGGTTGTTTACAATCAGTTTGCCTTCCACGACGGACAGGACAAAACGAGCCTTATTGGACAGCAGCTTGATCTGATCTTGAAGCTTCTGAAGCATCGACTTCTTTCGACGGTCGTAGAACTCCAGACGAATGCCGTAGAACTCCTCCATGATCTCCTTAGGGTTTTCGTACTTCTTGATATGTCCCGCAGCGTCAAACAGGTGCATGTTAGAAGTAGACAGGGAGGATTCAAGCTTGAACTTCTTTACGATTCCGCCCGAGGCTTTCGAGATATCAGTCAGCGTCTTCGGCTCCAGTGTAATCGTGAACAGCACCTTGACGTCGGTGTGATTCTCCTTGAAGTCTTTAATGGTACCAGCATCAAGGAGTCCCTCCAAGAATTGCTTGTACGTCTGAGTCCACGTCTTCACAGGAAGCTCAGAGATAATGAGCGTGTTGTCGCCTTGCACTTCATACAGACCCTGGACAATGTAGTTGCCACTATCAGTACCACGTGAGTTGGTCTTCTCAACGATATGACCTGTGAATCCGCGATACCATGGCGTAAGCGGGGTAACCTCCTCTGCGTTGATCATTTGACGAAGGCCCTTGATGATATCGAGAGGGTTAAAAGTGGGGACGGAACTGGACCAACCCGTTCCAATACCGTCACTACCGTTGACGAGCACCATGGGGATAACCGGAATATACCATTCGGGCTCAATCGACTGGCCATCCTCATCAAGGTACTTCAGGCAGTCATTATCCAAGGGATCGTAGATCCGGCGCGTGAGCTGCTCCAAGTTAGTGAAAATGTAACGAGCGCTGGCCGCATCCTTACCGCCCATCAATCGCGTACCGAACTGGCCAATAGGGGACAGAAGGTGGATATTGTTGCTCCCAACGAAATCCTGCGCCATATTCACGATACAGCCCTGCAGACTCTGTTCGCCGTGGTGGTAGGCAGAGTGTTCTGACACGTAACCCGCTAGCTGTGCAACCTTGAGCTCGGACTACGAAATACACGTAACGTCAGCCAGCCATCAAAGTCCTAGTGACGACAACTTCAAACTTACCCGTAGATTACGCTTGAAGCAGCAGAACAGCACCTTACGCTGAGACGGCTTGAAACCATCAAGGACACTTGGAATTGAACGAATGTTATCCGCCATGGAGAATAAAATAAGCTCCTTGTTAACGAACCTGTCAGAAAAATAATGAGTTAGATGAGGAGCTCCTGAGACCCCTCCAACCGCATCAAACGTACTCTGTGTAGCCCATCTCATCGACGTCATAGTCCACGTAGGTGCCAGGCTCATAGCCTCGAAGCCAGTCCTTACGATCTTCCACGCGCTTTTTAGAGAACGCCATGTCAATGACATCGGCGTCTCCTTCTCCATCGTAAGTGAATCCGATCTGATGCGTTTGGAGATCAGAGAAGTACTCCTTGGTTTCAGCCGCCGTACTCGTACCCAGACCCTTGTAGTACTTGATCACCCAGCCTCGTCCTTGGTTCGTTCGTTCACGCCACGCCTCGTACTCAGGCATCGTGTAAAATACCTCTTTTGTCCTGCCCTTGGTACATTTTACGATCGGAGTGATAAACTCCTGTAGGAATCCATCCACAAGCAGTAGCGACGGCCAAAAGTGATGAATGAGGTTGATCACCAGACCCTTAATATGGCTACCATCGTGATCCTGATCTGCCATGATCATCAAGTGGCCATAGCGTAAACCCTTTGTAGACTCGTACTTCTGGCCATACTTGAGACCGAGGATCTTGACGACATTCTGAATCTCCTCGTTCTTCAGGATCTGTGTGTGACTTGCTTCACGAACGTTGAGCATTTTTCCTCGTAGTGGGAAGACACCGTAGTAATCTCTGCCAACGACGGCGAGGCCGCCTACTGCAACCGTTTTGGCAGAATCTCCCTCTGTAAGGATCAGGGTGCAGTCCTTGCTCTTTGCCGTGCCAGCGTGATTGGCATCATCTAGTTTAGGGATGCCTGTAAGACGTGACCTCTTGCCACTGCTGCCACCCTTTCGGCGCAGCTCTGCAGTCTGTTTAAATGCTGCAAACGATAGAATCTTTTCCACCAAGCCAGTCTTCTCCACCTGCTTCAGGAACTTGTCACTGAGGTTAAAGGTTGATCCAAAGCTGTTTGCTCGAGTAGTCAGGGTCTCTTTCGTCTGTCACCACAATAAACGTGTTAGTTCATCCAGAAACTCCTTTTCAGTATACACAATGTACCTGAGAATCAAAGGCAGGGTTATCAATCAGCGCGCTCACGTAGATGAACATGTGGTTCTTGATGTAGTTGGGTTTGACAGCCTCGCCCTTGTTCTTCTTCTTTAGCACGTTGACGAGCTTTGTTGTGATCTGGTCCACAATGTAGGAAACATGCTGGCCACCTTTCGTAGTACAGATGCCGTTGACGAAGCTCACCTGCTGGAAGCCATCTTCACTCAAGCCAACGCCAACCTGCCAGCGCTCATCCGGTTTCTCAAAGATAACACCATTCTTGGTAACGTTCGACGGCTTGGCTTTTTTGGCCTTGGCCTTTTTGGACTTCTCCTCGCTGTAGTCGTCATCGTCGTCGCCATTTTCTTCAGGGTGCGAGTCCTCGTCCTCCTTCGTGTCCTTTTCAGATTCAAACCCACGAGGTCCGGGGTATAGAGCAACGTACTGAGGGAACGACTTGATGGGGATCTTTTCACCGTTCAAATACACGTTAAGTCCCTTTCCAGAGACGCCAGCCACGTCATATACACGCTTCTTGAACAGTGAGACGATGTCGTCATTGAGGAAGTCCAATTTAAAGCGTTCCAAGTCGGGTTTAAACGAGATGCACGTGAAGTCCTTCTGCCCCCACTTAGTGATCGAGGGTGGGTTCTTCTTGCCCATGTTGTTCTCGAAAACCTGCTTGTACTTCTGTTTCGTGCTGGAGTCTGCCGTCTCGACAATAAATTCGTTCGAAAAGATATTGGCCAGTTTGGCGCCATATCCGTTTCGTCCACCGGTGGTTTTCTTCTTGTTGTCGTCGAAGTTGCTGCCTGTAAGTAAGTGTCCGAAGATCAACTCGGGAACGTAGACCTTGTGCTCTTTGTGCAATACAATGGGAATGCCTTTGCCGTTGTTCCACACTGAGATCTCGTTCTTCTCCACGTCGATCGTCACTTTCAGAGTGTTCATGGACTTGTCTCTCTGCTTGTTGTCACAGGCGTTAACAATAATCTCGTCGAAGATCTTGTACAGTCCAGGGACATAACTGATCTTCTTCATTATCATCCTCTTCTTCTCGTCGTCAAACACCCACATGTTCTGCTCAATGTGCTCAATAGAGCCCACGTAGGTGTCAGGTCGAAGCAAAATGTGTTGCAGTTGGGTCTTTTTCTGGTAAATCTGCTCAATACTCTGCTTGGGAGTTCCGTTATCTTCCGTGTTGGCTGTCATAGCTTCATCCTCACTGGCGTCCACGTCGTAGGCTGAGCTTTCACTGTCACTATCCCAAGTATCTTTCTTTTTCTTCTTGGTAGTCTTCTTCACTGTTTTCTTAGCTGATGCTGCAACTTTCCCTGCTGCTCCAGCCGTCTTCTTCTTCCTTGGCGCAGCTGGTTTCTTCTTGTTTTTACTGGGAGTCATCATTACAACCTAAAGGAAATTTAAACAAGGGAAAGCAGAACAGAGTGAGTTTTTTTTACGGCTTTTGAACGCTGTAGAGCACGTAGAGACGTGGGAGAAGCAGCGATAGGAAGACAAGAACGTACATCATCTTCTGAATCGCTCATAACTGACAAGAACCGCTGGTGATAGAGCTAGGGACTGCAGAGAGAGAGAGAGCTTGGTGCCGAGGCAGCGGATTGCGGAATGACAAAAAATGTGCGCCGTTAGAACTGTGTGCCATCTGGCGACACACAATTTACTTGCTTTTACTATTGGGTTATTTTTGTAATTAATTCGAAATTTCAAATATGAGTGGCTTCATTCACTGTTATAGTTGCACTGCAACTGCAACATCCTAGCGCCATCAGTGACCCCCCCCCCCCCAGATATGATGCAAGTTGCAGTAATACTTTGGAATCATATTAGCGACCTCCGCCCATGACATCAGCTAGTTCGTCTGGCGCATACGTCATCACACTGTCCAATGTATCGGCATTTAGCGGCTCTCGCTGTCTCAATGGGAAACGCTCGATATACGACGGGCCTTTAGACTCGAATTGATAGTCATCAGCTCGGATTTTCACCGACGATCCGATATTATTCGGATGTTTCTCCCATGCCAAACTCTCGGGAGCTTCACGGTTCTTCCAATCTCGTAATGTATCGGCCACATTGCCGTCTAAAACCTTTTGCACGTCGCAAGGGAAGAACTGTGACTGGTTGTAGCATGGGGACATATGCGGTTGCAGTCCTTGAGGTCCGTATTGAGCTTGTTGCTGGTATTGCAACTGGATGGCCACTTGCTGGTCGAATTCCTTGATATACGCGTCCAGTTCCTTCTGAGGTTGACATTGCGATGCGTCCCGTACAAATGTTTGATACATATCCACTATAGCTGAAGAGTATGGAGATGTTGTACGACATGGCAAACACCCAGTTGAGTCGATATCTCCAGTTGAATCGACCAACCCTGCAACTTGGAAACACTGCGATCCGTACGTGAAAAGCGGTGGAGCTGATGGACGCCCTTCCCAATGTCGCCCGTTCCAGTATGAGGCGCGGTCATGCAGCTTTGCTGGTGATAGAAACTCACGGAACGGATTGATCTCATTTGCAAATACAGCTCCATCTGCAGAGTCTGTGAGGCCGAAGAGGTCTTCACTGAATGCGAAAAAGTTAAGCAGAGCTTCTCGACCTTCAAAATCACCTTCGACTTCACGTAACAAGCCTCGAGTACTGAGATAGTCGTCTGATAAGGCACTGATCGCTACGTACTTCGTCCGTCGTAGCTCCACAACGTGCAGTGGCCCAGTCAAACGATCGGGTCCAGTGGCATGAACGGCATTGTCCACCTTAAGTTTATTACGAGCTCCACCGACGAGGCTTGTCGTGGAACTGAACCATGCGGCGTAGTCGGCTTTTGTGATGCTGTTGGTGGTAGAATCTTTCAACGCTGCCAGTACTTGTGGTTTTGCAAACGCTGAGCCTAAATCCTTGATCATCAGGCTGATCTCGAACTCCGACAGAGTATTGGAGCTATCGAAGTCATACGTCTTGAAGATATAGTCGGGAGCTTGAAGCAGCAACGAACGGAATCGCTCGTAGTACACGCGACCATCAAAAGACGGATCCAACACGAAGATAGCAGCGTCCAAGCGAGGCATCTGTCGATACCACAAAGAACGAGCTAATTCGTTCTCGTCCAAGTATCCGTTCTTGTCCAGATCGAAGCGATCGAAGATCAAATCCGGATCAACGCCCAGCCAGGCCTCGAACTCGTTGAAAGTGATGAATCCGTCCTTATCAGCGTCCAGAATGTCGATTTGCCCCCACTTCATGACGTTGAAGTCCGCGATCAACGCGTCAACCAATTCAGCTGTAAGTTGCTTTAGAGTTTTCTGTTCCTCGAGTTGTGCGATTTCATTAGACGTGATCTTCCCGTCACTGTTCCGGTCGATCTCAGCGAGATCAAAAGATGAGTACTTGCTCTTAAAGGCTAAGCTTACAGGAACGCCCAGTGTGCCCAATAACTCGTCCAGAATCTCTGTATCATTTGATGGAATTGTAGTTCCAGTCAACTCTTCCTCATTTGGGTAAGTGAACTCAATGGTTGGGTCCTGTTCGATCTGATGACGACAACGTTCTCCAGCGAATCTCTTGAAGATAAACAGTGTGATATTCGTACTGAGAGCGTCGAAGTAGTTGCCTCGCCACGTTTTAGTGTTTTGCACTTGGAACCCCCACGAAGTATACGCTGGTACAGACGAAGTCGGCACAAAAGCGCTATTGACGTCGTCATTCGGGTCTTTGTACCTTGTTTGCACAGCCGATTTACTCTGTGCCTGCCCCACGATGGTTTTCTTCTTCATCCCGTCGGGACAGATGTCTTCCGGGCTTTGTGGTACCTTTTTGACAGAAACACAAGTACTCGTGTTGACTATCGAACAGCAAATGACTTCCCAAGGTGTATCCTCCATCCTCCATCTCTGCAAATAAATATCTGTTGGATCATCGTAGCCCTCGTGGTAAAAAGCGCGATGGTAACTCAGTCCAAAGTCCGTCACAGTCTTCGTTCCACTTGGCTTTTGTACGCTTTGCCACAGTGGATCCATGACAGGACGGGGTAACCAGTACTCGACGGTCTTGAAATATGTTCGGATGAGATATGCTGCATCTTGCTGGTTAGATGAAGGAATAATAGCTACTGTCTGGTCATGGGTCTCATTGACACCCTGTCCTCCTGGTGCCTCTAAAGGTGCTGCATCTGGGTAGAAGCTATGAAGAAAGGTAAAAGGTCCGTTCGGGTACTCACTACTCGCCACCCCTGTAAGTCCCATAGTATTTGTCTTAGATTCCGAGGCACTATCAACGTGCATCCACATGACAAAACGCTTTGTAGCTCGATTGAAAACCACTTTAGGTCGATCAGCCAGTAAACCACCACTGCCTTCCAAACGATCTCCAAATGGATCGGATAGATTCGTGAAATGAAGCATGATTCCTTCGTTACGCCACTCATTGTAGTCGGTACTAGAGCAGGCTCCGATGGCTCCTTGGCCCGTAGTTGAATCAAAAACCTCCGAGTACCAGTAAACACTTGGATGTGGAGAAACATCCGGCTCTGGTGTCGCTTGATTAGCACTAGTAGAACCAACACTAGCCTCCCAGTCGATTCCCGTTTCCAAAGGCTCCACAATCGTTCTATCCAGCGGGAGACCCTCAATTGTTAATAATTCAGCGTACGAAATGACCTCGTCGTCTTCGTTTGTCGTCAAAGTTTCAGCAGTCTGTTCCTCGTAGCTGCTTTGATCTGGGATTTCACTCTCCTGCTCCTGAATATCATTGAAAAATGCGCGATGTGGGGCGCCATCGAATGGGATAATGCCTCCATTGTCGTGGGAATACACTTCCTGTTTCGACAAGTGGCTTTGGTGATGAACCATGGGATGATACGTAGTTTCTGACGGCTTCTGGTTCGTCTCGGACCATAATTTACGCCACGACCGCTTTGTTGTGAGAACTGCTCCTTGTGTATCTGTGTTTTGTATGATCCAAGGACAGGAGAAGCCGAAGAAATAGTCCTCACCCACATAAATTTCGTCCCACCACGTCGACATGGAGTGGAAATTGTTTAGACTAAGTGCAGCCACATTTTCACCGTGGAATGTGGCAGCATTCACTTTCGACACGTCATTGAGTCGAATTGAGTACGTATGAAGTTGCCAGTTGAGAACCACATCTAGTTTGTACCATCGATCAGTCTGTATTTTGTCCTGGAAAACCTCTCGTGGCCATTGAAAAGTGTTGGCTTCATGCACGAATTTGCCATCAACCAACGCAATAGAAATCATAAGTTGACCGTCACTCCTGTGAATGCCAAAGATGGCTCCTCGAGTTGCTGCAAGTGTACTTTGCTGCAAATTTCCAACTCGAACAAAGTATGAGACGCGAGTAGGTAGACTGGGAGTTGCAAGTACAAAACGTGGTCCACTACGAGACACTTGACTCGCTTCAGGAGACAAATACAACGATCCACTGGAATATTGCTCACTTCCATGTACTAAAAGTGACTTGGAAGTACCAGCAGCTCCCATTGAGGAGTCAATTCGCATTGCCAACTCGGAGTGGACTTTAACGTAAACTGAGCCTCGACCACCAGGTCTTGCTGTGTCAGATGAATCTCCACCACTCACCTGGAGACTTCCCTCCCCCCAGGACGAATAAGTTTGTGCGTAGATAGCAATTCTTCCGCCACTTCCCCCTCCTGCACCCCCAACACCTCCAGCATTAAGTTCATGACCTCCATGACCCCCCGTAGCCTCCAGTACCCCGTGGTTTGACACAGTAGCTCCACTTACTATCAACACTGAACCCCCAGCACCCCCACCTCCTGGTGTAAACCCTGGACTTCCATCACCTCCATTAGTTGAAACGATCGCATTAGGGCCTAACAACATATCATTGATAGCCGAAACCATAATGGCCCCAGCACCTGCTCCCCCTTGAGTAGGTTGAACGACTGGGAAAACGTCAAACGGTTCCATTCCTCCTCCAGCACCTCCACTTCCCCCCAATAGATCTGTCACTAGTTCATCAACATACGCTGAAGCTTTCCAGTTTGAGTCACTATAGCCATCTCCTCCCGTGCCTGCGAACGAAGCCCCCGCACCACCAAAAGCAAGTGAAAAACACTGAGAATTAACGACTTCAGCTACTGCCCCAAGTCCTTGGAGATTTGAGTAATCGACCGTCAAAGACGCAGGAGGGTCAACGCTTGCCATAGCACTAGAGGTCGGACTTTTGGCCGCCACATTCCCTTCACGTGTCCAGAACTGCAATTTCCACACAAACCCTCCAGCAGCTCCACGACCAGCTCGACAGCGCTTATTAAGGTAGTCTTTCGTACTATCCGAAACTTCGACAAGTTGCTTTTCTGGTATTTGCCACTCTGAAGCTCGATAAAGTCCTTGGTCGACGTTCGGGTCAAACGCAAGAATCGACGAGCTAGCCCTCTGGTCTTCGAGTGTAGAACCTTGTACGCACATGTCGTTAGCATCTGTTCGAGTTACACGAGCGTCGATTAACACTGGTAAATCCTTCAGTAGAGCTTCTCGCAGTTCTTCAGCTGAGATATCGTGATCCAAAGAGCGAGTTTTCCCATCGAGAAAGTTTAGAGAGAAAGAACCTGTCAGTTCGTTACCATTGATTATCGTCCGCGTTACAACTTTCGACTCCAACCCGGACAGAAAACTCTGTGCTTCCAGTTGTGGCACATTTCCCACAGCTGACAAAAAGGTCACCCGCCACAATCTTCCAATTTCAGGCACTTGTTCGAGCGTGTCGTCTCGTTCAACATGCAACTCTCCAATATCCGGGAATGCTGTTTCCAGCTGACGACGTACGGCCAATGCAGATGCATCGTATGCTATTGTCGTGGTTGAACCTTCACTTTTAGTGCTCGGATAGCGAAGTATGAAGTGTCCTTGGATATTTTGGCCTGAAGCAACTGAAGTCTCGATCTCCTGCACTTCAGGAATGTGCGTGCCATACGTCGACAACGTTTTCACGTAAACGCGAACACTGGAACTGCCTGGTCCATTCTGGTTGTTGTTTACGCCTGGAGAACTCCCGATGAAGCCACCTCCAGGGAATCCACCAAGTGTACCAGGTCGAACCTTCAATTCCGTGTCCAAAATAAAGCTACTCCGACTTAGAATCGCTATAGCTCGCTTACCTTGGAAACGCACACGAACACCAGAGCCAAGATACACCGTCATGAAGTTGAACACAGCCACAGACGTTCCCTCAACCGTAGTCGCTACTTCCCCATTCAACTGGACATCTCCACGCACTTCAACTCGATCAGTATCAAATACCAAATAGCCAGACGCAAGCTCTAGGGAACCGATTACGGGAAAATTGAACGAATTCCAACCGATCCGCATTGTCGGTTCTTCCATGCTGTTGTTCGAACCGCCATTTTGCTGGAATCTCCAGTGATGAGTGCCCGATTTCCAGTCCTCGAAGTCGTTCATGAGTGGGATTTCACCTCTCTCTCCACCACTGAACTCTCGCGTATAGCTCTTTAGTTTTGCAGCTTTCACCTCATAGTCCTCGTCACCTCGGGCACAGCGGTGGGTGGCTTTACACCGTCCGTATTGCCGACAAGCGGTAGATGCAGATCTTTCATTGCACCGAGTGGAGAGGTACCAGTCATTTGCGAGTGAAGTGGAGTAGACTTGTAGGACCCATTGATGTAGGACCAGAAAGCCGAGAATGAACGAGAACGCTGGGCATCTTGTCATGCCGACTCTTCATAGAAGGATGGATGACTCTCTGTTGCGGTTTATGAGAAGACAACTACATTTTTACCCTTCCTTATGCTTATTGTACCTTCGGGAGTCTTGGCGACCTCTTAAGTTGTTTCAAGTGCTTCGCGTACTCATTCAGGATGAAAACTTCGTTGGTCTTGTGCCGGTTTGCAGCCTCCCGCACCCTCTTGAATCTGCTCGTGCTGAGCTCCAGAGACTTAGCTAGGCGCTTGCGACTAAGGCTCGATTGGCTCCAAGATTGCAAGGCAGCTTTAAGCTTGTCGCTGTCGTCCACCAGTTCCTTCACGTAAGTTTTGGGGAGGAGTTTCAGACCTTCCTTAAACGATTCGCTCCTCAGAAATCGTCCACTTGAGATCTCGTTCACGGATCTAGCTGCAGAGGCATCGCAGGTAGCGAGAAGGGCAGTCACCACCACCAGTAGGAAGAAACCCAGACGCATCGGATAGCAATACCAACGAGATGATCTGCGAGCAGGGGAGCAAATTCCGAAGTGTTTTACACCGCAGCCTGGGACTTTCCTGGGCTTTGCTGATCAGCGGCTTTACTCTGCGGTACAACGTGTGTCCTGGTCCGTGTGCTGTACATATAGATCTGCAGATCCACATGTGCGGTCCGCTGGTATGAAGTTCATGTACACATCGCACTCGTTGCTCACTGCAGTAATGCAGTGAGACAACGTATCAAATCTAACCAAAATCTACGAATTGTATACAAACAGTACCAGTAGCATCGAAATAAGCATATTTATACTGAAACATGTGACAGCGTCACCTAAATTTGCAAGTGCCCACAGCCAATCATTCTAGAAGCACGGTACGATTCACCATAGCTAACCACTTGGCTTTTGCCTACGTTCCTATTGAGTCTACGGACCCGCACCCAAGCCCCCACACGCCTGCTCGCCTACTAAACCCAAGAATGCCTCGCCGACTAGACTGGATGCTCCTTGCCCAAAGCCTGTCACTAAACGACGCGAACCTACTGCTCGATACGTTCAAAGCTACCGCTGTCATGAAAAGCGATGTTACGCCATGCATTCTGTGTGCAGCTCCAGAGCCGCACAACATGAGGGTGCGGCTGCTTCGCTGCTCCTGCGAGGCGTGCGCCAACGACATCCCGTACACTCGCTGCAAGTGGAGAGGAAAACCCAGCACCGTTCTGTGCTGAACATCATGACTGTGTGGGAGGCTGGCGCCCATGAATCCCCTCGCCGGCCGGAGAGGCGCATCCGGCTGTCGGAGCCAATGAAAGCTTGTTGTGGGAAATGGCGGCGCACAACCACCGCCCCATGAGGATTCGAAACGCACTTCTCCGCCGCTTCAACGCTTAACCAGGCAGCTTGCCATCTCTCGCTGTGGTGCAGCGCTTTGTTCATCATTATCGCGCTGCCCACTTAGGTGGCAGTGACTTCTGGGACGATGTCCAACTTAGTCCGAGAGAGGGGCTTTACGGGCCAAGAAGATTTGTCTGAAGGCTTCACTTTCACGTGGAATACGGATGTGGATGGCCGTCCGGTTATAGGCACTGGCACCGACACGGATCCGTTTGTTGTGGGGCTCTCTCGAAAAAATTGATGCAACGATGTGATCAAGTGCCAGCAGCTCGTCTTACACGTGGATGCCACATTCAAGCTCAATCAGGTCAACTATCCTGTAATTGTTTTCGGGATTTCCGACTGCATGAGAACTTTCCATCTCCTCGCTGTGTTCATCTCTTCACAACGGACGAAGGTTCAATACGTAGAAGCTCTGTCAGCGCTGAAACGAGTATTCCGATCTGTGACTGGACGCTGACCTCGCACCTCGTTTCGTCATGGTTGATGCGGACGAAGCTCAACTGAATGGCGTCGAAGAAGTTTTCTCCACCTCTATTGAAGGAGCCAAACCAATTGGTTTGATGTGCTACTTTCACGTGCTGGCAAAGGTTCACGAAAAGACACGTGCACTGGAGCCTTTGCTTGCTGCTCGTGTAATGCGCGACATTGCTGATCTGCACTTTACTTACTGCGGGCGCGTATGCTGAAAAGAAGGCTGAAGCTTCTGTCTGGCTGGGAGGAAGACACAAGGCTCTCGAACTTCACTGCGTACTTTAAGAAGCAATGGCTGGACAGCAGGTTCCACCGGTGGCAAATTTTCTACACTCGTCCAGGCTTCGCCACTACCAATAACCCCGTCGAGCAGTACAACAGAGCCCTGAAGCGCGACTATACCTTGCACTCGCGCCTCAAAATGGGTGCACTGATAGAGCAACTGCTACAGTGCTGCCGCACGGAAAGTTTAAAGGAGAAGCCATTCGCCACAGAAGTCACCCCTTCTCCTGTCCTCGTACGACGTGCCCCGTGAACTTGAGCGAGCTCACAAGATACGCGAGCTTGTCTCAGGCCGATCTCGAGTGGCGTTTTTGCTTAATGACGCGCCTACAACATTTAGAAGACCATGTGTACGTGGCGTCGGAGCTTTGCGATCGAGTGTATGACCCGCCAGCCTGTCGCACCAACGAAGCATTACCTGTCACGTCCCGCCTCAGCATCCAGACAGCGCGTGCTGAAGTGCGCGGTATGCCAGGTGAAGGCTGGTGTGTCGATGTACTGCGTCATCATTGCCCTTGCGACTATCATCTAAAGTTTGCGTGTGCACACACCTTGTGTTCGCTCTGCATGTGCGAGGCTGCTTGACCTCTCGGAGCGTAAGAAGCTGGCCTATCGTGGTGCCAACAAGGTGCTTCGTGCTCAAAGCCAGCATCAACTAGCAGGAAGGCCTAACAGCAACAGTACGGCTTTATACAGAGATTAATGTTAGAAATCGCACGTAAACGAATGATCAGAGAGCTTCATCACCTTTTCTAAATGCACCTACAGCTCTTGCTGATTCGTGCTCTTGTTGGTCTCCTCTCCATCCGTCCTTGGCACCAGGAAGCAACGCTTGCATCAGTTTACCCCGCGCGAATTCCCAAATGCAGCTCCACCACGACGCGCCACATCCCGCACACTTCCCCTGCACTGCTCGTTCCTTTCCTCAAGCAGGTTGCCCCGCGCAACAAACCCTTCGTGGCGCCGTCGTGGCGAGCTGCGTCCCGCACAACCTCCCGTCCTGATGCAGCTGAAGCTCCTGGCGCAAAATCTTTTGTCTGGAGCCGGAGCGACCTCCTCTGTGACACCTAACCCTCTACACCAATGGCAGGCAGCCACGTCTTTGCTCTGTCCACGCCCATCTCAGTGGCATTGTACATCGTTGGGTGCTGTACGACTTACCTTTCGGTGTTTTTCGTATTCTGTCATGCAGTGAGTGTACGGTACGTGTACTTTAATACAGGGGGGGGGGAAGGGAGGACTCGAACCCCTTATATTAGGTACTTATTTCGAAGCCTGTTCGAAACAGGCGCATTGACGTCTAAGCAAGGTTACTCCTAACTAATTTCCTACGGCTACTCGGTTACCCTTAGTCTATGACCGGTACGCTTGAATTTCTTGGGAATTTTGCCCAATGGGCCACCGTTGATGAGCCCCCAGCTGGTGCCTGGCCGGGTAGAGTACTGCGACCGCGCCAACTCCTTGAGTCTTGTCTCCGTGTTAGTTGTGCCTTGATTGGTCCCGATGTCGAGCTTGTGAGTGATGGGAAATGAACAGAGAAGGGCAGCGGTGAGAGACAGAAGTCGAAAAGGGCGACGGAGGCGGGGCTCGAACCCTCGGTCAGTTCGTGGATCAGCGGATGCTAACCCACTGGGCCACCGGCGAGCCCCGTGTACTTTAATACAGGTTTCCTCGCCTAATTTGCAACTGTGTCAAGCAATATACCTTGATGACGACGTGCAGATGCGGATGCGATTTGCTGAGACAGATTCTCCAATGTACTGAGATAGATGTAATCTAGAGGGAACGCGGGAATGCATTTGACAAGTACAAGTTGCTCCATTACGGTGGTAAACGAAAGGCTGAGAATGGACATTATTTGTTGCAGTGTATCGCTGTGCTAGCGCTGATAAGCCTCATTCATCAATTATCAACATGCCATCCAGCAAGAAGAAAGTGTACGTGCGCCTTGATAGAGATGAACACCTGCACAGACTTGAAGAGGACAAGTTTATTCCAGCATACGAGATACAGTAGCACGAGAGAAGCCACGCGACCTCAAACTAATAAAGTTTACACTAATTCAGTAGTTGCTGCGTTTATGTGTTACCTGTGCAGATTTTGCATCCTGGCAAATTTTCTTGGTCCGACCCTTGCAAATTAGGCGGGGAAACCTGTACGTATCGGCGTTCCTCTATTAAACGAAGTACACTGTACTAGTAGACTGAAAAGCAGGTAAGCTAATAGATAAGTATTCAGCACAGCTTTGAGAACTGGTACTTTCAGGTACACATGCATTTACATAGTAGTTCATCCATATTGTCATGTGATCTGATACAATTCTACGATCGACCAGGAGCTGTAATACATGTAATAATACTATTAATACATAATTTGTTTTACCGAATAATACTTCTCCGATCCGACACCCGACCTGCAGGTGAGGTTCAAAATGCAAAGACGTGTTCAAAGTTCAATCTGCCGTGCATAGCCGTTAAGCCGCCTACAGTACTCTGTCAAGTTGACATCCTATCTACAGCATCATCACTATCCTTTGTTCATTACAAAATTCTGTTTTATCCAATAGAATCGGCAAAGCAAAGTTTACAGCTATTATAAATAATATTCAACCAATCGAAGAAGTGATTTGCGGAAAATGGTCAGTAAACAGTTGGAATGAGTGTCCGTTCTGTGTTGGCTGCGGGACTGTCGGATCGGACAAGTACAGTCCTGCACCTCCAATTCGGCAGAGTGGGACATATCAAGATGCAAGGCTTATTACATGTGTTCAGGCACCCGACTCAACACAAAATGTACTGATTTGGTTAATTAGCTAAGGATGAAGCGAACATCCGCTCGAATGGTGAACGTCGACCACCACAATAAAACCTCATAAATCAGTTCATTGCGTCCTACCCGCCCATCACCGTCCATCACCCTTGGTCTGGACCGCCATTAGGTCGTACAGGTTATAATGTGACATAGGTGCCGAATTGGAGGTGCAGGACTGTAGTTGCAGGCTATAGGCCAACTTTGAAAATGGCTCTGTTTGATTGGCCAAAGGCGAGGTGTCGGATCGGACAAGTTGTCGGATCGGAGAAGTATTATTCGGTAGTACTAACAGTACATGCACCACTTACATGTACGTAAAAATTGTAGGCGATGTCGCCAAACATCGACAGGTGTACATGTACATGCATACTTTAAACATGGTAGTACAGTACACTGCACTCGCATGCAAATGCAACAGTGATTACATTGTTGCGTGGCGCTAGAATTGTGGTGATCGTTTTAATGCATCAAATATTGATCACCGCCATGGTGCAGCCATGATGCAGGCGTATGTGGTATGGTACATTTGATCAGTCAAGTGAGGTAATAAAGTACATGGACAGCGTACTACATTTTGAGCGCATCTGGCCTGACTTGTACAGTATGTACTTGTTTGTATCAGTACCATCTACATGTAGAGGGTTGCCAAACTCAAATGAAATGTGCTAATGGCACGCTGATTGCCCTGATGCTTGATTTCTACAATGCACCTTGTACACGTACTTCAGATAGCTTAGTACTTAGATTTTACGTTTAGGTAGGTAAAAGTTGCTTATTTCTAGCCGGACTACGAGCTTCGAGGACGTCGTGGGAGGTTAGGAAGAAGTTCAGGCTGTTCAGATCCAAGCGCACAAGCACTCGGTTAAGCACTTCACCGTCAACATTCCAATCAGATGCATTCCGAAACAAGAAATCACAGCACGCTTGGAAGTACCAACCAACAGGGTGTACATGCATTTCTTTCTGAATTGCAGGCTGCCAAAACCACGTCTTGGACAAAGCCCGACATCATGTCCAGTAGAAGCTCCTCGACCGCCGGATGAAAGCAGAATTTGGGGTCAATGGAGCGCAATAGCCCGCTCAATTGGCGGTTGGGGGTGCTGGGACTCATAAACGTGTTGACTGGGTGCGCCATCGGCACGGTGAGGTGCGAGCTGTCGCCCATAAACATTTGAGAGCTGCTGAGGACTCTGCAATTTGCAGCAAGTTCTCGTGCCAACTTCACTTTCATCGTGATTGTTGAGTCCAAAGGGTTAAACTTCTGCTCTTTTGCCATATACGTTAGCACTTCTTCGGCGTACCATATAATACTGCGCCACACATTAAGCTGCAGATACATATAACTTCAGAACAGGCCTTGAGACTCTCAAGTCGAGAGTGTCTTGAAATAGTTATCATGCTGTCTATCGGCTCCAGTCTAGGTGCGGTGGTAGTCCGGACTGGAAAAAGTACTTGACAAGTGCTCGGCCTGCACCTCGACGGTTTCCAGCTGTGTCTCCGCCAGGCGAAGTAAAAATCTATTATACGTACAAAAGAAATGAGCTCAACAACCCTGGAATTTCCATTGCAAAACCTCTCACTTGATCCTCTCTGGATTGGTTTCTTCGCGCGCCTCCTCATACTCGTAGCGCAGACGGCGGCGCACGTAATTAGCGCGATCGCGCGTCGGCATCTTCCCTGCCGCCCGGTAGATGGCGCGATACAACCGTAGCGCTTCCTCGCGATGGCCCATTCAGTCCAATCGTATATTAATACCGGTACACTTTTTATTATTGCTAAGTATTAACCCATAATTACTAGTGATGTGCGCCACTCCAAAGTGTATCCATGTGTCATTTTCAAAGCTAAATGCTTGCACGCAGTATCCGCCAAGCTTCTCGCTCGTTGTCTCCTCTGTGCCGCGCCATGTCCACCGCCGCCGACAAGAAGCACTACATCCTGCGTTACGAGTACGTGGGGGATATCCTGGACCGTCGCGGCCCCTTCCGTGCGGAGCACCTGGAGCGCGCCGTGAACTTGAAGAATGATGGTCACATTGTCATGGGTGGCGCCTTGGTGAACCCCCCGGACGCTGGTGTCTTCGTCTTCAATGTGGCGGACAAGCAGATTGTTGAAGACTTTGCCAAGGCGGACCCTTACGTGCTCAACGACTTGGTGACTTCCTACTCGATCCGTGAGTGGACGGTTGTTGTCTAAGGCGAAGTGCTGACAAGACAAATGCAATGGTAGTGGTTGCATTAACAATCAGTCATATGTGCCCCTCTTTATTTACTTACAGGCCCTTGTGGGTATGTACAACCTGTTGTTCCTCCTTGCACGAAACGATCGTGACGGGAGATACCAGCGGTTTCTAGAAAGCTGCACACCTTAGCTGTATGATGAGATCGGGTACTAAGCCAGCGTGACAAAAGGCTCGTTGTTGATGAAGCGCCGCATCATATCCAGTGAGGCTTCAGGTTGGTCTGCCGGCACCAAGTGTCCGGAGTTCAGCACCACCACGTAGCTCATATTCCCTGCCGACTTGGTGAGCCCCGCCACGTGCCCGTCCACCATCCACGGCTGCCTCTTGGCCACGCGATACTTAGCCGTGTCTGTCCAGGCCAGTCGATCGATGATGCGTCCTACCCCTAGGTTGTTACACAACGAGCCGTCCATATTGCCGGCGTAAAACAGGAACTTGTAGTTGTCCAGCAGGTCGCGGAACACGTCGATGGGCACGTCTAGCATCTCGTCCTGCAGCAAGTGACGCACAAGTGCTGGTGCCGACGGTGACGTGCCGTACGCTGATCCATCCACTGATTTCCACGGAGTTCCTGGAGGCACATTCAGCGCTCGTCGCACTCCATCGTCGTTGAAGTAACTCGACAGCAGCGTACTCAGATCCGTGAAGGTGTTAGCCGATTTTCGGATGTCATAAATAAACGGGTTCCCTGCAGCCTCATAGATCTTCTGGGTGACAGCATGACATACCTGGAAGGCGTCTACGTCACGGCCCTGTCGGTGCAGCTCCTCGCACACACTGATCTGGGCATTCGCGTCTTCGTACTGCTGTGAGTCAATTAGTCCCAGGGCGATGGCAAAATCTGGGACCGAACGAGTCTGCAGCACGGGCCACATATCGCCATTCCCGATAGCAACGCCCGTCAAGTTGATCACCACGTCATCCTTATCTGGTGCGCCACTATTTTTCACGTGGATATAGTGCGAAATCGACGACGCAAATTTGCCCGCGTACGACTCGCCGCACACGTACAGCGGATTGTACTTGTACTCTGGGTGTCGCCTGAAAAATCCCTGTAGACCACGGTAGAGCTGTTCGGCAACTTCATCCTGTGTGTTCACATGACCAACATCATCACGTACAGATGAGTAGCCTGCACCGACAGGTTGATCGAAGAACAGCATGTGGCCAATGTTGGTCCACGAATGCACGTGCGGGATCAGCTTCCGCTCCTTGGTAAGACGATATGGTCCCATTTCAGCGAGTAGCCCCGTCATTGATGACGCACCAGGTCCTCCATTGAGCCACAGCAGCAGCGGAGTCCTCTCGTCGATCTGCAACGGTGCACGCGTCTCGAAGAACCAGTAGAAGAGTTTGCCTGCGTTGACGCTGTTCACTCCGACCAGGCCAGCAAACTGTTCACATACCACACATAATAGTCGAGGCACGGGCCGTCGATGAGTTTCAGCACGACCAACACAACCACGCAGATCAGAGCCAGCGGCCACAAAGGCAGCAATACCGACAGGAACACGCCACCGGTAGTGTTGCCTCCTCTCAGCAGCGCAAAGATCTGGCTCTGGCGACGCACCTGCTTTTCTAACGGGGCTCCAAAGCCCGGCAGGAACAACACACTGTCATCAGACACGTCCTCCGTCCGACTGTTCTTCACCTCAGCAGCCTCGACGTCCGCCATTGTTGTAGCTGTAGTTGCTGCTCCCGTTGCAGCTTTCTGTGTTCTAGATACCACAGCACCTTGCACTGTGGTGGAAAGAGTCGAACCGCCAATAATGTAGAAGGCCATGGCTACCAGTAGACCAACAACGGTAGCAGTACGGATCATACGCGGCGTCACCGCAGTCAGTAAGAGCCCTCTATTGCGCGTCCGTCTTGAAATTCGTGCTGGGCCGTCACGGACGGAGGATCCAGCCACGGACGCGACGGAGCTGGCGGGCGACTGCCACAATGGAGTCCCCTCGTTCATAGCTTGGACTCGCTTCTTGGTGTGCTCTGCGGTTGCGTCCAGGGCAGTGTAGAGTACGGTACGGTACGGTACGGTACCTCCCTCCCTTCTCGAGCGGCTTTTGCTGCTTGGGGTCGATATCTTCAACACACACCCTGCTGAAAATTATACCAGCCTGCTATTTTAAATATGGTCTCATGATATAAGGGATCACAAATGGCATCAGTTGTCAAAGGTGAGCTGCGAAATGAAAACAGTTTTCGAATAACCTCTTAGTTAATGCAGCGCTGTGGCGATCGAAGTGGACGCATCTACTAGCTTCGCCAGCGTATCAACGTTCTGTCTGGCGATTTCCATGCACTGTTGCATTACGGTAGGAGCCACAATGGTTCCTCCTGCTTTATGCACGCCACAGAGTTGGCCGTCGGTGCTGTATGAAAGGCTGAAGATGGCGCTGGCTAGGTCTTCCTCGTCGCTGGTCGGGTCGATGAGCACCACGCCGTCCACAACGGCGAACGAAGTGGCGTACGCACAGTGTTCTACTTGCAGCGGGGTAGCATCTCCATCTGTAAAAGCAGCAAAGGAGACTTTAGCTTTAAACACAGCAGAACAAGAGTCCAGGGACCATTTGACGTACCTGGCACGATGGAGACCACGTTGTCTGCCTCGTTGACCGACGTAGCCGGCAGCTTCAACGTTTTCAGCGCCGCCATGATCGATGTGAGCGCAGCATCCAGCACGTTGCCGTCGTGATCAACGCAGTACACGTCCACCATGAGCTTCCATGCCGACTGACCGTTGACAATGGTTAAGCTCTCCATCTCCACTACACGCGATCTATCACACCAAAGCCACAGCTCCATTAGAGTAATATCCAGACCAAGCCAATGCCTACAGAGCTGCATACCCAACAATGATCCTGTTCAGTTGACTAGCGATACTCTGCGCTTCCTCCGACGGTCGACCGACCGTGAACCGATTCGAGCAGAGCGGCGACAAATGGACCTGGATGGCTACATTAAGTAAAGTTTAGTTGGCAGTACCAGTCCTCCTTCTAACGTAAAAGACGCACCGATTTCTCCCTGATCGGGTGTAGCAACTGCAGGAGTTCCTACTGCTAGTTTGATCGCCGTCAGCACCGACGTCTTGCCAAGTTTCACCAGGCTGGAGCTGGCCGCCGTGTGGATCACATTCGTCTGCAGCTGCACAGCCCTCACGGCCTCAATAGTGCGCGAGTCTGGCCGCACTTTATTCTCCAAGCATTTGCGCACATACTCAGCAGGGAACAGCTTCCTGTACATGTCCGCACTGAATGACAGCGCCACCTCTCCATTCCTCGTCGCCATTGTACCTCTTGCTGTGTGTGCCAACACTTTCGACCTCGACGTCTATATTAGTAATAGCCAATGGGATCTCTTCATTATTTTAATATCAATTCGCTACAAGTTACGTGTAAAATACCTGTGAATTAGAATTCGCGCCATTTTATTTGATCATTGCGCACTTCGTCCTCAGTTCCGCACGCGATGGCTTCCACGAGGTCCACGCGCAAGCGCCAGCGCCAGGAGAACGCGTGTGCCACAGCCGCTGCGAAGGTGCAGAAGGTGGAGGAGATAGAGCAGGAAGTGGAGATGCAGGTGGAGGTGGACAAGGAGCTCCCAGCCAAGACGCACAAGCACGAGCCGAAAGACGCCGACGCTCAGATTATCTTTCAGACTGTGACAGCTGATTGGGAGATTAATGAGGCCTCGAGAGTTCGGACTGGAGCGAGAAGTCTAGCTAACGACAGGTACATGCGACGTAAGAAGAGAGAGTATATTCAGGGCGTGTTGGCAGCACATGCAGAGGTCTTTGGGGAACTCCCAGCCAAGGAACAGGGACAGACGGATGAAATGGAGAAGAATGAAGAAGAAGAAGAAGAAGAAGAGAAGGAGAAAAGTGTACTATCCGAAGCCATGCTTCCTAATGAGGAGGAGAAAGTCTCTGTTGAGGTTGAAGAGACGAAGCCCACGGCTTCGGTGTTGTCCCCAGTGAAAACTATTGGACAGACAGCACACACAGCTTTAGGTATCGACCCGACGCCAGAGAAAAGTGCGCCTCCAGTACCTATGACGAGAAAATCGAAGAAGAACGTGGCCAGAGGTATCGCTCAGAGCAGCTCTTCGGCGTCGACCAGGAAACGCATGATTTCTTTCTCCCCCGAGCGTGCCCCGCGTCCAGAGAACAGAGCTTTGGCCCTTAAGAAGTTGGAGAAGAACCTCAAGACGAACGAAAGATTGGAGCAGCGGCTAAAAGCACCGACACCGGTGAAGGCCTCCGCTCCCTCTCGGATGTCGTCCCCTGTTGTAGCAACGCAAGCTCGAAGACCGATTAACTTTACGAGTCCACAGGCACGTCGGCCAATGGTGTTCTCGAGCCCTCAGGCGCGACGAGCTATGCCATTCGCAAGCACACCGACGACGTTTACCAGTCCACTGCCTCGACGACCGGCATTTCAGAGCCCTTACAGCACGGCATCGTGCTCACTCCCACTCAGTCAGACGGAAGAACTGGTGTATGATCCGACACAGGAGGATGCAAAAGATGAAGACGGTGTGTCTTCGGCGTTAGATGGTGAGCTCAAGCCAAGTGTCGTGGTGGAGGATAACGTTGAAGATAACGACATCCACAGCGCAGAAGAAGACGATGGCATCCAGCTTTCGCAAGACGACGTGGGCCTCTCTCAGGAATCTATAAGTGTAGCCCACAGTCATGCTGTTAAGCTCACCCCAATGTCCCAAGAAAGCTGTGGCGGTGTGGTATTCCAACCTGAGGTGGAAGCAACTGAAGCTCAAGGAGATACCTCATCCAGTGCATTCACCAGTACCTCAGTGATTGGTGACGTGGGCCTTTTCAATTGCGAGGCGGACGTGGAGTACACAGGAGGCGTCTACGGTGAAGGTACGGATGGCAAGGTGACTGCAGCCGTGATCAGCGGACAGAAAGTAGCTCTCAAACGTGCTAAACCGCATGAAGGATTCCCGGAACACGAGGCGAAGCATCGAGCCGCTCTCGAACTGCATTATTTGCGTCGTGTGCGTCACATGAAGGGGTTTTTGCAGTGTCTTGGTCTGTGTGACGCTATTGAGCACACCTGCATCGCTTTGGAAGTGATGGACTGCAAACTCAGCGACTATTTAAGACGATACGGCGTGAACTCGGGCGGATCAAAGCATCGTCGCTACACCCTGTCGTTCGATGACACAAAGGCAATGCTGAAGCAGATCTGCTTGCCCATGATCACGCTGCACGAAGATATCAACGTCGCACATGGTGATCTGGCTTGCCGGAACATTCTCATGCGCACGCCTCCAGAAGGTTACGAGCAGAGCTGGGAACCGGACATCAAGCTCTCGGATTTCGGCCGCATCAAGCTCCCGTCAGATGAACCCAAGATCCTAGATAGCTCCTTCAGCTTCCACAAGAATTGTGACGTCGGTGCCTTCGGTCGCGAGATTCTATATCGTCTGCTTGTCGGAGAGATCGTGCCAAAGGAATACGTCGAGACCCGCAACCTGCACAAACTCCTGCAGGACGTGACTGTGACTCAAGTACCCGAGGCTGCAAAGGCGCGACTGGGTCCGTACTACAACCTCTTCATGCGATGCACGGCGTGGGGGGTACGGCCGACGTTCCGCGAGATTTACGCGCATCTGGATGATCTCACGTATTTCGAGACTACAGAGAACGGTCTCTTCCCGTTGAAGCCGACGGGTAGCACTGACACAACGTTCATGTCCCCTGTGGCTGCGGAAGGTTCTCGCCACAAGACACCGACTTCCAGTGCCTCAAGGGCGCACAAAGGTGATACGCCAACAGGTCGCGTCCATCGTCCGTCAGGACCAAAGTCCCGGTTGTTCGCATCCAAGAGTTTCACCGAAGCCAACGCTTCCGGTCCGAATAAACCTGTGAACTGGCTGAAGACCCGCTCGATAGGCGTCCAGCGACCTGTCACGCAGCAGTCTCTAACGCCGAACGCACATCTAACGGTTATCAAAAAGAAGAGGAAGACGCCGCCGTCGGCTGGTGCAGGCGCGTCACGGCGTTCGCTGCAGATTTTGAACCAAATTCAGCACAGAACGAATGAAAAGGGCCGCAAGTCGACATGATCCGACCCAAGTAAGCAGTAATAAAGCCAACGATAAGAGGCCAAGGTGCTGTGATTCGCATCCTGTTACCTGTGACGAGTCGGTCAATATCTTTTTGAAGCGGCGCGATCATTAGAGTTGGAAATCACTGGAACACTGTCAATCAGATCGATAACCAAGCTGACCACTTGCAGCCATGCCTTTGCAAGAACTCGCGGACGAAGTGGAGCAATGTGCGCTGTTCTCTAATGCAGCGTCCTACGCCATCCAGGCACTGCTAGCGTTGATCGCCCTCGCGACACTATGGTACAAGCGGCACGTGGAGAGACCGCGAAGACCCTTACAGATTTGGTCCATGGACGTTGGCAAACAGATGATCGGTGCGTCGGCCGGCCACTTCATGAACCTGTTCGTGTCCATTCAGATGCCGCCCGTGACGGATGAATGCGCATGGTATTTTCTCAACTTCCTCAGTGACTGTACTCTCGGCATGATCGTTAGCCTAGCGTTCTTACGACTGCAGCAAGAGTTGGCATTTTCAATGAATTGGGTGAACATCCAGGAGAGCGGCGATTACGGTAATCCACCGTCGTATCGGGTGTGGATGTTGCAATTGTCCGCGTGGCTGGTTATCATTCTCTTCGCTAAAGCTATCGTGGTGTCCGTGATGATTGCAGCCGCGACACCCCTGGGGCTCTTTGGAGAGCTGCTCTTCCACTCGCTTCGTGGATACCCATTCGCGGAGCTGGTGCTCGTAATGATTGTGTGTCCAAGTTTCCTCAATGTAGTGCAGTTCTGGATCCAAGATAGTTTCCTCAAACGTGACGTCAGCGTGTTGCCCACAGCGTACGCAAGATTCCGACACTCGTTCGAGGAATCCTTGCAGACCAACCTGCTGAGCCATTCACATGAATAGCTAACACTGATAGTTAAAACGGTAAAAGAAAACAGAAACGCTTCAAGATACTTTTGATTAGCATGGTTGTTGCAGTCTGTATCATAACACAGCAGGGGATCGATGCTGTATTGAGCTTCTACGCAAAAACATTTACACACAGCACTCCAAGTACCTCACACATTGCAGCGCTTTAGGCACGCAGGCCGTTCTTCTTGCCCGTGTGTGACTTCGCACGACAGCCACCCCCGTTTGTGTTGAAGTCCGTCGACGGAGCAGTGGTCTGCGTCTCCGTCGTGGAAGACGAAGCGGTAGAGATCGTCGTGGTGTCCGTCGTGGAGGAAGAGGCCGTTGATGCTGTCGTCGTAGCAGCGGATGAAGCGGTAGATGTCGTGGACGTGTCCGTCGTAGCGGACGAAGTCGTAGATGCAATGGTGGACGTCGTGCTGGTATCCGTTGTGGACGAGGACGTGGTAGACCCAGTCGTGGACGTTGCAGTCGATGTTGCGGCGGACGATGTGGTGGACGTTGCCGTGGCGCAGACCGTAGCCGTGGTGGGGTCCGTGGTGAAGGGCGTGACGGTGAAGTCGGGTGTACCGCCCTGTGACCAGGTGCAACACGGGTCTCCGAATGCGGCACCGTTGGTCATGTCGGAGTTAGGGAAGGTATCCGCGCAGAAGTCTGCAGTCCAGGAGAGTCAGACAGCCTCGAAGGCGGTGGCGAAGTCGGTGTATTGGGAGCTGTCGTTGTCTGGGTGTCCTAGTTCCTGTGAGAAGAGGGAACCGTTGGGAATGTAGTCGAGATACGCCTGCATGGCGGAGGCAACGTCGGCGATGGCGACTAGACCAACCACAACGGTGAAGCGGGCAATCATGAAGTTGTTTGTGCTGGAGACGCGAAATTATCAAATGAGTTGATAGCTTCGACTTCGGTCAACTTTGGCGATTCGTGTGTATTCAGTGAATACTATTCACTCCCTAGCATGTCGAGACGAAACCACACGATTCTGGAGGTGCAAGTCGCATCAATAATGGTCTCCGGTCTTCCAGTCAGTTTCAGTAGTTGACACTGTTGCCACGAGAGCAGATGCCTGGGCTGCTGCTGGGAGTGCATGCCTGAGATACTGAAGAGCGCTCTGACGTCGTTTTTAAGGCTACAGCTTCGACGTAAGATTTAGCCGCAGTTTCAATTGGCTTTGCCTGCCAAATCGGACAAGTTTAGCTGGCAAAATAGAGACTCGTACACTTGTATATTGTATCGCACCACCAGAATCAAGCCAAATTAACCATCACACCAGGTGGCATTACTAGCACATGTAAACTTTTTTACCGCATCGTCTGCGTAAAAGACCTGCATTACCGCGCAAACGTAATGACATTGACGACGACCCTGGCTCAAGTAGAGACTGGCGGCGTCGCCAGCGCATGGTGTGCCCGACAGCTCAGTGTCCGAAAGCCTACGACTGCGGCAGAACCACCGGGAACTACGTCCACTTGGATAGCTCTGGCATTGCATCTGCTTGTCCGATATTCTATCTCACGTCAAGTTACTAGTACCCCCTATGATGAAGTCACAACGAACTGCTCACGCGTGATGGACATTGCCATCTCTAGCTATCCCTCAATACTTGGATTGTGTTTAAGTAAGGGCAGCTATTAACGCACAACGTGTAGTTTCCGTGTTAGAGCTACCGATGTCTAGGTACAGCACACTCGTGATAGAATTCGATAATTTTCGTCATGAAGTCCTTTCGATCTCCGCACCAGGTCGTCGCTGACGTTGATGCTAAGTGCATCTCAAGTTGAAGCGCAACTACTGTACCGGTAGATCGCAAACGTTCAATAACTAGTACACCCAGACAACGACAGCTCCCAATACACTGACTTCACCACCACTTCGAGGCTGTCGGCCTCTCTTGGACTGCAGACTTTTGCGCTGACACCTTCCACGCATTCGGAAACCCGAGTTGCATCTGGTCACAGGACTGCGTATCCGACTTCAACGCCACGCCTTTCACCACGGTCTGTGCCACGGCATCTTCCACAACTGCAGTTACTACGTTCTCGTCCACGACAGACACTAACTCGTCGGATACTAACACGATGTCGACCGCATCTACGCTGCCATGCCAACAGCCTCTTCCTCGACGATGGACACCACGAATCTCGACAGCTTCGTCTTCCACGACGAAGACGGAGAGTACTACTACGTCGACGGACTCGAGCACGAACAGTGGCGGCTGCTATCGATACTTCGTGGCTAAGCAGGGTAGTAGTTCGCCTTCATGGTACTGGGAGCACTGATACATTGAACTTTGTGCACCATGGGGGTCGTGTTGTCTGGTTACGAATGCCCTCTCATCGAAAATTGTAGCTAACGCATTGAGCTCTTCCATCCACAATTGAGGCCATCCTGGAATCTGCCAAATCTACGACCTGTATCAACTTGTTTTTCATGTCGATCCAGCTGATCGCAGCGAACAAACTCGTCAACAACCGATCCCAGATGCAGCACCGATCCCCTATCGCTCGAGATCAACCCGCCAGCCATACTCCTGTTCAGCTTAGCGTAAAGGTACTGTGCTGTATATGTATCTTGGTGAAGCGTATTGTCGTACATGTAGATATTAGCCAGCGATACTCGATCTCGGCTTTGATACGTGTGTACTGTGGTCGATCCATATAGAGCCTATCAACAGCGATCACCCCGGAGATCAATCGTTAATCGTTTAATACTGCGATGCTCTACATAATTTACTGTTAGTTTGCTTCCATGCTTGGATGGTGGTTCAAGACTAAACGAACGATCCACTTTCTATTGTGTTAATACGCTGCCAATTCCTGCATCCTGGGACCAAGCCACCAACTTTGGAGGTTAAGTGCTGTTCATTCAACAAAACTTGTTTGCGCCGAGTACTTATGAAGGTCTTCGTCCGTCGAAGACAAAGAGAAGTACATGTAGAAAACATTCTGCGGCTTCCCGCTTGCTGCGATTTGCCTCTTGGGTCCTCTACACCCCCGGAACTTTGACCAACGGAATCTGACGGTGCATTGGAGCTCTGTTGAAGTCTCAACGACCGCACAACGGACAACAGCGCTTCGTCTTCCGCCCTTGCAGCTGTAATCGCGAACCACCAAAATCTCCTGTATTGCACCTTCACTTCAAGATTTGGAAACAGCATTGAGGAAAACAGGTAATCGCAAGATTTGACACTTGTCTGGTATCGAGGGCACAGGGCTGCGCTTGCAGATTTGAGTAAATCTACTTGAACAAACAGGCTCTGTAGAACCAAGATATCACTTCCTGCAGGATAGTGGTAAGGGGAAGGTGCACGGTTTGTTTTTTCGAGGAGTCGTTCCAACTTGGAACTTCCAAGCAAAAACAGCAAAGCCGTAAACCCCACTCATTCAGTACATGTACATTAGACGATATAGTCGCGGTTAAATGCGCGAATGTCATGAACAACTTGGCACCTTGTTTCATTGCCAGTGATGTAGTCTGTAGTAAGGGAGTTTTCTCAGTTTGGTAGAGTTTTCTGGGGTTGGTTTAATAAGAACCTTTGTGCGGCAGTCGAAAACCACAACATTCAGACGTTGACGTCCCGTCACTTGATCGAAAACTCCTGCAGCTCGAAATTCCCCATCGTGCTCAAGCTCTCGGACGACATGAAACACAACCCGCTGGCTGGTTGTCACTGCATCCCATCCGACCGAGGATCTTTGACTGTGACGACTCGGCTCTACAGTTTGGTTTGACGCACAGCGAACTTGGAAAAAGCAAAAAGACGCCCGCTCTTCCCGTTGTCATTCTGCAATTTGCTTCGCCTTCACAACAGCTCCAGCACAGCTTTTTCAGACCCATACAGACTATAAAACATGAAGACGTACGCTGCTCTCGCTGCTTCTGCCCTTATCATGGCCGCCACGATGGACTCGGCCAACGCCATGGCCTCGTACCTCGAGGAACTCCCGAACGGCAGCTTGTTCACACAGGATCTGGGTCACCCAGGCAAGGACAGCTCCAAGTTCACCAAGTTCGGCACGGCTTTCGGCGCTGTGTCCCACACGTGGACGGCCGAGTTCTGCAAGGCCACGTTCCCCGGTGCTTCGATGACGAACGGTGAGGCTTTCGGCGACCCGTGTTGCACGTGGAAGAAGGGCGGCAAGCCGGACTTCACTGTGACGGCTTTCACAACGACTCCCGGCAAGGCTACGACGTGCGCTGCTGGTGGCAGTGCCGCTGGCGGCAGTGCTGCTGGCGGTTCTTCGGCTGAGACTCCTTCTACTGGTTCTTCGGCTAAGACCCCTTCAACCGGTTCATCTGCCGAGACTCCTTCATCGGGCGGTGGCGAAACTGAGAGCTCTGGCGCTGAGACCCCTTCATCGGGCGGTGGCGAAACTGAGAGCTCTGGCGCTGAGACCCCTTCATCGGGCGGTGGTGAAACCGAGAGCTCTGGTGCTGAGACCCCTTCATCGGGCGGTGGTGAAACCGAGAGCTCTGGTGCTGAGACCCCTTCATCGGGCGGTGGTGAAACCGAGAGCTCTGGTGCTGAGACCCCCGAGACTCCGGAGACCCCCGAGACCCCTGAGACTGGTTCGGGAGACTCGCCCAACCAGATGACTCCCGCAACGGAAGCCCCTGCTACTGGTGGCTCCAGTTGGGGAACTCCCCCCGCAACTGGCGGCTGGACTCCCCCGTCCACTGGTGGTGGCTGTGCTGCTAAGCGCACTCGCAAGTTCCGTCACTAAGTGGACAGTGCATTGGGGTCGTTAGTTGGTCCGTGGATGTTGAGTGTCGTCGAAAGAGAGAACGAAGTCTCTAGACGTTGTTGTAATAGAACGATCAATCCTTTACGAAATGCTAGACTTCTCCACCTTAACCATAGGTACAAATGCAGTGTTTTCATCTTTACGTCTTCTTCTTTTTTCGTCGCAACACAATGTAGTATCACATTGTGGCCCTTGCAGTTTACGCACGGACACCTTTGTCATGCTCTTGTAAGTGCCACAGTCGTGATGATCGCGATGCCGTTGGCTGCTAGTGTCGTCATAACATCCTCAACAGCACATGACGATCACGACGACACTAAGAAACTCATTTGATGTTCAAGCACATGTATTTCGATGTACCGTTGCTTTGTGGTTACGAGACCGACACTGCACTACACTTGGCCCCCTTGGCATTTTGGAGAATCTCCGAAGCCTCGAAATGTGGCGCCAGCAAAACATCTTGCACAGGGAAACTAACCGTACAATTTTCAGCCAATTAAAAACAATGAATTCTGCAAAATTTTGCCTAATCGCTAGTGCGCCTATAGATCTCAAATCTGTCAATTTCCATCGTTTGCCTGCAACAATTGGAGATCGCGAAAGTAGAATAAGCACGAGTGGGTAGCAGCAGTTGAGCATGTTCTGCGGGATGTGGCGCTTTACAAAACAGTTTCTGTCGAACAGCAGCAGAAAAAAATGAGTGCGCCTATAGTTAATAGCAGCACGTACTACTGGAAGCTTTGCCACTCTACCGCACAAAATAGTGGCGGAACTACATGTAAGTCCACTTAATGGCGGAATCTGTAGCTGCCCTTGCCGGGACCCTTGCCGCCAGCACCACCCTTAGCAGCGCACCCACCCGATGGAGCAGAAGGAGAGGTGGTTGAAGCCGGCGCGTCCGTAGCAGCAGGAGCTTCCGTCACAGCTGGGGCATCCGTCGTAGCTGGTGCGTCTGTCGTTGTGGGGGTCGTCGAGCTACCTGCGCTCGAAGCGGCAGTAGACGAAGCCGTGGAAGTTTGGCTCGTTGAGCTGCCAGCGCTCGATGCAGCCGTCGATGTTGCAGTGGACGAAGCGGTCGAAGTCTGGCTGGTGGATGCGCAAGTGGTGGCTTTGGTGGGGGTCGTCGTGAAAGCCGTCACCGTAGCGTCCGGGGTGCCGCCCTTCTTCCACGTGCAGCACGGGTCACCAAACGCCTCGCCGTTGGTCATCGATGAACCGGGGAACGTCTTGGCACAGAATTCAGCGGACCACGCATGTCCTGCATCGGCGAACGCCGTTGCGAAGTCCGTATACTTGGAGCTGTCTTTGTCGGGGTGTCCGAGTTCCTGTGAGAAGGAGCTTCCGTTGGGGAGTTCGTCCAGGTACTTGGCGAGACCCATGACCGAGTCGAACGTGGACGCGACGATGAGGGTGGTGAAGGCGAAAGCGACGCAGGTCTTCATTATGATGCTGTTATTGCTGGTGGAAAGCAAATTGGAGAATGAGCTTCACTGTTCGAAGCGGATTCACTAGGATAAGGAAGTTTTAGGAACGCACAGGTGCTGCCTAGAAGGAGTCGACTACAGCAGCGGTGTCTAACAGCGGGGTTCGAGAGGATCCACCGGTGCGACTGGTAAAGGTTGGATGGATGATTTCACAACCATGTGGGCACCACCGCGGTTAGCGATCGATGAAGTTGCCTGGTCGGTTTGGGTCGAACCAACGGAATCCGTTGTGTTAACTGTGTCGGCTGTCGTTCCGCGACAGCATCTGCTCAGCCTGTCGACTGACAAAGTCTCCATTCTGGTGGTCTGGCCTGCAATGGAGACTCCGTCGACAGCGACGGCTGCTCGGGTGCGTTCCGCACAGATGCTGTCTGCCCCGAGCGAGAACACGCTAAAGTTCCCTATCGTCGGTCGCTGACCTTTTGCCTTTGCGCTGGTGGCCCGGTGGTGCGGTGCCAAGCAACGGGGGCGTCCATCAGCCGCAGAAGCGGTGCGTTTGTGCCAGCCGTTTGCACCGAAAGACTCGACTCTTCAACATCAATGCTGGACAGTCACCGTGAGGACGCCCAACTCAACGTCAACTCTGCTCTGAACTTGGAGCTGCCATTCCGTTGGTCTGGCAGATAACCGCTTCGAAATGGGGCCGGAACGGGCGGTCGTCTTCATGGCGATAAGTGCCCCGCGTCCCCTGCGTTCAGCAGCGTCGATTCTTTTTCGAGGCGGTGCACGACAGTAAACTCCACACAACACTAAGCCTGTCGGTTCCATCGATCCCGGCATGATGCCAGCAAATGTCTGGCAGGCATTTGTGAGCGACATCACTACCCAATTCGACTCGCCAAGCACAACCACTAAACAACTCCATCGAAATGAAGATCTCCCTTGCTTTCACCTTCACCACCCTCATCATCGCGTCCACGTTCGACTCGGTCATGGGTCTCGCCAAGTACCTGGACGAACTCCCCAACGGAAGCTCCTTCTCACAGGAACTCGGACACCCCGACAAAGACAGCTCCAAGTATACGGACTTCGCAACGGCGTTCGCTGATGTGGTCCGCTGACTTCTGTGCCAAGACGTTCCCCGGTTCATCGATGACCAACGGCGAGGCGTTCGGTGACCCGTGCTGCACGTGGAAGAAGGGCGGCACCCCGGACGCTACGGTGACGGCTTTCACAACGTCGCCCACCAAGGCTACAGTATGCGAATCAACTGCCGAGAGTCCAACCACTGAATCTCCTACTACAGCCCCACCTGCAACGGAGACGCCTGTTACTATCATACCCGCGACAGTAGCTCCATCTACGACAGCCCCAGCGCTGCCTGCTTACACGCATGCACCGTCGACTACTGAACCTCCCGTTGTTACGGATCCCTCCATCACAGAGAGCCCGACTTCAGGAGGCTGTGGAGTTAAATCGGACAGCCCCCACCAATCTTACCGTCACTTCCGGCACTAGACATCGTGTTGATACAGTAACCTGACAACCTGGATCCAATCATTTTAGTGAAAAATATGAATCGAATCGCCGAAGGGAGCACAGCTAACAAGTCAAGTAAAAGTTTTCCAGTTTGTCTATTAGACAACACCTACTTATACTACGACAACGTCCAGAGACTTCTTTCGCTCTGATCTCTGTAAAACAACATACACCACTCACTGACCTCCTGACACAATCGTCCACCGCTTAGTGACGGAACTTGCGGGCACGACGGACACCGCAGCCACCGCCGCCCGTAGCAGGGGGAGTGCCCCAACCACCGCCAGTCGAAGAACCGCCGGTAGCAGGGGGTGTAGCAGAGGAGCTGTCCTCAGTACCCGAACTCTGCTCCGTCGAAGGCGTCTCAGCTCCCGAACCTGTGTCAGTCGAAGGGGTCTCGGCGGACGATCCGGTCGAAGGGGTCTCAGCCGAAGAACCAGTCGAGGGAGTCTCAGCCGAAGAACCAGTAGAAGGAGTCTCAGCCGAAGAACCGCCAGCAGCACTGCCGCCAGCGGCACTGCCACCAGCAGCGCACGTCGTAGCCTTGCCGGGAGTCGTTGTGAAAGCCGTCACAGTGAAGTCCGGCTTGCCGCCCTTCTTCCACGTGCAACACGGGTCGCCGAAAGCCTCACCGTTCGTCATCGAAGCACCGGGGAACGTGGCCTTGCAGAACTCGGCCGTCCACGTGTGGGACACAGCGCCGAAAGCCGTGCCGAACTTGGTGAACTTGGAGCTGTCCTTGTCAGGGTGACCCAGGTCCTGTGCGAACAAGCTGCCGTTCGGGAGTTCCTCGAGGTACGAGGCCATGGCGTTGGCCGAGTCCATCGTGGCGGCCATGATAAGGGCAGAAGCAGCGAGAGCAGCGTACGTCTTCATGGTGAATAGTCTGATCTGAAAAGAATGCTGTGGAACTGGGGAGCTGTTTTGGTGGTCCAAGGCAAATTGCAGAATGACAATGAGAACGGCGCACGGGATTCCTGTTTTCCTGCTTGTACATCGTGAGTTGCGACTCACGGACGTCGTGCTGCTACTACGGATCCGTTGTCGGATGGTGACTCCTTCGCTTACAAGCTGCCTGCTCTGTTGTGTATCGCCTAGGGAAACCTGAGGTGAATCACCTCAGAGCAGAGTCCCATGGATAGGAACTCAATTGCGATGGGATCTTCAATCGACAGGGGGCTTTCTGTGGATTCAGCCGGGCCACAAACGACCGGATGTTGAGATTGAAAGCGTCGGATCCAATGTTACATTGCACTTGGGTTTGAACCAAGCTGTGGGACCACCAGAATTCGACATTGCGAGGTGCAAGTGCAGTTTAAACCTTACGCTATTATCGACACCTAGCTTGCTCTGTCAAACTACGATGCTTGTGCGATGACCGTATTCTTGAGTTGGCACAGATTAGACATTAATTTGTTGCCAGCAGCCCTATCGACTGATTTACAGACATGTAAGGGCGGGCAAGCCCAGGATCAATTCCCCTTTCCCTTTAACCAACAACTCAGGTCTTCGGCAAACAACGTTTCGAAAGCATGGTTTGTTGGGGAGACATGCCCCGTCGTCTTCACGGTCATGTAGGGCCTCTACGTATGTGGATGTTCGTGGGGTTGCACGTTACGCCTTTGCAGCGTGTCATCAATGTCGATACTTAATCCAGTTTCCATATTAACAAGTCACGGAGTACAGGTAAATACAATTTGAAAGAATACATGTGCATGCACCGCAATGCTGCAGCCCGACACTTTACGGCGCATCTTCATGTAGCTGAGGCAACGTAAAGAGGAGGTCTGTGAGATGGATACTGAACGCGCAGTTCCTGGTTCAATGCTGATGGTTTCCAGGAATGCGTTATACCTATGGTTTCCTGACAATGCCGATCGTACGGTATGTGTTTGTACCGTGTTGTAGAATACTTGCGCCTCAGATTCAAGTCTATGGGCAGCGACATGTGCGGGGGGATATATCCGCAGCGTTATCAAGACTTTACCAATTGGGCTACAGTATCAATGATAACTTACCATGCAGTGAACCCCCTCAAGACTCGACCCGCAAGCAGAACAACATGTACAATAAAATCCTGTGTTTAATGCCTCACTCATCGACCTTGCTGCATTTTAAAAACAAGCTCACAAGTCGACAACCTACAGACCGACCGTATTGCCCTGAAACCCCGTAACGAACCCCGGCTCAAGATAAAATCCGGAGTAGAGAAGGCGTAAGCACAATCTCTCAATTGGCGGTATTCGCTTACTTTTCAGTGAATGGATTCCAGGTGGGCGATACGTCCTGCTACATCTAGTTCTAGCACCTTAACTCAAGTTTTCAACAAAATCCGGTGGTTCACCTGCGCCAGGAACGACCCATTTCAACAGCATCAACTCAGCACTCGCCTCAGGACACGATAGACATGCCTTGAAACTCAAAGCCACTGCTTCATCGAAATGAAGACTCCTTCGACTCTGTTATGGGCCTCGCCAAGTATCATACCTGAACGGGCTCCCCAACGGAAGCTCCTTCTCACAGGACGGACATCCTGACAAAGACAGCTCCAAGTACACAGTACACTGATTTCGTGGTGCACCGATTTCTGCACTACGACGTTCCCCCGGTTCATCAATGACCAACGGCAAGGCGTTTGGTGGCCCGTGCTGCACGGGCTTTCACAACGTCGCCCACCAAGACTACTGTGTGCGTATCTAGCGGGCCTTCCACTGGTTACGCTAGTTTTTCAGCTGGGTTGACTGAAACGGATGCCCTACTCCATCGCCAGCAGCTGAGGCTCCTCTCACCAACGCCACGGGCAACAGATCCAGTGCCTTCGGAGTCCAAACCCGAGGGTTCTGACAATTCGAGTACCTGGTTTCCTCGTCCTAGGTGAAGCCCCACCGCTGTGGAAGACACGGCGGTGGCCCCAAGCACTTCTGGTTGCGCGGTATGTTCGTTGTTGATGCATTGAAGGGATTGAAGGGGACCTAAGTACTGTAGTGTGTTGTAGTTGTGTCTGAAAACGTAGGGGACAAAAGCGTTGTGTGTTATTCTTTGTCGTGAATCAAATCGCATTCACCTTACTACATTTACACTTTTGCTTACAACATTATCACTCACTAACGTTCAGGCGGAGCGATCACTGCTGCGTCGTGTCGGTCGAGTTAAGAGAACCTGCCGCTGATTGAATAGCGCTTTTGTCCGACTTGGCTCTCTCCTTGGCGGCCTTCCTCTCTGCCTTCTGCTGTGCCTTAATCTTCCGCCACTCTGCCTTTTTGGCGTCGCGCTTGGCCTTTCGCTCAGCCTGCGCCTTGTGTCGAGCTTCCTTCGCCGACTCTCGTTGGGCCTTGGTCATATTGGCTGCTGCGTTGTCATCGTCTTCGTCATCCTCCTGCTTGACGTTACCGCTGGACGACGAAGCTCCTTGAGTGACATCACCACTGGAGGACGACGCGCCCTGTGTAACATCACCACCTGAGGAAGTCGGACTGTCCTCGCCCTTCTTCGACTTCTTGCTGGAGGTCTTTGAGCTGTCCCCAGTCTCACCACTAGACGTCGTCGCAGAAGTTTCACCGCTGGAAGACGACGTAAAACTTGATTCCGTCTCGCTACTGGAGGAAGACACAGCACTGCTTTCCGTCTCACCGCCACTGGAGGACTCAGCAGTGTCTTTCTTCGTCGTTTTCGAGGCGGTTGAACTCCCTGTTTCGTCACTAGCGCTGTCGTCGGCACCTGTGAACGGCTTCACCGTTCCCGCTTCATCGGATCCCATAGCTGATAAATCCGAAAACGTTTCGGACAGCGGTGCCTTGGTCGCAGTAGTGTCTTGGCCTAATTGACGCGAAGTGCTGGCGTCCGAGATGGCGACGCATGCAACTAGCGCAGCGAAGGCCGCGGCTCGAAAGAAGTTCAGAGCTACCATAATTTTAGAGATCGACGCCGATAATCCGTTGCGTAGATTAGGAAGTGAATACGTCGCAGAGAGCGTCTAGCGAATGCAATTGTATGCCAGCGCAAATGGTCCCTCCATCAGCGTGGAATTGTGAGCATCTTGGGATGGGATTTGTGCCGTGAACGACTGGGGGTTTGTATGCCACAAACACCAGTTGGAACCGGAGAACTTGGTCCCTCGTTGTCAACGAGAAGAGAATGTCGTCGTGTAAGCTGCAGCTTTTACCGTTCGAGAACGAAACTCATGACAACCAAATGCATATTAAGTAGGATTAAACCTGCATGTACAGGGCGATAAAGCTCGTGACAGACACGTCTCCTTGTCCGGCGTGATATCCGTTTGAGCTTGCGTTGCATCGTCGCCGAGGACTCTTGGGCAGCAGGACGCAGGCAGATCATCCAGATGAGCTTTTCACGCGAAGTCACGCTTCGAACAGTGCAAAAACGCCAGTCACCATCTCGACACGGAGCTTCCGAACGCCACAATCAAAATTCCAGCTGAAGCACCAAGCATTTTGATAATCGTGAAAAGTTTCACCTCCGAAGCGAGCAAATGCAGACGCAAGGAAAGATTTTACTGCGAGGCTCGCAGTGCGAGTTCTAAAGAGTACTGTAGATAGGTTTTGAGCATGCTTTTGGACAACTTTCCATGCAACCGTTATGTAGCAGAGAGCTCGGTCTCGCGGTTGCAACCTTGCCACTTGTAAGTACTGTGTCGGAACTCGTTCACCGAGATGCACGTGATTTGTCCTCACGAGGTGTTTGTGCTACATGTAGCGTAATACATGTACTGTAGTAGCTATGAGCATCACTTCCCCACAAGTATGGCTTCTGCTACCCCTCTCGCCGTTTAACAACAACAATGACGTGTACAATAAGCTCAACGCAACTACTTATACTTGTTAACACACCAAAAAGCGGGCGGGCAGCTCAATTTCATACCGCTACGCAGACACTAATACCTAGCGGCGCGAAGTCCGGACGACATCTAGCAGTGATCGCGTTGACGAGGACGCAGTAGCCCTCGTCGTCTAGAACGTAGTGGGAAGATAGAGCCGACCCCCAATAGCTTACTCGCAGTACTCGGACGAGTCGGTCACGGCGGCTGTGCTGTCTGTTGCGTTGCTGGCCTGAGTCGTGGCATCGTCGGTGGTACCGCTTGCAGCCGTGGTCTCCGCAGTGCCACTGGCGGCTGTGCTTTCAGCGGCACTGGTAGTGGCAGCTCCGCTAGTGGCCGTCGAGCTGGAGGCGCACGTGGTGCCGTCTGTGTTGGGCTCCGTCAATTGGTAGTCCGGGTCACCCGACTTCCAGGTGCAGCACGGGTCGCCCAGTGCCTGACCGCACGTGACCGAACCACCAGGCCACGTCTCCGAGCAGACCTTGGACCACTCAGTTCCTGAATCTGAGAAGAGCGTGCCGAAATCCGTGTAGCCTGAGTCTGTGTGGCCCAGCTTCTTGCCGATGTTTTCTCCGTTCGGGATGAGTTCCATGTAGCTGGAGTATGCGTACGCGGTGTGCACGCAGGCGGCCGCGACGACGGCGATCTGAATGGAGGACACCATAATTTCTGTTCTGCTTTACGAAGAGAGGACTGGGTCTGTCTGCGCTGTCGTAAGGCGAAATGAGGACTGTCATACATCTCCCGGCTGTGATCGGATCAGCGCTTTGGCAGCACAGTCCGGTTTTCTGGCGGTGGCGACCAGACTCTACGGATGCTCGGAAGGCGATCGGATGCTTTGAATCGGCTTTTACAACGGCCTCTTCTCTGAAGGCGCATGGTGCGCTTCCTGCACGAATCAACGTCGCCCGATCGCGCACAGTTTCCAGATGGAGGACAACTAGGAACAAGTGGGTTGATTCGCCTGGATGCACCATCAGAATTGAACTGACACGACGGCCCTTGCCGTTTTTTCCAGCGAGGCGGGCGGAAGTAGCGTTGATGGATCGTGACTGGCAAGGAGCTCGATTTGTGAAATGCCGCACTGCGATGGCAGGATGTCCTCAGTGCTCTATGGCCTATCGCAGCAGAGTTCTTGCACGAAATAGCCCAATTCGAATGGGAGATATGTAATGCAAGCTCAGTTTTTCTTGGAGCTGGTGGCCGACGTAGCCAACGCTTCCCGTCAAGGCCGGTGTTGAATGGACCAAATCCGTAGTGTCCACGCATTCGCAGACAAGGGCTGGCCTCCCCCTTCAAAAGGGAGATTTCGCCCTAGAATGCTGGCATTCGGTTCCACAGACATCCCAATCGATCGATCACAGACATCCCAATCGATCGATCTCTAAGGACTTTAGTGAGTGCATTCGATGCTGGTATTGCATTTGCCATGACTCATGACCCATGAGCACTGCAGGCACGCCGACTTAGTTGAAGTACACGTTTCACCCACAGTATCGTGAATGAATTCAAGTTGCCTGAGACTGGCGCAACTTGATCGTTACAAGTGTATCAGAAAATGCGGTGCCACCAAATCCGCTACAGTCGGGTGTAGTAGCGGATCTTATTTCTCCTCCACTTACTTATCCAGTACATCAGTCGGGTACTCCAGATAATAGGTTCGTTTTTGTTGGCTGAAATTGATCCATCGACAGTGTCACATACATAAATCCGTTCTACAAAAATAACGAACACTGTGACTACCACAGCCATCACTTGCCAATTTCCCTCCAACGCCAAAAGAACTCAAAGCCATGATGCCCAACGTATTTCAAGCCAAGGACGCCTACTACAACCTCCGCGAGACGCTCTTCGTTCGCTTCGTATATACCATCCTCACGCCATTCATCTTCGTGATCGGAACTCTACTACGCTCGCACTACCGGAAGGTCAATGGAGAACGAACTCCAGGACTCACGTCCTACCGGCAATGATCAGCGTAGTCAAAGCAAAGCAAAACCTGTAGATATATAGGAACCGACACAAAATAAATAATCTATTTGCCGTGAAATACCAGCAGTTTCGCACCATTCTTGTCATTAATAGTCGAGATGTCGCGCGTTCTTGTAGTTCTACTTGCAGGTATAGCGTGGTTCACCCGTAGATGTACGCTTGCAATGACCGACGGGGAGGAACCTGCAAACCCTGTGTGCCGCTACATTGCCAAGGATTCGCTCTCGTTCTGTTCCATGGTGGATTACATGGCAGTGGTGGATGGTGACGATCCGTTAGGGGCGAAATTCGACAGTAAGGCCGAGTTCTACTACCGCAACGTGGACATCGTGCTGCAACGGTTCGGTTGTCACGCAAAGTACAGCGTCTACGGGTGTGATGACTGTCGAGATGCGTACAAGTACTGGGTCTGCAGTATCAAGTTCCAGAAGTGTGGATCGCAGACGGTCACTACGGATCGAGGTGCCACGAAACTCGTGTATTCCACTGACATGTGTGAGTTTCCAACCGCAATGGGAGCTTCGACGACTGCAAGTAAACTTACGACCACAAGCAAATCGACTGCATCTTCATGTATTGAAGGCTCTTCAGGACGCTATCGGACTTGTTTGTCCATCTGCGAAGACGTGGTGAGGAAATGTCCTTATGTGCTAAACTTCCAGTGCCCAACGGTCAGTACTTCCTGCTAATCTCCCTTACTCGTGCCGGTAGAATAGTTTTACTCACCGTGTTGGCTATTGACAACAGACTGAGACTCCGTTCTTCTCGGGTGATATCAACTCGTGCAACAAATTGGATCGAGTCTCCAATCCTGACCGTCCTAGTCGCCCTTGGCCAGGAACTTTTGCAGACGCTTGAACGTTAGTTGAAGAAAAAAAGGCTAATAGGCAACGGAAAACGAGAACTATTGTTGTGAACCTTGTTCTCGTTCATAAACTTGAATTTCAAGGTAAAGGGAGAATAGGACATGCAAGGACTGCACATAATTTCCTTCGTACACGGGTATATCCACCATATTGCAGACGATCTTTACCAGCTCCTTCAGATTCACATCCAGTTTGGACAATGAAGGGATTTCACCGCTTCGAGCTGTTAGAAAATTCTCGAATTCCTCAGGCCAGAGCTCCATTAACTGGGCCAAAGGTGGCATCGATTGCTTATAGTTCACTTGAGCCAAAGGTTTTGCCTTTTGAACCTTTGAGACGCTTGCAATCCACTGATCGATCTCTTGTGGACGATGAGCTGCATTATCAATACTTCGAACGATTTCGCTTCTGCTACGGATCTTGCTCTTGTTCGTCATTGAAACCTGCATCAGTAGCTCCAGCTCTGCTACATTTGTCTCTCCTGATGGCTCTCGTAGATCCACAACGCCAAACGTGTCCTCTTTACCGTCGGGTCTTGGGATCTAGGTAAAGCTATGGTTAGCAACAACAGAAAGCTCTCGCTACAAGAAAAGAAAGTGTCACGAACCAAAATTCCATCGAACGGTACACCCACAGAGGGAGTAAATTCCGGTAGGAAGGGCTCCAACCGTGTTTCGATCTCGATCTCTTCTGGGGTGTAAGCATCTGTCAACTAGCAACAGCAACAGAGGAATTAGTATTACCCCCTACATACACCAGCTAAGCGAGTATCTCACATCAGTGATGCTGCAAATAAGCCACTCACGCTGAAAAGCTCCTCCAGTTCTCTAGGTACAGCCACTTTATACTTGCGCTGACAAACTTCGATACTTGCATTGACTCCGCTGGTCTTCTTGATGATTTTAGTTGACACAGTAGAGGATAGAGCAGTATCTTGACTTGCAGTCCCCTCCAACTGCTGGAAAAAGTCATTCGGCACAACGTCTCGGTATTTTTCGAGATCTGTCGCTGCTGTCTTGGGCCGTCCCAACGCAGATCGCTCCTGTAACTGAAGTATGTAAGATTTCTGTTCACTATCGTCACTTTCGTCTTCAGATGAGCTCGACGCATGAAATTCAACTGCTCGAGATTGCTCCACTTCTTTCACTTGGTACTCTTCATCGTCAAACCCGTCTGTGGATTTCATATTGGAGCGATCTGGTGGGAATCTTGACTTGATCGGGATAGCTCCGAAATCGGCTGCTGTCACACCTTCTGCTTGAAATTTCTACATCCAAAAACATGTTCATTTCCATCTAAATCCAACTAAGTCAAACCGAATCAACCAACCTGAGCAATTGGACTCCCGGGGATTTCAGGCGGTTCATCTGAATCTTCGCCTGAGCTTTGAGCTCGACTAATTGACTCAAACTCTCCACCATCACGACCAGAAAACCCTTTTTCACTGCTGCTATCACTGCTCAAGTCTTCATCGTCGTCTTCACTACTCGAATCATCATGTACTACATTAATGAACATCAGTACTGCACAACGACAATAGTTTTCAGGTGTGCTTACATTGTTTCGTAGGCGATGACGCAGCGGTGTCTACGCTGTTAAAGCACAAGTTAATTAACCCCCTCAGTAGTATACTACATTCTACTTCTCAGTACACACCTCACTTGCAATGCGTCCTCCAACTCATGCACCTCATCCATACTCTACCGTACAGTAGAATATCAGTCAATTTCTATTGCAACTCCATGCAGTTTCTCATTCGCAGCACCTCATCTTCCAGTAATACCTTCTCCTGCAATGAAAATTAACACAATTAAGTACTTCTTTCTCTTCCTCATTGTCAACTTTGACGCACCTCATCCGAGTCGCTCATTCTCTTCCTAGTGTGGATCTTAAAGAGACGTTTAAAACCTCACCATTTATTTTACACCAATCACAGACGTTCTCCTTTATGCTGAGACTCTCCGCCAATGAAAAAATAATAAACAAGAATGGCTGAATTCCAAGCCATCATCTTGGCCGGAGGCCGCGGCATCCGCTTGTATCCGCTAACGGAGGAGACGCCTAAGGCGCTTCTCCATGCGAACAACAAGCCTCTTCTATGGTACCAACTGCATCTGCTGGAGACCTCGGGCTTCACGGAGGTGTTGGTATTGACGGTACCGGACCTCCTTCCCCCCATTCAGGACTACTTGACACGCGAATTCGATGGTAAAATCCACGTGGAGCTGTGCGAAGTGACGGACAACACGGAGACTGCGGATGCACTGAGAGAAGTGGCTGACAAGATTAAACGCGACTTCATTGTCCTGGCTGGAGACTTGGTGACCGACGTGGTACTGCACAATGTGGCGGACTTCCACCGGATCAACGATGCCAGTGTCACGATGCTGCTACGTCAAGAAGCACCAGCTAATAAGGCCAAGGGGGAGAAACCCCGTCGTGACAAGGACATGACGGACTGCATTGCACTTGTGCAGGGCCAAAGGGACGAGGAGAACCGTGTGGTGATGCTCTCTCAGGCAGTGCACATGAACGAGGACTTGTACGTGGCCAAGAGTTTGCTCAAGCGCCGTAGTAACTTCGTGCTGCACACGGATCTGTACGATGGCCACTTCTACATCTTCTCCCATTGGGTATTGGATCTGTTGCAGGAGAAGAAGTACATTGCCAGTATTAAGGCCGACCTGGTCCCGCATCTCGTGCGTCGCCAGTTCCGAGGACAGGATGCTCTGCCCGAAAGTGTGAGGGAGAAGGCGACCAGTAAACAGGAACTCGCAGCGTCACTGTCGCTTTCTCAGGAGAATCACGACCCTGAAGATCTTGTGCGCTGCTTCGCCTATGTTCTGCCTTCTAACGCCTATTGCGAGCGTGCGGACACTATCCCAGCGTACCAGGAGATGGACAAGGAGGTCGGCTCGCGACTGCGCATTAAGCGTTCGGGATCCATCTCTAATTAGGCGTCTGCTTGTTTCTTTTGACAGCTACATGTAGCTTTGACAGTAAGTAATAAAGAGACATTTGCAACAAAGGCATCGTCGATGCTTGCTTGTTTGTTCAGTAAGAGATGCTTAGAGCTCTTCGTGCTTAGCGGCATCGTCCGATGGACCAGCCAGCGCAGTTTCAAAGGCCTCGAGTTCGCCACTAGGTACCGAGAACGGGCTTGAGCCATCGATGAGCTTGTCGAGGAACTCCGAGATGGCATTTTCATCGTTTGTACCAGACAGGGCTGTGGATTCAACGAATAGTGAGTATCAAGTCTGCTTCCAATGCAATGCAATCATCTAAATACGTACCCGAGTACTTAATCTTGCGTCCAGGCTTGACGACCACCACCTCAGCAGACTCCTCGCCCACGAACTGGGTCAACGCCTTAAATGCTTGCGCTTCAGGCTTGCTGGACAAGAAGGTGAACGGGTCGCGACGGTATCTCTTGGCCAGCGAACGGGCGAGCTCCGTGTCCTCCTTTGCCACAATAACGCACATCTTGCCTCCCTTAGCAGCGCACTTCTTAGCACTGGTCGCATCTAGCTCCTTCAAAGCCACGGCAGGTTTCTTCTTGGCCACCTCTGGCGAAGGGAACAGTGGCACACTCGGCAGAGATTCATCCTTCTCCGCAGACTCAGTGTTTGCCAAAGCGTCTCCAATAAACTTCTTGGCTGCAGCCTCGTTGAGCTTACTGGCATCAGACACAACGTACTTCTGACTGGACGGGTAGACGTAAATAACGGTAGGAAGTTGGTCCTCCGTCAGTCCAAAATGGTTGGCGATCTTGTCGTCCGACCCAGGAACGAATGCCAGCTGCACCGTCGCTTGTTTCTTCTTCTTCTTTCCCTCCATGAACGATTCCGCCACGTTGCCCAGAAACGCTGGTACTTTGGAGCTCTTCTTGCCCTTCTTCGGAGTACCGAAGAAAATCGCAGACGGGATTTCCTTGTTCAAGAACGCGTGCACCTTATCGTACTCCAATGTAGCAACATTAGCGCCACTGACTCCGAGTTTCTTAGCTTCGTGCGAGTTCTTGACGTACTGCACAATTTCTTTCGCGGTGCGACCTCCGCGGTAGTCCTGGGGACGTTTCTTCTTGGCTCCAAACTCCTTAATTGTCGGGTATCCCTTGATCTGGTACTTATGCGCCAATTGCTGGTGCACCGTCGCGTCCACAACGCCCAATCTTGCCTACAACAACAACAACAACAAAAAGTCACTTTACCTGAAATATTTCTCGAAAAAGTCAGATAATTTACATGTTTCTTGAGTTTCTTGGCTGCAGCCTTGTACTGCGGCTCCAACTGCTTGCAATGTCCACACCTGCATTAATTCATCATGAAGTGGTTAATTAATCTATCGATTTCACCGAACAAATTCTACGAAATCCACTTTACCAGGGAGCGTAGAACTCCACCAGCCAATAGTCCGGACTCTGTAGCACCTCCTTCTCGAAGTTCTTGTCCGTGAGGATCGTTACCGAGTCTCTAGGACCGTAATCGGCCAGCACACAGGCCGCCAGCACACTCACGAGTAGCAGGACACGTGGAAACATCTTAACGAATGACGAAATGAATCTAACGTTACATTGCTTCTAGAAAGATATGCTTTATTCTATAATATAGGTTTATGAACTAGAAGAGTATCTCACTTTTTCCTAGCCGCAGGACTCAAGTGACAATGGGCAAAGCTTGTCGTGATATGGCCGAAGCGCTGCGGGACTGCATGATGCAACAGGAGTGTATGGCTGACGGTACGAGGACGCTCAAGCAGTGTCTGCATGACTGGGTTTATGCGGAGGAATGCAAGGTACAGCGGAGTGATTCTATGGTGGAGCATTTTTGACAGGGTTAATCTGGGTGTTGTCACTCTTATATAGGAGTACCGAGTGGCTTATTTCGAGTGCAAACGTGGGCAATTGGATATGCGTCAGAGGATCCGCGGCCCGAAGGGAGGAATGTCGAAACCTGTGGAGAAGAATTAGGTCATTTAAAGAGAATGAGAAGAGTTCATAAAACTTCGGAAGCAAAGAGTTAATTGTCGAGGCGGATGAAGACTAGACGCATTGTGCGGGGTGATAAGAGTTTGGGGAGGTCCAACTGGGTTTGTTGTAGAACGTCGATGTCGCATTCGAATAGGAGCTGATGTAGAGTGATTTTGGCCGCCCACTTGACTTTGGGATCAACTTGAAGAGTTGCAGACTCTACCAGAGACTCAATGGTTTCAAGATAAAGTAGAGAATTGTCGAGCCAGATTGAATTCACTCCTAGTTGGAGACGAAGCAGTACGCCGACAATATCCAAACAGCTTCCAGCGTCATGGCTTCGATACTCCAAGATGGCAAAGAGCATGTGAATTGCTTGAGTGATGACAAGGTTGTTGTCTTCTGAAGTCGGTAAGGACAACAACACACCGAGAACTAACTCGAAGAACATCCAGACGTGACGAAACAAATAGGAAGGTGCCTCGTCCAGGTCTCTTTCGAGTTCTTCAATCAGCAGCTTCCTCTTCATAACTGAAATTGATAGCAGGTACTCGCCAACAGCAGCTTCAGCTGTAGATCGGTCCTTCGCTTTCGACATTGTAACGTGAATGTGCTCAGTACCAGACGCAAATGCCTGCTCCAACTTGTCTCTACCTGCTTTCATCTCCTCAAGAAATACCTCCTGGCTGCTCAGATCCACCAGGCTTACAAGATGTTGCAGCATTTCACTGGTCCAAAGTGAACTTGTCATCATATTACACGAGACCGTTTTCATCGCAATGGAATGCTCTATCAGCGGTTTGAACAGCATTCGTTTCAACATGAGCGACCACCGCAATCTCACCTGCACTCCATCGTCTTCGGTCAGTTTCACTGCGCTCTTCTGAGTTCGCACAGTGAGTGCATGCAGCTTTGCAGCACAAAGCAGACTGCAACTCGAAAGCTGTTCAGCATGCAAGAAGAAAAACTCGAGCAATTCTTCAACAGTCTCCAACTGAGCACTTAAAATCTTGGTTTCAACTTCATCCTTCTTACCAACTTCAACGTGAGCTTCGATAGCTTCGTTAACTGTATTGAGAAGTCCCAACAATGTTCTTTTCAGTAGTTTCACGTTCTCGTTGGTCACTGCAACGACCAGCGCATATCTCCACTGTACAAGCTCATTCGGATCCTCTGAAAGCACATGGCTACATTTTAGCCAATCGCAGATGACCCATTTCCGAAATTGGGCACTGTGTCCATTTTGCTGCAGCCATCCCTGCACAAGCTGATTCACTTGACTTGAGTATGTGACACTGACAAGCATCATCAGCGCCTTCAATTTGACCAATAGGGCGCTGTAATCGGGTAGATACGGCACGACCTCATCAATTGCAGTGATCAACCCTCGCTGCTCCTCTCTATCCTTCTCCACATTATCTGCAGCATATATACCCTCTCCATCATCTGATAATGCTTCAGCCCACGCGTCAACCGTCTCGAACTCGTGGAGCAGCAACAACCGCAGCAACGTCTCCTTCTTCATACTCAAGCAACAGTACCAGTTCTGCAATCCACCCGAATTAAAGCACAAAAATGTCGTTCGAAGGTCGTTCGAAGCGACGGTCTATAGCCCCAGACATCACTAAGCCAACCCATCATGCTGCACCGGAACTGCGTCGTTCGCAGTGCTCTGGGCGCTTCCCGACGAGGATTCGCTAAGAAATCAGCAGCCGACAACCTGCAGGAGCGTCTGGTAGCTTTGTGTCGTCATCGTGGCTTCATTTTCCCTGGCTCCGAGCTCTACGGCGGCTTGGCGAACAGCTTCGACTATGGACCTCTGGGTAGATAATTCAATACAGCAAAACTCTCAATGCAGACAACGTAGCTAACTGTAAATTGTAAATTGACTGTAGGTGTCCTCATGAAAAAGAACGTGATGGATCGCTGGTGGTTCGAGTTCGTGCAGAAACGTCCCAACTGTGTAGGCCTCGACAGCTCCGTACTGCTCAACTCCGCTGTCTGGACGGCATCTGGACATGTGGACAATTTCACGGACCCTATGACGGTCTGTGGCTCTTGTAACTCTCGAGTCCGCGTGGACCAATTGCTCGAGTCCAAGCTGAAGACACAGGAGGAGATCGATGCAGTCGCGACGCTATCGTTGCCGGAGATGGACGATCTGCTAGTGCAACACGACGTCGCGTGCCCGAACTGTGGCAAGAAACACAGCTTCCAACCAGCCAAGAAGTTCAACCTGCTCTTCCGCACCAATATGGGCGCCACTGATGAGACGTGTGAGTGGATCTACCTCCGTCCTGAGACGGCACAGGGTGCCTACATCAACTTCGCCAATGTGCAGAGCACCATGAGGAAGAAGCTGCCGTTCGGTATTGGTCAAGTGGGCAAGAGCTTCCGTAATGAGATCTCTCCTGGCCACTTTCTGTTCCGAACGCGCGAGTTCGAACAACTGGAGCTGCAGTTCTTCACGCACCCGAACGAGTCGGACGACTGGTATCTATACTGGGTGGATCAGTGCTATGACTTCTTGACCAAGTACGGCATCAGACCTGATAACCTGCGCAAACACGAGCACGCACCAGAGGAATTGGCTCACTACGCACGTGCTACGACTGACATTCAGTTCAAGTACCCGTTCGGATGGAGCGAGCTGTGGGGCATCGCAAACCGCACGAGTTACGACCTGAAGAAGCACATGGACGCCAGCGGAAAGAGCCTTTTGTACCAGGACCTCGTTGCAAAGGAAGAATTCCTGCCGCATGTCATTGAGCCGGCGCTCGGAGCTGGACGCGTCATGCTGTCGATGCTGTTGGATGCGTATGACGAGGAGGAGGTGAACGGCCGCAAACGCACCGTGTTACACCTGCATCCGGACATCGCACCATACCGTTTCGCTGTTCTGCCACTTGTCAAGAAGGAGCCGTTGCTGGATATTGCCCAGAAATTGTTCGAGGATTTGTGTGGCAGTGCGAGCGTTGACTACGACGTGACTGGCAGCATTGGGCGTCGCTATCGTCGTCAGGATGAGATCGGCACGCCCATGTGCTTGACTGTGGACTTTGATACGTTAGAGGACAAGTGCGTGACAGTTCGTGACCGTGATACCATGGAGCAGAAGCGAGTGCCTATTGACCAGATTCTGCGAGGCAGTTCTGTGAAACACTCAAGCTTTTCTTCTTTCTAACTGTTGGCAAAGCAAGTGAATAGACAAGTTTTCACAACGCTTTCGTTGTTGGGTGGCATTTAGCAGGGACGAGGGCCTGCGCTTTAACGGTTGGATCCGAGATGTTTTTCAGTCTTCTTCTTGGCTTGTAAAGGAATGAAGCGCAAGCAGGCCAAGTTAGACACTTCTGTGTCGAGTGAGTGCTTCCGTCTCCTTCGTTTGACTCAAGAAGTTCAAAGCGACGTGAAAGTGCTTAAACCTATAGTGGATGAAGTGGATGTGCTGCGCTTGTGTCGCGTGTTGGGTATGACGTTGTCGGACGAGGACGACCAAGTGGCCAAGTACAACTTCGAGTTCGGCCAGTTTCAGCCCAGTGACTATGACGCGGACTTCTCGCGCTTTGTCCGTGACAAGCTGAAGGCTACGAACGAAGATGACGAACACCAGTTGCACGTGGGGTGTTTATTCGGCAAGCAGTTGGATGTCAAAGAGGAGCTAGTTCGGATGGGATACTGGCGTAAATGTGAAGAAGGATTGTTCTTCCACAACCAAGGTGTTTTTTGCATCATAGGGGAAGGATCTCCCACTCAACTTGTCGTTTTTACGTGGCTTGACGCTAGTTTATTTGAGCCTGAAGCCATTAGAAGTACCCCAGCGTATGTACTCCGATTCCTCACCTCGTTGAGTTCCAGCATTACATGCTGCTTGGGAGAAGATGACTTTCGTCTTTTAAAACGTGGAATGGATATGGAACCGAATTCCAACTCCAAGTGGAAATCCTGCTCGTTTGCCTTTCGGGTGCAGAAGCAAGTGGACCAGAAAGACAACATCGCGTGCGGTTCAATCTCAAAGACACAACTTCCGAGAACTAATGAGACCAAGGCTGCTTGGTTTGTGGGTGGTACTTTTCCGGTAGTAGCAGTTGAAAGATGGATGCCGTCGACAAGTGAATGGGTTTCACACCACGATATAATTCCGTGTGAAAGCTTTGGTAAGTGGCTCATGCAGAAGAAAAGCGGAGGAAGTCTTATTGAACTACCAATTATTACGATGGCCTCACGACGGGATCATTTGCTCCACCAATTTGGACAATTTCCAGAGGAAGAGCTTGGTGCTTTACAAACAAAACTATCCAAAGAGCTAGAGGAAGCAAAAGAACGGATTTACAGCGACATTTGTAAATCAACGACGAAGGTTTACGACGAAGCTATCCAGGACGCCTGCTTTCTTTTCTCAGTAAAAAGTCCAGCAAACTCAGAGCAAGTAGATCGCGTCCAGAAGCACTACGATAGTTTATTACGGGCATGGGAGCAGAATGGTGTGGCAAAAATGGTGAGCACTGATGTGCAGTTGATGCTTTATTTGCCGCGCCGAGTTCAAGCTCAGATGAAAGATCTGGAGCATGTGTTCTTACACCACACGTTGGAGTTTGAGGATGCGCTAAACGCGGTTGTGAAAGGTGACTGCATCGACCCTGACGATAGCAGTGGCTACTGGTTTTTGGACGCTGCTCGACGGTGGCTTCGCAATGATCGATTCAGCAGCCAGTTTGGCTTCGAGATGCAAGAGCAGGAGTCGAAATTGACCGACTTTTGGACAAATGCTGTCAAGACCGTTGTGAGTGCTATGCAACAGGCAAAGTTTGATCATTGCGTCGAGGAATTCGCCAATAAACAGAAACGTCGATACGATCAGGAAGAAGAGTTAGTACTGCAAAAAGCTTATGAGAATTTTCGGGAATTCCTCAAGTCTGGCGAAGAACATCTTTCTATCAAGATCAGCAGGCTTTGGTGGGTTGCAAACGGTGACAAGCTTAGCATCACGTGGAGTGAGGAGGTGGAGAAAGAACCACGCAAGGTCGTATGGTTGCATCGATTGAGTCGCGCAGGCAGTCCTATAGAGGCTTTGGGGACTCTGAAATTCAAAGCGGGACAGAAATTGCTAGAACTGGCAACAGTAAAGCTAGACCACGCAGTTGCAATTCTTCTGGAGGATGATAGAACGATAGTGAAGCGGATTCGGTTCCCGCAGCAACACAAGCAGAACTGTGAACAATTCCTCGTTCGAAAGTTTCCAAGGCGTTGCTCGCTCTGCTCTGTTCGAGCCAAAGACCGTACAATTGCCTTTTTGTTCGAAGACAGCGGAGGGCGGCTGGGGAGCGTTGCCTTTTGCAAGTTTAACGAGTCTTTCACCAGCGTTGAGTCCACACAGTCTATCAACATGGACACTTCGTTCGGGTTGACCAGCCCCATTGTGGATATTCTCCTAACTGAGCGCTCACTGTGCGCAGTTGACGGCAAGGGGAACTTCCAGTCCTTTGACACACGAACGCGTCGAACGTCGAAAAAAGTCCCAAGCGGTAGTGACAACTGGGTGGGGAAACTCATGAGTTTTGCTGATGAACTTGTCGTTGGACGGATCCGAATTGACGAGGACCGACAATTGTGGCTAAACTCAATTTCTAATGAGGACCATCGTGGGTTACCCACTGTGGAAATTGGACTGAAGGCTCCACTAGCAGGACTGGCAGTGGGGAGTGTAGACGATGTGCTGTACGTAGTCGACAGTGATGAACACCTTGTGTACGCGACCATGTTGAGTGTTACTGTGCGGAGTGATGCCTATCGTATCCAGAGATCCGGGTCGGGCAAACAGCGTTTGCTACACGGTAATCGCAATGAAAAAGAAGCTGCTAACAAGCACTGGTTGAGGGTATTTTACCACTCGTTTGAGAAGTTTCCGGTGCGAAGCCTCCTTGACATGTCCATGGATTCAAATACCGTGGTCTCTCTCGCCTTGAATGTTGCAGTCGGTGGTACTTCATGGAGCTCGGAGGAGGTAGGGGCAGTGTGTACCAAATATTTCCGCAATGTTATGGCAGACTTACGTCGTCTCAACAAACCGCTAGCTGGATTGGACTTGGCACAACATTTGAGATGCTTAGAGCAGAGTGACGATCTGTCGTTGCAAGCCATTCCTGTGCGGTGTGTTTTGTTGGCGATTGTTGGATTTGTCCCGGTCCAGATATGCCGCGCAGAGGACAACATGCTCCAGCTACTTTGTGACGGAGAAGATACTCGTTCTGGATCTAAAGAAGCTAGTGAAACTCGCTCAGAAGACAGTGAAAGCTCAACAGGTGCAGATGCGTCGGAGATCGCACGATCCATTCGATTTGGACTACTTTCACCTTTACTGGAGTCGTGGAATGGACGGTGTGCTGTGGTTACATCTATGGGGAAGCAGTCGACAGGGAAGAGCTACTTCCTGAATCATCTTACTGGTACCTCCTTTGCGATTTCTGGAGCTCGTTGCACGGATGGAGCTTGGATGTCTCTCCGATTTACATCGGCCGATACTTTACTGGTGGTTCTGGACTTCGAAGGCTTGGGGTCTTTTGAGCGTTCGGAACAGGAAGATGTCTTCTTGTCGGTGCTCAACGCTGCAGTCTCGTTGTTCACAGTCTTCCGTATTGACAGTCGGTTCGACAAGGATATCGATGGGCTGTTCTCTCGATTTCAAAAAGGAGCTCGCTTGATCAAGGACGACCCACGTCTGTTTCGAGGGCTGTTGTACATGAATATCAAGGATGTCAACATGGACGACCAGCAAGACGTGACAACAGAGCTGGTTGAGAAGCTGGAATCCATTTTTGTGGCTGATAAGGAGCAGAACTTCCTCACGGACATGTATGCAGGGCAGTTAGAAATCAACTGCTCCCCTCCATTTGGTACGATTGACTACTATCAATGCATGGAGAACGACGCAGCTGTAACGCTACAGAAGATAATGCTGCCTTCCAGCAACGAACCAGTCGGATTTGTGACCGGAAAAGCTTTCTTGGATTGTCTACGGATTGTCTTGGCGAAGATTTCGATCCTGGATTGGACCAGTATGGGCAAGAGCTCTAAGAGTTTGATCGTCGCAGACATCAAACAGAAGCTTCCGGGTGTCCTTCGAACTGGTTGTCACGTGTCGTTGCCTTTGGTGAAAGAACAAGTGATTCCTTCTCACCTCATGGAAGATGTGTTGCAGTTAGGCTCTCAAGAGAAACTTGTAATAACTTTTCAGCAAATGTGCGAGGTAAACCCTACGTACAAGATCAAGTGGGAAGCTCTTAATGATTTCATTCCGCTGGATGACATCAAAGATGAAGACCTTGACGTTGGTTTCGATGTGACTTCCCTTTCAGACAAGAAGCTTGACTTGGTGCAGAAAACTATTGGGGATCTTTTCCAGTTTTTCCTAAAGTTGGTTGGCAAAACTAATGGACAATCCCGACTGACAACGAAAGACCAGAGCGACTTTGACACTTTCACAGCATTTGTGTTGCGCCGTAGAAAGATGAAAGTGTCACGTTGGCTACAGGACACACTGGGAGATCAATTAACAGAGGAGCGTGCACAGTTGGAGCAACGCTATATTGAACCGCTCATCATCTACTTGTCCCGATGCCAGCAGCGATGCTCCAAGTGTCAGCTTGGTTGCATGCTTTCAATGACTCACTCGTCTGATATCGAGCATTCTTGCTGTACGGATCACCAGTGTCGAGGGAAATGTGAATATGGGGAATGCCAAGAGAACTTAAAACTGACTCCTCCGTGCTCTCGAAGTGCCGGTCACGAAGAGAAATGTGAATGTAATAAGGGAGATCATACCTGCGGCCAACCGTGTGGACTTGCTCGTGCGTCGAACTGCGACAAAACGTGTGTGAAGCGACCGGATCACGACGGGGAACACTGCTGTTCCGTTCAAGTTCACGTGTGTGGAGCTAAGTGCTCTGCTGCTTCGTGCACTGCGACGTGTGTACTGGATATGCAGCGAGATCACACCGTACACAAATGTGCAGAGGTTCAATGCATTCATCCGTGCCTGATGTTAGACTGCAAGAGTCTGTGTGGGGTAAAGGACCATTTTCACGGACAACCTGTGGAATCCCGTACTTTTGCAATGGAAAGTGGAGGAATGTGTATGGAAGAAGACAATTCTTCAGTCTCACACATGTGCGCTAGGAGTCACACTTGTGGAGGAATGTGCGCGGTGGATGGCATTTGTGAACAAAAGGTTCACTTGAAGAAGTCCACTCGAACGTACACTGGAGCTCATGGATCTTTCGAGTACGTTCACCACGAGATGAACGGCTGCAAGAAGCACTGTGCGCGTATATTACCGAGTGGTAAAGTAAGCCACGACGGCTATGGTCATTCATGTCTGACTCAAGAAGAGCACGACACTGTCCACTATTGTGATGTGAGGTGTCCGTCTTGCAATTACTACTGCAATAAGCAGTTCGGCCACATGGGTTTGCACGCCACCTCTCACGGCAACATGGACCAGACTTACTTCGTAGCGAAGACCAACGACATCGTCATTGAATCGCGTCAGTACCAAGCAGGAGAACGAGGTATCGCGGAAATGTGCAACCTCTTCTGCAGCAAGATGGGTCGCGGTCATGCTCATTATCTGCAGTGCGAGTGTGAAGACCCCTCTAAATGTGTGTATGCTGCGGATGGTAATGCGGATCAACGTCGTCACTGCGTGGATACACTTCTCCCTCCTCCGGATAAAGCAATGGATGAAGTTCTCCACGCCAAGTTCTGGGAGTCCATCGGATGGGAGGATCCGTGTAGTGAAGAAGAACGTGCGTTGTTTGCTAAGTGTCCGTTCCAGTGTGACGCCCCCGAACACGAAGAAGGAGAGAAGCATCCATCCTACTGCGTCTTGGATGCTTGGCACCTGCCAGAAGTGAAACCAGAGGTTGACGATGGCTTCGCTTACGTTGACGGACACAAGTTCGAGTGTGTCCATACTGTGGAGTCTGGCAAATTCCACAACATCTTCGTGTTGGACAGCTCTGGGTCAATGAGTGGCCAACCTTGGGAGAATTTACTACGCGCGTGCAATGAATTCAGCTGGAACCGCTGGAAAAACGGCGGGAGTGAAGATATCGTCTCGCACATCTCGTTCAGCAACGAAAGTTGGATCCACTGCGAAGAAGCCCCCTTGAGGGAGTGCTTGAACGTTGGGATCCCGTATTCTGGTGGAGGCACGTACTTCGAGGAAGGTCTGAGAGCAGCCAACGAGGTGTTGTCACGGAACAATTTCCAAGAGTTTAAGGCCGTGTTGATTTTCTTCTCGGATGGTCGGCCAGCGGATGTTGCGCTGGGTATCACCCTCGCTAGACACATTCGTGCTGCCTATGCGAAATTCGACTTGAAAGCCTTTGTCGTGGGCTTCGGATACGTCAATTTGTCAGTGCTGGAGCGTATAGCGGCTGAAATGGGCGGCGAATACCGTCAGGCGTTGGACGCTGACGCGTTACGAGCCGAGTTCAACCGGATCGCTGCTGTACTGTGTAGTAGCGAAGCGAGTCTGGCGTTGAGGTCGGCACCGTGAAGGCGGGTCTTTTTGTTTTGCTGTTTTGGTCGCGTTAATCTGATGACCTAGGAGTTAGCACCGGTAGTCACGACAAGAATGAAGGGTTATCAGAGTTTTATGGTTATACCTTTCTCGATGCTGATAGCTAGCAGAGTACGATACCCACCCGATCGCTAGACATTCTTGGACAGCGCCAGTTATACAGGTAATACTGTAATTCGCCACTACCAGGTCCAAACTTTAGTGGTTGCAGCATCTCGACATTCTCCATGACGTCCAGAGCATTGAACACATCCAAATTCTCCTTCTTGGCCATGACCAATGCGTCCTGCATCAGCTGCGTAAGCGTCACTGACTTGGCTACATTGTAGAATGAGTACACCGCGTTGAGCTTCTTGTGCTTGTCATCTCCGATGATCGTCGACGGCAAGTGGTAAAAACTACACAAGTCAGTGATGTCATGAGTCTCTGGATTCTCCACCACGTACGCGTTCACCACTCCAACACGTGGCATCATCCAGTGCACCACCTCTTGTTCATTAAACACAGCTGCAAGATGAAACTGAGTCAGATACTCCTTCAACAGCCTCGTAACCTGCGGCACATCCGTCCGCTCCATTGGTCGGAACCCTGGCGTGGACGTGTGACTGGGTAGTTTTAACGCCTTTATCGTCTGCGCGAGCGTCATCCTCGGTGGAAGCGGCGAAAAACCCACTTCAATTAACTTCTTGGGGTTCAGCGATCTGTGGAAATAGCGACACTGCGCCACAGGCATGGGCAACACAACTCCAGCAGTGTAAACAGCTTGCCAGACGTCGTACAGGTTAATTCTCCTGGTCACTTCTTTGATCAATACTGGAGCTAACCGTCGATCTCGCAATCTCTTGTGTACGCAGAGGAAATTAATCTCCGCCATTGCCATTTTTTCACTGTAAACTCTGGTTGTCGCTGGGATTCCAGAGATGAACGCCATGAGCTTGTGGTTGTGTGTACTGCGCACCCCAATGTGCCAGTCTTTATGGTATCCTGGAGGTGTCAAGGCCCACTGCAGGAAGTCCACCGAGTAATCAAATCGGAAAGTGGCGTCGTCATCTTCAACGTAATTTTTACTCAGCAGTTCGTAGATTTCAGCAGCTTCAGAAGTGTCCATCACGTCCAAAATGGACCATTCGAAGCCTGGTGGCATATGATACGGTTCCTGTCTCACTTGTTCCGGTGTTTTCTGTGGGACGTCAATAGGTCCATGAGGACGTCCTGTATTATCCTTTAATTTCGGAACTGGTTGAGTCCCCCAGAATCTGTGCTCTTTCTGCAGCTGTTGCTGTTGCTGTACACTCTGCACCAGGTTCAATTGCTTCAGAAGCCTTAGGAAATCCTCTTTCTCCTCTACAGTCGCCACTTCCGGCTCTGTATCACCTGCTTCCTGGCTCACAGGCATCACTTCGATGCTCCTCCACGGAAAAGTCTGTGTGACATATGTGTCGACCAAAATAAAAAAAGGTAACACAATTTTTTTATATCAGATGAGATTCTCATAGCGGTTATTATACACTCCAGGCCAAAATTTTACGGCCACACCGTATTTTCGCTATTACTTTCTTTCAACTGCGAGTTGAGACTTGCTGTTTAGATATGTGTTTTATGCACTAAAGATACACAAAAGTACGATGAGAAGCTAGCGGATTTCGCTCCGTGAGGGGAGGCTCCCATACAAATATCCGATTTGCCCACCTGGACACAATTTACGGCCACTTCATCCTATACAATTTTCAATATCAATGTAACGAAAAAATAGCTAGTGTTCAGCATCCGCTCTCAGCCACCAGTAGACTGGATGGTTGCAGTCACTTCTCGCGTGGGCTACGTGTGCACTGGCCGTTATTTCGCAATTTGATGGGCAGGGGACCGTCCTTGACTGACGTCGAGCGCGGGCGGATCAAAGGGCTTCACGAAGGCGGCTTCAGCATTCGAGCTATCGCCAAGAAGATAAATCGGTCAAGGGACTGTGTACAGCGCGCGTTGGGGACCAGCTCGCACAGCCACCGCACTCGAGGGAGAAAGCCTACGCTCTCTAAACGGGAAGTTCGTCGCATTGTCCGCAAGGCTGCCACTGGCGACTACAGTTCCATTCGGCTGAAGGAGGAGCTCTCGTGCAAGAGCTCATCTCGCACAATTCGTCGCCTTCTGGCGGGCGTTGACTGGCTGGACTACACGAAAATGGACAGCACCCTTCCTCTCACTAAGCAGCACAAGCTCGCTCGCCTGGATGGGCTAAGAGGATGATTGTCCAGCCGGACATGTGGCGCGAAATCGTTTTCTCCGACGAGAAAAAGTTTAACCTCGACGGACCTGATGGGCTACGTCACTACTGGCGCGACATACGGCGACCTGCAAGGCAAACCGTTCGGCGGCAGAACGGTGGTGGGTCAGTGATGGTCTGGGGAAGCTTCAGTGCAGCCGGAAAATCAAAGCTGGCGGTGCTTCAAGGACGTCAGGCATCGGAGCATTACGTGCACACTGTGTCAGAGTACATGCTACCGTTTGCTCACCTACATCACGGTCTAGATTATGTCTATCAGCAGGACAACGCCTCAATCCACCGCTCCAAACTGACAACTGAATTCTTTGCAGAAGCAGGCATCCAAGCTCTCGATTGGCCCGCCCGTTCACCGGACTTGAATCCAATCGAGAACGTCTGGGCTATTATGGCTCAGATCGTGTACTACAATGGAAAGCAGTACGATAATGTAGCACATTTGACCGCAGCTATTCTCGCCGCGTGGGATGCGCTAGACCTCACCTACTTAAGGAAGCTTATTGCGTCGATGCCGGGGCGTTGCATCGAAGTCATCTCCAACCAGGGTGGCAAAACACACTACTAACCGGCTAATAAAGCTATTTTTTCGTTACATTGATATTGAAAATTGTATAGGATGAAGTGGCCGTAAATTGTGTCCAGGTGGGCAAATCGGATATTTGTATGGGAGCCTCCCCTCACGGAGCGAAATCCGCTAGCTTCTCATCGTACTTTTGTGTATCTTTAGTGCATAAAACACATATCTAAACAGCAAGTCTCAACTCGCAGTAGAAAGAAAGTAATAGCGAAAATACGGTGTGGCCGTAAAATTTTGGCCGGGAGTGTAGTGGACAGTTAGCAGTTATTCAATGAGTAGTGGTTATTCTGGTGTTTATTATGGAGTCACGTGGCCTGTAAAACTAGTCACGAAACTTGCCTTTGCTTGTTCTGAGTCCATTCATTCTTTGATTATGGCTTCAACACCAACATCGGCACCACCTGCAGCAACAACCTCGAGCTACTCCGGAACAAGTCTTTGAGTCTTATGAAGAGGCAATGACTGCCCTTCACGCATGGAATCGGCGCCAAGTTATTGACATGACCAAGGCATATAACAAGAAAAACAAGGCAAATGAAATTCGACAGCGTGATTTTCAATGCAACCACTACAGCAAAACCAAGAACACACGTCACCTTCGAGAGGAAGATCGAGTTCGTACACAAAGAAGAACAAGCAAAATTGGGTGCGGGATGAAGATTCGCATTGAAGGGGTCGATCCGAACAATGCGACCGGAAGTTGGAAAATAGTCCACATTAATGGATCCACAGCCACAACCACTCCTCTCGTGACCCGATCTTTTACCCCGGCCATCGCCGTCGTGACAGGAACGTTTGACGTCGTCGGACCTGTCTCACACAGACTTATTTGCGTAATTTGATACGTGTTCCTCGATCCAGTATCAGGGATGGTAACTCCGGGCAGAATTTCAAACCCGATGATTCCAGTATTACAAGATCACTCAAACACACGTCCATTTCCTCTTACCCCGCCAGCTCCTGCTAGCCCACCCCCGCAACTACAGCTCCCGGTTTCTACTAACAACCCCCCGGCGTTCGTTCGCCCTGCTAGCCCACAGGGGCCACCCCAGCGATGGGCTCGTGGTTACAGTGATTCTGGGCCTCGTGGTCACCAGTACGCACAACAGGTACAACCCGCTTAGCACACTCCGCCATGTCATTCTCCTACCACGCTCAGCACACTCCGCTGTGCCATTCTCCTGGTCACCAGACTCCGCCGTACCAGTCTCCTGGTCGCCAGACTCCGCAGTCACAACCGTACCATTCTCTTGGTCACCAGCAAACGCTCGGCACCCACAACATAACCGGCGGATGTAGCAGTTCATACATTTCCTGAAAGCCTACAGACTGCAGGCAGCCTTCGTCCCGCTGTTCGTGCAGTTCCTGAACGACTTCGGACCGCAGGCAGCGTTCACTCCGCAGTTCCAGCAGTACCTGAGCGCTCAGCAGTTCCCTAGCGTTCAGAACACTCAAGGTCACTACCAGCAGTTCCTGGACGCTCATGGCCAGCAAATGTAAATCCAGAACTCGCCGCAACAAAACTTATACGGAAAGCACTTGCAGAACGCTCGCAAACAGCCATAACACTTCAGCGATCAGCAACAACACGCTCGCGGATAGCACTTCCACGAATACGAACTTCCACGATCACGGACAACGACAAAACGCTCACGGCCAGTCCGAAGACCCAAGCGCAGCAACGTTTTAGAGAGTTTGTTATCTTTGGTTTTTGGCTGTCAGTTCAGAAGTGAGGAGACCTTGCCTGCGGGTCAAATTGCCACGCGTCCTCTCTTTCCTTACATCACCCAGCAAATGTAGCTCTTAAGTTGTGGCATGAAGTGACATTAAGGGCATGTGCCTGAACCTTTTCGGATTGGCTTATCATATCAAGTATCACATCCTAACACTCCCACTAAAAGTTCACACATGTCCCCATTACGTATGCCTGTCTTATCCAACCTTTCCTTTCTCAGTTCGCATATGTCCAAAGTCACTGTTCATGTCACGACCTTTCGCAGAGTTACTTCAATCCAAATTAGAGGTTCAACTGCATCTTATCTCTTTCATTGCTTATCTTCCGTTGCATCATATTGTCATATGATAACTTACTTCAATCCAAATTTGAGGCGTTCAACTGCATCTTATCGCAGAATTTATCTTCCGTTGCATCATATTGTCATATGATGCCTATCGTAGAGTTAGTTTGTAACGCCAAAGCTAAATTATAACCACGAATTCATTTCCTTATGTGTTCTAGGGTGCTTAATTTTCTTTGTGACTCTAGATGCCCTTCATTTCACTGCCAAACACTTCTCACTTCCAATTTCACTTCAGTTCGACTAAGCGCCTCTGGCCGCTTTCAAACCTTCGGGGGGCTAGGACAATCACAGTTACAACGCCCAGGCTCGTCCTGCGGTAATTCCATTTCCAGAGTTTGGGGAGCGGCGGTCCAAGGAGACATACGCCATGGTTGGGGCTTGCCCCTCCCTTCCTAGATGCGGTCAACGGGGTCCCTTGCTGTGCTAGCACCAAATTATTTTGGTGTGTCCTAGTCTAGTCTTTAACTGATTGACTTGAAGTCATAAAGATATTAAAATCCTTTCTTGTTTTCAGTGTTCCTTTCCCATCTTCTTGACCTTTGCTAAAAGTATCTTTTCACTTCAACTTTCACATCTTGTGGTCCAAATCATAATCACATCTTGCGATTCCAATCCCATCACCCACATCATGGAGACCCATACCTTTGCGTGTTAACACCTTGACCTACATCATGTCAGTTGTTTGATCAAGTCAATGGTTATATTACCCACCTTTTAGTGCACACATCGTTGTGAGGTTTTGTACTCTTTTATCCCTAAAGGTTTAGGTTGTGCTTAAGTTCTTAACTCCCATCAAATCTCTGAGTTTCTCAAACTAAGCCTGTGGTAAGGCCTTGGTTAGGGCATCAGCTACCATTTCATTTGTGTTACAATACGCCACGCTTATCCTTCCCTTATCATGCACTTCTCTTGCATACAGTCCTTTGATATCAATATGCTTTGTTGAGGAGTGGTTAGCGGGATCCTTAATGATACTAATAGCTCCTTTATTATCACACCAGCACATTATTGGTTGTGACTGCTTAAATCCTAGTTCCTCAAGTAAATGCCATAGCCATTCACTCTCCTTTACGCCCTCACTTGCTGCTATTAACTCTGATTGAGCAGTATGCAGACTTACTGTATCTTGTCGTGAACTTTTCCAAGTAATGCACGCATCTGCCATTATACTCACATATCCAGTTACTGACTTTCTATTCTCATTAGCATTCGCGAAGCTCGCGTCTGTGTACAGCTCGTATGTTACTTCTTTACTCTTCCCATCAAACACGAGACCGTACGTCGACGTTCCTTTCAGATACTTCAGTACTCTCTGGGCTGCCTTATAGTGAGTTTTATTATAGCATGACAGAAACTTACTTAGTTCTCTTACTGAATTAGCTATATCAGGACGTGTGCCCCGTACAAGATACATCAACGATCCAACCAGACCCCTATAGTCAAATGGTTGAGCCGCTATTTGTTCTGGACTCATATCTGTCTCTTTCTCTAAAGTCACACTTTTTGCTTGAGGTGTTGGCTCCGTGTTGCATCCCATCATGTTAAACTTTTCCAACAGGTCCAATATGTACTTGTGTTGTGCCATACTTAAGATTTTATTGGCTCTGTCTCGCTTAATTTCCATCTTTAGCAGGTAGTGGATATCGCCAAGATCTTTCATTGTGAATCGAGATGCTAACTTTTCCTTAATCTGCTGCATCAACTTCATACTACTTGTGGCAATAGTGATATCATCCACGTAAACGCAAATGAGTGCTATATGTGTCACTCCATTTACCTCCCACTTTTGACGGTACAAACAGTACTCCTTTTTGCACCGGTAAAACCCTAAGCTCACCAAGAACTTGTTTAGCAGAGCATACCAAATCCGAGGTGCCTGTTTCAGTCCATACAGACTCTTTATTAACTTACATACCCTAAACGCATCTCCATGACGGAATCCTGGAGGCTGCTGCATATAGATGTCTTCAAATAGTGTTCCGTTCAGAAAAGCTGTGGAGACATCCATTTGGTGGACATGCATGTCCTCTATTGTCGCCAGAGCAAGTAGCAGTCTAAGGGACTCATATCTTGCTACTGGCGAAAAGATTTCATCAAAATCAATCCCATATATTTGAGTGTTTCCACGCACTACTAGTCGGGCCTTAAACCTTTCGACAGTTCCATCAGGACTATACTTTACATCAAACACCCAGTGACACCCGAGTATTTTCCGTCCCTTTGGTAATGTTACAATTTTCCAGGTATGGTTAGCTGTAAGTGCACTGTACTCAGCCTGCACTGCCTGCTCCCACTGTTTAGCATGTGGCCCACGCCTTGCTTCTTTTATAGACCGAGGGATCGGTATCACATTGGGGCTTGTTGTGAGTACATTAATAGCGACAACATAATCTTTCAATCGAGAATTAGGTACCCGTTTTCTACGAGGGCGAGGAATAGGTGGTACGGACACGCGTGGCGTGCTATCTCCCACTGTTCCAGCATCCTCTCTTTGTCCTAACTTGTGTTCTACAACCCTTTGCCTCTTTGCTGACTCATCGGGTGTAGCAGGATATGACCTCTTCTCTAATCTTAGAATCTGCTGAGCTTGTTCATTACTGACTTCAAGATGCTCAGACGGAAAAGATCGCGAAATCAAGCCTACTGTTGCAGTCACGCCAAATTTCACATCTCTAGCAATTAGATACCTATTACCTTTCAGATCAAGAAGCCTATACCCCTTGCGATTTTCAGCCATTCCAAGTAACTTACACTCTATCGCCCTTTCGCCTAACTTTGGGTTTGACCGTTTGGATTTCGGAATGTGCGCATAGCACTTGGTACCCCATATCCTTATTGCAATTCCAGTAGGTTTTTGCCCGAATAATGCCTCATAAGGGCATTTCCCCTTAAGGCGTGCCGTTGGCACACGATTATTGACAAAAGTCGTATACATTAGGGCTTCTGGCCACCATTTTGCAGCCATACCGGATCCTATTAGCGCACATCGAACTTTTCCCATCATTGTTTGATGTGCCCTTTCAGCAGCACCATTTTCTTCCGGAGACTCAACATTAGATTGTTGGTAGATTAGACCATGTTTAATACAGTATGACTTGAGGACTTCATTGACAAATTCTGTACCACCATCCGTCCTTATTCTCTTTACTTTGTACGGAAGTTGTTTTTCTAGCTGTGTAATGAGATCTTTCACCCTTTTCCCAACTTCTGTTAGCGACTTCATCACAAAGTACCACTTGTACGCTGTGGCATCATCCACTACAGCTAGTGCATACCGAATTCCAAATGTTCCATATAGACCCTTTACACTGTACTTCCCAACTGAATCCATGTGCAACGTGTGCAATGGCTCAGAGCCCTTTTCTCCAACCAGGTTTTTGTAGTACATCCGCCTTGATTTTGCTAGTGCACACGTGCGACAAAAGAACGTAACGTTATGCATATCCTTTCTGGACAGTCGGGGTGCATCTGTGATCACATCGCTCGACAAGATACTCATAAGTCGATCTTTTCCTACATGACCAAGACGTAGATGCCATTCCTTAAGTGTATCCTGAATCCTTATGGTAGTAGTCATGACTGACATTACTTTTGTTTCCCGACTGGGCAGCCTCGTTGGCAAATAGTATACTTCATCAATCGCCACTGCCGCAAATACGAATCGGTTCCTCCTATCCAAGAAATACAAGAATTCGCCTGACTTTGATTGAATATGGCGGTACCCTTGTGTGGCCAAGTAATATGCACTCAGAAGATTACTACCACATTCTTTGTCTAAGGCAACATTCATTATCGAAAGATCACTATAGTAGCACTGTGGGTTAAGTACACTAAGTTTCACTGTTCCTTGTAGGTTGCTCCTTGATGTGCTTTTATTTCCATACTCAAATGTTTGTCCATGCCCTTTTCCAAGTTGGCTAAACCACCGTCGCTCCGAGCTCACGGCATGGCCAGCTCCTGTATCAACCACCCACAAGTCATCAGTTACCCGCAAGTTCCTCAACCTTACTAAATAGCTTTCATATCCTTTTCGTACCAGGTCGTCAATTTCCATCGACTGGTTGGTGAATTCTTCGTCATCCCCTTCGCTTGCTGGAACGGCTTCTTTGAACTCAAACTGGTCTGCTTCATCAATGGCCTTTGCCAGCTGTTGATCATAGGCATGTTCTTCAGCAGGGGACATCTTGGTTTGGAGGGTAGGCGATGACCTTTTACTAGTCGATACCTTCCTCTTTTTCACCGTCATCAATTTCTTTTGCGGGGCTACACTTGGTGCACGAATACTTGAGCGAAATAGCTGCCCACCCTCTCTATTGGGGTCACGATCCGCAGCCATCATCTTGCAGTCAGCCTTTCGGTGACCTATCTTGAAGCAGTAGAAGCATGCCCCATCAGCTGATTCCTCTTGGTTGCGCTTCTTACCAGTATGCTTCTTCACCACATTAATGGGCACTGGGCGCCTCTTATCGGTCAGCATGCCAATTTCCTTCTTTGAGCGGTCTCCAAACACTCGACGCAGGCTGATCTCAACATTTTCGAGGGTAAACCATTCCTCCGTCATGCTGATAGAGCTTCCCCAAAACTCGCTTGGGAGCAGTGAAAGCACTTCCATGCATAGCCAAGACTCGGTGACCATATCCTTGCCCACCAAGCCTCTCATCTTCCGGTTGATGTCGTTGCGCAGCTTCTTCAACTGGGAGAATAGGTTTCCCAAATCACTCCAATTTGCCGTGGTCAGACGCTCCCACTGGCGACGCAGTTCGATCACTCCACCCGCGTCACCTAGTCCGTACTTTTGCTCCAGCTCCTTCCATATGTCGCAGGGATGCATCTTGGACACTTGGTCGGACAGGCCACTTAGGAACACATTAGGCAATGCCTGGTTGAAGAGGTTTAGCATAGCGGTGTGAGCCCTTGTCCAATTTTGTAGCTTCCACCGCAGTGCTTTTGCCTCTTCTTGGCTGACCTTTTTCTCCTTCGATACCGAGATTTCAGGTTTCTCCGGCATTTCCTCCAAGAAATCGGCCATCACAACCTCAGCCCTCGGTTGATCCTTTTCCAGGAGCACACGTTGGTACTCCTGGTCCAACTGATCGATGTGAGTCAACAACTTGTCTCTCCACATCGTGTAGTCTTTTCCAGAGAATCTTTCCAGCCCTAGCGTTTGGACTCCTCTAATATGCCCGCTTGCCATGGCCGTACGTCCTAGTACGTATCTGAAATGTTATCTTTGGTTTTTGGCTGTCAGTTCAGAAGTGAGGAGACCTTGCCTGCGGGTCAAATTGCCACGCGTCCTCTCTTTCCTTACATCACCCAGCAAATGTAGCTCTTAAGTTGTGGCATGAAGTGACATTAAGGGCATGTGCCTGAACCTTTTCGTGATTGGCTTATCATATCAAGTATCACATCCTAACAGAGTTGTTCGGACGAAAGTAACGGAGCCTCGTCGCTATCCTAAATTTTATGAACGAATAAGATGCTGATGAGAATCCATTGGTCGTACCGCACTGCACACGACGCGAAGCAGTGCCTGGCCTGCAGCGTGTGAACGGCAAAGTCGCAACGAATTATCACCGTGATTTTTGTTTTGACTAATCGTATGCGTGCATCGTATACCCACCTGGTCACCTTTAGAGGCCACCTTTAAGGTCTGCAAAAAAAACTTTTTTTTCTTACCACAGGAATACTGTACCCATCGAAACGATATGTACTATGATTGGTTAAAATCCGTTGAATTCCTGCGTATCCCCCTCCCTCATACAAAAAAAAAGATTGACAATTAAATATGAGTAGCTCTCCCCCACCTGCAGGTGACAAGGCCCCCAAGGACGACAAGCTGGAGCTCGTGACTGTTGAGGAGCAGGAGGAATTCCTCCAAGTCCTCAAGCAGTTGAACTTAGCTACAGCTCAGCAGGCGCCACCTGACCGCAACGCTTTGGCGGCCCAAAAAGACTTTAAATTCTGGAAGACCCAGCCGGTGCCCGCTCTCAACGAGTTCCCGCGTGAACATGGAGCTATTGACCCGCCTAAAACTGTGACGGATGTGCGTCAGGAGGCGTACAACATGCCTCCAGGCTTCGAATGGTCTGAGATCGACCTGACCAAGTCACAAGAGGCCAAGGAAGTGTACGACTTGCTCACTCAGAACTACGTGGAAGATGACGACAATATGTTCCGATTTGACTACTCTATTGACTTTCTCATGTGGGCACTCACCCCTCCAGGCTTCCACAAGGACTGGCACGTTGGTGTCCGCAATCAAAAGACCAAGAAACTCATGGCCTTTATCAGTGGAATCCCTGTTAAGACTAGAGTGTACAAGGAGACGATGGCTATGGCTGAGATCAACTTCCTCTGTGTGCACAAGAAGCTGCGTACCAAGAGACTTGCACCTGTGCTCATCAAGGAGATCACACGTCGTGTGAACCTCCGAAACATCTGGCAGGCGGTCTACACGGCCGGAGTGGTGCTGCCCATGCCTGTGGCTCAATGCCGCTACTTCCATCGGTCACTGAACCCTAAGAAGCTCATTGAAGTGGGCTTCTCGAGGCTGGCGCCGAGGATGACCATGACTCGCACGATCAAGATGTTCAAGCTGCCGGATAACACGTCTGTGCCGGGCTTCCGTCCTATGCAGAAGAAGGATGTCGCCCAGGTGACGGCGCTGCTCAAGACGTATTTGGCGAAGTTCGACCTCGTCCAGCAGTACGACCAGAACGATGTGGCTCACTGGATGCTGCCGCGCGAAGGCGTGATCAACGCTTACGTGGTGGAGAACCCGGAGACCCACAAGATCACGGACTTTACGAGCTTCTACCATCTGCCGTCGACGGTCATTGGTCACGACAAGCACGACAAGCTGAACGCCGCGTACTCGTTCTACAACGTGGCCACGTCAGTGCCGCTCACAGACCTCATGAACGACACGCTGATCATGGCCAAGAAGGAAGACTTTGACGTCTTCAACGCGCTCAGTCTCATGGACAACATGGAGTTCCTTAAGGAGCTCAAGTTCGGCCCTGGTGACGGCGACCTGATGTACTACTTGTACAACTGGCGCTGCCCGCGAATGGAAGGTGACAAGGTCGGCATCGTGCTGTGCTAGGTCGATTGCACGTCGATTTCAAAAGCCGAGACGGATATGACGGCTCCAGAACCGTTGCAGTGACAGGAAAACCTAGCTTCCCGCGTTGGTGTGGCCGGGCTCAGGACACAAAAGTGTGAATCTGACAGTGGAGAAGGACGAGAAAGGAGCCGGTTACTACCACTCGTTGGTAGGTGTGCGTAAGACGATAGAACAAGGAAGACAGGCTCTGGTTCACGGAAACATGAGGAGAATGCTAGGTGTCTTGTTGGATCTTGTTGCGTTGCTCGTCTGATACGTGTCATGCAAGCGTCGTGCCCACAGCGGTAGTGTCTACGAAGCAGTTGCTGGTACCAACTAGCAATCGAAATACGTAGGCAGCGCTCGACTTCAGCTTGCGTGCAGAGATCAACCCATGGCGCCTCTATCCGACGGATAAGACAAGCTGCTGAAGCTTTATGCTGGGTTTGTGCTTGGTGATGGATCTCTTTCGCGCCGCCGACACAAGGACATAGTCGGAACAACTTCAGAAATGATTAACCCCATCCCAAAACTTCAGTTTTGGGCATGACGATCACCATCGTGAGCTTCGCAGAAGGCACGACAGTCATTTTGCAGACGCTGCAGGAGCTTTAGAAGCCTGTCGTGCTTGCGATCTTTTGCCAAAAGTGCTGTTCATCCCGAGCGAGCAGCCGCAGAGAAAATCCCAGCAGAGACGACGTTAAAAATCACCAGGGATGGGACTGGAAAGCAGCCACTCGCGACAACGATTCTGTTTAACAGACTCTCGTGCATGGAATTGGCAGACTTTCGGCGTCAAAGACCACGCCGCAGCACACCAGAGAAAAATATCGTGGGCGAGGTGCTGCCACCTACCAAGTCCAAACCGTTGTGCATTCATACCCAGTAGCGTTTGAGTCTTATCGCGCCGGGCTAATAGGTAGCGCAGGCACTGCCAGGCAGTCAGCTCCAGTGGAACCAGCAGGCGATCACCGCCGACATTTCGTGTTTTTGCGATCCTGAAGTTTTCTACTGTCCGGGGGCACGCGTGACGCGCAGTCTCCAGCCAATGCTGGCAAGCAAAAGCTTGCCTTGGACGTGCTCATTGGCGATGCGGCGTGACGTCACACCAACTTTGGTGCTTGGTGAACAGGCACGCGGGGCAGCACCGCCGTCGTTCAGCATTCGTCTGACAGGACAGTGACGCGCTTAAAGTGACCAATGGAAACCAGCACTGCCGACGTCCGCCTGTGCCCATTGGCAAATCATACTCTGTGCGTCGACTGCACGTGAGCAGGACGCACTTGACTGTCTCATGTGACCCATTGCGCTTCCTGCACTTTTGTCTAGGGCAATCTTTTGGCTGGCTGTTGTTAGACATGCTTAGTTTTTGTTGCAAAAGTGTAGCTAGAGATTTTTCTTTCTAGTGAAACCTGGCCCAGCAATCGGACTGGTGATCTGGTACAATTCACGACGATAGGTTTCTCCCAGCCAGTCGCTCATTCTGCATTTCACCGGCTACCAGCTAGACACCAACATCTACCAGCATGAACAACTACTTTGTGCCGGAACCGAACTCAACCGGCCAGCAAGAGGACCCGCAGATAGCGGAGTTCGAGAAGCGAGGCAATTGCAAGAACTACACGTTGAAAACGTTGGCCGACTGCGTTCGTCAAGAACTCCCACTTCGAGTTAGTGTGTCTTCGGCTACGAAGAAGGAAGACTACATCGTGTACGACTGCACCGTATCGAGTGTCACCACCAAAAACGCGTGGGGTGTGAGCTATCGTTATTCGGAGTTCCTAACCTTTCGCAAGAATGTGGAGGAACTCTGGACTTGCGAAGACAAAGATTGTTGCGGTTCGTGTCAAGCCATTCGCGATGTCATGGCAGCTTTCTTTCCTAAGAAACGCCCGGCCATCATGTCGACTTGGTCGGGAGCCGTGAACAACCGCAAAACAAAGCTGGAGAACGTACTGGTCCATCTTCTCCGATGCGTACTACTCCCCGGTAGTGCGATGAAGTGCTTTCACGCTCGCCAAAAACTACCTCCCAACCTCTTTGAGTTCCTTGGCGTCAAACATGAAGCTGACAAGCGCTCGTTGCTGCAAGTCTTCGTGGACAATCACCAGCCTGGCATCAAGAAGTCGGCCACGATCACTGATCTGACGATGTTGGAGCACCAGAGCACAATGAAGAAGTCTTCAACCACCCCAAACCTTTCAGCGTTGGCCCCGTCAACAGTCGAGTCGACCAACGTAGACCAATGCATGATCTGCCTCGATGAAGTGGACTTGGATACGACCCACCAAATCGGTGTCAACGGCAGCTCTCCTATCGTTCTTCCATGCAAACACGCTTATCATCGCGAGTGTATTTTCGAGTGGCTACTGTTTCAGTACCACTGCCCAACGTGCCGAGCCCAGGTGGGTCCTTGTGCTGTGACGAATTATTGCCGCCCAAAGAACCAAGTCCAGTGGTGGTTGGGCGATTTTAAGGAGGACCCATTGCGCTCAGAGAAGTGAGCTAAGTTACTTAGCTAGTTTTAAATTGTAATCACAAAAAATGCCCCCAATTCTATTGTACATCTAATAAATCGCATGTGAGCCAACCTGAGTAGGTGATATATAGAGGAATATGAAGAGGAACTCAAGGTGGAGAGTTTACAAGTCTCCAGAGGCAGGCCAACTTCAGTTTTGATTAACAAGTACCCATCTCCACCTACAATACACTTGTCATTCACGACAGAACACTATCTGCTGAATAATCCCGTTGGCACTATCTCATGGCATTGCCTGAAGGGCGACAAAAATCCATTTGGTATTACCAGTTCAGGTAGTGCTGAAAGCGTGAGACTGCTATGGCGTTTGAGTGTTGCCTTGCTGTGCTAAGTGAGGCACGACATCTGCGAATCTCATGGCGACAGGATGCGATCGATACTGTAGCGCAATACTTTTTGGCGTGCATGATCTCGCTGCAGCGCAAGGTGCCACGGAAAATCCGCCGACGCCTTCGTGATCGCGAGTCCGGAGTTGGGTTCGATGCACTCTGTCCAGCACTTGGTGTGCATGGACTTGCCATGTCGGGGATACATCGACCGTGACGTCGACAGAGATTCCTGATCACTGGCGAGAAACTGACTCGTGCCGCACGAGTCGTGCGTGCATGCATGCGCGCATCCAACACGCCCAGCCCGTATGTCGTTAAACCAGACCGTATCACCGAAGTTATCGGGTAAGTTACCTACCGGGCGCTGTCCTAATGGCTCCTGTACAACAGTTCTCGAACATTTACGTCTTCACGATCGTCACCTTCGTTGCATACCGTAAAAGGCTGGGGACACCTTGGGCATGACCATGCCGCCAAGCGACCTGATCTTCTGGCATCGAGCGAGCGTGCGATCGCCGAAAATCTCTGCGTGTACATGTATCGCTACATGCAGCAGTCCTACCTGGCGTGACGCACCTTGACCAGCCAATCGAGACGAGTAGTGCACACCTCTGTTCACGAGGATTGGCAGAGCACCGAGCAGAGGGCGCGTCACAGCTTTGGTGCTTGGTGTGCAGATCATGGCGATCCGCTCCTGTCTCATGTTTTGACAACGTGTCCGTTTGCTTGCTCGGCGATGAATCTGCAGCGTGGGAGTGTCCCGGCCACCAAAAAGTTTGGGCGTGCGCGATACACCGCGTGCGAGTGCCGCGTTCTCAGTCGAGTGAGTGTGTCATTCTGCAATTTACCATCAACTGGTCAAGCAACAAGAAACCAACAATGAATGCCTATTTCGTCCCTGAACCGCATGAGAAGCCAGCCCCGCGGGCTCCCAAGCGACCCAACTCGAAGTTGTACACACTGAAGGAGCTGCGCCAGTGTGCTGGCAGTGAACTTCCGCTGCATCTGGACGTGAGCGCGACCAAGAAGGAGGAGGGCTACGCGGTGTACGAGATCACAACGTCGAGTGTGTCGACGCAGAACCGGTGGCACGCGTCGTACCGGTACTCGGAGTTCCTGGCTTTCCGCAATCAAGTGGAGGAGGTGTGGACGTGCCACGATGAGAAGTGTCAAGGCTCCTGCCAGTCGGTGCGCGACCTCATGGAGGCATGCTTCCCTAAGAAGGCAGGCATCATGTCGACGTGGTCGTTCACGGTGGAGGATCGCAAGTCCAAGTTCAAGAACGTGCTGATCCACCTGCTACGATCGGTGCTGTTGCCCGGCAGTACGATGAAGTGTTTCCACGCGCGTCAACACTTACCGCCTGCTCTGTTCGAGTTCCTGCGCATTGAGGACGATGCCGACAAGCGCTCGCTGCTGCAGGTGTACGTGGACAACCACCAGGGCGGCATGAAAAAGTCTGCGAGTCACACGGGTCTGTCGTCACTGGAGCACCAGAGCCTCGGCATGAAGAAGATGAGCTCGATGAAGAAGTCGGCCACGACTCCGAACCTCGCTCAGATGGAGCTGGAGGCGGAGGAGAAGGGTGAAACGGCGATAGTGGAGAACCCGCAGTGCATGATCTGTCTGGAGGACGTGGAGGACCATGCACACGCCGAGGGTCCGCAGGGTCTGGTGACTCTCCCGTGCAAGCACTCGTTCCACCGTGAGTGCGTGTTCGAGTGGCTGCTCTTCCAATATCACTGCCCCATGTGCCGCGCACAGGTGGGGCCCCACGCCATGACGAACTACGCGTGTCCGAAGAAGCAGGAGCAGTGGTGGCTCGGCAACTTTAAGGAGAACCCGCTGGAGCGGGAGACGGAGTAATGCACTATTAGCATGCACTCCTAGCTACAATATTTACAAACACACACAAATAACTTACAATAGACTTCGTTCAGCAATAGCTTGACGGTGTGTCTGTCGCATTTCAGATTGCAATCGTAGTTTTTACTAGGTACATGTACGAACTACACATAGTTGCGGGTCATTTAAACGGTGGAGCACAGCGTGCGATATTCATTTCCGTATCTTTACTTAACGGTCTTGCAAGTTGAGCTGCTCCTTTGTTGTAGACTTTCCAGAGGTTAGGACGCGTCCTAGCAAGTCGACTGTAGTGATTTGACATTCTTTGTTATCCAGCACCTAACGAACGGTTAAGCAAGTGACCGCTACATGGATGCCACATTCATGGCTCGCGTGGCTCGAGGCCCTCGAGTAGTCCAGTCGATCTCAGGATCACCGAAAAAAAAAGCATGTCGTGACGCGTACCAGGCTTCCAATCGGTCCGTGTCGTTGCTGCTATATCTCGCGTGCGCAGTCGTGAGTACTTGCCAGTGATTCAGTACATGAAGTAGTGAATGACTGTTTGTCGTGCATCAGCGGCTCCTGTCTCATTTAGAGGCTATCGGTCAGCGATTCGCTGACAGCTTTTGCACACGTGGATCAAAAGAGACGGGAGCACGTGTCGCCGAGCCAAAGTTTCACCGCCGATGTATCACGTCGGAGATCTTCGAGTGGCTAGCGTTTCAGGTCCACTGCCCTGTGTGTCGCGCGTAGGTAGGCCTGCCTCCAAAACAAACTACTGTCAGAACCTGGTGCAGTGACCCCGAGTGGCATGAGACTTGTGGTTTTGTGCTCGGTGCCGTAATAATGGTCCACCGTAGACCGTCGGAAAGCACCATGTATGAGCCACTTCAGCAGACACTTTCTATCGTAGTGAGGGTAACCACAAAGTAAAATGCATCAAGTGAAAAGAGCATGTGCCTCTAACCGACCAAGCAACCTGATAACGGCACATCCCGTTACAAACTTCAGAAATTGTCACCACCCGACCCGAGCTGTCTGCGCCAGTGGTGGTCGTGCTCGTGAGCATTCCAAGTTCGGGCCAGGCACATGGCAGTCAGGAGATTCTGCCGGCGCCATCGTTGAACGGCTTTTTCACTCTTTTGATTGCATCGGGACATCTATGCAGCCGTGAAAGCCGTGTTGGATATGACACCTGGGTCTGTGACGCGTATTGTCTAGCCAATTATCATGCTATTTTCCCCCCTTCGTTGCCATCGATTGGTGAGTTGTTTATCGGCGCGTCACTGCAGTGGTGCTTGGTGCGACAACCGCTTTGCCGTGACAACCATTTTAGGCATGTCGTTGGCCAGCGGCCTGCGATCAACGGATCGTGTGAGCAAAGGCGCTCGAGTCGCTGGTCGGCACGAGAGATATGGAGCGAGCTCTTGCGCTTCGGTGTTTGGTTTAGCCACTCAGTTGGCATTTTCGAAATTGACTTGAGGTGCCTCGTCCCAGAAGAACACAGCGACCCAGTGATGAACGTTGCAGCATTCGTGTCGGCTCCAAGAAGTGGTGGCCTCACCAAGAAGCGCGGTCGGATCAAAACGTATTCGCTCAAGATGCTTCGACAGTACATTCCGCAGGAGCTTCCGTTGCTTGTCCGAGTGTCGTCCACATCCCTGGAAACGAACTTTGTCGTCTACAACTGTACCCTGTCCAGCCTAACTACTAAGAACAAGTGGAGCATATCTTACCGCTACTCGGAGTTCGTGGCCTTCCGCACCAAATTGGAAGAAGCGTGGACATGTCACGACTCAAAGTGCTCCGGATCGTGTCAAGCTGTGCGTGAATACGTCTCGGCGTGTTTCCCCAAGAAGCGTCTTGCCATAATGTCCACGACCTCGAGCACCATCTCCAGTCGCAAGACCAAATTGGAGAATGTACTGATGCATCTACTTCGCTGCGTTTTGCTACCAGGCAGCGCGATGAAGTGCTTCCACGCGCGGCAACATCTTCCAGTTAACTTATTCCAGTTTCTTGGAGTGGTGAACAGCGTCGATCGACGCTCACTGCTGCAGATCTTCATCGACAACTACCAGGTCGCACTGAAAGAAGGTAATGAGGCAAGTTTGACGGATAGTTTCCACTCGAACGCGTCCACCGTCGACTCGGTCCCAGACTCAGCGCAGTGTATGATCTGCCTCTGTGACGTGGACATGGATGACCACCAGCAGAGCAACTCGGAGTGTGCGGATCTCGCCAATGCGCCCATTGTTCTCCCTTGCAAGCACACGTTCCACCGCGAGTGCGTCTTTGAGTGGCTGTTGTTCGAGTTCCATTGCCCTCTGTGCAGAGTTCGTGTTTGCCCCAACGCGGTGACCAATTATTGTCGTCCTAAGGATCATGTGCAATGGTGGCTCGGTGACTTCGAGGAGGACCCGTTCCATCCTGCAGCAGAGTAGGCAGAAGCCGTATTTAATGATATTTGTCCTTGAAAGTGAGTGCTTCACCCTAGATTTTGATGTTGCAGGACAAGAGCTGCATGCGTGCATCGTATCGCACCGTGCGCTTCGCAAGTGAACCGCGTCATGAATCAAGGCGATTTGATCGAGAAACGCAGCAGCAAGGAGGTCTCATTGACTCTCAAGCCTCGTCTGAGTAATCTTCGTCGGACTATGCCAGAAATTCTGTCAGTTCTTGTTAACGATTCGTGCACGGTCTCGGTTCTCTCGAAAGGGTTCTCGAAAGGCCCAGTGATTTGATACCGGTAAATGTTCTTCTCGTCCGGCAGCTCTAGTAGAGCCTCTACGGTGTGAAGATTTCTAGCCCCCCCCCCGCTCGACTGCACATGTTGCTTGTCGACACCTCAGTGCAAGAGATCAGCAAATGTATCTCCGTTTTTCCAGTCACTTAAAGTCCTCACCTTCCTTGTTTGGATCAACCTTTAAACCGATCATCGAGATCGACGTCTCTGGTCCACAATGGCTTCCCCTTACTTCTGCTTAAAATGCCACCCAAGATCTCTGTGACAGTCGGTTTGTCTTGGCAACCTTTGGGTATTGGACGATGCCTTCATTCACAAATTTACCGACTACAAAGCAAGCGCAATGAACTACGGGGCTCTACTTCCGTCTCCACACTTAACTCCACCACTTAGCTCCTTGGCTATCGAGAAGCTTCGGCAATCGGTGCGTCAGCAGCTTCCACTTCAGTTTCACGTCGCTTCCACTGTCCAAGAGAAGAACTTCGTCGTCTACAACTGCGTCTTGTCCAGCGTGACGACCGGTAACTCCTGGAGCGTCTCGTACCGATATTCAGAGTTCGCCGCTTTCTCCGAGAAGGTTGAAACACAGTGCACGTGCTTTGACGCCAGGTGCAGCGGTTCGTGTGAGGCCATTCGCGAGTTCCTCTGGGCCTGTTTCCCTTCAAAGCGCTTGTCGTCCAGATCCACACGTACAATCACCGATCGGAAACGTAAATTCGAGACGGTGGTGCATTATTTACTGCGCTGTGTTATGCTACCAGGCAGCGCTATGAAGTGTCTTACCACACGCCAAAACCTCCCAACAGTTCTCTTCGAGTTTCTCGGTGTTCGACACGAAGCCGACAAGCGGTCAGTACTTCAAGTTTTCGTGGATAACTACCAAAGTCCGTCAAGATGTAGTGCATCGGAATGTCGGAACAGCTTCAGCTCGGATACATCAACGACCGACTCGACTGAAGCTCTTCAGTGTATGATTTGCCTCGAAGAGGTCGAGGTAGAACCACTGAGTTCGTCGATCGTTCTCCCTTGCCAACACACTTTTCACCGCGAATGCATCTTCGAGTGGCTGTTGTTCCAGTTCCACTGCCCCATGTGCCGGGCTCGTATTGGACCTCCAGCTTCAGCTAGCTACTGCATCGAGAAGAATACGATTTTCCAGTGGTGGCTCTGCCATTTCGAAGAGGACCCCCTCGGGATTGTAAAGCAAGCGTGATGAAGATGCTTAACAGCACTAATTTATTCACGCCACCACATCCTTCGCATTGATTTCTATAACTCCTTTGACTGCTTGCTTGTCCATGGCTCTATCTGGTGCTTTCGTAGTTCTTCAAGATGCGATCGATCTCACCAGCCATTTCTGCAGCCGTTGGGCGCTTCTTCGGGTCCGTGTCCCAGCCTCTAATGACCAGGTCTTGCATTTGCTGGGGGTAGTCACTCATAGCCTCAAGTGCTGGCCGGAGACCTGCCGGGACCTTTTCATAAACTTCTTCTCTCTCCAGCTCACGAAACGGCTTCTCACGTGCACGTAGAGCCCACATCACCAGCGACAGACTGTAGATGTCTAGCTTCTCATCCAGATGCAGATGTCGGTACTCTTCCGGTGATCTCCACTTCCCTTTAGCCACAGAAGTCTCAAACGTGCACTTTTCATCTGTCGGCACACCTTTCACTAGACGGGGGCCTGTATATTTGATGCGGTTGAAGTCGTTCAGCTGCAGCGTACCGTTGGCATCGATCAGGAACTGTCGAGCTTGTAGATCCGCATGCACGAAAGGACCTCCCGGTGCACGATGCAATTGGGCAACACCTCGAGCAGCGTCCCGTGCGAGTTTCAATGCACGATGGACGGAAACGGGTTCTTCAGACTCGAATAGCAGCGTGTCGAGCTGGTGAGGGATGTAGTCCACTACTACCGTTGTCTTGCACCAACCCACGAGCCCGACGATATTTGGCTCGTTGCGTATTGAGAAAATGGACGCACACTCCTCTACGTGACGAGGAATGATATCCGGTCGGCTGAGATGGTCCTCCTTCACTCGTTTCACAGCTACGTCACGTCCTGCATAAAAAAAATATCATACCGTCAGTGTACACGATTTCATCATATCGCCTCAGTGTATCTTTCTACCATTCCACTTGGCCTTGTACACTTCTCTCCAGAATCCTTTGCCAATATACTCGCCCGTTTCCAGCTGATCCATATTGGCACAATTAAGCTCTAGCTCCTCCGGCTTGAACAGCGCCACTGCTGCTGAGAAATCACAGCCACTCTGTATCATATCTTATGAGTTTATCATATCCTCATCCTCCTGCTGTCATATCCATACATACCTCTTTGCGGTACGTCTCAGGACGCAACCACCAGGCTTCTTCACTGTCTCTGACTGCTAAAATATCTGTGAAGGCATTGCGCAGCCCCTCAGCGACGGCTCGTGGACCTTCCGAGCGTAAAGCTGGTCCTGCCGACTGCACGAGCGAGGCGATTGCCGTGACGTTCCAGAAGAAATAACCCACCACGGAGAACACCACCACCAGCTTAGCCAATAACGGTAGTTGCCGTCGCCATGAAGAGCGCACGGCGTGCCATCGCGCGCCATGCGGTAAACGACTCGAGCGCAGCATCTTGAGCTATGACCGATGAATTAATTCCCGTAATCTGTTAAGAGTGATGTGATTGGACAAGAGGAAGGTAAAAATACGTGATTGGATAATCCCGGCGATATATCATTTATAAATGCGGCCAGTTGAAGACCTATTTGGGGCTGGAAAAGCTTGTGATTCACGATGCGAAGAGAAGTACTGTGTATATCTCTGGCAATTGCACTTCTTTAGTGAGCAATACGTGGCACGTGCTGGTTGCAGCACCATTCGTACAAGCACAACTCATGCTAGAGTTGCCCCTGACTCAGCATTGCTGAGTCAGCAACACTACTGTACTTCATCAGCAACGTTGTTCGTTTGGATGACTCTTTGTTGTGTATGATGTGACGCTGCACACTGGTAGCTTCATTGTGGATACCCATGATCGCCAAAAGCATTGCTTATAAACGCGCTGAGCTGCAGTCCTAAAGATTGAAATGGTTACAAGTACTTGCTTGAAGTGGCTACACTCGTACCGCGCTGTGTCAGTTTACTACCATCGCCTACAATTGGTCAGCCATTTCAACCAATCCTATCCAAGCTCCATCTTGAAGCGCCTATTCCCTACCTCATTCCGGAGAAGCTCAAGTTATCATATCCCATGAAAGTCTCTCGTTCTCCGCGCATGCGTCCCGACCGCTACTGGAAGTACAGTCACTCGTCGGTGGGTCTGTCGCGTCTGCTGCAAGAGCGTGAGGTGCGCGGTAACGCGCGTGTGATCGACGCTGCGTGCCAGGGCCACGGCAGCCTCGTACGTCGTCTACAGTGCGAAGCTGTGCTGGACGGTCATACTGGCTGCGTTAATACGCTGCACTGGAACGAAAGTGGCAAGCTGCTGGCATCTGGATCTGATGATCATAATGTGGTCATATGGAGTTATGACCAACATAACCAACAACAGGTCATTGAGTCTGGTCATAGCATGAATATCTTCGCTGTGCGGTTCGTCCCGGGCACAGACGACAACGTGATTGCCTCAGCAGCTATGGACTCAGAAGTTCGCATTCACTATGCGCCATTTCGTGAAGATATGACTAAAGTTTTCCGTGTGCATCGAGATCGAGTGAAAGATATTAGCAGCTCATGGGCTGTGCCAAAAGTCTTTTGGACCGCAGCTGAGGACGGACTGGTGTATCAGTTCGACCTTCGAGATCTACCTAAGACTGGTGGAAGTTGTGATACCCCAGACGCATCAGGAGTGTTGATCAATTTAGGCAGGGACAGGAACGGTAGAGTGCTCCGAGGAATGGGCATGACGAGTCACCCATTAGATCCGACGAAAGTTGTTTTGGCCTGTGGAGACTTCTATACGAGGATGTATGACAGACGAATGTTACGAGTGCAGCAGCATATTTCAACGGCGAGAAGTGCTGGGGCGACGACACCAGTGGAGGTTTTCGCTCCTCCTCACTTGCACTTGGACACCTATTGCGACAGTAAAGCTCAGAGATTTCACGATAAAAGCCATGGAACCAGCATCCGATTCAGCAGTGACGGGTCTGAGATCCTCGCGAATTATCATAACGACCATATTTACCTGTTCAAGGTAGGGTCCTCGAAGACGGTCGTTTTCAAGAAGGACAACAAGGATGAACCGCAGATTCATCCTCTTGCCTGGTTGAATGGAGAGCATATGGATGAACCGAATTTGCCTCTTGACTTGCATTTGGAAGGAGTGCAGATGCTGCATGAACAAGGAAAAGAGCGAATGGAGAGTAAGGAGTACTCGAAGGCTCTGAACTCTCTCAATTTGGCTTGCGGGGCTCGTGGGGTGACAGAATTGACTGCGACACAGCGAAAAGAACTCCATCACGACTGTGCAAAGGCCTATCTGGGAAGATCGTGGAACGCAGACAGCTACTTGGCTGCAGTACACTGCAAGAAGGCGCTGGAGCTTGACCCGAATGATCGCGAAGTGGAATTAACGTATATTGAAGCGCTTAGTGAGGGGAAACGCCACCCACAGGCGACATGGCAAGCTCGACGATACAAAGAGAAGTACCCGGATAACGCAGAGGATGTAATGCCGTTTTTGAACGGATTTAACCGGGCGAATCAACCCGTACGTCGGCCTTTCCGTCTGTACCGCTCGTCAGATGAGGATGATTCAAGTGACAGTGAGCAGGAATTCCCTCATGGCAACCAGGACCAAGCCGCCGACGAAGAATTACCCGACGATGATGATGCTTTCTGGGAAGGAAATTTGGTGAACAGCACATCGGTCAATTGCGACGTTCTCCGCCGATACATTGGGTATTGCAACGTCCAAACGGATATCAAAGAGGCCGCGTTTTTCGGCACGAATGACGCCTACATTATTGCTGGAAGCGACGACGGGCGTGCATTGGTGTGGGATAAAGTGACTGGAGAACTGGTGAACGCAATTGAGGCGGACGCAGATATCGTCAACTGCGTTCAGCCACACCCATTTGACGCGTGTTTGGCAACCAGCGGCATTGAGAACGTCATTCGACTGTGGAGTCCGACTAGCGGCAAGGAGAACACTCCGACGGAAGCTGAGCTGGAGGACATCACTATGAGAAACCAGAGCCAAATGGATGACATCGCCGTGTCCTTCGAGGGGGCAACGCACAACTTGGTTCGCCTGGTCTTCCAGTCTGGCGTCGACCACCAAGCCATCCAAGAATGCGCGACCAGCTAAGCAAGAACAAGTGTATCCCTATATCCGAGACTCCTGTGCAGTGAAGTAGCAAGATAACCAAGAACAGGGGACCAGAAGTGAAACTGAGTGAGAGAACGACTTCTTTCTCGTTATCCAACTAATAAACCACCTAGGGTGCGTGTCCTACCAGTCTACGCGATTTGCTGAGGAGCAAAAAGACGAGCGTGCTCGACACTTCCATAGCGAACGGGTGTGTACTCGCTCAGTCGTTGACTACGGCGACGACGCGCGTTCTCCTTAACCAACCAAGTGGCCAGAACCAGCATCACAACTCCAGCCGCAGCAGCCGCTAGGACCGCCATGGCATCCGAGACGGGCGAGTGGTTACTCGATCCAATTCCTTCCGTTCGTGCCTTGTTGACTGTTTGAGTGCCTGCGATCGTCGTCGTCGCTTTGACTGCTGTAGCTGCGGCGATACGTTGCTGTTCGTGAATGTAGTGTTCATTCTCGGCATCAATACGACGGCAGGAAGGGTGTTCAACCTGGATAGCAAGTGAGCAATTGCACGTGGCACCAGGCCCCTCTGCGCACGAACCGTAGCCACTGCAGAACGGCGTGAGAGTCTTGTCCTTGACGCCCTTCTGCTGCGGATACACGTAGCTGCCTGCCGATTGCCAGCAGTAATCGACCGACGCTTTCTGGTACGGATCCTCCGCTGCAGCTTGTTCACCGTTGGGAGTAGCAGTATTGCTGGTGGCAATAGTCTCGCACGACGGACCAGCGTACGGCTTCCGCACGGGAGGAAACGTCACGGCATTGTAGTATTTCTTGGCGTTCTGAAGGCAACCGTCGTCGTTCCCATCGAGTCCGCAATTGAATTTGGGCAGGTCACCAACACCAGAGCATGTCTGCGCATCCAGAGGTTTGTAGAGCTCTTCGATTCGTTCATCCATCCAACGGGCACGGTTCAGTACCGAGTCGCGCAGGTCAGTCACCCGTTCCGCGTACGTCCCGTTACAAGTCTGCAAGTCCACAACTGCGCACTGCACGACGTCAGTGCGCCAGTCACCACCACGGCACTTGGACAACTGACGGTGCACGGGGGCAGCACTGGCGTCCAGGAACTTGACGATCGCATCATCACTCCAGACACCGAAAACCGGATCGTCCGCGCGCTGAAGGTTCGTGCCACGCAGGGTCTTCCAGCGCTGAATGACCAGCGACGCGAGCTGCGAGTGGCACATGAGCCGTTTCCAGTACGTGTACTGCGGGTAGATCCAGTCTTTGAAGTTCCGACGTGCGCCGTTGCCGTACGCCAAGTTAAGATCCCACACGGGGCCAGCGTTAATGGGCTGGTCTCGGTCTTTGAAGAAGAAGGTGCTACGGCGGTACGCGTCGACGTTGAGGGACATTTCCGTGTGCAGTAGGTAGTCAGCGAACGAGCCGAGATCCAAGTGTTTCTGCAGCTCGAGAGGCGCCGTCATGTTGTTCCAGAGCACACGGTACATCTGTGGCAGGAATCCCGTGTCTGTATTCACGAAGTAGTCGCGCATCTGCTGCGACAGCGAAGACCCACTCGGGTGCGCCAGCAACGGACGTTCACCCATTCCGAACTCGTTCTGGTACTGGTCGATGACCATGTTGGGCGAGTAAGAACCGTAGCTGGGCGGGTCATTTGACCACGCCCAACCACCGCTCATAACCTTGGGGTCACGTGCAGCACAGGACGCGTCCATTGACGCGAGGTTCACGTGGTTCTTGTCGTACGTTGGTTTCTCCAGTAGCAAGTAGATACCGGCGTACTTGGGGGTTTCCTGAACAGGGTCAGTTCTCATGTACACTACCGCGTGTCGAGTCTTGACCGAATAACGACCTGTGGAACGGTATAACCAATGGGCCAAGTGGTTGCGTAGTAGTGTGCAGTCGAGGAACGGGCCGTTCATAACGAACGCCTTGTTCTCCACCATACCAAGGAAGGAAGTATCTTCCGGAAACTTGAGGTTGAATTGGTGTTTGGCGAAGAAGAGGCTGGTCTGGCCTCGGTAGTTGGACTTGGAGTGTTCAAACACAGCAGTGCGTTGTCCATTGACGCAGTTTAACTTCCCTTCTCCATTGTCCACGACCTCAACGCGAGTCTGAACAGCCTCCTTAAGACAGTCGTCGGCCGGGTACCGCAGTTGGTTACAAGTCGGATCCGGGAAGCTCCGGTCCAGCGCCGAGACGATCACCACGGGCATTTCGTAGCATTCTTCTTGACTCGGAGCAGGTTGTTGGGCGGTTGTCGCTTGTAGTGCTGCTAGAAGTGTCAGGACGGAATAAATGCGCATATTTGGATGCGGTTGATACTCGTGGGAGTTGGGTGGTGGGTCGGTCTCGTCCTGGGCCGGAGACTTGAGGGGCTCACGGCGAATTGCGAACTGCCAAGACACAAGCTGAGCGCAGCTCCGCAACTCGAGTCCGTTATATTCACAAGAATATGAGTTACTGAAGCGGTTTCGATAGCGTTGAGCGTTGTTACCCCAGTAATGGCGATTGCCTTTGCAATCAGACGGCATCAGTCAGGTAGAGTAACGACGAATACATGCTAGCATATACAAGCATACATATTTGCTGGACGGTATCCGTTGGCAACCAAGCGGATCAAACCGTTGTGACGTTTAACTGCCGAATCTCGAGTGCTGGCACCCCAGATTCGACGAGTGCATGCATATGCTGCATGCTAGTGAAGAGCTTCTATCAGAGCGACATTCGACAACCAACGGAAAATGGGTAAAGAAGAATCACGGCTCGTTAGGACATGTTCCACACTGAATCGCTCGGACATTTTCTGCTATGGTTTCGTAGTGATCCTTTTAAGCGATCTCCAGCTACATGTACTTTTATTGAATCTCCAGGTCATAACCTAAACGACCCAATTGCAGTTGAACGAGGTGCAGGTCGACCTCCTATCCCCCCCATCTGATGAAGTTTTCCAGCCCTGTATCTTTAACAGAACCTTCATCAACTTTTGAACTGAAGTCTGCAGCTCGCGAGGAAGGCCCTGCTCCAACAACGGGTTCTCCGCGGAGTTCTCGTGACCGCAGACTTGTCTACCGATCGGCGGATCATAAACGTAGCGTATCCCACAGAATATGTCGTGGATCAACGGAAGAGTCGTCTCGGTGATGGAGTAGATCTCCGTAGATCTGTGATGTAGCGAGAGGAAGCTTTTATCCTTGAAAGGTAAATTGAAAAGTGTATTGATATTTACTTGCTGTTTTCCTACTACTGCTGCTCTGTTGCAGCCAGTCAAAAAGGAGTAAACCTGAGCTACCTCAAGTAGCAAGTAAACTAGTATGTGCATATCAACTTGACCTCGCTGAGGTCATGATCATTGGAGTAAACCTCCATGACCTCAGTGAGGCCGTAAACGGAGTTGACTCCGTTGCAAGATCGCCCATCTATTACGTGAGGAAAGCCGAGCTGCGTTAGCATGAGCTTGAGCAGAGACTCCGCAGGGGCTTGATAGTCCTTGTCTATCTCCACTCCAAACAGGAACACCACCTCGCCGTGTTTTCGGAGTCATGTGCAAGACTGTTGGTGATCGTGAAGTCGACGCAAGATGTCATCGGAACGCCCAACCTTCACGACGAAATCGGTGTCATCAGATGTGTTGCGGTCGAAAGCTGACGCTGACCCCTCCTACTTCATGAGAAGCTGGAGGCTTGTAGAATACCCCATTCACACGCGGCCTGCGATGCACCGCATAGGATCGGTTTGGGGTCTTGACATCTTCATCGAGGGTCCTATCCTCCCAGTTGTCGCGAAGGCTTCTGCGCATGCTACCTTCCTGCAGCACGTCCTCCAGTTTCAGGTAGGTGTGCTCGCCCTTACCAAAGATTTCCGCGTTCGACGTATATGTCCACTCATTAGAGGCTTTCAGAAGCCCCGGAAAATGCAAAAATCCGTAGTCATTTTTACGTAGCGCAGCCATCTATTTTTAGCACGACCCTTCCGACGTGTTTTTCGATTCCGAAATCCCGTGCCGAGCACCCTTGCTACGGGGTAACGCTACCAGTGCGGAAGCCGCCGGCCTCGGCTCGGTCGCCATGCCCGTCCTAATGAATGGCCCGGATGGAATGTCTACCTGGATGAGCGGGTCATGCGGTTATGAGCTGTGTGAGGCTCATGAGAGTACCTTCCTTCGTTATAACGGGATCTTAGATGTTTAGATGCATGACGAGACGCTGTAAGTCGCTGGTGGTGAAGCGAAACTGGTCCTTGGACTCGGCATCGGACATTGAGAGGATGTCAAGACAGAAATCTGGCACAAGCACGCGGTCTCTATAGGAGAAGGGAGCTGTAGATGTGAGCTCAAGCAGAATGAGGAGCTCTATTCGTTTTTTTTTTTCTAAACGTTTTTGTTTTTTTTTATCTTCGTCCTGTGCCTGGCGGCGCGACAGCGACGACACCGCAGGAATGAGACTCCAATGGTCTCCCATCACAAGGTTCTAAGCGCTGCAGCACGTCTACAAGGCGACCCAGCGTTGCAGTCTTGTGGATGCGGGCTCGCCATAATTGTGCACAAAACTTTTATAAGTCCGCCTACGTGATTTTGTCACGGGTTTATTTTTCCGGTAAACCTGAAGCGGCCTTTCGTACCGAAAACCCTTAGTCAAAAAGCGGTATCCTGTCATGTGTTTTTCACTACGTGATTTTCATTTTCCGGGGCTTCTGAAAGCCTCTATTGTTGTCGCCAACAACGATGTGGTCCTGGAAGTGACCTTGAAAACGATCCCAACCACATGGTCTTCCAACCATCGCTTGTAAATCCCTCCATGGGACGTATGGAGTGCCTTTAAAGTATACCGGCCTGGGGAAACCTTTCTCATAATCTCGGAGTCGACGGTACGAGATCACCCTCCCATTCGCGTCCCGAGGCATCTGACGTGTTGTCCACTCATGGAACTTTTCCTGACGCTTCTGCGTTAACGTCGAAGTCTCAATCGCTTGGCAGATTGAAGAGTGAGGAAGGCATCGAAGCGAGGCGAAGGCATGCAGACAGCGACCGGGATGGTGGGTAGATGGCGTGCATGGGTTGTATGGCAGGTAGAACACTACAGTATAAGACTACGGGCCGCCCTACATTATATACATATCCGGATATTGTATACAGAGTTGGTTGGGGTAAAATCCCCACCCGTCTAGCGCGCTCAAAACAGCGAAAGGAGAGGCGAAACTTGGCATACAATTAGAAGGCATCTTCACAAACATACCTGCATTGCACCATAGCGGAGGAGTGCTTGTAGCGAGCGCACCACCGCGGGACTAATTTGGCGTCCCCAACCACCGCTACGTCAACATCGGTTGGCTGTGCTCTGATTGGCTGAAATTCGCTGTGATGACGAGCTGACTTTACTTTCGCTTACGTCAACATCGTTCACTGACCGCTGATTGGCTGGAAAAAAGTAGTAACTGAAAAAGTAGTAGTAGTGTAGTAGTACAAAATCCATTGTAGTATTATGTATGGATCCAATAATTTTTCAATAATTGCTGGTCAACAATGCCGCCAACCCGAGAGCTCCGTCCGAAGCGGGAGCTGCTCACGCTGCTGCGGCGCCTCAACGACTGCGTGGGCGTCTCAGCTCGACACGTGTACACTCAGCAGACCACAGTGCCCGAGTTGTTGCAGTGTCCGCAGTCCGATATTCGTCGACAATTGCCCGAGCTCTGCGCCTTTATAGACTCCCTTCTGCCGTCCACTAACAGTTGGTCTTCTTCGCTGGTACGACGTGCATTCCGACATCCGGACGCCCAATGGCTCAGTCGCAGTGCACGGGAAAGCGGCATCTCGGCGCTGGTTTGCCAGCAATTGGTGCGATTGGCGAAACGGGATTCCATGGCGGTAGAGCTCACAATTCACGTACTTGTCGATGCATTGCTGTCGTCATGTGCCCAAAGACTAGGGCAATCCCCAGACGCTTGCAAATGGCGTCCGACACAGCCGAAGCCAAGGTTTCATGCTATGACGTGCTTCCCGGTTTGGTCGGCGCTGTTGCCGTTCGCGGCGTTAATGGGACTTCGATTCCCGGACACTTTCCTGAAAGTGCTGAAGGAGTATCGAGCATTGGGGAAGAAAAAACAGCAAGTGAATTGCGATTTCGCACAGGTTACAGGAGTGTGGAGGTTAGTGGGGGAGTTAAACAGGGGAGACACGAAGAAACATAGCGGAGTGACAATGGTGATGACGGAACTGTTGACTCTGACGAGTGACAAGTTGCTGAGCGGCTTAATAACTAAGGAGGTGGAGAAGAGGATGGGGTTCCATTTGTACGACCAATTGCTGGACAAGTTTTTCACTGGGTTACAAGAGTTTTCGTTCACGAGTTGGAGGGCTAATGCAGTGCTTAAGCCAGCGCTGCTAGATGCGCTCAAGAGCTCATTGAAGGTCTCTGAAGATCGGACAACGGAGCTTGTCGTACCACAGCGAGTAGCAGTGTTTACAGCTGCTGGATCGATGCTGGTGAAGGATCTCGCACCAGAGGTGGTGACAGTGGTGGTTGAGCGCATCAAGGGGACGCCAGTCGTGAAGAACCCCCTGCTCCATTTTCTTGTTGGATTCTGTGCACACCTAGATCTGGTGCCGTTGAAATCTGTGATGGCATTACTGGAACTACTTCTAGAAGCCTACAAAACCGACGGCGGTTGTGATGTTGAGCGTCGTAAACTGGTGTTCTACATCGTCTACGTGGCGGTGCATCGCTGTGAAAGCGTCGATCGGTTGCAGCAAGATGCAAGATCGGATGCTGCAGACATCAAGGAGATGCTGTCGCAGCTACAGTTGAGACTATGCAGTGACATTGCGTTTGAGGACTTGTACGTTGCCGCCCCCGTCTACTGGACAGCTAAACTGTGGCAACATTGGGTCTTCCTCTCCGACGAGCAAGTACAATGCTTCGTGTCGGAGGCTGAAGAAAACGATAATGCCACTGAAGAAGAGTTTAAGGAACGAGTGGAGGGATGGCACGCTTTACACGCGTCTGTTGCCTTCAAGCCAGCGTCTTTCTCTTTGTTCACACAGATGAAAGCGTTGCTGAAGCCGCACCTGATAGCTCCAAAGCCACTCGCAGATGAGAACGAACCTGCACGAAAGCGCCGACGCACCGAACAAGAACCCGTGGACCCAGCTCAGTTGGAGCGTTCGTTTGACGTGTTGTTACTGCCTGACGTCATGGAACGTGTATGTTCCTTCATGAGTGCAAAGCGGCTTTGTCGGATGGCTCTGGTTTGCCGAACGTTTGCAGACATTAGCCACCGTGCTTCATTGTGGAAGCCGCTGTACATGCGCGTCGGTATCCCCATGGGTAAAAAGCAATTGACTTTGCCTCCGGCTCCAGTATTTTGCCAACACGGCGAGATCTACGAACACAACTGGCGCCAACTGTACCAGGAGCGATCGAAAGTGCTGCGAAGACTGAGGCGGATGCAGCTCCGAGCGATCAAAGCGAATGAGTTAAGTGAACTGGAAAGCAACGAAACGTCCAGCTCTTCCAGACTGAAGCCATTTGTCCCGTTGATCTGCTCATACTGCGGCTGCGACCAAGTGCTCAAGTCAGGAAATGAACTTGAAGCCCATCAGAAGCTACACAAGCGCTTTACGTGCACCGAAACGACCTGTCGAGCGTCATTTCTCGGTTTGCACAAGTTCAACGCGCACATGAAGGAGCATCCAGAAGCCAAGTCGAGACTATTGTGTGGCTTTGACGGCTGTGAGAAAACTTACACTTCAGCGAAATGGCTGGCGAATCACCGCCAGAAAGAAGGACATCATACGTCATAACGATAAGATAAGATCATAACGTTGATGGAGAAGACTACAGTACCTGACTAAATTCCGACGTTGAAGTTTACCGACACAGCCAAAACGTAACGGTTACTATTTTTATCAGCCAATCAAATCGTTTAATTTTTCGTACCTACCTATTTTACTGTGCAGCTCTCCCATCATCGCCCAGTCGTATAATACTCTACCTCTTAATGGCGCAGGCTGGTGATAGCGATAACGGGCCGTTGCCCACGCTTGCGGCCTCCGCTTTGGCCGCTAAAGAGTCGAATGAGGATAAAACTGCTGCACTTGTAGCCACGTGCTCCTTTATGCTGTCTCTGGCCACGGGATTGCGTCTATTGGGCTTTTATCTGGCCAAAACTCGTCGACGACGGAAGCGTCTGCGTTTCTTACCTGGACTCGACGTGTTTGTGCCGTTTCCAGTGGCTCTGCATGCGCTGGACGTGAGTGTTTTCGTAGTTCTTTGGTACGCAGTCAGTATCGGTATGACACTGTTCAACAAGTGGTTCCTGCGGGTCTGGGCAGGAGGAGGTTACCCGTTCGCGACGACGATGACGTGTATCAACATGTTCGTCAAGTGTCTGTTGTCCAGAGTCATCGATAGGTGCTCCAGTGGGGGTTGCAACGGGAATGGGACGATGGTGGCTCTACCTTCCAGCATCTACTGGAAACTGGCAGTGCCTATTGGGGTGTGCACTGCGCTGGACATTATGTTGTCCAACTTGTCGCTGTTCTACATCACGGTGACGTTCTACACCATCGTGAAATCAGGAGGAAATGTCTGGAACTTGCTCTTCTCGATCTGTTTAGGCCATCAGCGTCCGTCCTGGCCGCTGTTTGGTGTCATCGTGCTGATTTCCAGCGGCATCGGCTTGGCCAGTTACGGATCGGCGCAGTTCGTGTTCTACGGCTTCGTGTTGGTGCTGGCAGCTTCGGTGATCGGAACGTTGCGGTGGGTACTCACCCAGTCGCTATTGCAAGCCATGGAGGACAGCAACGCAGCACCCAGGAACAAAGTGCTCGCGGTAGTATACTACGTGTCGCCTGCCAGTGCCATTGGACTGCTCCCGATCGCATTGTTCTCGGAAGGAAGTGACTACGCGACGTCGCGGTTTCTGCTGGACTCACAGCTACTGATGATGTCACTCGTGTTCATCTTCATCAGCGGTTGTCTGGCCTTCGTACTGATCTTCATTGAGATTTTACTGGTCAAGAAGACCTCCGCGCTGTCTTTAGGCATTGCCGGCAGCTTCAAAGACGTCACGCAGGTGCTGCTCGCAGTCTTCATCTTCGGTGACCAGCTCATTCCGATCAACGTCTTCGGTCTCGTTGTGGCTACGTGTGGGATGTTAGTCTACACGTTCATCAAGCACATGACGGCAGAAGCAGCAGGAGACAGCAGAAGTTCCAAGTTGAAGGGATACCAGCGTGTTCCGACCTCCAATTCCGACTTGGAGGGCGGCAGTGACATCCAGTCTCCAGGAAATAGCGAACGCAAGGATGACCCAGTCCCAGAGTTTCACATGAAGGATGAGAGAGGCGCCTCGGCATCAGGAACTAAGACGCTCAACTCGGTGTCCCGTGTGGAGCTCGTGAGACGAGAGAGCAAGGAGTATTTCAACTCCACAGGCATCTCCAACACCTCCCATGTGTGACGAGAACATGGACGCTTTGTATCATTAGGCCTTGGCTGAAAAACTAGCAGCTGTTCTTGTTCTCGTTAGCATTTGAATTAATAGACCAAACGAACCGTTCTTCACCTCGTTCAACACAAGTAGATTCAGATTCATTTGAGAAGATACTCACGCAAGCGTCCGTCACGACAGGCACTGAAAACTCGACTGCTTTGACTGGCAAGAGCGACTCCGCGCACAGCATCGTATTGCGGTCCAGTGAGTTCTGTAGACACGAACGGAGTTTCGCCAAAACCGCTCCAGTTGCTGCAAATTCCGTCGCCATGAGCAGTCCAAACTCCTCCAGTGGACGTTGACACGGCGATACTGTGAATCGGCGAGGAGCTTCGAGACAAGGTGTGTAGAGGAGCTCTGTATCACAGCAACGAGTACACTGAGCTCACTTAGTTTAACAGACAATAGCAAGGTGCACGTACCCTGTGTTGCGTAGATCCCAGACAGTTAGCAAACCATCTTCACTTCCAGTGAATAGCATGGGCAATGACGCAGTGGCTGTAGTCGCAGCACACGAAATAATAGAACCAGCAAGCCCCTCGAGGTTTAGCACCTGCCAAGAAACGTTAGATACCGATAAAGGTCAATCGTTCGTAACACGACAAAACGTACTGCTGCCCGCGCACGGATATCCACTCCTAGCGTTTCCCCATTGTCGAGACCGGCGAAAAGTACTTTTCCGTCCGTCTCGACCTCTTTCTCGTTCATATTTGGGCTGTAATCTCCCTCTGCCAGTAGTTGAGCCGTGTCATTCATGACCGATAAGCAGTGCACTGGGCTTTGGTCATCGTTAGCCCACTTGGCAATGGCTTCTTGTGTTCCAACGCTCCATAACTGAATCAAACCGTCCGTTCCGCAAGCTATAGCACACAGTCAGTATCAACCTATAGTAAAAGGGGTTTAGTTTTACGTACACAGCACATTTCTGCCCTTGCCAACAATGGCTACATCCTCCACCCCTCCATGATGTCCCTTTAACACTGCAGCACAACGCCCCTGGACGCTCCAGATCCTCAGAGTAAAGTCTAACGATCCAGTTAGAAGCACCTGAGAGCTCGGGAAGAAGCGGGCGCTAGTGACGTCCATCACGTGGCCATTCAACGGCAGCATCTGAGCTCTATTATAGCTATCCCAGAGCATACAGACCCCGTCTGAGCCTCCAACCACCACGTATCGTTCATCCTTGGACACGTCCACTGTGTGCAATTGCAGTAGTGTCTGTGGTGCATTATCTGAAGCGTCCGAGGCCTTAACAACAGGTACATCCACTGTGTCATTGGGGGTTTGGAACACTGTCCGAAGGTGCTTGTTGGTCTTCAGATCCACTTGAACTTCAATCCATGTAGCATCTCGACCTAAAATCTTCACTAAATGAGGCGTTTCAGAGCCCGAGGAAGGATCTGAAAGTGGTAACTGGTACTGCGAGCTTGGACTGGATATAACTTTGGCGTTTGGACGCTCATCCTGATGGAGTTCCTGCGAGTTAGACGCTGTAGAGCGCACAGTACGTTCATAGACGTCAAGCCAACAGGATTCGCCACTTTCGGCCCAGTCAGGCTGGATCTGCATGTACGTCTGCGCGTCCGAAGACGACGAAGCAATGATCTCCTTCATGGTGAATCTCCAATATTGTTTAACTTTATAAAAAGAGAATATAAATATTTGTAGGAACCCCTCCCCCTCTTAGCTCAATGGAAGTCGTTCTCAGACCCTGCTGAACAGCGGTCGGAAGGTCTTCTCGTTGATCGCCCTTTAGTATCAGAAAACGTAAGGGCCAGTCAGTCAGCTTTGTCTTGAAACTGACACAATCTTCATCGTTTTTGATGGGGGTGTATTGTTGTCATTTAGCTACTCGAATGCTCTTATGTGAACGTATTAATGACTCCAGGTTTGCCAAAAGATAGCTTTGTCTCTCTCGATTCATTTAGAAAGGCCGGCCACCCTGAGCTTTGATATACTTTCGGTACTTCTTGACGAAATACGCGATCGCATCGAACTCCATTCCCTGGCTTTTCATGTGATCGATCGCTTCGTCAACAGACCGCCAATCCTTGTACCACGACGATAAGGTGTTGCTCATTGTTGATTTCGAATTGTACATCTTGCTGAAGTGTTCCGGCAGCTTGTTGACAACAGACTTGTCAAGTCCACCGCGCTCCTCTTCAATGCTATCGTCGGCCGTCGTCTTGTGTGAGCGCAACAGTCGACTCTCACCCTCAGCCCTCATTGCCTGCACGATGTCGGAAGAAAGGAGGGCGACAGCAGCCACGAGCAAAATGTACGCGAAACGCATTCTTGGACTGGAGGTTGGGCTTGGAATTGCTTGCGTTGGCACTTGCTGGATGTTTGAGAACTGAAGGTTGGTTGGTGTCCGCCTCGAGTGGCAGCGCACTTGGTGTGTGTTATCGAACAGCACTCATCACTTATGATGTTTGGCGATATAATCCATCATAATCAGCGTCGATCGCCCTTCATTGTATGGTATAAACAGTAGCGCGAGAAAAGCCGAACTCCGTCAGCATGACCTTGAGCAGAGACGACTCGATCGCACGTGTCTATCTCCATGCCAAAAAGGAATTCCACCTCGCCGTGTATGCGTAGATTTGAGCCAGTCTGTTGGTGCTCGTGAAGTCGACGGAGGATGTCCTTGGAATGCCCAACCTTCAGAATGAAACTGGTGCCATATTGTGGGTGAATGACGACGTTGATAGCGTAGATCCCGCTTGTGATGCGCCGCATAGGGTCGGTCTGGGTTGCTCGTGACATCTTCCTAGAGGGTCCCATTCTCCCAGTCGGTGCGAAGGCTTCTGGTGGCGCGGTACAGGCGACCTTCCTGCAGAACGTCCTCGAGGTAGGTATAGTCCTCTCATTTTTGATGGTCAACAAGGGTAGAGAGATTTACTACAGCGAAACTTGGCAGATAGATTCTATCATAGAAGGCATGCTCATGAACATATCTGCCAATGGTACATCTTCGCTAACTACAGGAAAAAGCGCTAGCAACTGTGTGAAGTAACACATTTATTGTATACATGTATACCCGTTTGAGCTTGTCATTTATTTAAATAAATAAGCTTATTTAAAAACGTGCAGCAAAGCGTCCAAATCGCAAGATAAATCGGACCGGCACAACAACGTGGCAGTCTGAATTCAGCCTGATGCTGCATCATCGTCACTGATGCATGATCTGTCAGTACTGTCTCAAAACCAATGCAAAAATTCGTCCAGCGTTCGATCAACCAGTGTGACTCACCCCACCACTTTGTATGTGCACTGCCAGGGGTTATCCACCATGTCTTGTATATCCGAAAGGTCGCGATCTTTTTGGTATTCAGTTTTAGGTTGTCATAAGCAATTGACAATGGAGAGGAACACACCTGATTGCTCCCCCTCTACGGCCCCCTCTGGGTCTGGAGGTTCTGTTGCGAAAGCCAATACAGGGCTGGTGACTACGTTCTTCCTTCGGTCCATAGACTGGAAGAGCAAGCGCGTGTCAATTGTAACATCCGATCAAAATCTAGTGAAGGAACAAACTGGAGAGGAACAAGACATCCCAATTGAAGTGGAAGAAGAACCTGTCGAAGAAAATACTCCACCATTGGAAGAAACGTATGAAAAATCCGACACTGAAGCCGACAAGAAGATGTTCGAAGTGACGTATCAATGTCTACCGGATGAAGAAGAAAACGTTGAGGAGGAAGTAGATGGAGTGCTAGATAACCAACAACACGTGCAGTATCTCGACGTCCTACTACAGACAGATGCACATGGAATTGGACTAGATGTGGGGGTGAGAAAGGAGGAAGAAGGAACAGGACAAGTGCTCGTGGTACAGTCATTCCGGAGGCTAAGTGAAGGAGATATTGGACCGGCGGAAGCTTGTGGGAAGATACTGGTCGGAGACATCCTCCATGCTGTGGATGGGGAGGAAGTGCACTCATTGCAGCAATTGCACGGCAAATTGATCGGAAGGCTGGGAACAGAGAGGAAGTTCGTGCTGTTACGCTTCCTCCGGTTTTTGGCCAAAGGATCAGGACATTTGACAGCGGTTACTACTAGTAGACGATGTCGACTTGATTCAGGAGATTCTACACTTCCGGACGTTGACGCTCTACTGCGTGAAAACCCGCAGATCGCTGCCCTCGTTCGACAACTGGCCACGACCAACCAACTTCTACAGGAACAGCTCATTGCCAGTCGATTGAAGCAGGAAGAGCAGAACCTCCAACTCGAACAGCTTCACGCGCTGTACGCGCGGACACAAGCGGAAGGTCTTCCGTTGTTTTCACTCTCCAAGTCCATTCGTCCGTTTTCACGCAAATCGAAGGCTGGCGATGGGCTGGAGAAGAGTCTTCCCACCAAGATCCAGGTGGAAGTGGCTGAAGCCGTCGACGCGGAATACGCCAGACTGCGACAAGAGTTCCAACTGCAGTACAAGCTAGATAAACGTGAACTGGAGAAGAAGTTCGAGGAGAAAAAGCAAAGACTCGAGGAAGCTGCTGCAAAGAAAGTGGAGATGCTGGAGGAGGGCTTTCGACAGGCATTGCGGCACTACAGCTTACGCTACTACACAAAAGATGGTGTGTATACAAAGGATTGTGGATGTCCACTTTGGAACGATAGCTGTGAAATTAACGGAGGAGATGTGGATGCTGGCAGTGTACAACGCAAGAACGAAGAACAAGCCCTACGGCAGGTTCTGGTGTTACTGGGCCAATACGAAGAGATGAAGCTTGCGCGGGCCTTGATACTTGAAACTCTGAACCCAATTACAGATACTATTCCAGCAAAGGTAAGACAACAATAATGGAAAGAGAATCACTTCGGTGTTTGCTGTAAGAACCCAGTGGGCTTGTCGTTTGCTCAGCTTTCTAGTAAGGGCGCCCGTATTTCTGAATGTGGGCGCGATACGCAGTCACAAAGTGGTTGATAGCGTCGAAATCCATGTTCAGAGACTTCATGTACATGACAGCGTCATCTACCGACTGAAAACCCGTGCGCCACGACTCGAGTACGTTCTCCATGCAGGGCTCTCCAAATAAGTAGGGATTAGGGATTGACGGGGCTGGAGGCGTCTCAATCCCTTATTGATGAACGTACCCTTAATTGACAATATTATTGTCAACTTCAACTTATAAGATACTATAAAGATCCGGTGAGAGTCGAGGAGTAAAGCAGTCCTCGAAACTTCTCCCGGTGGGCGTTATACCGTGCCGGGGACCACAGCCACTCTCATGCTGGCATTTCCGATTTTGCGAACCAAGTCCAACACTCTTCTACTCAACTTGTTCACCCTCGTCATCCATGGCTACCTTAGACCCTGGTCTCTCGAACAAGGAGATCTGTTCGTTGATGTATCGAGACCAAACAAGCGGAGGAAGAACCTGCAACGGATGCAACACCTTCATCTTTCAGGACCGAAGTCGCGGCTATCATAACCTCATCTCGCATCTGCGGCGCCACCCAGACTATGAGCGAGTGCTGGAGCGTTGCGTTCGACAACGAATCCCCGTCACTATGGACATTGTTAAAGTGAATAAACGCTAAGAGAATGTCTTTAATCAACTGTCTTTATTGATTTTATCTCTCTCTACCGCTAACTTATGCTATCCTTACGAACGTGCTCAGTCCGAAGCAAAAGCGGTTGTGAGAGGAATGAATCCTCTCCCTCTTGCCTCCGGTTCCTCATCGCACAAATGGTGCCTCTCTCCAGAGAGACGGTACTAGCCAATCACAGCTTGGCTACGTACTTGTCAACTGACCACAGACTGTATCGTCACTTGATTAACCTTAGCTAAACTATAGCCTTAATTAACTCAAATACAAATCTGTTGGCTCAGTAGCCACTGAACCCATCTGGAGATCAGATGTGTCGGTTGCCTACCGACACAGCTGACTCCACAGAGGGTTCTCCTCTGCGCCTGGTCTCCCCAGTGGAGATCGGGCGCAACACTCCCACTAAGTGTCGATGGTAGTCTTTAGGTCTTTGACTCCAATGAGTTCGCGAAGCTTTGCAAACTGTCCTGTTGGTAGAGCTTTAGTTAAGATGTCTGCAGCCATGTCATCGGTCCGACAGTAATGTACATCTAACCTTCCTTCCTCTACTAAATCTCTTGTAAACAAATATCGTATTTGTATGTGCTTTGTTGCTTTGTGATTTCCTGCATTCTTTACTGTGCTTATGGTCGACTTGCTATCGCACCATACTTGCACTGGTTGCGTTTGAGGAAATCCCATTTCTCTCAGCAGATACCATAACCACTCGCTCTCCTTTGCTCCTTCACTTAGGGCAATTAGTTCAGCCTCAGCTGTCGAAAGAGAAACTGATGCCTGCTTACTGCTACACCATGAAATACTGGTTCCAGCCATAGTGATCACATACCCAGTAATCGACTTACGTTCTTTGGGTTGACACGCGAAGATTGCGTCTGTGTACACTTCATACGTCACCGTTCTCGAATTCCCATCAAGAAGGAGACCGTACGTTGACGTCCCTTTCAAGTATTTGAGCACTCTCCGTGCTGCCTCCCAGTGTGTGTGGTTGTAACACGATAGAAACTTACTTAGTTCTCTCACTGCGTTGGCAATGTCTGGTCTAGTTCCTCTCACTAGATACTGCAGAGACCCGACAAGCCCTCGGAAATCAAATTTCTGATCAGCTATTTCTTTAGCTGTCATTTCTGTCTCTGCTACTAGTTCAACTCCTCTGAGTTGTGGAGTAGATACTGGAGTACAGTCCTCCATGTTGAACTTTTTCAAGAGTTCGGTTACATACTTGTGCTGTGAAATGGTCATCTTTCGCTGTGCACGATTTCTACGGACCTCCATCTTCAGGATGTAGTGTATGTCTCCGAGATCTTTCATCTTGAATCTCGAAGATAGATCTTTCTTTAACTGGTAGATCAAACTCATGTCACGAGACATGATGGTAAGGTCATCAACATAGACCACCACAATTATCCAATGTTCTCCCACTTTTTGGACATAGATGCAATACTCCTTGTTGCATCGGACAAAACCTAAGCTCATGAAAAACTTGTGCAAGACTCTGTACCATATCTTTGGCGCTTGCTTCAGCCCATAAATGCTCTTTCTTAGCTCACACACTAGTCCTTCATGTCTAGCCTGTCTGTAGCCCGGAGGTTGATGCATGAACACCCGCTGTTCGCCTTCCATCGATCCATTGAGGAATGCAGTGCTAACATCCATTTGATGAATGTGACAATCCAAGATCGTCCCAATAGCCAGAACTAGCCGGAGTGATTCAAACCGCGCCACAGGTGCGTATACATCATCGCAGTCCACACCGTATTCTTGGTGATTTCCTTGTGCTACAAGTCGTGCTTTAAAGCGTTCGATTGTTCCATCCGCGTTGTACTTTACCGCGAGGACCCAATGGCATGGCAGTGCCTTTTGGCCTGGTGGTAAGCGTGTCAGCTTCCACGTGCCATTTTCTAGCAGCGATTCGTACTCTAAGTCTAGCGCTTGGCGCCACTGTTTTCTTTGTGCGCCAGTCAGATCTTCTTTTAGACTTCTAGGTACTGCTACATGATTGCTTAGCTGGTCCACAGCAATTTCCTTATCAATGTGGGTTTGAAAACACTTATAGTCTTCGTATCGTTCTGGACGTTTCCTTGTCCTTTGTGGCTTCGTTGATGCCTCCATAGGAGCTCTCTTTGCTCTCTGTGATTCGCGAGGAACTCCCACTGCTTCAGTAGTTGTCACTGATTTGCGCTTGACTCCCACTGCTTTGGACAACTTTTCCGTGCCTTGCTCGGCGACAGGAACTTTGGAAGTGACTTCCTCCGTTGTTGACATTTGATCTAGAGAGTCGATCTCTTCCAACTCAGCATCCGTCAACTTATCTGGATCCTTTCCTAAGGATATTAGGATGATTCCTGATGCATTTTCTGTGTCAAATGTCACTGATCTAGCGACCATAAACTTGTTGTTGTGCACATCCAGAAGTCAGAAACCCTTTTGTGTCTTCGGTGATTCCCAAGAATCTGCACTTTATGGCTCGTGCCGACAACTTCTTGTCTTTTCGGATAGCTTCTGGCACGTATGCAAAGCAGACACATCCCCATACTTGGAGCGTTCTTGCATCCGGGTGTGTTCCTTTCACTAATTCATACGGTGTTCGGTTCTTTAGGCGACTCATCGGCGTGCAATTCTGCACATACGTCATGTATTTGAGTGCCTCTGGCCACCACTTAGCCGGCATGTCTGCATCTTTTAGAGCGCACCGTACCTTTCCCATCTTGGTTTGGTGGTCTCTCTCAGCTGCTCCATTTTCCTCTGGACTGTATGGATTTGATGTTTGAAAGCTGATTCCTTTGCTTGTGCAATACGTTTTAAGTGCTTCGTTCACAAACTCCGTCCCGCCATCGGATCTGATGCGTGTTATTGTAAACTTTCCATCTCGTTCTAAACGTGTCAACAGTTCTTTTACTTTGACCTGCACCTCCGTTTTCTTGCGAAGGACAAATGTCCATCGCCACGATGTATGATCGTCAATGATACTGAGGAAGTATCGGATAGAGCCAACTGCTCCGTACACTCCGAGCTTTTTGATAGGACCGTTCGTGTCCATGTGGATAGTACTTATGGGACGATTGTCTCTCGTGCCCACCATGTTCCTGTAGCTCATCCTCCGCATCTTCATCTCTGTGCATGTGTGACAGAAGAATGGAACTTTGTGAGCGCAGTCCTGCTGTAACTAGGGAGCCCTGGTATCAGGTTGCTACTCATCACATCGATCAACTTGTCTCTGTTTAGATGTCCCAGTCTGACATGCCACTCAGTCAAAGCAGTCTTGACCTGTGTACAACCTGCCATTCTTAGCGGCTGCACAGGTCTTGTCTTTACTGCTGCACAGTATATCTGTCTGTCTCTAAGTGTACGACCTTGTACATAGTAAGCTCCATTCACAGCAATAGCCACAAATGCTAGCTTACGCTTCCACAGTACAAACTTGTACTGTCCATTTGCACTCTCAACAATTTGATAACCTTTCCTTTTTAGCCAGTACTCACTTAGTATGTTGGCTTTTGCCTTTGGAACTAATGCCATATTATCAAATTGAAACGGTTTAATACCGTCTGGACCCAAAAAATAGAGTTTAACAGAGCCAACGTGTGTATTGTTAAGTTTACTCCCTTCTCCGAACGTAAAACTAAACGTTTGGCTTGGCTGTTTGCGCACAAACAGCGACTCGTCGGCCGTTAATCCGTAGCCGCAGCCGGAGTCTAACACCCAATCACAACACGACACGTCAGTAACTGTTCGTTCAATCAGTTGTGGGTACAAAGCTCTTACCGTCTTCTCGATGTCGGTAGACGCCTTCTGGATGCTGCTGGAAGCTTCCGAGACTTTTCCGGTAAGCACCGGTACCTTCTTCGGTTCGAAGTCATCGACGTCGTCGTCGTCACTCATCGGCGTATCCGATACCACAGGCGATCCTGGGGTTGGGGGTGGAGATGCCATCAGCGCATCAATGTCGGCCTTGGCTTGTTCCGGTGTCAGCATGTTCCACAGTGGATCTTCTGCACGTGCCGCAGCAACAGGCGTTGGCTTGCTGGACGGCTTGACGAAAGCCGCGTCCACCGGAATCTCCACTCGGACTTTCTTTTTCGATCCGCCCTTTTGCTCTTCGCATGAGCAACACCGGTTTCCTTGGCCTTCTGGAAGATGTTGGATCGGTGACAGCCCCTGGCTTCGTCACGTTGCTTCGCAGGACAGTCCACCCTCCTGTGTGGCCTGTCGTTTGCGATTGTACCTTCCATCGCAGTAGAAGCACTCATCGCTCTTTGGAATCTTGCGCTTGCCCAAGCTGGCCCGGTTTTTCACGTGATGAACCGGTACTGCCGACATTGAAGTCATCGCTTGAATCTCGCTACTGCTCTTGTTCATGAACACGTTGCGTAGCATGGCCTCGACTTTGTCAAGGCAGAAGCCTTGAGCGCTGTAGTCGACTTGATTACCCCAATACTGGCTTGGAAACAGAGCCAGGACCTTCATGGCCGCAAACTGGTTGGGGATCATCGTCAGATTGCCCAGGGTTTCACGCGACTGGCGATTGACTCGATTACGCGCCTCCTTGACGCGCTGGATCAGCTCACCCACGGAGCTGAAATCCATCGACAAAGCTTTGTCGAACTCTGTAATCAGAGTGGCCATTCCTTGCGCGTTGGATTTGCCGAACGTTGTCTCCAGTCGTGCCCACGCGGCTGGCAGACTCTCTTCGTTGAAAGAGACGCGCAGCGCCTCAAGGTACGACCTTGGTAGCGTCTGACTTAACATCGACCGGATGTAGGCATCCTGGTCGGTCAGCACAACTTGCTGCCACTTGTTGGCCCGAATCGTTGCCTCGTCGCACCCGTCTCGGAGCGTTGGCACAATGCACTGCCTCTGCAGTAGCGTCTCGTACGCGAAAGCTGGCTCGTCTTGCCCCTTGACCACTGCGTCACGTCGTTGCGCAGCACTTTTCTGGCGCAGATGACCGATGATCAAATCCTTCCAGACACCGAATTGCTTCGGGTCGCTCGGGAAGACGAGCCTGTCGAAGGCGTTGCTGGCTGCGTTGCTGGTCATCACTTGGCACTCTCACTTGAAATGTTAAAGTGAATAAACGCTAAGAGAATGTCTTTAATCAACTGTCTTTATTGATTTTATCTCTCTCTACCGCTAACTTATGCTATCCTTACGAACGTGCTCAGTCCGAAGCAAAAGCGGTTGTGAGAGGAATGAATCCTCTCCCTCTTGCCTCCGGTTCCTCATCGCACAAATGGTGCCTCTCTCCAGAGAGACGGTACTAGCCAATCACAGCTTGGCTACGTACTTGTCAACTGACCACAGACTGTATCGTCACTTGATTAACCTTAGCTAAACTATAGCCTTAATTAACTCAAATACAAATCTGTTGGCTCAGTAGCCACTGAACCCATCTGGAGATCAGATGTGTCGGTTGTCTACCGACACAGCTGACTCCACAGAGGGTTCTCCTCTGCGCCTGGTCTCCCCAGTGGAGATCGGGCGCAACACTCCCACTAAGTGTCGATGGTAGTCTTTAGGTCTTTGACTCAATGAGTTCGCGAAGCTTTGCAAACTGTCCTGTTGGTAGAGCTTTAGTTAAGATGTCTGCAGCCATGTCATCGGTCCGACAGTAATGTACATCTAACCTTCCTTCCTCTACTAAATCTCTTGTAAACAAATATCGTATTTGTATGTGCTTTGTTGCTTTGTGATTTCCTGCATTCTTTACTGTGCTTATGGTCGACTTGCTATCGCACCATACTTGCACTGGTTGCGTTTGAGGAAATCCCATTTCTCTCAGCAGATACCATAACCACTCGCTCTCCTTTGCTCCTTCACTTAGGGCAATTAGTTCAGCCTCAGCTGTCGAAAGAGAAACTGATGCCTGCTTACTGCTACACCATGAAATACTGGTTCCAGCCATAGTGATCACATACCCAGTAATCGACTTACGTTCTTTGGGTTGACACGCGAAGATTGCGTCTGTGTACACTTCATACGTCACCGTTCTCGAATTCCCATCAAGAAGGAGACCGTACGTTGACGTCCCTTTCAAGTATTTGAGCACTCTCCGTGCTGCCTCCCAGTGTGTGTGGTTGTAACACGATAGAAACTTACTTAGTTCTCTCACTGCGTTGGCAATGTCTGGTCTAGTTCCTCTCACTAGATACTGCAGAGACCCGACAAGCCCTCGGAAATCAAATTTCTGATCAGCTATTTCTTTAGCTGTCATTTCTGTCTCTGCTACTAGTTCAACTCCTCTGAGTTGTGGAGTAGATACTGGAGTACAGTCCTCCATGTTGAACTTTTTCAAGAGTTCGGTTACATACTTGTGCTGTGAAATGGTCATCTTTCGCTGTGCACGATTTCTACGGACCTCCATCTTCAGGATGTAGTGTATGTCTCCGAGATCTTTCATCTTGAATCTCGAAGATAGATCTTTCTTTAACTGGTAGATCAAACTCATGTCACGAGACATGATGGTAAGGTCATCAACATAGACCACCACAATTATCAATGTTCTCCACTTTTTGGACATAGATGCAATACTCCTTGTTGCATCGGACAAAACCTAAGCTCATGAAAAACTTGTGCAAGACTCTGTACCATATCTTTGGCGCTTGCTTCAGCCCATAAATGCTCTTTCTTAGCTCACACACTAGTCCTTCATGTCTAGCCTGTCTGTAGCCCGGAGGTTGATGCATGAACACCCGCTGTTCGCCTTCCATCGATCCATTGAGGAATGCAGTGCTAACATCCATTTGATGAATGTGACAATCCAAGATCGTCCCAATAGCCAGAACTAGCCGGAGTGATTCAAACCGCGCCACAGGTGCGTATACATCATCGCAGTCCACACCGTATTCTTGGTGATTTCCTTGTGCTACAAGTCGTGCTTTAAAGCGTTCGATTGTTCCATCCGCGTTGTACTTTACCGCGAGGACCCAATGGCATGGCAGTGCCTTTTGGCCTGGTGGTAAGCGTGTCAGCTTCCACGTGCCATTTTCTAGCAGCGATTCGTACTCTAAGTCTAGCGCTTGGCGCCACTGTTTTCTTTGTGCGCCAGTCAGATCTTCTTTTAGACTTCTAGGTACTGCTACATGATTGCTTAGCTGGTCCACAGCAATTTCCTTATCAATGTGGGTTTGAAAACACTTATAGTCTTCGTATCGTTCTGGACGTTTCCTTGTCCTTTGTGGCTTCGTTGATGCCTCCATAGGAGCTCTCTTTGCTCTCTGTGATTCGCGAGGAACTCCCACTGCTTCAGTAGTTGTCACTGATTTGCGCTTGACTCCCACTGCTTTGGACAACTTTTCCGTGCCTTGCTCGGCGACAGGAACTTTGGAAGTGACTTCCTCCGTTGTTGACATTTGATCTAGAGAGTCGATCTCTTCCAACTCAGCATCCGTCAACTTATCTGGATCCTTTCCTAAGGATATTAGGATGATTCCTGATGCATTTTCTGTGTCAAATGTCACTGATCTAGCGACCATAAACTTGTTGTTGTGCACATCCAGAAGTCGAAACCCTTTTGTGTCTTCGGTGATTCCCAAGAATCTGCACTTTATGGCTCGTGCCGACAACTTCTTGTCTTTTCGGATAGCTTCTGGCACGTATGCAAAGCAGACACATCCCCATACTTGGAGCGTTCTTGCATCCGGGTGTGTTCCTTTCACTAATTCATACGGTGTTCGGTTCTTTAGGCGACTCATCGGCGTGCAATTCTGCACATACGTCATGTATTTGAGTGCCTCTGGCCACCACTTAGCCGGCATGTCTGCATCTTTTAGAGCGCACCGTACCTTTCCCATCTTGGTTTGGTGGTCTCTCTCAGCTGCTCCATTTTCCTCTGGACTGTATGGATTTGATGTTTGAAAGCTGATTCCTTTGCTTGTGCAATACGTTTTAAGTGCTTCGTTCACAAACTCCGTCCCGCCATCGGATCTGATGCGTGTTATTGTAAACTTTCCATCTCGTTCTAAACGTGTCAACAGTTCTTTTACTTTGACCTGCACCTCCGTTTTCTTGCGAAGGACAAATGTCCATCGCCACGATGTATGATCGTCAATGATACTGAGGAAGTATCGGATAGAGCCAACTGCTCCGTACACTCCGAGCTTTTTGATAGGACCGTTCGTGTCCATGTGGATAGTACTTATGGGACGATTGTCTCTCGTGCCCACCATGTTCCTGTAGCTCATCCTCCGCATCTTCATCTCTGTGCATGTGTGACAGAAGAATGGAACTTTGTGAGCGCAGTCCTGCTGTAACTAGGAGCCCTGGTATCAGGTTGCTACTCATCACATCGATCAACTTGTCTCTGTTTAGATGTCCCAGTCTGACATGCCACTCAGTCAAAGCAGTCTTGACCTGTGTACAACCTGCCATTCTTAGCGGCTGCACAGGTCTTGTCTTTACTGCTGCACAGTATATCTGTCTGTCTCTAAGTGTACGACCTTGTACATAGTAAGCTCCATTCACAGCAATAGCCACAAATGCTAGCTTACGCTTCCACAGTACAAACTTGTACTGTCCATTTGCACTCTCAACAATTTGATAACCTTTCCTTTTAGCCAGTACTCACTTAGTATGTTGGCTTTTGCCTTTGGAACTAATGCCATATTATCAAATTGAAACGGTTTAATACCGTCTGGACCCAAAAATAGAGTTTAACAGAGCCAACGTGTGTATTGTTAAGTTTACTCCCTTCTCCGAACGTAAAACTAAACGTTTGGCTTGGCTGTTTGCGCACAAACAGCGACTCGTCGGCCGTTAATCCGTAGCCGCAGCCGGAGTCTAACACCCAATCACAACACGACACGTCAGTAACTGTTCGTTCAATCAGTTGTGGGTACAAAGCTCTTACCGTCTTCTCGATGTCGGTAGACGCCTTCTGGATGCTGCTGGAAGCTTCCGAGACTTTTCCGGTAAGCACCGGTACCTTCTTCGGTTCGAAGTCATCGACGTCGTCGTCGTCACTCATCGGCGTATCCGATACCACAGGCGATCCTGGGATTGGGGGTGGAGAAGCCATCAGCGCAACAATGTAGGACTTGGCTAGTTCCGGTGTCAGCATGTTCCACAGTGGATCTTCTGCACGTGCCGCAGCAACAGGCGTTGGCTTGCTGGACGGCTTGACGAAAGCCGCGTCCACCGGAATCTCCACTCGGACTTTCTTTTCGATCCGCCCTTTTTGCTCTTCGCATGAGCAACACCGGTTTCCTTGGCCTTCTTGAAGATGTTGGATCGGTGACAGCCCCTTGCTTCGTCACGTTGCTTCGCAGGACAGTCCACCCTCCTGTGTGGCCTGTGGTTGCGATTTTACGTTCCATCGCAGTAGAAGCACTCATCGCTCTTTGGAATCTTGCGCTTGCCCAAGCTGGCCCGGTTTTTCACGTGATGAACCGGTACTGCCGACATCGAAGTCATTGCTTGAATCTCGCTACTGCTCCTGTTCATGAACACGTTGCGTAGCATGGCCTCGACTTTGTCAAGGCAGAAGCCTTGAGAGCTGTAGTCGACTTGATTACCCCAATACTGGCTTGGAAACAGAGCCAGGACCTTCATGGCCGCAAACTGGTTGGGGATCATCGTCAGATTGCCCAGGGTTTCACACGACTGGCGATTGACTCGATTACGCGCCTCCTTGACGCGCTGGATCAGCTCACCCACGGAGCTGAAATCCATCGACAAAGCTTTGTCGAACTCTGTAATCAGAGTGGCCATTCCTTGCGCGTTGAATTTGCCGAACGTTGTCTCCAGTCGTGCCCACGCGGCTGGCAGACTCTCGTCGTTGAAAGAGACGCGCAGCGCCTCAAGGTACGACCTTGGTAGCGTCTGACTTAACATCGACCGGATGTAGGCATCCTGGTCGGTCAGCACAACTTGCTGCCACTTGTTGGCCCGAATCGTTGCCTCGTCGCACCCGTCTCGGAGCGTTGGCACAATGCACTGCCTCTGCAGTAGCGTCTCGTACGCGAAAGCTGGCTCGTGTTGCCCCTTGACCACTGCGTCACGTCGTTGCGCAGCACTTTTCTGGCGCAGATGACCGATGATCAAATCCTTCCAGACACCGAATTGCTTCGGGTCGCTCGGGAAGACGAGCCTGTCGAAGGCGTTGCTGGCTGCGTTGCTGGTCATCACTTGGCACTCTCACTTGAAATGTTAAAGTGAATAAACGCTAAGAGAATGTCTTTAATCAACTGTCTTTATTGATTTTATCTCTCTCTACCGCTAACTTATGCTATCCTTACGAACGTGCTCAGTCCGAAGCAAAAGCGGTTGTGAGAGGAATGAATCCTCTCCCTCTTGCCTCCGGTTCCTCATCGCACAAATGGTGCCTCTCTCCAGAGAGACGGTACTAGCCAATCACAGCTTGGCTACGTACTTGTCAACTGACCACAGACTGTATCGTCACTTGATTAACCTTAGCTAAACTATAGCCTTAATTAACTCAAATACAAATCTGTTGGCTCAGTAGCCACTGAACCCATCTGGAGATCAGATGTGTCGGTTGTCTACCGACACAGCTGACTCCACAGAGGGTTCTCCTCTGCGCCTGGTCTCCCCAGTGGAGATCGGGCGCAACACTCCCACTAAGTGTCGATGGTAGTCTTTAGGTCTTTGACTCCAATGAGTTCGCGAAGCTTTGCAAACTGTCCTGTTGGTAGAGCTTTAGTTAAGATGTCTGCAGCCATGTCATCGGTCCGACAGTAATGTACATCTAACCTTCCTTCCTCTACTAAATCTCTTGTAAACAAATATCGTATTTGTATGTGCTTTGTTGCTTTGTGATTTCCTGCATTCTTTACTGTGCTTATGGTCGACTTGCTATCGCACCATACTTGCACTGGTTGCGTTTGAGGAAATCCCATTTCTCTCAGCAGATACCATAACCACTCGCTCTCCTTTGCTCCTTCACTTAGGGCAATTAGTTCAGCCTCAGCTGTCGAAAGAGAAACTGATGCCTGCTTACTGCTACACCATGAAATACTGGTTCCAGCCATAGTGATCACATACCCAGTAATCGACTTACGTTCTTTGGGTTGACACGCGAAGATTGCGTCTGTGTACACTTCATACGTCACCGTTCTCGAATTCCCATCAAGAAGGAGACCGTACGTTGACGTCCCTTTCAAGTATTTGAGCACTCTCCGTGCTGCCTCCCAGTGTGTGTGGTTGTAACACGATAGAAACTTACTTAGTTCTCTCACTGCGTTGGCAATGTCTGGTCTAGTTCCTCTCACTAGATACTGCAGAGACCCGACAAGCCCTCCAGGAAATCAAATTTCTGATCAGCTATTTCTTTAGCTGTCATTTCTGTCTCTGCTACTAGTTCAACTCCTCTGAGTTGTGGAGTAGATACTGGAGTACAGTCCTCCATGTTGAACTTTTTCAAGAGTTCGGTTACATACTTGTGCTGTGAAATGGTCATCTTTCGCTGTGCACGATTTCTACGGACCTCCATCTTCAGGATGTAGTGTATGTCTCCGAGATCTTTCATCTTGAATCTCGAAGATAGATCTTTCTTTAACTGGTAGATCAAACTCATGTCACGAGACATGATGGTAAGGTCATCAACATAGACCACCACAATTATCCAATGTTCTCCCACTTTTGGACATAGATGCAATACTCCTTGTTGCATCGGACAAAACCTAAGCTCATGAAAAACTTGTGCAAGACTCTGTACCATATCTTTGGCGCTTGCTTCAGCCCATAAATGCTCTTTCTTAGCTCACACACTAGTCCTTCATGTCTAGCCTGTCTGTAGCCCGGAGGTTGATGCATGAACACCCGCTGTTCGCCTTCCATCGATCCATTGAGGAATGCAGTGCTAACATCCATTTGATGAATGTGACAATCCAAGATCGTCCCAATAGCCAGAACTAGCCGGAGTGATTCAAACCGCGCCACAGGTGCGTATACATCATCGCAGTCCACACCGTATTCTTGGTGATTTCCTTGTGCTACAAGTCGTGCTTTAAAGCGTTCGATTGTTCCATCCGCGTTGTACTTTACCGCGAGGACCCAATGGCATGGCAGTGCCTTTTGGCCTGGTGGTAAGCGTGTCAGCTTCCACGTGCCATTTTCTAGCAGCGATTCGTACTCTAAGTCTAGCGCTTGGCGCCACTGTTTTCTTTGTGCGCCAGTCAGATCTTCTTTTAGACTTCTAGGTACTGCTACATGATTGCTTAGCTGGTCCACAGCAATTTCCTTATCAATGTGGGGTTTGAAAACACTTATAGTCTTCGTATCGTTCTGGACGTTTCCTTGTCCTTTGTGGCTTCGTTGATGCCTCCATAGGAGCTCTCTTTGCTCTCTGTGATTCGCGAGGAACTCCCACTGCTTCAGTAGTTGTCACTGATTTGCGCTTGACTCCCACTGCTTTGGACAACTTTTCCGTGCCTTGCTCGGCGACAGGAACTTTGGAAGTGACTTCCTCCGTTGTTGACATTTGATCTAGAGAGTCGATCTCTTCCAACTCAGCATCCGTCAACTTATCTGGATCCTTTCCTAAGGATATTAGGATGATTCCTGATGCATTTTCTGTGTCAAATGTCACTGATCTAGCGACCATAAACTTGTTGTTGTGCACATCCAGAAGTCGAAACCCTTTTGTGTCTTCGGTGATTCCCAAGAATCTGCACTTTATGGCTCGTGCCGACAACTTCTTGTCTTTCGGATAGCTTCTGGCACGTATGCAAAGCAGACACATCCCCATACTTGGAGCGTTCTTGCATCCGGGTGTGTTCCTTTCACTAATTCATACGGTGTTCGGTTCTTTAGGCGACTCATCGGCGTGCAATTCTGCACATACGTCATGTATTTGAGTGCCTCTGGCCACCACTTAGCCGGCATGTCTGCATCTTTTAGAGCGCACCGTACCTTTCCCATCTTGGTTTGGTGGTCTCTCTCAGCTGCTCCATTTTCCTCTGGACTGTATGGATTTGATGTTTGAAAGCTGATTCCTTTGCTTGTGCAATACGTTTTAAGTGCTTCGTTCACAAACTCCGTCCCGCCATCGGATCTGATGCGTGTTATTGTAAACTTTCCATCTCGTTCTAAACGTGTCAACAGTTCTTTACTTTGACCTGCACCTCCGTTTTCTTGCGAAGGACAAATGTCCATCGCCACGATGTATGATCGTCAATGATACTGAGGAAGTATCGGATAGAGCCAACTGCTCCGTACACTCCGAGCTTTTGATAGGACCGTTCGTGTCCATGTGGATAGTACTTATGGGACGATTGTCTCTCGTGCCCACCATGTTCCTGTAGCTCATCCTCCGCATCTTCATCTCTGTGCATGTGTGACAGAAGAATGGAACTTTGTGAGCGCAGTCCTGCTGTAACTAGGGAGCCCTGGTATCAGGTTGCTACTCATCACATCGATCAACTTGTCTCTGTTTAGATGTCCCAGTCTGACATGCCACTCAGTCAAAGCAGTCTTGACCTGTGTACAACCTGCCATTCTTAGCGGCTGCACAGGTCTTGTCTTTACTGCTGCACAGTATATCTGTCTGTCTCTAAGTGTACGACCTTGTACATAGTAAGCTCCATTCACAGCAATAGCCACAAATGCTAGCTTACGCTTCCACAGTACAAACTTGTACTGTCCATTTGCACTCTCAACAATTTGATAACCTTTCCTTTTAGCCAGTACTCACTTAGTATGTTGGCTTTTGCCTTTGGAACTAATGCCATATTATCAAATTGAAACGGTTTAATACCGTCTGGACCCAAAAATAGAGTTTAACAGAGCCAACGTGTGTATTGTTAAGTTTACTCCTTCTCCGAACGTAAAACTAAACGTTTGGCTTGGCTGTTTGCGCACAAACAGCGACTCGTCGGCCGTTAATCCGTAGCCGCAGCCGGAGTCTAACACCCAATCACAACACGACACGTCAGTAACTGTTCGTTCAATCAGTTGTGGGTACAAAGCTCTACCGTCTTCTCGATGTCGGTAGACGCCTTCTGGATGCTGCTGGAAGCTTCCGAGACTTTTCCGGTAAGCACCGGTACCTTCTTCGGTTCGAAGTCATCGACGTCGTCGTCGTCACTCATCGGCGTATCCGATACCACAGGCGATCCTGGGGTTGGGGGTGGAGATGCCATCAGCGCATCAATGTCGGCCTTGGCTTGTTCCGGTGTCAGCATGTTCCACAGTGGATCTTCTGCACGTGCCGCAGCAACAGGCGTTGGCTTGCTGGACGGCTTGACGAAAGCCGCGTCCACCGGAATCTCCACTCGGACTTTCTTTTTCGATCCGCCCTTTTTGCTCTTCGCATGAGCAACACCGGTTTCCTTGGCCTTCTGGAAGATGTTGGATCGGTGACAGCCCCTGGCTTCGTCACGTTGCTTCGCAGGACAGTCCACCCTCCTGTGTGGCCTGTCGTTGCGATTGTACCTTCCATCGCAGTAGAAGCACTCATCGCTCTTTGGAATCTTGCGCTTGCCCAAGCTGGCCCGGTTTTTCACGTGATGAACCGGTACTGCCGACATTGAAGTCATCGCTTGAATCTCGCTACTGCTCTTGTTCATGAACACGTTGCGTAGCATGGCCTCGACTTTGTCAAGGCAGAAGCCTTGAGCGCTGTAGTCGACTTGATTACCCCAATACTGGCTTGGAAACAGAGCCAGGACCTTCATGGCCGCAAACTGGTTGGGGATCATCGTCAGATTGCCCAGGGTTTCACGCGACTGGCGATTGACTCGATTACGCGCCTCCTTGACGCGCTGGATCAGCTCACCCACGGAGCTGAAATCCATCGACAAAGCTTTGTCGAACTCTGTAATCAGAGTGGCCATTCCTTGCGCGTTGGATTTGCCGAACGTTGTCTCCAGTCGTGCCCACGCGGCTGGCAGACTCTCTTCGTTGAAAGAGACGCGCAGCGCCTCAAGGTACGACCTTGGTAGCGTCTGACTTAACATCGACCGGATGTAGGCATCCTGGTCGGTCAGCACAACTTGCTGCCACTTGTTGGCCCGAATCGTTGCCTCGTCGCACCCGTCTCGGAGCGTTGGCACAATGCACTGCCTCTGCAGTAGCGTCTCGTACGCGAAAGCTGGCTCGTCTTGCCCCTTGACCACTGCGTCACGTCGTTGCGCAGCACTTTCTGGCGCAGATGACCGATGATCAAATCCTTCCAGACACCGAATTGCTTCGGGTCGCTCGGGAAGACGAGCCTGTCGAAGGCGTTGCTGGCTGCGTTGCTGGTCATCACTTGGCACTCTCACTTGAAATGTTAAAGTGAATAAACGCTAAGAGAATGTCTTTAATCAACTGTCTTTATTGATTTTATCTCTCTCTACCGCTAACTTATGCTATCCTTACGAACGTGCTCAGTCCGAAGCAAAAGCGGTTGTGAGAGGAATGAATCCTCTCCCTCTTGCCTCCGGTTCCTCATCGCACAAATGGTGCCTCTCTCCAGAGAGACGGTACTAGCCAATCACAGCTTGGCTACGTACTTGTCAACTGACCACAGACTGTATCGTCACTTGATTAACCTTAGCTAAACTATAGCCTTAATTAACTCAAATACAAATCTGTTGGCTCAGTAGCCACTGAACCCATCTGGAGATCAGATGTGTCGGTTGTCTACCGACACAGCTGACTCCACAGAGGGTTCTCCTCTGCGCCTGGTCTCCCCAGTGGAGATCGGGCGCAACAGACATGTTTGTCGATAAGGACTCCCGTACTACGCATGGTTGGATGAAACTTGTGGTGCTTAAGGATCTTCCATTTTCGTCAGTCGATGACGACGTGTTTCGAGAAGCGGTTAAGTACAACAAGATCAACTCGAAAACACTTCTCGCGCGAATGAAAAGCTGCGTGGAATTAATGGAACCTGCTATTATAGAAGAGCTCAAAAGTCAGCAATACGTGCTGATATTTGACGGTTTGACGGACTCTGCCCAGCATTCACTGGCCGTATTTGTGGCTACTAAGACGATGACTCGTTTCTTGGCTCTTTCTACTTTCGTGGACGAAACATCAATGTCAGCTGACGAGCACATTCAGTTCTTGGATATGATTCTGGACCACTACAAATTAGACCTGAGCAATCTAGTGGCGGTTGTGTGTGACAACATGAACACTAACTGTGCTATCTCGAAGCGGACGGGAGTTCCCATGATTGGTTGTGCCTCACACAGATTCAACCTTGCTGTGCAAGATCACATTAAAGCTTCCATGCCTTTAATAAAAAATCGCGACGCTTCAGCGCAAACTCAAGACGGTCAAGCGCATAGCCATTTTGAGAAGGAACGGTTGCAAACTCAAGCCTGTTCCGCTCCATGAAATCCGATGGAGTGGGGTGTTCCGACTTCTGCGTCGGTACGAAGAACTCCAGCCGTATCTACATCTTTTCGTCAACGACACGCAAGTCGAACGGGATCTTCCCAAGGACGTACCGGATTCAGACTATCGGCGCAAACCCATTGTCGACTTCTTGCCATCCGCAGAGGAACACGTTCAGATCATGCAGCTCTTGGAGGACCTGAAGATACTAGATTCGACAACGCAGAAGCTACAAACCGACAAAATCTCTTTGAGCCTGGTACGTGATATTTTGACGAGCTGTTGTTAGAGTTTCCAGAGATGAAGACACGCCTATCAACCGAAGCCACCATTATTCAGTCCAAGGACTTTGAAAGAGCTGTCGTGAAGGTACAAAATAATCAGGATTCTGTCCTAACCACCAAAGAAGCCGCAACGCTGGCTAGACTCATCCGCCCAGAAATTGTAGCAGCACGCGCTGCAAAATCTGCCAGTAAGAAGGCAAAACGGCGCCGTATCCAAGAAGAACCGGAAACCAACTTGGAGACATCAGGCAAAAAACGACGGCGTACAGGAAAAGAAGTGATGGAGTCGATCAACATTCGAGCTGCACTGCGCGTAAAGGAGGCATCAATATACTCGGATCTCACGTGGCTGCCAGCCACTTCGGTACAAGTAGAGCGTCTTTTCTCCAAGATTAAGTGCATGCTGGGGTATCTTCGGAAAAGCATCAGTCATGAGACGCTCGAGACCTTACTTTACCTGAAGATGAACTGGGACTTAGTGACGGACGAAGTGATTTCGAACGCCGTGAAACGCGCAGTTGAGGACGACAACGAAGAAGAAGCAGATCTCTAAAACCGTAGTTCTTAATCTGTAAGAAGTAGATAGAGACCCCCTTTTCAATAATTGCGTAAGTGCCAAATATTGAGATGGCCGCTCCCTCCCTTATTGTCCCCCTACAATAATACCCCTTTTTCAATAACAATACATTTTTGGAGACCCCTGTTCTCCATGTTGCTAGGATACTTGTACATTTTCTTGAATTGATCAGGAAGTGCCTTGACAATGGATTTATCGAGCGTGCGCTCTTCGTCTTCAGCGTTGTAGGCGTTCTTCTTGTGGTGGGAGCGCAAATGGCGACTTGTGGCATCAGCTTGTGTCGACAGCGCGTCGCTGGAAGCAATAAGGGAGGTCGCAGCCACGAGCAGAAGGAAAGCGAAACGCATCGTTGGAGTCAGGACTTGGAGTTGGTACTTCGGCTCTTGAGGGGAAATTGGGAACTGAAGGCTCACAGTGGAGGAGCTCCAGAAGTAGCAAATATTACCAGCAGACGAAGTACCATAGTACTAGTACATGGTACTGTTTTCTTACTTGTCTTCAATACAAAAACAATGCGTGATACTTGGGTTTTGCAGATCATGATGACATGTATTAGTGAAAGTATCTTGTAATTATCACAGATTACAAGGTACTTTACAAAACGTACGCACACATATCGACGAGGTAGTAGGTGGTGGTGGTTAACTTCACCTCAGTGAATTGGTGCCACGCTTACAGCACGTGGCAGCATGTTCTGGTGCTGTAGGTGTAAGCTGGTTTTGTACATTTTCATCTAGTATTAAATAAGTAATGCCTTGATAAGTCTACATGTAGGAAAGTTAAAATGCTTGTGCATGCTCATACATGTATGGTCTGTCAAGATCTCTGTAGAGGCCTAACTTTGCCCGTATACGGTACATCTTCTGTTGTGTTATTGTTGCGTGCTTTTCTGGTGCGGTACATGTACATGTACTGTTCTTTTAGACTGCCGAGAAATGAACGACCCTCCAACTGTTCGTTATACATGTACTGTATCTCATTTTCTTTAAGGAAAACCGAAATTAACATTCATAACGACTGAGGGCGTTGCAAGGGGCTACGTCAAGAACCTACTTGCAACATAATAATGCATGATATTGTACTTTGAAGCAGCAAGCTAAAAGCCCGAAATGTTTCAAATCACGTTGTATCACGTGCACACACGTCCCATCAAAGGATAAACGTACGGAGCAACGTGCACGTGTAAACATGAAAGCCCTTACGTGTACTTAGTGTTGTTAATGGAGTAGTTAATGATTGAAGCACACTAAATTTACGAACTCGTCGCACTCCGCAGCATTTCTACAACGGTGGTGGAAGCGCCGATCTCTCCAATGCTTTCACAAATCTTCACCCACGTATCGAAGAGAGCGCGTCCTCGCACTTGTGTCCCATAGAATAGCAGAAGGACTCCACCGTAGAAGATCGCCGATGGGCCCAAGTGGAGCAGTGAATTGTACTTTTCACTGTGAGTGGCTTGTCTTCCTTCCCCAACGAAAATTCTCTCGTGAACGGATAGCGACCAACATTTGAGATATTCCCGTCCGAATCCACCGAATTTTTTATATGCAAGTCGTTGGCGAACAATGGATCCATCTTGCTAGTCCGTGACAGCGGCCATCATCCTCTTGTGAAGAAGATTCGCATCAATTTCCCCTTTAGCTCGACGAGTAGTTTTCATGTCGACCCAGCTCTGCGAAGGCAAAATGAACGCACCGACGTGGTCTTCTTCAGCGGATTGTGGCACTCGTTATAGTCCATGTCGACCATGAGCTTAAACGGTTGGTCTGGATCAAAATCAGGATGTCTGGTAGAATGCAGCCACAACTGCACTCGTCAAAGCTCCAGCGAATGTAACGCCTTCACTTTTGCATTTGGCGAGGGTTTTGGCCATACAAGAAGGACTACCCATTGCGAAAGAAGCTGACGTCAGGTTGTGTACCGGTGGCATGGTGAAATCGTGTTGATCACTTCGGGTCGGTAGTACAGGCTTGAATTTCCGCACGAATTGGTGGAAGATCTTCTTTCGGAAGAGGGTGATGACGGTTTTCAGGAGATGTTTGGATAAAGAGCATTCTCGTATAGAGAAGCACGAAGAGGATATTCAACAAAATCCCTCGTCTCAAGATCCTGTAACAGTATGAGGCTGAATGTTGCAGAATCGACGGCAGTTAATGGCGTATTGATTGACGCGGGCGACAAGAATGCTCGCCGGACGTCTCATGTTGAAGATACTGACGGTGCGCGACGATCGACGGCTGATTCAATGAGGGAGCAACGACTGTAGGTTAGCAACGACGCACGCGATTGGTGAACGTCCGGAGAGTAACGGAGATCTCGGGTGGAGAAGAACGCGTCCACTGGGGTGAAGCCAAAGAACGACTGGACGGAGAAGCGAGGAAATAGCACGCTGTGAAGCGGGTTAGTTGAGAATTTGCGACGACGACGAGACGCGGGTCGGAAATTGCAGTGGCGACGACGAGCCTGTGAAGTGACCTCACGGTGACGGACGAAGGACGAAGGAAGCGGGTAAACGAACGGGCGAAGTTGAACGTACGAGAGGAAGCTCGAGTATATTGAATATAAATAGGAACGAAGTTCCGGCGCAGGTGAACTGAGCCCTTACGGTGTTGAAGTGTTTTGCATTGAGTAAGCGAAAAGAAGCCCTACAATAAAGAAGAACCCGGCGTGACAGCGCAGCGCAGCATTGTCAGCTGTACGCCCCTAACGGACAAGAGCAATTGGGTTCGTCACATGGTGGTCATCCAGGGGCTTCTCGCAGAAAAACGAGCACTAAGAAAACGAAAAACGATGGGAACGAAAACAGCGACACTGGTAGCGTCGACTAAAACCGCACGAATGACACGCGGTAGGAAGACCAATCCGGCAGATGTCGAAACGAAGAACGAAGATAACGATGAGGACAGACGAATGGAAGCGTCGGTGAATGTGGAAACGCGACCAACACTCGACGACACTGGTCTGGCGAGTCGGAGCGGAATAGTTGAAACCACCAGCGATGCTGCAACGGAGCCTTATGAGGACAACTCCGACGAAGTACCCGAGCCGACCGAAGATGAACTGAAGGCCTTGGAACGTACTGTGAAGCGACTGAGTGAAGTAGTAGCGAAAGCAGATACGGGACGAGGAACGACCGTCTCCCACCGGATGCAACGACTGGCCGAAAGTCTTCAGCAATTGACGACACATGTAGTGAATCCATCCATGGATGCACAAACGACTGACGTCTAGCAGCTTTTAGCACACTTGTCCTTTGTCTTGTCTTCCTGCTCCTTGTTGTTGTGCAGGTACTCCAGCGTCTCCTTGGTGCGTCGAGTGTTCTCGTTCTCCAGAAAGAGGTAAGAAAGGAATAGACTTGTTGTGTAGAAGGTAAATTCCAAAGTAATATTGATTGTAATTAGGAGGAAAGCCTCGGGCACAAAACCTCCTTTAGGCTGGACCCATCGATCAAGATGGTCACTGGCCTTCCTGTCACTCAACCGTGACGGAACCTGACACAGGCGAAAGTTCTTCTCCGGGAAGTCTCCAGAACCCGTCGGCTCAAACTCCCCCGGAACTAAGCCTCCGTGTCACTGCCAACATCAGCCCTTGGCCGAATCACATTAGACAGTACTTCCGCTGGCTTCGGCTTTCGTCCGATCTTCTGCCAACGTTTTGCGCTGCTCAACCACAGCTTCATTACCCTGGCTCATGGCCACGCACTGCTTGACCACAGTGTCAATTTCCTGGCTCTTGGCCACGCACCGCTTAACCACAGTGTCAATATCCTGGCTCTTGGCCATGTACTGCTTGACCGCAGTTTTATTATCCTGATGCACTGCTTGACCCCAGTGTCAACATCCTGGCTGTTAGCCATGTACTGCTTGACCGCAGTTTTAGTATCCTGGCTCTTGGCCAGACGCACGCTTCGACGCTTTACCACGCCTTGACCATCGTGCGGACGCTCAACCACGCCTTCCTCTGTGTTCTGACGCTCCTTGGCGCCCTCAACATCCTTCACCCCGAGTCCCGCTCGCAACTTTTCGAATCGCTGCGGGCCCAGTGCCTTGGTGAACATGTCAGCGACGTTATCCTCCGTCGAGACGTATTCGATGTCCACCTTGTTCTTCATCACCAGCTCCGCAATTTTCCGACTCTTCTTAGCGTAGCGCTTCACGCCGTCGAAATTACCGGCGTCGGAACAAACTTTAATAGCCGCTTGATTGTCCATCAGCAGCTTCGCAACCTCTGGCTTGAACTTCAGCTCCTTGAGCAGCTTCCTCGCCCAAAGTAAGTCCTCCACACATGTACTTGCAGCCACCAACTCTGACTTGCAGGTATCATCCGTCACGGACGCTTGCATCTTGCTTTTGAATCCAAAGCTGTGGCCATTCAGCTGAAGCACGTAGCCAGTAACCGATCGTGACGTATCTGGGCAGTTCGCATGGTCCGCATCGCAATATGCTCTCACTTGTAAATCCTCGTTCAAGTCCGAGTCATTCACCACGTAAACCAGCCCATACGTCCTTGTACCCTTCAGGTACCTCAGCACCCTTTTGGCAGCCGCAAAGTTCTCCTTTGTGTAGCTTCCTGTATGTCGACTTAGGTTCCGCACCGCATTAGAAATGTCCGGGCGGGTACACGTCACAAGGTACTGCAGCGCACCAACCAACTCCTGGTACTCCAAGTTCTTATCATTGATCTTGCTCTCATCCCGCTCAATTGGCAGGACTTTCTCGTTGTGCTGCTGCGGCGACCTCACCGTCTTCGCATCCTTCATCTGGAACTTGTGCAGGATCTTATCAATGTACGCCGTCTGCGAAATGCACAGCTTCTTCCCAGGCACGTAATCCACCTCCATACCCAGTAAGTAGTGCACCCGTCCCATGTCCTTCAACGCAAACTCGTCGGCCAAGTCCTTCTTCATCTTGTCGACGTCGCAGCGAGTTCCAATAATTAACATGTCGTCCACATACACGGTCACCATCAAGAGCCGTCCGTCAATCCACTTGTAGTACAGGCCCACGTCGAACACACTTCGCTTCATGCCAAGCTTCTCTAGGCGCTTGTGCAGAGTCAGATACCATAGTCTAGCAGCTTGTTTCAATCCGTACAGACCCTTAAGCAGGAAACACACCCTGCCAGTTCCGTCGTCGAACTCCGTAGGCTGCTCCACGTAAATCTTTGCACCATCCATGTTGCTGTTCAGGAATGCCGTCTCAAAGTCACCTTGATCGACCTCCAGTCCAAGCAACAGAGCCAGCAAAAGCACAATCAACATTGTCATCCATCGTACTACAGGTGAGTATGTCTTCCAGTATTCATGTCCAAATCGTTGTTCATATCCATGTACGACCAGTCTCGCCTTGTAGCGCTGCACTCTGCCTTGCTCATCACGTTTCACCTTCAGGACCCACTTGGTAGTCATGACCTTGATCCACCGTCCATCGTCGTCCTTAGGGCGATTCACCAGCTTCCAGGTTCTGTTCTTGACCAAAGACGCGTACTCCTTCTTGAGCGCATCTTCCCAGTCCTTCCACTGCGGCGAATCCATTGCCTCTTCGACGTTGGCCGGGTCTTCAACTTCAGCACCCATTAGCAACTGGTAGTTACTAAGCCTTACATTTTGTTGTCGCACTCGGTTGGACCTTCTCACTGGTTGTTGTTGCTGGTTCGCAGCACGCTGCCGTCTCGCTCTTCGTCCAGCAGCTCGTCCAGGTCTAACTTGTACAGGTTCTTCTACGAGTTCATCTCCGTCCGACTCACTCGACGAACTTTCCACATTGCAATTGTCGTCATCTGCCATGGACTTCTCATTCACGTCGTCCGGCAAACTCTCCTTCACTGCACGCATTTTTCCTTCATGCAAATGCTCTTCTGCCACAAATTCAACCGGAAGAGGCACAAACGGAATGTGCTGATACGTCTTGTGCTGTCCAGCTAGGAGCGAGTCCAGGTACTTCCTGCTTACTGTCACGTCTTCACGAAATTTCACATCTCGCGCCTCCACAATCCTCCCAGTCCTCAAATGCAATAGTCGATAACCTGGTGAGGTGTGTGCGAATCCCAGCAATAACGCCGGGTCAGCCTTCGGGCTAAGCTTATCCTTGCGCTTCGGCACATACACAAATCCAATAGCACCACAGACACGAACCTTGGTCAAGTCCGGCTTCTTGCCGTACAACTTCTCCGATGGGGTCAGTCCGTTCAGTGCCTTGGTCATGCTCATGTACTGTAACACCTCAGGCCACAACTTGCTCGGCATGTTCGCCGCCTGCATAGATGTCCGAGTCTTGTTGGCCAGTACACCGTTCAGCTTCTCCACAAGCGCGTTCTCCTCGGGTGTGTATGCGTGAGTTGGCACAAAATCAATGCCGTGCTCCTCCAGAAACTTCTTGAGCTCCGTGTTCACGAACTCACCACCGCCGTCGCTTGAGAAAGTCTTTATCCGATGACCTTGCGCAATCAACTTCTTCATCAGCTTCATCGTGTTCGCGTTGGCATCGCTCTTATTCACAATCGGATAGCACCACTTATACCGTGAGCCCTCGTCATGTATCAACTGAAAGTAGCGAATGCCTCCAGACCCAGGTATGTACTTGCCCATGTCACATGTATCCGACATCAGACGTTCGTAGTTGACCGTCGTCCTCTTGTTCTTTGCGCTCTTCTTGTAGCTCATGCGCCGTCGCTTCGCTGACATACAAGTCAAACACTGGAACGGCTTCTTGAACAACTCCTCAGGAATGTCCATGCCGTCAACCAACTTCTGGTCCACCATAGCCTTAATCGCGGCCACATTCAAGTGTCCCAAGCGCTCGTGCCACCGCATCAGCGGACTGGCATCGGCGTTCAACGTTGTCATTACCATGTCATCCGGCAATCCAGCTTCCAACCAGTAGTGAGAGCCACGCTTCACGAACTCTAGTCGTCCAATAGCAGAATCCAACCAACACTTGCGAGGCGTTACTTCAGCCGAACTGAACGAAGGCGTCCAACCCTCACTCAGCTTGCCTAAACTTATCAAGTTGACGCTCCCCGCAGGCGAGAATTTCACATCCTGTAACTCGACTTCCACCATCTTGCCGTTCTTGTCCGGCAGGTTCAGCTTCACCGTCCCACACATTACACCTTTTGTGATCTCACCAGTCCAGACCTTGAACGTTGCCTTCGACTTCTTTACGCTCGAGTACAAGTTCTTGTCGACACATACATGCGTCGAACTCCCGCAGTCCAGCATCCACGCGTTTCGATTGCCTGCGCCGTCGACCTTCGCCACCATTCCAACCATGGGAAAGTTTCCGTCGTCTTCATCATCGTCGTCGCTGCTGCTGCTACTTGCATATCGTCGTATAATTTCTGGTGCATTCTCGTTCAGGATTAGCATATTATTCTTCACACCTGGTTTGTCTTCATTCTTTGACTTCTTCTTCTTCTTGTCCTTCCTGTCGGTCGCCGACTTCTTCTCGTCGCTCTCGACCTTCTTGGACTGATTCAAATAGTGCCAGCACTGCTGCTTGAAGTGTCCAGGCTTGCCACAGTGGAAACACTTGCGTTTCTTCCACGCTCCCCCGCTCCGCTCGTTCCTTTTCGTTTTCTCTCCAGCAGCAGGCGTAGCGCACATCACTGCTTGTGGCTCACCAACTTCACCGCGCATTGCTTCAGCCATTCGAATCCTCTCATCCTTTGACCTCAACGCGTTCGTAAACTGCTGCAGCGTCAGCGGCGTTCCCTGCCTTGCCGGCAAGTCGAATTGCTCCACGAGCTCTGGATGCGACAGCGTCACACCCATTGTCAATACTCTCAACATCTCCTCCTCGTCCACTACGTGAGTTGCTCCCATGCTGCCAATCTGCTGCCGAAGTCTGTTCATTGCCGTCAGGTACTCGGTCAGCGGCTGGCCTTTCACGTGCTTGGTATTGTAGAGTTGCGCCCGCAGCATCGCCACGTACGAATAGTCTCTCTGCGTCTTATCAGCCGTGATGGTATCCCACATTGCCTTTGCGGTATCCATCGAGCAGATCTTGTTTACTTCGTCGTCTTGACACCCGCGTAATCCTCGCAGGATCGCAGCCTTAGCAAGTCGGTTTCTTTTGTCGAAAATTGCTTGTTGGTCTTGATCGTTGGCGTGGCGGGTTTCCGTTCCGGTCACGACATCCCACGCTTCACGTTCTTCCAGATACAACTGGAGTTCCACCTTGTACAGCTCGAAAGTCCCCTCAAACCTTGGGGCCTTGGAGCTACCTCGAATCACTGGTTGAGCAGCAGCCATGTTATCCCGTTGCAGTCTTAGTCGTAACTTATTTACTCGATCACAGCCAAGTAGAGCTTGGGCTCATAACCTAGCAGCTTTTAGCACACTTGTCCTTTGTCTTGTCTTCCTGCTCCTTGTTGTTGTGCAGGTACTCCAGCGTCTCCTTGGTGCGTCGAGTGTTCTCGTTCTCCAGAAAGAGGTAAGAAAGGAATAGACTTGTTGTGTAGAAGGTAAATTCCAAAGTAATATTGATTGTAATTAGGAGGAAAGCCTCGGGCACAAAACCTCCTTTAGGCTGGACCCATCGATCAAGATGGTCACTGGCCTTCCTGTCACTCAACCGTGACGGAACCTGACACAGGCGAAAGTTCTTCTCCGGGAAGTCTCCAGAACCCGTCGGCTCAAAACGTCAACGCTAATGAAGGACGGGATGGAGCTAGGGGACGCGCTAGTAGTCGAGTCGACGAAGCGGAACCAGTACCGGTAGTGGCAGAACGAGCATTGCCACCAGTTCGATCCGGAGGATACGAAGAAGATGAAGACCAGCTACATGACGATGACGACGAACGAAATTCACGTCGCCGACGACATGATGATGCTGGCAATCGACGAAGAGTACCGCAGCCACCTCGGCAAAACTTGGTATCACGAGGCAAAAGGCAACAAACGGATCATGAACTCCGCAAATCTCGTAAACGACGGGATCCTCGGCAAAACTTGGTATCACGAGGAGGAGAACAAACGGATCGCGTACTCCGCAAATCTCGGAAACAACGAGATCCTTGGCAAAACTTGGTATCACAAGGAGGGGAACAACGAACGGATCGCGTACGCTACAAGACTCAGAAACAACGAGCACCTCGGCAAAACTTGGTATCACGAGGGAAAAAGCGACGATCAGATCGCGTACGTACCGGTACTCAGAATCGTCGACATGATGATGATGATGATGATGATGATGATGATGATGATGATGATGATGATAACGGTAAGTATGATGATGAGGATGCTGACGATGAGTATGATGAACGCAGATCGCGACAACGAACACGGGGCCAAGAACACCATCAGGAACGTGGACGACGCAACCACAATGAAGAACACCGTGAAGAACGATACGAACGACGTCAACAGGAGCGACGACCACGCTCTCAACAAACGGTATCAGACGACGACTATTCTGATGGAGGAGGAAGCTCCGGGAGAGACAGCTCTGATGATGACCGACGCGGACGGCGCAGTTATTCTGATGAAAGTGATGAAAGCAGCAGTTCCAGTAGCGGAGCAAGCTCCAGCGGAACGGGTGGATCTGAAGAGGACGCGTATGTAGCACGACGACGGGTCCGACGATCACCACGACATGAAAGGCGTCATGGACAACGCGAGCGACGTGAACGATACGGGCGACGCAAACGAAGAGAACCGCATCGACGTCAGCGACCACGGAACATTAAGGATTTGGAACTACCGAGCTTCACGCCGACACCGAGAGCTTCAGTATCGACGTGGATTGATCGGGTGGATCTGGCTTTGAAGGGAGCAAAGGAATCAGGACGTGGCGAATGGTCGGATCGCTCACTGTACTTTATTCTTGGCAACAAATTAATGGAGAGTGCTGCACGATGGTGGGTGAATATGGATCGAAGAATGCATCAACGGGATCGTACCAGGACGAAGCTGAAGGTAGCCTTGTTGAGACGATATGGACCCCGGATTGACAAATCTGCTGCCGAAGCTCGAGTGAATGCGCGCTATAGGTTTCACAAAGAACCGTATGCCGATTTCGCGGCAGGATTGCGAGAAGCTGCAGACCGAAACGAAGTTAGTGAACGAGTGTTTTTAGCACAGTTTTACCGATGTTTGGAGCGTACTGTGCGACAGCTAGTGAAGCAGCCGCCTGTACCAACGACCTTAGAAGAAGCGGTCGAGAAGGCCACGGAAATCGATGATCCTATGGACTACGTGACTGGAACACAGCCGATGAATCCGGACACACAGACTCAACCACCTGGGGATGGTAGTAGAATGGTGATCATTCCTGGAGTCGGCACGCTGGCTATACCTGCGGATGGAACTCAGAACGTGGAGGAAGGAAAGACGACACCAACTGGACAACCAAATGCTTTAGCGGTGTGCACGAATCAACAGGGAGTGTATAATAGGCCGGCTGGAGTGTACGAGTTACCACCGGGACAAAAGTGGAATGGTCGATTCTGGGCTGTACCTGGGAACGCTGGCAAGAAACGAGTTGAGAAACAGCGAGCGAAGTCAAAGTCCAAGACAGATGCAAAACCGCAGAAAACGAAGAAGGCGTCCAAACGAGTAGCGACTGATTCTAGCAGTGAGGACGAGGTGAAGGAAACTCGGACGAAACGACCCAAAGTGATGACAACGCCGACAACAGCAGCTACGAAGATGGTGGCCGCTGAGGACCGATTGCACGGAACAACGAGAATGGTGGAAGCGCGACGAGAACGAGGAGATGCGAAGAACCGGCCGTGTTTCCACTGCGGACAAAACACTCACTGGTCAGCGCAGTGTCCGAATGAACCGAAGTGCTACGCGTGTTATCAGAGAGGGCATTTCGCTAGAGACTGTCCCAATCCCGATGCGAAAAAGCGGAACGACGCATACCTGAAACAGCGGGCTGAGGAGACGAAGAAGCCGGCGGAAAACGATGCCCGGGCGTAGTGACGGAGATACAGCGTCCGGATCAGCAAGCGACTCTCCGACCGAAAAACACCGAGAATGACGATGAACCTAAGAGAGTTGAGATGCCGACGGTGGTGATGAAGGATGACGGAGTGCCGCGAACGATAAAGAGAATGATGGATGAACGAACGGAAAGAGATGAGGAACGAGCAGCGATATATGTGGCAACGGTGCGACCGGCGATGGCTTCAACGAGGTACCGGTGTATCCGATTGGAAGGAATGACGGAAGTGTTGATCCCTGAAGTGACAACGACAACGAATACAGACACTAGCCAACCCGGGGACACAGGAAAAGCGGTGAGTGATGACGCAAACGATGAAATACCAGCCAGTCGCACAAACACTGGAATAACGCCGAAAGAGACCAGCGGTGACGTGCTGCGAGCAAAGAATATTGCGAATGAGGCCTTGATTGATGCAGTAAGTAGCTTTGAAAGTGGAGAAGGCGCGAATGTCGGTGGGAAAGCACCAACAGAACACGAACCGATCGAAACTGGAGAAGGCGGATGGTCACACGAGCATGGTGAGAACGAAGTTGGTCAAACTGGAGAAGGCGCGATTCATTCTGAACCGGACGGCGAAGAACGAGCAACTAAACGACGACGAGTGACGACTGAACGGAGACTGCGACGACGAACAGCACGACGAGCGGCTCGACAGCGTCGAAAAGAGAAACTCGATGAACGGCAGTCCGTCAAGACCAATCAAGAGGCGAAACGAGAGCGGGTGCTGCAAGAACGTCGGAAGCAAGCGAACATTGCACTAAAGAAGCTGACGGAACGGCGAAAACTACGAGGAGAAGCACCACCGACGACGGAACGGATGGAGCGTGAGCAATCTGTCCCTGTGAAGTTAGTGAAACAACTGACGAAGCGTCCCTCAACCTCTATGGCGATTTGTAGTGGGTCGTGGTGTGAAAGCCCAACCATGCCCACGCAATGCAGTCGGGTACGACAACAATGTTGACCGGCATCATGTGGTTGCAGTCAGCCACATTGATGTGGCTCAGAGGACAATGGCGTTGAAGTTGAGCACCTACTGTTAAGTCATTGTGGTTTAACGCTCTACCGGCTGTTCTCCTGAGTTGTTCGTCTACCCAAGCTGGCACAGTTGAAGTTTTATCGTATAGAATACCATCACTAGGACGCTGGTGATGGTAGTGTAGCGTAGCAAGTCGGGATACATGTTTTAGTTTTCTCAGTTTTCATTTTTGACAGCTCGTCGACAGCTCAATACACTCGGCGATAATACTTTACAGGAAGTGCCAGCTTCCTTCGAGTGTCTTTGGGTTTTCTTTCGAGCGCTACCTACTACAAAGAATTCTTTAGCAGTTAAGGCCAAAGATGACAAGAACAACACGCAACACCCCGACTCTTCCGACACCAGCTACGGCAGGTTCTTCTGGAAGTTCGACTGTACCGATGGCTTTGTTCATGCCACTCGCTGCTCCGCAGTTGAAGAGCACTTCGCATGCCGCCTTAGTGCGGTGGCGGAAACTTCGACGCGAGTACGAGGACGAGGTGGCGATGAGATGCAATAACGACACGGATAAAATGGCGGAGGTGCTTGTCAGTGTGAAGAAGTCGTTCGACAAGCGACTTCTTGGAGTTTGGTGTGACTTCGACTGGAATGTCAACGTTGATACCGTCAGTGATGATTTCATCCTGACAAAAATTGACGAAATCATTTCGTCAGTCAAGAACAACTCTGTTCCAGACGTCGCGACTGTGTTCAAGACAAATGTAACTATCGACATGACCGAGAGCGACGTAAAAGAGCGAATAATGCAATTTTTGCTCGAAGCAGAGAATTCATAGAGGAACAAGGTTGGCAGAGTTTTCACCGGAAACGAAGGCTCCCGTCTGAAGTGCAAGTTATTGATGGAGTCACTCCAACCGCGCAGCTTGCGTGACGAGGTGACAACCACAGTCAAGTATCAGGCTAGAGTGGCCAAGGATTGTGAGAAGGAGCTGTTCAAGCTCATACTGGCGAAAGCATTTGAACAGGACCGTGACTTTCAGCGTCGTAAACGCTCACGGACGAAAGACCAGAGCGACCGCAAGAGGAAAGACAACACGAACGACAGTGAATCGCCCCAACCTCGGCTTAAACACCGGAAAGTGGAAAAGGTTAACGGCAAACAGCCTGCTAAAGCTGCTTCCTGGAAGCAGAATAATGGGAAGGCAGTAGACTCTAAGCCGCCAACCGGTGGGTGCCTCAAATGTAAAGGGGACCACTGGCTCACTCGGTGTCCAAGTGCAACTAAAGACGAGAAGAAAGTTCTTTTGCGTGAGATGCATGAACGCCGCGACAGTAATAAAGGCTCGAAACGCCCCAAGACTGAGGCGTGAAGGTTGAAGCGCATCAAGGACTGTCTCTTGGAACACGACAAGATTATTGTCCTCGAAGAGAGACTGTCCATGCCCTATTGCGCGGATACTGGGGCCGAAAAGAGCATCATCAGTGCTCGCAATTTGATGAAGCTTCAGAAGTTGGGTGGTCTTGTGAAAACCACCACGCTGACTAAACCCACTATTTGCAAGACTGTGGGCGGGCACACGATTCAATCCAAGGAATCTGTGCAATTACAGATCATGATCCATACTGCGACTGGGCCTGTGAGACCCGTTAAACCGTATGAGGTTCTAGTGATTCAGGAGAATGAAGATGAGTTTATCGTGGGCGAGGATATACTTAACGATTTGGGTATCAGCATCGATAGGCAGCTGGAGCAGTTAGCTGAACAAACCTCAGCGAATGACGACGATCCTATAACAGTTGAAAACGACTTCTGCAGTGGTTGCACACCTGACCGAGAGGTCCGTCAGGCTGTTGAAGGAATGATTGCTACAGCTCTTGAGATTGGTTTCCCGGTCGAAAAGGAAGACAAACTGCGCACAATTGTCTACATGTACGATATTTGGAGGCTTCGTCTTGGACCAGATCCACCGGCAAAGGTGCCACCACTCGAAATACGATTGAAGAAGGGCTCTACCCCATTTCGATGCAAGCCGAGAGCGTATCCACCTCACATAAGAAAGTTTCTACGGGAGTTTAATGAGGAGCTAGTACGATTGGGGTGGGTGTACGAAAATTCCTCAAGTCGATGGGCCTGTCCAGCGTTGCCTGTCAAGAAGCCTGGCAAGGACGAGCTACGACAGACAAGTGACTATCGACCGCTGAATGCCATGACGGAACCCATTGCAGGCGTGATGCCTATCTTACAGGTGATTACAGAGCACGTGAAAGACATGCTGTTCTTCGGTTTATTCGACTTCATAAAAGGATTTTGGCAGCTTCCGTTGGCAAAGGCAAGTCAGGAATTGCTGAGTTACATGACAGATGCAAAAGTGTACACTCCAACTCGCGTCCCTCAAGGATGCAGTGACGCAGCGCTGCACTTTCAACGAACTATGGAGAGTTGTTTTGAGAAGCTGCTATACAAACATCTACTGATTTGGATCGACGACTTACTGCTGTACGCGAAAGACGTTGACACATATCTGGAGAAATTGGAGGAACTGTTTACACTGATGAATGACTTCGGCCTCAAGTTGAGCGCCTCGAAGTCGTCTCTTTTCCAACGCTCGGTGAAATGGTGCGGTAAGATCATAGATGGCGAAGGAGTTCGTCATGACCCAGGACGAGTTACAGTACTGCGTTCAATGCCGTTACCCACTACTGCCGGAGACCTACAGCAATTCCTCTGTGCGTGCAATTGGTTACGTGACAGTCTTATAGGCTATGCTGGAAACGTGAAAGTGCTGCAGAAGCGTCTTGATGTGACTCTGGGATCAGGTAAAAGGACGAAGCGTGCTGCAGCACGACTACCAGTGGAGTTTACTGATAATAAACGCGATGCATTCGCTAGAGTAAAGGAGTGCTTGGCGAGTGCTGCTATGTTGGCGCACCCCAGCAATGACGGAGTACTGTCGGTGTTCACAGATGCTTCTGACGAAGCGTGGAGTGTTATCGTGACGGACGTTGAACAATGGAGGAACGACAAAACGGTTGCATCACAGAAGCATCGACTGTTGCATTGCCTTAGTGGGACGTTCTCAGGTTCACAAGAAAACTGGTCCGTCATTGAGAAAGAGGCATTTGTCATTGTGGCAGCTTGTGATAAGCTACCACACCTTCTTCTCCGGCCAGCAGGTTTTCGTCTATTCTGTGACCATCGCAATTTGATACACGTTTTCGCCCCCGATGAAACAGTGAAGAAGCACATACGAGGAAAGTTACTTCGCTGGGCTATGAAACTTGGAGAGTTCCGCTACGAGATTCATCACATCGCCGGCGAAGACAACGTCTGGACTGACATGGTATCCCGATGGGCACGCCCAACAACGACACTCAGCGTGCGTCGAGTGACGACTCGCAGACAGCAGCAACAAGAACGGTTACAGCTGCGACCTCTCGACGATGACAATTTTGTTTGGCCCACAATGGACAGCATATCGGCTGCCCAGCAGCAGTTTAGCAACCTGTCTGAACGGAGAACTTTGGATAAAGGTGACGACGGGGTGATACGAAGAGACAAGCGCTTGTGGATCCCTTCAGAGGCTGTAAACCTTCTCCGTCGCTTGTGTATCATTGCACATTGTGGCCCAAGGTCACCGAGGTCGAGATGCTATGTTGGCGCATCTTGGCCGCATCTTTCACATACCTCACCTTCGAGAATGTGTGGACAAGTTCTTGGCGAGCTGCCTTCTGTGCTACCATGTAAAGGGGAAGGTAGTGCCAAGGCCATGGAGCGAAAAACATATCGGTGCAACGAGCGAAATCAAGCGTTGCATTGGGACTTTTTGTACCTTGGCGAATCTTTCGGTCAATTGGAAATACCTACTGGTGTTGAAGGACGATGCAAGTCATTACTCTGAACTCGTCAAATGCGAATCGCCTACAAGCACTGTTGCAGCAGACGCTATCATGGACTGGCACAGTCGCTTTGGAATTCCCAGAGATTGGATTAGTGACCAAGGAACTCACTTCAAGAACGAAGTGATGGAGGAACTCTGTACTAGACTCAAGTGCAAGCAAATCTTCTCACCTACATACAGCCCATGGATCAACGGGTCTGTTGAACGCGTGAATCGAGATATATTGCAAGTGTTACGGGTTTTAATCCTAGACTACAAGATCAACCACCGAGACTGGCCAAGGTTGATTCCAGTGGTACAGGCCAGCCTCAACCATACTGCCGTGCCGTCATTGGCTGGTAAAACGCCAGGCGAGTTGTTTACTGGTCTAGACCCCCCGTCACCACTGCAAGCCGTATACCTCGGGCCTGAAGTCAACCCAGAGTGTGCAACCAACGCGCACTTCAGCAGAGATTGAGGAGAGCTTGGCGCGACTACGTGCAAGTGTGAGAGACATGCACAGGGCAGTTGAAGACGTCCGGCTAAAACAAACGCTACTCAACAAGAAGAAGGAACGTGGCGACAACATCATCAACTTCAATGTGGGCGACTATGTACTGCGATCACGTGTCGATGAGAAGAGACAGACAAAACTGCTCGTCACGTGGCTTGGCCCATACGCGGTAACAGCAGCAGAACCGCGTGACGTGTTCAAGGTCAAGCATCTTGTCACTGGCGAGGAACTTGTTGTACATGCCTCGCGGCTTAAGTTCTTCGCCGACAAGGACCTAACAGTTACTGAGGAGCTCCTGGAGCACGTGGCTGCCCAGGGCATCATGCTTCGCGTGCGCGAGCTGATGAAACACCGTTGGAACGACCGGAGTCGTTGCTACGAAATCCTTGTCGGGTGGCATGGATTAGAAGCAATAGAGGACTCGTGGGAACCTCTAGCAGCCCTACACAAAGACGTGAGTACGTTAGTGGAAGGCTATGTTGCGAAATGCAAAGACGCTAAGCTTGAGGAGCATCTCAAAGCGCTAGAAGCGATGCCAAAGCGGCAATGACCATGTATACATGTATATCCTTGGTATAACGACTGTATAGTCACTAAATAAAGGTTGTTCCTTGATTTTGTGATTATAATGGTCAATATCTTGGGTGATGTGCAGGTCAAGTTAACTTCAACGGCAACGTGTTGAAGTTGAACCAATTATGTACCCGTGAGTGGTGCTGACGTGATGGTGACTCATGATACGTTGGCCATAACGTCATACAGTGATGATTCACCGTAATCAAATTTGTACAAGCAAATATTTGACCGTGTTGGCAGATTGGGCTTGAAGGGGGACTGTAGTGGGTCGTGGTGTGAAAGCCCAACCATGCCCACGCAATGCAGTCGGGTACGACAACAATGTTGACCGGCATCATGTGGTTGCAGTCAGCCACATTGATGTGGCTCAGAGGACAATGGCGTTGAAGTTGAGCACCTACTGTTAAGTCATTGTGGTTTAACGCTCTACCGGCTGTTCTCCTGAGTTGTTCGTCTACCCAAGCTGGCACAGTTGAAGTTTTATCGTATAGAATACCATCACTAGGACGCTGGTGATGGTAGTGTAGCGTAGCAAGTCGGGATACATGTTTTAGTTTTCTCAGTTTTCATTTTTGACAGCTCGTCGACAGCTCAATACACTCGGCGATAATACTTTACAGGAAGTGCCAGCTTCCTTCGAGTGTCTTTGGGTTTTCTTTCGAGCGCTACCTACTACACGATTGGTGATGACGAAGAAGTTGTGAATTCGGCCGATGGATTGCCGACAGCGAAAATGCGAGTGGATCGAACGTGGAAAGATATTAAGCTGGATAGTTGCGCACGTTTCACAGTAGCAGGCACTGGATGGATGAAGCACGGTGACCGACTTGATATTGAAACACCTGTGGATTACGTTGAAGGAATTGGGGGTTTCCTGCTCGATGTTGTTGGAGTATGGAGATTTCAATTCAGGACGGTGTTTGGAGAGACCATTTATGCTGACGCGTGCATTGTTGAAGGCTGCGATGACGAATTCCTGTTGGGCGTTGATTTTATGAAGAAACATGGAGCAAAGCTTGACTTCGAACGCAACGAGTTGACGTACCGGTTGAAGGAACGACGGATCATTGTGCCATTTCGAACCGATGAGATATCCGACAATGGGCGAAGTGCACGAGTGGCAGCCGTCCGGATGACGAGACGAATGCAGTTGACGGGACGAGCGGTGACACCGGTGGAGGTATCAGTAGCTGCTCCTGATGGCGAAATTGGAATGTTTATCCCGACGAGATGTGCTGGTATGGTGATGTTGGCATCTACAGTGACCAAAGCGAAAAACGGTAAAGCGATAGTACCAATGATCAATTCGAGCCCCGGACGAACGAAGTTGCCGTCGAAGAAAGAACTGGGAGTATGGATTCCGATTGACAGCGATATGGAAGTGCTGGAGCTCAACGGCGAACTAGAACGTGATCGAGTGAAGAACTGGTTGGATGAGATCAACAGCAGCCAGAGCCCACTGGAAAACGAACACGAAGTGAAGATCGGTATTGAAGATGAAGACAGCCGTGCACTGGTACTGAAGTTGCTAAGGACGTATCGAAACTTGATAGAAACGAAAGGTGACTGCCCACCAGCGACCGCGTTGCCCGTGGAGCACTACATTGATACTGGGGACGCAGCGCCCATAATGATGAAAAGGAGACGACAAGCCCAGACAGACGAAGCAATCATCGAAGAAAATGTTAAGAAGATGTTGGCAGCGGGCGTGATTGAAGAAGGCAACGGAGCGTGGGGTTTTCCGGTCGTCTTAGTGCGTAAGAAGGATGGAGAAGTCAGGTTCTGCGTAGACTATCGAGCGCTGAACAAAATCACACGAAAGGATGTCTATCCCTTGCCACGTATTGATGAAACCTTGGAAGCTTTGGGTGGTGCACTATTGTTTTCCACACTTGACTTGAAGGCAGGTTACTGGCAAATTTTAATGGCGTTGCGAGACAAGATGAAGACGGCGTTCAGAACGAAGCAAGGACTGTACCAATTTCTACGAATGCCATTCGGATTGATGAATGCACCTTCGACCTTTCAGCGCATGATGAACGGAGTGTTAAGAGGACTAACTTGGACGACGTGTCTGGTGTATTTGGATGATATCGTCATCTACACTAGAGGAGGCATGTAATTGAATTAGCGTGCGTGCTGGAGCGACTCTCACAAGCAGGCCTGACACTCAAATTGAAGAAATGCATGTTCGCCACTGAAAAGATGGAGTACCTGGGACACGAGTTGTCGAAGGAAGGTGTGCGACCGATGGAGCGATTAGTGACTGCAGTACGCGAATTTCCGAAGCCGACGGACGCTGTGGAAACGAAGCGGTTTGTCCATCTGGCGGGTTACTACCGGAAGTTTGTGCCGGGATTTGGATCGTTGATGGAGCCACTTACAAATCTGCTACGAAAGAAAGTGAAGTGGAAGTGGGGAGCGTCCCAGGAAGAGGCGTTCATGACGGTGAAGAAGATTTTGACGGAGAGGCCGGTGTTACGATATCCGGACTTTCGATTACCGTTTAGAGTTTGTACTGATGCATCTACAGTGGGTCTCGGCGCGAGTTTGATGCAAAACGGAGGAAATGGATGGCAACCGGTAGCTTATGCCAGCAAAGTAAACGGAAAATAATTAATATCTGTTGTTCTAGCACTACCCACCTGTTAAGTACTTCCAGGCCCCTATCCACCTGTTGTTAGTACCGCCAACCTGTTATCCTGCCAAATGCATTAGCATTCTATTTCATAGGTTACCGCCTTGAAACGATAATCCATTGCGGTCCCGCATCATGAGGACTACTGCAATGAGAAGACTGGGGAGAGACTGCTTCGCCACTCTCCATGGTCGGGTCACACGCGCACTCACTGGGTAAAAAGGAAAATATAGATGCTTTTGTTTTGCTCACAGCGTGCAGTTCACGCTCTTGAGTAGATAAGATGCTGAAGCATCCACCGTGGTGGACATATCCTTAAGAAATTTTCCTCGATTCTTGTGCTGTCGGTAGAACATAGATCAGGAACATGGACTTGATATAACCTTACAGGAGCTTCAATATGACTTAAGCGCCTCCATAGTTGAGTAAGGCCAGTCTTAGGAAGGAACGGTTTTCAATATCTGGTGAACGCTCGTCACCAACAGCTATTCATATTAACAGCAAAGCAGGGATGAAGAAACGCAACAGGTTTGCGGTACTAACAACAGGTGATCAGTGACCAGGAGTACTGAACAGGTGAGCAGTGCTAAAACAACAGATAATAAATAGCCGCCAAAGTAAACAGCGAGACGGAAGCGAAGTACGGAATAACGGAGCTGGAATGTCTGGCAGTAGTCTGGGCGATTAAGCTATTCCGACCCTATCTCTATGGACGACGATTCACGATAGTGACGGACCACGCAGCACTGAAATGGCTGATGACGAGTGCGCATTTGACGGGTAAACTACACCGATGGGCCCTTACACTTCAGGAATACGACTTTGAAGTTGAGTATAGACCGGGTACTACGAATGTTGTTGCAGACGCATTATCAAGAGCTCCAGTAGTGGCAAAATTGAGAGCCGCCATTGGACGGAAACGAAAGAAGCGAAGAAGGACCAGGACGAGGACGGCAAATACGTTAACGAATGATGCGACGGTTGCTGGAGACGATCAGCTCAATATACCACGAAGTACGCAACCTAGTGATGGAACGAGCAAGCAGTCGACGGAGAACGAACAAGTGATAACGTCGGCCACAAAACCTACTGAAGTGACGAATACGTGCGCCGAAGACAGCTCAGTGCGGCAAAGTGAAACACAGAAGCAGCAGACGACCTCTTCAGAAACGACAATGAACAGAATGTTGACGCGGAAGCCGTTGTCAAGAAGTGAGGCGCTACGGCGAACTCCGGACGAGACGAGGGAAGTCCAGAAAATGCATGAGACGGATACGACGATGTCGGAGACGATGATTTTGCCGAATGCACGAAAACGAGTCCCGGAGACACGAATAAAGTTGGACGAACGACGAGCAAAGAAACGAACGAAGTTGCCAGCCCCGGAAACGATGTCCGCAGGGTCGATGACACGCGAAATTGCTAACGACAACCAAACTGACGCTAGAACTGGAATGACGACGCCTGAAACGAGACCGATACGAGGACCAGCGACGAGCACGACGTGTTGGAAAACGTATCCAAGATCAGATCACGGTACGTTGTGATGGCTGTGGAGCTATCTTGCATTTGGACCAATGGTCGTTGCATTCGGAAATAGCTACTGGACTCCAGCGAAGCTGGGCGTTGAAACCAACGGAGAAGAGAAAGCAGTGGTAGCTAAAATACATCAGTTCTCAATCTACAGTCTTCTTGCAAAACCGTCCTTCCATACTCGAAGAAGAAGTTCACCTTTAAACAGGGTTATGAGCCCAAGAGAACTCGCGTAAGGTGTACAAGATGAATAACGAATCTAAGGTAGAGGGACTACCGTATGGATGGGACGGTAAAGACTGGCGGCGATATAAGTGGACGATGCGAACGATCTTTCGGGAACACGATCTACTCGACATCGCCGAGGGCAAGATAAAGCGTGAGGGCCTCACGAGTGAGGAGTCAGAGGCAACCTTCGATAAGAAGCAGTTCAAGATTATGCGGATGATCAGGACGACGATACCGTCACACAGGCTTCAACAAGTCGACCAATATGAGTCTGGTGCAGAGATGTGGGCAGCGCTGTGAGATCTACGAGAAGCGTCAAAATGCGACAATTCGAGAAAGTACTATCTTGAGACTATCAGAAGAATTAAAAACCTCAAATGTCCTGGTAGTGACGATGTACAAGCGCATGTGGGATACATGTTTCGGCTGAAACCGACCCAGCAAGTTATGGCTATGAGGTGAACGATATCAACATGAAGTCCATGCTGCTGGACAGTCTACCAGATCAATATGAGTTTGAACAGCTTCGTGGAGCCGTCAAATATGGAGGAAACGGCGGGTACTTTGACCCTGAAGAACTTCGGTGCTCATCGAAGAGGCCGCGGATCGTCAGTCTCGACGACGCATTAACAATAATTCGCGACGTCGAGGTGGTACAAAGCAAGGGGGTGGTGATAGCCAAGGTGCTGGTCAAGGCGCTGGACCACCACAGACTGGGCAAGCCCGTGTACGGAACGGAGGTAGTAGTGGTCAACAGGATAACTCCTCCGGTGGGCGGTCTTCCAGAGAAAGTGTTTGTCTGTGGCGACACTGGCCACTACAAGGCAAATTGTCCGGAACGAACTGCCCAGCAGAGTATTAGTGGTGCGTCTGGACATGAAGATCAACGTCAGAAGAGATCAAACTATGCAAACGGAAGCACATCACAAAAGTTTCGAACGTACCAAAACGAACCTGGAACGGTGGCCACAGTATGGGATGAAGCACAGGCAGCAATCGAATTTTCCAGGGTATTGTCGATGCGGATGTGGAGAAGAAAAGATCCTGGAAGTTATTCTTGGTGGTGTTTCGACACCGGTTCTAACGTGCATATAGTTGGCGATCGTGACAGTTTTCTTCATTTGGAAGATATAGTGCCAGAAAGCCTGACTGCTGACGTCAAGGTGTCGCTTCAATCAATGATCACACAGGCCGCAGGGGTTGGTACTGTGAAAAATAACATCAGTAGTGGGCGAGGATGAAGTGGAACTTTGCATTGATGGCGTTCTGTACGTCCCAGGGGCCACACATGGTCTGTTCTCCATGGGTCTCGCTCTGGAACAAGGGTTCGATGTAAATTATGATGCCAAAACTAAAGTTTACAGCGTGTACAAGGAAGGAGAAGGAGAAAGAGTCATTAAAGCACATCCCGCACAAGCAATCTGGATCTTCAACGTGAGGGAAAACTCCAGTTCTAGCGACAACGTTAAAGAGGAACGTGAGAGGAGCGCGTAGTGAATTTTACAGTAGCAGACGGTGTTGGAAGTCTGCAGGTATGGCATGAGCGATTGGGGCACACTTGCGCTCAGTACTTGAAGGTTATGGTGGACCGTGGACTTGTCAAGGGAATGATGCTTTCGCAGCGGCAGGTGAAGGCGTGTGATGCTTGCCACGTCGGAAAACAGAAACAGAAACGCCGGCGTAAGAAGCTAAATCGTGGGATAACTGCACCTAACGAAGTGGTCTACGCAGACCTACTGTTCCCTGGCCAAGGAAATGGGACGAACTACAAAGCGGTATTGGTGATAATGGACGGTTGGAGCAGGTTTTTGACAGTTCATTTGCTAACGAGCAAGGGATCTGCTGTGGTAAACTCCTTAATGCAACAGTACGTTGTATGGGCAGAGCGCCAAGCTGGTCGAGGCATCAAGAAGATTGTTCAACGGGAGTACGAGTTTGTGGAGAGTGCACAGTTCCCAGTAAAACAAGTCCTGACTGATAAAGGAGGTGAGTTCGTAAATGGCGCCATCGACGGTTGGTACGCAGCACGAGGCATTGAACATATCAAAGTCGGTCCGAAAAGCTCTCACCTGAACCCATGTGAACGTACATCAATCACTCATGGAAATGGTTCGGTCTCAGATGCATGCGTCTGGCTTTCCGCGTTCATTTTGGCCGTACGCACTCAAGAACGCTGCTTACATCAAGAACAGAGTGTATGCGAAACCGATTGACGGTGTGCTCCTATGAGAGAGAATGTTCGGAGTAAGCCAGACATTCATCATATTCGCAAGTTTGGATCACTGCCTACGTCCATGTGCCCGTAACACCGGATAAGCACAAGCAAGACGCAAATGCCTACGTGGCTTTCGTCGTTGGTTACGCTGGAAGACACTGTAGGGTGCCAGGTGTACACTCGAGTGAGCGGACAGTTAAATTTGTGGCTGAAGTTCGGGTTGAGGAAGGAATTACCTACCGCGATCGTCACCAAGTCGATCCCGCTGACAGCAACGTCTCCGAATGGCTAACGTTTGGCACTATCCTCTAGATGATGATGACACACTCAGTCAGGGAAGCTACTGTGTTGATGACAGCATCGTGGAGGAGTCTGAATATTCTATGCGGTCATTTGATGCCGACGAGGACGCGTACAGCGAAGTAAATGCGTCGGTTGTGTATGAATTTAGCGAGATCAAATCGACTACACGGTCGATTTACCTCGAGGGAGGCGATGAAAATGAATCCGACGCCGACAATGGTGATGAAGATAAAAGTAATTTTGCATCGGAACAGACAGGGAAAGCTACAAAGGATGTAGTTGATGACGATATTATATCCGTTGATGCAGAGCATGGATCCGAAATCGAATTCGATGTTGGAGATGAAGAATCAGCAAATGAATCGGCCCAAGTCACTGGAGAATCTAACGTTCAAGAAGCAGTGGACGGGGAAAAGGAACGCGAAGTGATCGTACTTCCTACTGGACTGAGGAAGCGAACTGATCGTGACGAGACGTCCTCAGAAATACAAAAGAATCAGCTTGGTCAAACCACAAAAGCCAGAAGGACAGGTCTCCGGGAAGCGACAGAGCGACGCACTCCAGCACGGTACCAAGACTTTGTACTGTCAAACATGGCCGTGCGTATCCTTGGCAAAGATGGTAAACCACTTCACTCGTCACAGATCAAAATACCCAAGAACCGGAGAGAGGGCAATGCGGTCCAAGCATGCTGATCTCTGGAGGATGCCGAGCTCGAAGAAATGGCAGCATTAAAGTCAAAGGAGTTCTCGAGGAGATTGATCAGAGCGAGATGCCGACCAATGGGCGGGCAATCAAAACGATGTGGGTCTACGCCTATAAAACGGATCATTACGGGTACATTATCCGGCTAAAGGCGAGAATTGTTGCTCTAGAAATTGGCAACGCCCTGGTATTGATTTTATCGAGACATTTGCTCCGGTCGCACGCATGTCGTCATTCCGGTTGGTAGTTGCATTGGCAGCCGAACTCAATTTGAAGGTGTACGGAGGTGATATTAACACAGCATACTTGAACGCTTTTCTCACAATTCCGCAGTATGTGAGGTCTATCGAAGGTTTCCGTGTGCAGTTGATGGACACATGTACGTGGTTCGCAAGGCACTGTATGGGCTTAGACAATCGGGACGGGAGTGGAATGAAGAGTTAAATTCTGGCTGATGAATCGCGGTTTTCAACGGTGTGCCACGGAACCATGTCTGTATTTCAAGTACGAAGGTGAAACTATTGCTCTAGTACTCGTGTACGTTGATGATGTACTTTGTGCAACCAACGATACTAACCTCAAGTCAAAGCTGTTCGAAGATTTGAACGTGGCGTATGGATTGAAGGATCAAGGTGAGCTGACGGAGTACCTCGGTGTTGAAGTGAACCAGACAGCGAATGATATCTTCATTACCCAGCGTAAGTACGCGAAGGAAATCCTAGCTAAATTCGGATACGATAAGGCCAACAAATGTGGGAACCCGATGGAAACTAAGGCACGACTTGTTCCGGCTGGTGAGGGTGACTCAATCGACTCGAGTTTCGACTATCGAGGTGCTTTAGGCATGCTCATGTACTTGGCTACATGCACTCGACCGGACCTAGCGTATGCTTTGGGACAACTGAGCCGATTTGTATCCAAACCTACTGCGAAACATGTCGGGGCTTTGAAGCGTGTACTACGGTATTTGGTCGGAACTACTGAATATGGGATTCGCTACCAGAGGAACAATGCAGCGAAGAACTCGAAACTGATCCTACACGGATTTTGCGACAGTGATTGGGCTGGGGATTCGGAGTCGCGGAAGAGCACCAGTGGATTTGCGTTTATGCTCGGTGGTGGTGCCGTCGCTTGGATGTCAAGACGACAGCCCATTATTGCTCTGTCGACAGCAGAGGCTGAGTACGTGGCAGCATGTGAAGCGACCATGGAGGCAACGGCCGAATGCAACATTTTGGCGGAGATACTACCGAAATACACGATTCACCCGGTCATCGGGATTGATAGTGCTGCTGCACATGTCATGGCGACTAGTCCAACGTACAGCAGGAGGACGCGTCACATTGAGCTCCGCTGGCACTATGTGCGAGAGCAAGTTCAGCGTGGAGCTATTGAGTTGGTGAAGGTTTCGGGTGAGACGAATCCAGCGGATGCCTTTACCAAGCCACTGGACAAGGCTCGTCTCGCTCGCTTACGTGCAGCTATGGGGATCATTGAAATCTCTTAAAAGGAAGGGTTCGAACTCATGGAGCTCGAGGGAGGCGTGTTGGAAAACGTATCCAAGATCAGATCACGGTACGTTGTGATGGCTGTGGAGCTATCTTGCATTTGGACCAATGGTCGTTGCATTCGGAAATAGCTACTGGACTCCAGCGAAGCTGGGCGTTGAAACCAACGGAGAAGAGAAAGCAGTGGTAGCTAAAATACATCAGTTCTCAATCTACAGTCTTCTTGCAAAGCCGTCCTTCCATACTCGAAGAAGAAGTTCACCTTTAAACACGACGTCGACTCGAACGAAACCACAAGGACAACGTTGGAGCGAACAGGAGCATGCACGAGCTGAACGACGACGAATCCGTGAACAAGGAGATAGCCTGCAGTTGACCGACGAAGAAATCTGCGAAGCACAAAGGGAGAGCAAATCAGTGCAGCGGTTGATCAAAGACGGTGAATATCGAGGCATGCATGTGACGACGAGTTTTGGCTTGGCAGTGATTGAGACGACGGACGGCGTCAAAGTGATATTACCTGCTGTGTTGAGACCAATAGCGTTTAAGGAATGCCACGATTCGATATGGGCGGGACACTTACAGACGACGCACACTCAAGCTCGAGTAGCTCAGGTATACTGGTGGCCGAATCTAGCGAAGGACGTGAGACGATGGGTACGCGGATGTCAAGAATGCGGAAGTCGAAAAGTTAAACCGAAAGAAGTTGTGCCACCGTTGAGAAGTTTACGTGGTGGAGATGTTGGAGATCGTTGGGCCTTAGATGTAGCCGGACCTCTACCTGTTGGAGAACATGGACAGCGATATGTAATTGCAGCGCTGGAGTACGTGACGAGATATGCTGTTGCGACGACGGTAGAAAGTCATGAAGCAAGTAAGGTCGCGGACTTCTTAATGAAGGAGGTTGTTCTGAAGTTTGGACCATTTCGCGAATTGTTGACGGACGGTGCTCCAGAACTGACGGGCAAAGTAATTGAGGAACTGGTGACTCTCTTACAAGCTCAACAGACCAACCCAGTGCCGTACCGCCCACAGATGATCGGGCTTGTGGAGAGGTTTCACAGGACTTGGAAGGATTGTGTGGCTACGTACATGAGTGATGAACGACAATGTGACTGGGATAACTGGGTGGATTTTGCGGTATACTCGTATAACTCGGGCAAGCATTCGACTGTAGCGTTGATACCGAACGAGTTAATGATGGGACGAAAGTTACGAACGCCTAATGAGTTGCTACGACGAACCCACGTGACGGAAGCTGGTGAGTTGCCAGAATACCATCAGAACTTACTGAAGATGTTGAAAGTGAGTCACGAATGCGCTGAAGAAGCACGAAGACGAGAACAGGAACGACAGGCCAGATATTATAACCGGAAGACGAAGAAGCAGAGTGAATTCGGACCAGGAGATAAGGTGTGGGTGTTTCGACCTCCGAGAGGCCCCAAAGCATCTAAATTTGTGCACTCCTGGATTGGACCTGCTAGAGTGATCGAGTCAGCTGGTTACGATAACTTTCTCCTAAGACGCGAAGATTTGGACGGAGGCGGAGAGCTGATGATAGCTCATGTGTCCTTTTTAGTGAAATACCACCATCCCTGACAGTTGTTACAGCAAATTGGCGACGACATTATTGAAGAACTGTCGAATGAAGGCGCGTTGGAGTCAGAAGCGAGTGCAACGACGTTCGGAGATGCTCGTGAATCAAAGACGGCTGAAGTTAATACAATCACGGCTGGACGAGTACCGAAGCGAACGAGAGAAGCAAATGCAAGTACGAGCGACGAATCTATCCAACGTGGAATGCTGGTGGAGCTGCGGAGACGACGACGACGAAATTCGGCCGGACAATACGTTCTTGAAGTTGAATTGCGACCATTGCAGACGAACGACGAACAGCAACATACGCGGCGAACAGGACGGAATGATGGGACGTTCTGGGTGTCGATGCGAGACTACGAACAGTTCTTTCAGGCCGCCAGAGTCGTGGAAGACTCTGGGGAAGGAGAAGGCGTGTAACAGTATGAGGCTGAATGTTGCAGAATCGACGGCAGTTAATGGCGTATTGATTGACGCGGGCGACAAGAATGCTCGCCGGACGTCTCATGTTGAAGATACTGACGGTGCGCGACGATCGACGGCTGATTCAATGAGGGAGCAACGACTGTAGGTTAGCAACGACGCACGCGATTGGTGAACGTCCGGAGAGTAACGGAGATCTCGGGTGGAGAAGAACGCGTCCACTGGGGTGAAGCCAAAGAACGACTGGACGGAGAAGCGAGGAAATAGCACGCTGTGAAGCGGGTTAGTTGAGAATTTGTGACGACGACGAGACGCGGGTCGGAAATTGCAGTGGCGACGACGAGCCTGTGAAGTGACCTCACGGTGACGGACGAAGGACGAAGGAAGCGGGTAAACGAACGGGCGAAGTTGAACGTACGAGAGGAAGCTCGAGTATATTGAATATAAATAGGAACGAAGTTCCGGCGCAGGTGAACTGAGCCCTTACGGTGTTGAAGTGTTTTGCATTGAGTAAGCGAAAAGAAGCCCTACAATAAAGAAGAACCCGGCGAGACAGCGCAGCGCAGCATTGTTAGCTGTACGCCCCTAACGGACAAGAGCAATTGGGTTCGTCACAATCCCTTTGGTTGGATAGTAGAGAGGACGCAGTTGAGCACTATCATTCCAGAGTACCCGTCGGTCATGTAGTAGAATGAACAAGCTCGTCTCATGTTCTTTTCAGACCGTTTATGAATCCAAACAGTCAGGAAGAAGGGGAACTGCCTGTAGCGATCGATTGCGATGTTGCATTTATCGTCTGCGTACTGTCCCCAGTTTGCAAAAGCTTCTGACGTCTGATTCGGAGGAGGTTCTTGCTGGAGATGTCGTCGAGAGGAACTGGTTCGTGGATTTCCGCCATGAAGATTTCACCCTTGGTTTGTATTGCTCGCATTCGCGGGTGCATGTTGAAAGTTCGGGTGAGAGCGACGGGTAAACAGACGCTCTAAAGTCTTCGTGTCTCCTGCTACCAACATTGAGTACACGATCTTCAAGGACAGATTGTCTGCCATGGTGACGACGCGCTCATAGCTCGAAGTTCGATCTTCTATGGGAAGTTAGACTTGGCTTGGCTAGTCATTGTGCTGGCGAGTTTGTAAATGATGAAGGTCAAGTGTGCAAGTGGTCTTGAATGTTGTTTGCAGACGGTTGAATCTCACATGTCTGGCGTCGCGTATTAGTAGCATAAATGTCTGCAGCCATTGCTATTGTTACAAAATTCTCTAGCCAAAACGTTCAGTACAGCCTTCAATCCAGCAGATCGACATATTTCACAAGAATCTGCTTGATCTTGTCCAGCAGCTCAGTCGGTAAGACCGAATCTTCCTGTGCTGCAGTATCAAGAAGCGACTCCAACAGTGCCCAGAGCTCCCGTTTGCGATACATTTGAGTCTGGAGGAACAAAGGCGAGTCCAACACTCTCTCCAGCAGCTCCATGTAATGCAGTCGCGTGACGTCTTCTTGGGGCAGATCCGTGCACTCTCGAATCACCAAATCGATCAAAATCTTGAAATCGTTCACGAACACCAGCGCAGACGCCGTCCCATCCGCCATAATGTCCCCAAACAACTAAACAAAATGTACAGCTCGTCAGCATCAAAAAGTGAAAATGGAAACTCTGTTTCAACATACCTGCAGTGCGTTCCACAAGTGAACAACTCGTTCCCTTGGACAAGGGCATCCACACGAATTGATGACGTGCAGTAGAGCCCCACTGAGATGCTCCCTACCATCTTTCATATCTCTAAGTACTTCCTCCACCAGCACTGACCGTCCACTCTTCTTCTCATGATCATGGAACAGTCCCAGACAGATCGTCGTCGCTGCGAAGACTTTAGTGGAGCAAGAGGACAACAGTCGCAGCATTTTGGTCAACATCCCAGCATACATGCTATTCTGGAAAACTTGAGAGCAGACATCACTGTGTGTAGCCAACAGCACACGTTCGAGGAATCCGAGCCACGTGAAGAGCTGTTCGGCCTGTTTGGCGTCTGTAGCATCCAGTTCCTCCATCACCTGGCAGGTTGAACTGACCACTGCTCGAAGTTTATACGACTCTTGAGTATTAATTCTCACAATGAAATCTGAGTCTGAGTCGCAGCATACACTCAGCAGCTCTACAGCACGAAGACGTAGCCATAATGGGGAGAAGACGACGTCCAGTACTAAAGTCCACAGTTCTCGAGCCATTTGGGCGGATGGCGGCGTCCAATCGTCAGTGCTAATAGCTACGTCATCCCCTCTCTTGCTGTTTCCCTTAACGCGCAGCTGCTTCTCGATACGCGCCAGCAGCTCCAGGTTCTCGTCCTGGTCCATAGTGTCCACGATGCCCATCGCTCACTGAAAAATACCGGTAATGTGAACGCGGTATACCGGTTCTGCCAAATCGGCAACCGGTTAAATGCCAGTACATTATTCGTACTTAATCTAATCATTCCGGTGGTTCTCTCTCTCTCTTCGTACTAAATCGATCACCATTTGCGGCTCAGAACGCTCCGATATTAAGCTCGCCTACAAGCCTACAAGCTCCTCCAATATGGTCGTGGCAAGTGGTCGTCAAGCTGCGCTCGTGGGCGGACGCCTCGTATCGCGTCAGTCTTTGAACCTCACCCAGAAGACGCAGACGCGATCGTTCTACACGGTGTTCGAGAAGTACCTGGAGGCGAACAAGCGCTACGGCTGGAAGGGGACTCTCTGGAAACTCTACAACCCTGGAGATGTCAAGTTTGGACGCTACGTAGGCCAAGATGAGAACGGGTTCAAGTACTACGAAGACCCGACGGAAGTCTACGGCCAGCACCGCTGGACTGAGTACCAGGTGGACTCGTGGGACGAGGTAGAAGGCACGTTGATCCCTCCTCAGTGGCACCTGTGGATGCACCACCTCACGGACTCGCTGCCTGGCACTGGCGGCCAATTGCCCGAGAACTGGGAGAAGCGGGAGACTGTGGATCACTCGGACGCTCCTTTTGTCAACCACATGGGACAACACGTGCCGTACTACCCCAACAAGACGCTGTACCGCTCTCGCGGTTACAACGTCGGTAGTTTGGCCATTAAGGCTGACGAGCCCGACCAGTACTACCTGCAGCCTGGCCACTTGCGTCGTACGCGTAAGCGTCAAGCTCACTACTTTGCTGATGTGGACTACAACAACCCAGAGAACTCGGACGAGAGTCGCGCTGAGGGGCTGCGTCCTGCTGACATCAACTAAAAGAGCGGAAGAAAGGAGCTCTTTGAACTCAAGAGAACAGAGCATTTTCACAACGTAAAACGTCAAATATGCCAGCTTTTCGCTTTCATTTTATTATGCCTGACAGCTCACAGCTTCTCCTAGCTCCGTAGCTCTGCCCCCCCAAAAAAATCATTAACTAAAAAGTTTGTCTGAAGCTGCGCCGCCCACTTGACTAGGCCATCGAACCTCACTCAGCGCACTAAATACATTCACCCTGCGTACGAGTCGTCCATTGAGCTTTTGGACTAAATGGCGATCTCACTGCAGCCGTCCTTTGCTTCCAAGTTTAACGCGATAAGCGAACCTGAACGAGTTGTGTTGCCGCTGTCTGTGGACTCCGTGGACGCGCGTTCAGACGAATAGTCCTCCCCGTAGTCGCTGTCATCTGCACTCGACAACTGCTGCAGCAATGGCATCGACGAGACGTAGGCCGAGCCACGAGCTGATGTGGCCGCGCTGTCTCTGGTAGAAGTGGATGAGATGGAGGATTCCGACAGGAACGAAGCGGTTGACATTGCGTTCGGATCTTCCTCCGAGCTGCGTGAAGACACCGACATCTTCTCACCGGATAACTTCGGAATAGTGTCGTATACAGAACCTGTTCGCTTGCCACGTCCAGCAACAGGAGAGTCCGGACCCATACTCTCCTCTGAAGCACGGACCACGGGGCCTTGTCGGGGCTGTGCCGGTGCTGGGGCCGCACGTGTTGGAAGCGGAGCCAAGAAGCTTTGGTTGTCATTGTCCGGGCCCATGCTGATGTCCATGTCATTCTGACTCGTAGCACTTTGCGTGAAGTCCGCCTGCATGACCTGAGGCGATTGGTTCTGTGCGTTCATGTCCACGTGTCCGTGTGCGTTGGTAGCCGTCACCAGCTCAGCGTATTCGTCCGGAGCCGACAGTTTTCTGGATCCGGGAGCACGTGCAGCGTTGCTAGGTCCACGCCCACTAGCTGTAGCTCCATTTCCGATCAAACCCGTGAGGTGGAACGTCGTGCTGTCATTGCTACGCGCCGACGACGTATTGGCGTTCGTAGCGTTATCCTCCGACTCCCGGTACTGGTAGGAATAGCTGGCCATCTTGCGATTACTGAACGTGGGGCTAACTCCTCCTTTAGTATTGAAGACGCTGCTGTCCGTGCTGCTAGCGATGCTGGGGTTGTACTGCTGACTCGTAGCACTGGAGCGGGAGCTCGCGTAGCTCATGTCAAAACCCTTGGACATCCCCAGCTCCCCCGGCGTCAGCTCAATGGACATCTCTGGCATCCCCAGCTCCTGTTCCTTCTTGAATCCTCTGTCTACCGGTACTGTCAAGCACGTCGCCCCTCCCATCGGCGGGGACATGGCCGATTCTCGGGCTTTTTGCGCGCGTTTCCTACGGGACCTCAAGAACAACAACGTGGCGACGACAAGTGCTAAGACGCCGATAGCGATGCCGACGGAGAGACCGACGCCATTGCCACCCCCTCCGGAGTCGCTTCCTTCGCTTGCACCTTTGGTCGCCGTCTCGCCTGATCCTGTAGACGAAGAAGCCGATACTTGAGCCGTTGGTGGCGCTGTCGTTGCTGGACTGGTCGTTTCCGGTGCGTCAGTAGTTTTAGTTGATGTAGCATCATTAGAAGAAGAGGAAGAAGCACTGTGAGAAGCAGAAGCGGAAGCGGAAGACTCTGAAGCGGAAGCTGAAGAAGGTGCTGACGTTTTCGTCGTCGTAGTGGAAGTACTAGGCGTTGAGTTGCTCGTAGACGTAGAAGAAGCCCCCGAGGTGACGGAATTAAGCAGACTATTGACCAGATCGTCCGTGGACACATCGGCCACCGTCCTCATAGCTGTTGATAGAGTTCTACTCGCCCTACGTTCACTTAATAACCTTCCGCGGCTGAGTCCTGGTCGCCAATGCCTCGAATGAAAGGGAGTCAGTGCCGGTCGCGGTTCTACCGGAGCTTGTGGGCTCCATACTGAGGCCAAGTGTTTTCGGCCGTTGGCGTGATTAGCAAAAAAGAGTCGGAAAAGGTGAGGCAATGCCTGGACGTCGCATCACATGGTAAAGCAAGTTGTTTTGCTGGAACCTTTGCAATCGGACACTATGGGAAGGCGGTGCGACGTCCGGCTGGCGAAATTGTAGAGCGGTAGGAGCTCCATCAACACACATGGCGAGCTTCATGCTTGGCTAGGAAATGCGACCGCTTCATCGTTTGCTGTAAAGTGTTGACAATAGAGGCTTTTAGCAAATTAGATTGGTTTCTAATTTTCAAACGAAAGTTCGGTTGCTCAAAATAGGTTGAATGCGCCTTTAGCATCAAACCGAAATGTGGACAGCACCATGTGGTACATGTAGTCAAGGTCAGTTTTGAGGACGAATCCACTTAAGAATAGCACAAACAAACTCGCAGGTACGAGCTCAGAAAGAAAGCTGCCGCCTAATCTAATGGTATTCCGATTCTCGAATGACCAGGATAAAGAGTTGCTGCGGGAGCTCATACGCCTCTGTAGTGGGTTTCGACCCAATGCTGCTTGAGAACCCGTGTAGTAGAAAGTAAATCGAATTCTGTCTTGAATGTAGCCGCTGCGGCAAAGCCGCATTGGTTTCTGTTAGTTTCGCTACGCAGTATGCTAGCTAGAATATGCAATATGCAAAGGTTAAGTCTGAATAACCACCTTCAAGTACCATCGGTTACCTACTCGTAGTCTCATCCGTTGCATGCGCAATGGTTGCTTGAGATGCAGTACGCCGTGGCGTCACTACACCGCCCTCCAAGCAAACATTCGCGTCGTGCTGTTACTTTGAGACCTTACCTGAAGTTTTCTTCTTTGGCCCACGACGACGCTTTGCCGTTGTTGAAGCTGCAGAAGTCGTCGAAGAAACTCGGCCGGATTTCAATTGCAACACGTAAGACTTCAAGTTAGAGTCGTCGACCGTAGATAGATAATCCTGAACTTTCACTGGAACATCCTCAACCATCGTCTTAATCGGCTCCCAAGAGTCTTCAACGTGTTCTAATCCTTCCCATCCAACCAACACTTCGAATGTGTAAGTGGGATGCTCACGATGCTGCTTAATCTTCTCCACTGTGAGGAAAATGTCTTGGTTCGCGATGTGTTCATAGATTTCATCATTCACATCTAGACTGCTGTCGGCGTACAGCTTCAACCTTGAAGCGTGCACATACCGCGTTGCACCAGTCAGTAAATGTTCAATCTCAAAGGAGTTGACATTAGCACCAATAACACGAAATGGTCCAATCCATTTTACTGCCAACTTGTTGATATGCACCTTCGAATCGACACGAGACCATAAAACAAAATCTCCAATGTGAAAGTTGATGCGTTGAGTCCCACGCTGACTCTTCTTGTTGCGCTGAGTTTGGTCATCTTTCGCTTTCACGATGTCTCGATGCATGTCCTTGATTGACGTTCTCAACTGTTCAACCACGGCCGTAACACTAGGCGGTGGCTCACCAACCGTCAACATGCTGGAGTGTACTGCCTCACTTCCGACAAGCACCTTCTGCAAAGGTGTTGCAGCGTTCACACCAAGAAACACTTCTGCGGGGGCATGATCGGCAAGCGAAACTACTGGACTGTGATTTAGGTTGGCTTGGATGAGTGGGATGAGCGTTGCCCAATTGGCCTGCTCGATCTTGTACTCAAGCAACATTACGCGAATCACTTGAAGAATATCTCGATTCAGCCGCTCAATACTGCCATTAATCCATGGACAGTATGCGAGTGTGAAACTCTGTGTCATTTGCGTCTTGTAACACAATTCATCCAAAAGCTGGATCTTGAAGTGTGTTGCGGTATCACTGATGAGTAAACTGGGCGGTCCATACCTACTGTTCCACTCAAGAATTGCATTTGCAGCCGTTGCTGCATCAGGACTCGTGCACTTGATCAACTCACAGAAGTGCGAAAAGTCATCCTTGAGAACCAACAAGTAGTCCTTGCTACCGTTGTATTCACCGATGTACAAATAGTCCATGTGCAAGGCTTCATTGCGCTCCTTGGAACGATATGTTTCTCCCCATGGTCGTGGGATGATATTACCACCCTTTACATGTCTGCATAGCAAGCAGTGTGTGCAAAACTCCCGTGTTTTCTGCTCCAACTTTGCGATATTGAAGTGCTTTTTGAGGTGGTTGACCATCACTCTCACCCCTCGATGGCCCATGGTTCCACAATGGGCGATCACCATCAGCCTCGTCAACAACACTTCAGCCTCTGCAGGGATCCATAGGCGATGGTGTTTGTCTCGCCACCCTCCATCTGCATCTTGAGCTAGATGCGTTGGTCGGTCACTCGAAGCCATAGCTTGGGATTCGAGAATGTCACTGACCTTCGGCCATTGTGAGTCAGGTCCAAGCGGACGAAGTAGCGATACTTCACCTTCATCCTCCACTTGCCACCGTTTCATTGTCGTAGTATCAGGTGACGCGACAAATCCAGCCCATCGGGTTTAATGAGGCGTTAGTTGAACTTGGCTGGGTATACCGAAACAATTCCAGTCGTTGGGCCAGTCCTGCCAGACCTGTGAAGAAACCTGGGAAATCAGGAGGACTTCGGCAAGCTGTGGACCTCCGACGACCGAACGCTAGGGTGTTGCCTCTTGCTGGTGGAATGCCTAATTTGAACTCTCGCTTGCACCATGCAAAAGGGAAACGCCACAAACAGACAGTGGACTTTATCAAGAGCTTCTGGCAAATGGCTCTTGCTCGGACGAGCCAAGAATCCCAGTCATACATGACTGAGGATGGGATATTTACGCCAACACGCCTCCAACAAGGATCAGTAGACTCATCTATCCATTTTCAGCAATCTGTGGAGAATGTGTTACGTGAAGCAGGACTTTTGTACGAACATGTACTTGCTTGGGTGGATGATTTGTTAATCTATGCGGACACTATTGATGAATTTCTATCCGTACTCGACCGAGTGTATTGCACATTGGAGAAATATGGTCTTTTGCTGGGTTTAGACAAGGTGTGCTTATACACGGAGAACGCCAAGTGGTGTGGCCGTGTAATTTCACCCGAAGGAGTTTCGTATGACCCGGAAAAGATACAAACCCTGGTTGACATGCCTGAACCACGGACTGCTGCGGAGTTACAGCAGTTCCTGTGTGCGGCAGGTTGGATGAGGAACTCGTTAGTTGATTTTGCACGAGTGGCCTCTCCTTTGCAAGACTGTTTGCAGGCAGCACTCAAAGGGACAAAACGCACCAAACAGGCAGCAAGTCGAATCTCGATTACGTTCACGACGAGCGAACGTGATAGCTTTGAGCAAGTGAAGCGTTTGTTGGTGAACTCAGTGACTTTAACGACTCCGAGTGAGTCGGACGAGCTAATTCTCATGACGGATGCGAGCGATCGTGGATGGAGTATACTTTTGACGATTGTGTCCGACTGGGACTCTGCAGCTCATATCACGGAGCAGCATCATCAGCTTGTGCAATGCCTGAGCGGGACATTCAAGGGAGCTTCTCAGCATTGGAGCGTCTCTGAAAAGGAAGCTTTCCCGATAATAAAGGCAGCGACCGACCTTGACTATTTGCTAATCCGGAACAAAGGCTTCAGATTGTACTCCGACCATCGCAACTTGGTGTATTTGTTCGCTCCAGGTGAAGAAATCAAGAAACATGTTCGCGGAAAATTGCAACGATGGAGCTTGAAGCTAACCGAATTACGCTACACAATTGAGCATATAAGCGGTTCTGACAACATTTGGGCGGACATGTTATCTCTTTCATCCATTCCCGCTCTGCAGGTTCGTAAGTGCGTGGCTTGCATCGCACTGGTTCCGTTCCATCCTTGAATCGTATTTTGAACGGTTCAATCTTCGACGGCGGATCGTTCCCAATGATAATGCGCCAAATATCATAACGGGTTACTACATCGAACAAATCTCGCTTCCGATCTGCAGGAAATCCATTAGCCACTGCATCGTTAATCAATTCGCACAATCGACCAACCGTTTGCTGTTTGTCAGGGGGATTGAAAGTATCAGGAACCTCAGACTCGAACGGATCAAAATCACACAGCTCCTTGTTCGCCAGTGCAGCCAGTTGTTCATCAACGTCAATACCAAGCTCCTTCAGAGTTAGTTCCCCCAAAAGGAACTCGTCCTCTTCCGTTTCCGTGATAACACAAGTCACATTGCGCATTCTGACTTTTCCGGCCATCGTTAGTAGCTGCAAATCCAATTGAATCGACTCGTTGCATCTGATGATAGCTCCGCCCACCGCCTTTCCATCGATAGGTTTCGGTAGTCGCCGAACAACCACATCAGGACACGCTTCACGAATTTGCTCAACTATCTTCCGGGGTATCACATTGTACTTAGTTCCATTATCGGGGTGATACGGCATTGCCACCACGCCATTGAAAGAGACGTGCTTCGCCTCCAATTCTTCCTCAACTTGCAAAAATCTCTTCATTTTAGAAGCTTCGCCACCACGGCGTTGCTCCGTAAATGACTTTATGGCTTGTTTTTTCTGCTCGTCCGTCGCACTCGGGCAATTCACAACCCAGTGGGGTCCCTTGCAATGCAAACAACCTTGTGCAGGGACTGGATCACGTTTACGATTCGCTGGTTGTTCACTGCGCCGTTCATCCTGCGCCTGACGCGCATTCTCACTATTTTGCTGTTGCTTATAGCTAGATGGAGTCGTTTTAGTCGCACCCGGGGTAGATTTAGTTGTCTTAGGTTTGCTCCAGTTATATAAATCAAATGACTGCTGATTTTTTAACGCTTCAGCTTTGACAACGTCAAAAGCCTGGATACACTGATCTTCACGGTCGAATCCAAGTCCTGGTACAGTTGGATCTGCTTCTTCAGACTAGTAGGACGCAAATTTTCAATCAAAAGTCTACACTTCAGCTTTCATTGCTATCCAAGGCAATACTCAGTCCATATTCTTCAATAAGTTCGTCAAACCGATCGAAATAGTTAATCACGCGTGCCTTGACATCCTTTTGTCGAAGATCCATATTCAAATGCTGACTCATGATTGCGTGCACATTCGGGATCTGGTCGTTTAACATGCTGGCGAGTATCTGGTCAATAGCAAGTACCAACTTCTCGTTCGTCATTTCGTCAACTGGAGTCTTAAGCTCAAGTTCACAGAATGTTTTCAATCTGCGTCGATTGATGGTGTTGATCGCAGGAATCATCACGACTGTCGCTGACTCGCCGGATTCCTGGCAACGGGCTCGAACAGCTGACTCGTAGAGCTCTCTCTCACGTCGCCACTTGACCAACGCTTCATGCGAGAAGCACACTATCTCTGGTGGCTCCATCGCTGTCCAGAGCTTGGTCGTCGTTCGTCTTGCAGGGTCTCCATCTTCTCCTTCTGTGTTGACCCGACTGCGTTTCTGCTGGGGACCGCTCATGGCACCCAATGCTGGATCGTTGTCACAGCTAAAGTTAACTTTGTAGTGGGTTTCGACCCAATGCTGCTTGAGAACCCGTGTAGTAGAAAGTACAATCGAATTCTGTCTTGAATGTAGCCGCTGCGGCAAAGCCGCATTGGTTTCTGTTAGTTTCGCTACGCTGTATGCTAGCTAGAATATGCAATATGCAAAGGTTAAGTCTGAATAACCACGTTCAAGTATCATCGGTTACCTACTCGTAGTCTCATCCGTTGCATGCGCAATGGTTGCTTGAGATGCAGTACGCCGTGGCGTCACTACAGCCTCAAGCCTTTTGCAGCGGTCCGTGGTACGACACTCCGCGTATGGAGCGATGTTGCAGCTTCACTCTCATCTGCCTTTGGTGTGGAGGTCAACGTGAAGCAGATTCGTGATCGTCTCACGCTTCTGAAGCAAATATTCAAGGATTCCGAAGCCGCTTCTGCTCGAGGCAGCGGGATTGAGTAGTCGGTTGATGCTGTTAACATCCAAAGCCACTACGATGAGCGCGAAGGGCTTGTACGGGAGTATATGGCGCTGGAAGACCACTTCAAGTCAGACAAAAAACAATCAAGAACAAAAACAACAAAAGGATGAACAATTAGCCATGTGCGCTGAAGAAATAGTTCGAGAAAGCGCCCGTCGCCGGGCACTTCGTGCAAAATCTGACTCCGATGATTCTGTTAGTGATTGTAGTGATCCAGACAGCAGTGTTTCTCGTTGTTCAACAGTATCAGGTGCATCATCACGAACACCACGATCGACACCAAAACGGGTGAACGCATTTCAACAGGAGATACACGGCAAGAAAAACGTCAGCGACAAGAGTTCGAGCTGAAGGAACAGGAGCTCCGTCAATCACAGCTGCAATTTGAACAACGACTAATTTTTGAAAAAGAAAGAGATGACCAACACCTTCGCTTTCAAGAGCGTCTACAGAAAAGCAATCAAGACCTCATCATTGAGTGTGCCAAGATTTTTAGTGCAGCAATCTCTCGGAAAGACAATTAAAATGAATAAAATCTGCCTAATTGCTGTTTGTCCTCAAATATTCTCTGATATCTGGTAGTTTGACCCTGAAGTAGTCGCTTGCAGTATTCCCACCACGAGTGCATGTTATGCAATTGGTCATTAAGATACCAACGCGATACATTTGTCCAACAGGTTGTGTACCGACACGAAGATTCGACTTGACGTCAAGTGTTTTCCAATAGTTCACCACTTGAGCGTAAGACCACACGACAGACACTCTGACCTTGCTCATCTTGCTGCTAATATCCTTTTTCGCCTCGGTAAGGTTTCCAACTGCGCCTTCAAATGGGCTCAGCATCACATCGTCCCGGCCATAAGCACAGTCACCAAAAATTCTGTAGTCGGCAAAACGAAAATCGCTACGAACTTAGTCTGCAAGGCCGGATTCGGTAAACATCTTAATGTCGTGGTTGCGCCCAGGAAATGGCCCGAATAGATGGATAATAAGTCCATCAGGGGTGACTAGAGTCTGAAATTTGAGGCCATGCTTGCGCTTGTGACCGTTATAAACTGATTGCTGTGTCAACATCTTTCCAGAGCCCTTTTTCCTTGGCTGCGGACGGCAAATACCTCTAACAGTGCCATCAATAAAGCTCCAAATGTTTGTGTATGGCGATCCGGCTTCAAAGATTGCATTTGCGTACACACAAAGTCGTGTAGCTGCGATGTGACCGCCAAATGCTAGTAGCTTCTTATACTTGACATCGAGAAAATTCAACGTGTGCAAGAAAATATTAGATATCCCGCTCTCAGAGCGACCGAAGTAGTCTTGTAGCTCGGTTCCACGTACGGGAGCGGCCAGCCTATACAGCAAAATGCAAAGAGCTTCGATTGCTGATGCTTTTGTTCTCTCTCTCGTTATAGTTTCAGTCAAACCCATTAAATCAATGAGCATGACTAGTTCTGCTTTGGAAAACCTGAATCGTATGAGAGATTCATCCTCTGACACACTGTTGAAATTGAAAGGCACACGTCGGGTAGTCACCGGTTTCGCCATTGTAGCCAACTCTGAAAAGAAAACGGCAGCTTCCAGAGTATTACCAGTCTCACGGGCTTGAAGCAAGCGCTGATACATGTACGCTGAACGATGATGACGAGGCACTCCCCGCACAGCAGTCCTCACAAACCACTTCATGTCACTGTCGAGAGCGTATGCCGTAGCTTCACCGTCAGTTATGACAGCATCTTCCCTTGGGTCCGGCGCTTCTCTAGGATCCATGGCAGGTGCCGCCGATTTAGCTGTGAACGGTCGCAAATTAGGTTCTTGATATAAACCGTAATAATTAGCAATTGAACAGTAACTATAGGTTGTTTCGTCCGGTTTGAACAAGTTGATTCGGTTTAACTTTCCTGTTGAGACCAGTGAATAGGGCAAGAATGCATATGATCAAACCGGAAAAACACAAATTTCGGATTTGCTAAAAGCCTCTAATAAGTTGTTGTTCGTTGACGCACAGGTTGAGGAGCGAACGTTGGTGCCGACCAGAAAACAGTCGCAGGCAATTGGCAATCCATCGCCATGACGAACTCCCGCAGAATCCGGGTTGATCGTCTTGAGTATTTTGACTCAAATTCCGCCTGAGATCGGAGCTCGTCGGCTTGAAATTGAACTCGCCGTAACTTACAGCGAGCGTTGGTTTGCATCGTGTTGGTACTTGCGGTAAGCTGCGTCTGTGTTCACGCACGCTACGCTGTCTGCTGGACACTTTTACTCTCACGCAAGTTTTACCTTGTAGAGAAGTGCAAGACTTTCTATGAGGGTCAAACCCATTGTGGTTGCTGCTGCTGGTGGGGTGAATGGTGAAAGGCAAGCTCACTTGCCTTAAAAAAATAACAACCAGAACGATCGACGATTCTACTTTTTGGGTTACCCGAAGTGGTGATTCGCATTAAACATCATATTGGTGATGGCTTTGCCAGCCAGCTTCGGCCTTCCTGCGATCAGCTTTTAAACTAAAGCATTGGGCAATCTTCTTCTAGATAGCAAAGCAAAGTTATATTGAATAATGTCATACTTCACGCCGACGGCAGACCGCCCTTCCTCTTCTCCTTTACGAGTTAGATCGCCCGAAAGTCCTTAAACTTGTTCTCGATGTCCTCCTTAAGCTCCGGGTCCACCGCGTTGCGCACACCAATGAGCGCCTTTGCCATGGCTTCCGAAGCGCCAATCATAGGTCGCAGCACCGCCACAGGCACGGCGCGAATGACCGACCGCACGTAGCCCTGCGATCCTGTCTTCTTGTACTCGACGAGCGGAACCGCCACGATCGTCTTGGCGGCCACGTGAAGCTCACGCGCCAATGAATCGTAGGCCTGACCGAAACCTTCCGCAGCGCTCGCTGGTTGCTGAGCCAGATACTGACGACCGCCGATGCCTCCGCCTGTGTCCTGTGCGTTGCGGATGCCACCGCCGCCCATCCGTCGCGAGTTGCGAGCAATGCGACTGCCAGCCTGTCGGTACTTGAGCTGTTTGCGACGCAGCGCCGACGACGAAGACACCACGTCATCTGCGTGCTCTAGCAACGCCTGAGTGCCCTGAGCCACCTTCGACGCCGTGTTCAACGTCTCGATCGTCACCGACTTGAGGAAGCTGGTAGCACCCTTCTTAATGCCGCGTACGAGTCGCCGGTCACGCCCGTAGTGCTCCATCGGGAGGAGGATTAAGTCTGCTGCACCGGCACCAATGTTCACGAACGGACGCAATGGAGGCATCGACACACTTGCCACGCACTTGTGAATCTGATGTCGCGAGATGTCCTGCACCCACGATACCAGCACGTTCTCGCCCAGAGCAGCCCAGCCGTCGAGTCCGCTCATTTGTACGCGTCGAAGTACCAGCTCCATACCCTCGAGCACGAACAGGTTAATCACTTCTAGGTAGTCGCCCGCACGCAACGCCGCATAGTCAACGTGGTTGGGTCGGTAGTCGATCTTGATCTTGCACGGTTTGATGTCAATACTTTGGAAGAACCACGCATTCAGGGTTACATTCGCCTCAGCAGCAGTGCTCGTTCCAATTGGCTTCATCTCCATTCCGCCCTCGTGCATCGTAATCTCCACTTCATCATCCGTATCATCTGGCATCGAGCCGATCTGTTGCAATGCCGAACGTTTCTTCGGCGCTGGTGGTTCCTCCGTGGGCACGAACTGTCGAAGAAACTTCACCACCTCCTGATCAAGATTAATGCGAAGTGGAAGGAGTCGAGCCTTGAGGCGATGCTCCTCACACAGGTTGGGTCCAGGTCGAACAGTGACCAACTGTAGTCGCGCCATGGAGCTGCCACTCTCGCGTGGATGGCTCGCTTCTGACTTCCAGTAGCAAATTATTTTGCGAATCTGCGAGGTGGAAATGTAGTCCAGCAGCTCCATGTCGCCAAGTGCCAGCACTGTATGAGACGCCAACGACTGCGTCTCGGCATCGTTAAACATATCCAGACGCAACTGGATGCGAGTGATAACCAACTCGAGCATTTCCTCCGTCTTCCGGCCACTCTTCTTCAAAGAACGCTTTCGAGAAGGGGTACTGTCACTGGATGCAGCTCGTGTTGTTCTCGTTGCTGGGTCACGCTTCATAAAGGAGGTAGTTGGCGCGCTTTTTGCAGTAGAGAACAAGGCTGACTTGCTGTCGTTTCCAAAAAGATCGCCGCCATCTGAAGGCACGTAGTTGTCCAGCAAAGCGTCCAACAGCTTCTCCTTCTTTGCTGTTCTACTGTCAGGGTGTTGCTTCACCTCACCAGCGAGATTATCCCTAGGAGGATGAAGCTTTACAGCTTCACTAGCATCGCGGGTCCAGTCACATCCACCAAAGAACCGCATGCAGATGTTGAAATTACGCAGCAGTACGTGGTGAACGACGATTGGCGGTGTTGTCTCCACTTTACGTACAGCGTTCTCCCTTGCGATAGATCGAATAGCATCTTCACATTCCTTTTCGCCAAAAGATAGGGATGTAGCTGACCCTCCAATTGGAATTTCAACGTGGTGTGGATAGATCCGCGACGGTGGACCACTCATAGGAGGACCTCCATCATCTGACCGTTGGTCATCATAAAACCAACGTGCTGTTGGCTGATCGGGTGGAGAGACCGTTGGTGCACCAAAAGACGATGATGGAGCACCTGGGTGGCTGCTAGATGACGAAAACGATGCCTGTCGTGTAGGGATCCTCCGTGGAGAAGACGTCACGGAACGGTTTTGCTCCTGCTCCTCTATACGCAATTCGTACGGCAGTTCTCTCTCGTCTACTTCTTCATTGTCGCCGTCTTCCATGTCATCTTCATGCCCACCAACCGACTCCATGTCCAGAAGTTGATTAAAGCGCGACTGAAGATCGTTGTCAAGAGAAAAGTCCAGCTCGATCTCTTTGCCTTCGTCCTCTCCAGCATCAATAATCGACATCGACATCGCATTTGGAAATACATCATTGCTCTCTGTGTCGTTCGTTCCTTCGCCAGCCTCACTGAAGGTTTGACGTGCAACACTTCGATCTTCCATGAGATCCATTCGGTGCGAAAAGGAAGAAGCGGTTTCTTCAGTCTGCAGGTCACTCAGCTCCACATCATCAAGTCTGTTCTGCATGCCCCACCAGTTTTTCGATGCAGCTGGGAAAGCGCCCATGGGGAAGTGATTGGCATCAAAGTCATCGTCCTCATCTTCGTCAAGATCGTATGCGTTGTCGCTGCTGTAGTCTATAGTAGCCTGCCCAACGCTTGGTGCAGAGCTCGCGGGTTGAACAGCAGGAGCAGGTGCTTTCTCTTCCATGGGCTCAAACAAGGGGAAACCTTCATCAGATCCCTCACTGGGTGATCCCTCACCAACGTCACTAACAGCTCCACCAGGTGCAAGCCACCGTGCTGCTTGTTCGTTGTACGGCATCGCTGTCTTGTCCGGAGAAGATGCCATAGGTGCTGATTCACTTGGAGAATTAGGCGTAGCTGAAGAGAACCACGGGTCTTCTCCAGCAGTACTGACTTGCGGATGATCCTGGTTCGGTTCGGGCTCCATCAAGAATGCCCCTGCAGACTCGTCTACATTTCCTTCTAATGATCGATTTTGAGAGTAGTAGTCTTCAATGACCAGCTCGTTAATACGAATTGGCTTTGCAGACTTCCGCCTCTCCTCTTGCTGGTACCTCAAGCGCAACTCTGATGCTGATAGCTGGTCATCGTGTTCAAGGCAATTCACCATACGGTCCTTCTCTTTCTGGATCGAATCCATTCGCGTACGAAGCAACCGCGCTTCAGTATCAGTCGCAACGGTTTTCCCAGGGAATATCTTCTTCCCACCGCCAAAAGCATCTTCATCAATTTGTTCTAGGACGTTAATCATACTTCGATTGGGTCCTCCGTCACCAATAGAAAGTCGTTCACTGCGAACACTGCTGGTACTGGAGAACTCACTTGCTCCAGATGGCTCAGAAGCTAGTACACCAATAGAACGCACACCATTTGCGGGGGCAGGACTCAAATTCGTGACAACCGAAACGCTAGACTGATCGTTCTCTCCATCTAGACCAACGTACGCAGTGGTATCACGTGGTTCTTGCTCAATTGCGAGCTGATCAGTCCACACCGACAGTAACTCGATCAGGGTGTTAAACGAATCAAAGCATGCGTAGATATTAGCTGTGCCCAGATTCAATTCCACTGATAATTCTGGTGACGTTGACGCGGCTGAAGCTTTCTCCTCCAATTGACTACGTGATGCAGACGCGACCTCTAGCGCCGTAGGTGGAACCAGCGCACGCAGGAATACATCCACAAAGTCCATCGTTACAAGCTGCAAGAACCCAAACTTTTCCAAAAATGTAAGTAGTGAAGGGTATTCTGCGTCCAGGCCTCCGCCACCTCCTCCTGCATATGTATCTGCAAATTTGAGAGCCTTCTTCTTCGAGTTCTTAGATTTACCGCGAAGGAAAAACTCATTGCCGAGAAGAACCTCGTCGATTTCTTCGTACCCAGCGCGTGCTTGTGTTAGAAATAGCTCTAAGTCGCCTACAGATATCTTGTAGCCCTGCATGACAGCACCTGTGACGACATTGGATGAGACACTAACCTTCCCCAGCACGAGAATCACACGAGAAGTTAGTGTCAACGGGGCGTAGTCAACAAGTACGTCGTAAAAATTGACGAACAGTTTCGTAAACACAGTCTTAGGAGCCGTTGCCAGCGGCACGGTGTCGTAATCCCCACGTTTTATGGTCTCTGAGAGCTTAGAGCACTCCTCATCAGACATACTCGCAGAATCCAACGGGATAATCGGGACAGGGTATTCCATCAGCACCATATCCAGCATTTGAAACAGCCACTTTGAGCGCACGTCGTACCGTAAACTGAGATGCGAAAGATGCAGCTCTACTTTCATCTCGCGCATCTCATTCGTCTGATCAGCAATATCGACACCCATGAAGAAAATAGGCGCCTTTGATACACCAAAAGGTGTTCTGTAGAGAATCGGTACCACCGCATTCGTGCGACCATCCTCTTCCAGTAGCGTAGTGTTCTGAGCAAGAACGTGAACACGAGATACCAACTGCCCCATCCATTGCGATATCTGGAAAATCTTCAGCGTTTGGAAGGCGAAATGATACGTGAACAGAACTTTCTCAGGCTCCTGTCGGTGGTGTGCGAGCTCCTTGGTCTCTAACGAATTAACAGGTTGAGCAGATGATGGAGAAAGCACGGAAACGTAGTCGCATATCCGGACAGTTCCCTCACCAATCGTGAGGTTGAGGCTCATGTAGCTAGGCATCAACCGATTCCGAAGCGCAGCAGCAGCAAGCATCTGGTTGTAACTATCGACATCAATGGGATTGATCATCAATAGCGCGTCAAACAGCACTATCAATCGGTCCAGTGAAGACTTGAACAACACAGCACTGGCATGCGGAAGCTTCACTTCCACGGAGTAAAGTGATGCTGCTGATGCAGCCGCCTCGTAGGACTCTGTACGTCCCAAGGCGTCTAAATTCCACCCGTTTAATCCCACCCTGCCGCCATCATTGTCGTCGCCAGTAACATCATCAGGGGCGCTACCAACTGACGCACCATCAGGGCTTTGGCTGCCATCTTGTGATAAATTCTGCTTGCTGGCAATAGCCTCTTTCATTTCTTCACGTGATGGCGTTTGGAGACGCAAACGCAGTGTGCAAACATCCCCCGAGCGTTCATCGCTACTGGCCGTGATCAAGACAGCTTTTTCCAATTGTGAGCTCCGCTGGTTGCCATGTTCTGGGGTTAACAACGACACTTTTGCATTGTTAAAAGAAGCGTCAAACTCTGCCAACCACGGTAACGACACCCTTCCATCTGCTTCTGCAGTGGTATCACCGCCAGCTCGTGAAGAATATGACGCCACTTTCACATTCTCCAAAGTCATCAGCAGTCTGTCCTCACAGAGACCACGCTTGGACGATAGTCCAAAGCGAATTAGGTCGCTATTAATCATTGGAAACCGCAGAGTCATCTGCACGCATTCCGTTGTCATATCGAGAGTTTTTGAAAATGTGTTGGCTCCACTCCCAGCAGTTGTTGAAGCTTTTCGCTTGGGTGTTGAAGCATCTTCTTCTAGCAGGGCTAGAAGACGATGGGCTCTATCCAAAAGGTACATATCCCATTCCAAAAGGACGGGCTGGGCATTTACGCGCACCCCAAGAGATGAAATTGCCGCTGGGCCCCCCTCTTCTGGTCCGGACTTAAAGTCGATGCGCAACTGAGCTGACAAATTTGCAGACAAATTCACTCTTCGACCGGAAACTGGAGAGGTATCCACAAACTGTAGGACGCAAGTGGACAATATTGCTGCTTCGTCTTCTTCCGCATCAAGCGACATACGTGGAAGAGTCTTCTCCGTTATTGTGAATTTTCCGACGGTAAATGCCAGCATTGAGTGCTGGGAATACGCCAAGCTGGAAAAAATAATGTCCTTGAAAGAAAGTTCCAGGCGCTCGAGACCATCAACTGGTGGCAGGGGCTTTGGTGCTCGGACAGGAGCACGGAGAAATCGACTGTCTGTCATTGAACTTTCGTCCTCACGTTCACTCAGGGAGTCATTATCTCCCTCATCATCATCTTCATCATCAGGAAGGTCGTCATACAGAAGAACGCACTCACACTCCAACAAATGAACCTTTACTCGCGACTGCACTCGACGGGCAGCTCGATTTTGCGCAGCTGTTGTGGACCACGACAACTGACTTCGATCGCCATGCTTACTTTCCACCTCATTATCGTCGAATCCATATCGGGCTGACGCATACATGGATAGATTCATCGTAGTCGATCTTCCAAGCGATGCGCCAGGTGCAATCGAGCTAGCGAGGCCTGGGTCACATTCGAAAAAACCGTCATCATCGTCCTCCAAGTCAGATAAACCAATACTTTCAACGCTCTCTGCTGTAGATAACTTTCGCGTCTTGAACGGCAGTTGCCCCTCTGCAGGTACGTTATCTTCGGGCGACTTTTTTCGTCGTTGGGCATTTTGTAGTTCATCCTGCGTCTGACGATACTGTACGAGCAGTTGCTCGATGCGCTGGAATTCCTTAAATGACAATTTAAGTGCTCCTCCCTCTTCGTCAGACTCGTCATCTTCACTTCCTGTCATCCAGGCAGGCCGATCATCACAGATAGACTTAAACATTGCGGCCGACGTGTACTGGTCTCCAGGATGATATGCATTCAGCTTCGCAGGATCCGTTGAAAAGGCATCAACAATTTTGCCAAGTTCTGGGAAATACTGGGGCTGTAACACGATCCGGATCGAGTGGAAGAACACATCTGCATCCATTGCGGGCGCCTCTAATGCCTCGTAATGGGACAGTTTTACCTGGATGTAATTCTGCTTGTTCGGATCACTTGATAAGAACGGATGAAGCACCATGTCACTGTACTCAGTGCGCCGCCGCTCTGTCCATCGGTTTTCTTCGCCTTCCTCTTCCGTGCTCAAATGTAAATCCATACTGATACCTCGAAACTTGATCCCTTTCTGAGAAATTCCAAACAGCGTGCTCGCCGCCATGGACTGCGTACCTCCTCCCATCGTCTGCGACCCATACATACCTGCCGGGTGATCCAGACTACTTCGTCCGTACACACTCTGGACTTCAGAGGCTGATTCATCCGTGAACTGTGCCCATTGCAGCTTGCAGAGTAGAGCCACATCTCGTCCATTGTGCTGTTCTCCAGTCTCCAATCTCAAGCAGATATTGGACAGCGTCACTTTAATCTTGGACGTAACCTGTTCAATCCAGCTGGCCACAAAGTCGAGTCCTTCCTGCGAGATCTCGTCCACGGGCTCCGGTGGTATTGTCTTCTGCTCAGCCTTCTGCTCCGTTTTGTCCTGTTTCTCCTCTGAATTTCCTGTAAAGCTCTGTCTTGTCTGGGCCTCGTCCTGGTCCAAAGGCACCAAAATGATTTCAATGTCGTCAATTTCCACCAAACAGCTCTCGCTCATGATACTGGCGTAGGAAATGGCGACTCGAACGGAGCCTAAATAGCCCTTTTTGACCTTAAAAGGTAGCCCCTGCGCCTCACATAGCTCAGAGTTCAGCACTTCCGCATTAAGCAGCAAGTCGCAGAGCTCCAGCCTTCCAGAGCGTAAATGTACGTCAAGTTGGTCCAGATCCAGCTCATCCGTCAGGAAACGGCCAATCATGCGCTTCAACACGAACTTGTAGAGCCGCTTGAGCGCTGGGTCCGTCAACTGCTTGAAGAACTGCATGGCGGGGAATGCAGCGGCTGGTACTCGTTATTAATGGTCACTTGGTCTCTTTAGCTCGGCAATAAGAGACGAATTAATACTGCAAAGCTAAAAATAGACGTAATTAAGAGTGTAAGAGAACGTCGAAGTTGGAGAAGGCAATCTCGTCCTATTTAACGACGGGAGAAGCGCAGAAGCTATAGAGAAGAGACCTACCAGAGTAAAACCGCTGCTCAGAGCTTCTCTTGACGCCCACAGGAGCGGAGAAATGTGCTACTGGCGCCGCGTCTTGCCGTCTGCCGCACTCCGCCTTTGCAGCCCGTTTTGGGTTGTTCTCACTTCCCTATTTGAAGAAGAATGCGGGATGGGGTTTTGGCCAATGAGAGAAGGGTACTGAACCTATCCGCGATTAGTGCAAATTGAAATAACGTTCAGCCAATAGAAACGTCGTATTGATGTTGAAGAATTCAATCGGGATAAATTAATGTGCGCTAGGCGCTAGACGTTCCTGATGCAGCTTATGTACGTACAGGACCGTATCAAGGGATAGATTAGGCATCAAAGGAGTTCAGTACGCGCCAGGATGTGTCAACGGATCGCGCTTGTCGAGTTGTAAAGGCCTTACCTGCGCTTTTGCTAACAAAAAAGATAGGACTTCAAGCGCGATCTACACTTTCACATGTACTGGGGTGGTGTTCCCGTCACAGCGACGATGCCTCCTGCTGCTCGACGTGGTAGCCTATTGAAAGTGACCGCCAAGCACTAGATCCACAGCGCGTTGGACCCTCAGAGGATAAGCAGCAAACAACGTTTGAACTCAAACACGTCAAGAATCGGAGAACGTACGTTGCAGTATCACGCAGTCGGGACTTTCGGAACGAATCCATCCAAACAGCACTAAAATATTATCATCATCGCTGAGCCACATCCCTGGTCACCCGTCGTCAAGTAATTTTCCTGACCAGCACTGCCGCTTCTCCAGCTCAGTATCCTGCATCCACAACTTTTACACTGTCCTTCTCACTCCTTGTGCTCCCTGGGACGATCCCTTTGCGAAGAAAGAGAGCGATGTCTTCGCTGAACTCTTTCGCCTCCAGTATTTCCATCTCGAAGTCTTTGGGTTGACGGACGGCAGCATTCCCAGTTGACAGCTCAATCGCATCACCTCCAGCTCCTCTAGAACAGGATTGAGAACTTTAGCATCGTTCTGCACCTCAGGTACCTAGCTCAACGAGTTGAAAGCAGTCGGAGCTTAGCTTCTTGTAGCCTATTACAGACAGGTTAACAACCTTCAAAGTTTTACAAGAAATTACGAGATGTATTGGTGAAGCTTTACCTCAAAGTAAAACTTCAAAGAAAACTTGGTCCTAATCGCGCAGCGTAGTCCAGTCCTGGTTACCTGAGGTCGGCGAGGCTGCTTTCGCTGTCGCTCCCTTTTCCACATCCGCATCATCGACCGCCACCTTCAGGTTGTCCCTCTTGGTAATTGTCAGGAAATCACCAGTATAGCAATGAGACCCAGGAAGATCATGCTAGTGACGGTGGTTCCGAGGTTGAGTCCAGCCTTCCACATTGAAGGAAGTTCCTCCGTTGGTGCACTCCCAGACATGGATGTTGAAGAACCTGAAGACGAAGAGGAAGATGAGCCAGAGCCTGAGTCCTGCTGGGTTTTGCGACATCAAATCTCCCAGTGAGGCCTAAGAGGTCGAGTTAGCACGTAAACCACCCAGAAGCCAAACACCGCGTTGATCTTTTTAACCCACGTGAGAACACCCACTACAGCGATGCAACCACAAGAGCAGCAGTGAATTCCCATATCCGAGGTGAAGTGCTAGGGAGATTGAGATCGCGGTTCAACTGAGCCAGGCACAGCGTGATCGTTACATGCGGTACGGTTGTTTACCTAGAATCTCGTGGGCGACCTCGATAAACGTTCTGTTCAGCAGTTGAGCCTTTTGTGGTAACAGGCAGCCCGGCTCACCATAATCCTGTGCGATTACGTTGGGCATGTGGTGCTGCACAGAGTAAAAATGCACCGTGAAACTCCAAAACTGCTGCTGCAGTGTGTCCAACGAGGTCTTGTCCACGGAAAGACACGTACCCATAAAAATAACAAGCACGTGCTCTTTACGAAGATTCGTGGTCAATCCAAACTAGTTAGATGCGACTCAACCACGTAAGAGCTGGAAAGCAACTTCATGTTGAAGCAAGCCACACAATTTACACATAACTAGGACAGCAAAATCCTAAATTTACGTGCACCATCCTAGTCTTCGTTAAAGTTTAGGTCGAATAACATAAAAAGGGTTCTTTAAAAACGACTGGCCAGTGCGAAACGGTCTTACCCGACACTTATCCTCATTGCTCATTCGACGTTTAGCGCTTCTTCAGCCAAGACTCTCAGGAATCCTTTTGGGTTTATTTAGACAGTATCACCGACGTGGAATGCAATGATGATCCATCCTTTTAATTTTCAGACTAGAGTTTCTGAATCCGGGGGGTAGTAGCCCTGGTTGTTGAGAATTTTACTCCGAGCATTCCCACACACACACCTAAACTTTAGACACTACGTTATTGAGGAAAGGAATGATGATTTTTATTTTCTGTCAACCATCTTTCGGGGCTGATATATCCAAGTATTGTGATGCATAACTAGAAATACTGACCTTTCCTCCAGTCATCAAACAGTTTTTTTGCATGGAAAATGGTAGTGTCTAGAGTACACGAGACCTTCATCAACACGGGAGATCCGCAGCTTTCTGTACGTTGACGCGGTCGAGGCGACAGCAGCCCAGCACTTGCTCCGGTAGCTCCTCCTCAGTCTCTCCCTGGATGACAAACGCGACGTCGATCACCAGCTTCGACGTCTTGTCGATCAGCGAGTGAATGCCTCGGCGTGCAATGTACGAGAAGGCGTGAATGTCCACTACAATCTCCGTGGTGCCGTCCTTGAAGTGGTAGATGCGGTGCTGTGGTCGGGTTAGAACTGGCGTCGCGTTGTGACTCACCAGTAGCTTTTTGCCCATACCAGTGAGGCCGCACTCGTCTTGGTTTGTCACTTGGGCGATGACCTTAAAGCGGTCGGTCAGTGACGTGTCGTTACCAGCTTCAAGGAACCTCTTCAAGAGCTTCAGAGTCGTTGTGGTGGGGTCTTTTAACTCCTACAAAAGCACAAGGGGTTAGAAAGAGATTGGGAATTCAATTTTGCACCGGAATTGACTCACCTCGAAGATTTCGTCTGGGATCTTCCAGTAGAGAGCTAAGCTGTAGCCTGGTCCATCGTATGTGCCGTCTCCCCATACACTTGGACCGTAGGATGGAAGTTGCGCGTTGATGATGAAGAGGCGACTGTTCTCGTGCTCAGGAGGAAACTCAACACGTTGGGAGATGAGGTCTAACTTGCTCTCTGTTCGCACGAAATCCGCTCCAATGAACTCAAAAAGCGCAGGTTTTGAAGGCTGCAACAAGCACAGAATCACATTAGTTCCCAACAACAACACATCTCCAGTACGAGTTACGAACCTCTTTCTTTCGTGATTTCTTGTAGTCGGAGCTGCGAACTGTGAACGTTTCAGCGTTCGTCGTCGTCCAGGAATGCTCCACGTTGCTCGATCTCCCGTTCGCTTGCATCTCAGTCCGAGTCATCGTACTGGCCATAGGAAACTTGGCGAAATGTCGATTGACCCCGCTCGAGCGTCTTCGAGGCCTTTCACCTGCTCCTTCTGCGCATTTGTCATCGTCTCTTCGGTCTGGACTGGACTGTGAAGCCTTGTGCAGGCAGCAGTTCTCTGGATCTTGGCATTCAGCGACGTCCGTTCCAAGCAAAGCGTTGTCAATGCCGTTCACGTCGCCAAAGCTGCTCATACTGCTGTTACGCTGTCGATTCCCTGGTTTCGGGTTGTAAATGCTGGCCATGAACACACAAGTAACAGCAGCGCACACGAAGACCTTCCACAGCACATGCTCGCTTGCGAGGCAACGGATCGCCACAATGTTCAGCATGAAACCAACAATGAGGCACTGTTTCGTACCATCCACGTGAACGTGAAGATGCCAACACGAAGCGTCCGGCAGTCCACTGTCAGGCCCAGAGGAAAATTGCGTCACGATTCGAGGAGGAACTTTTCGCTTTGGGGGCGATGGAGACGCGTCGACATTCTGTTCGCCCGGCGAAGTGGGGGCTACACGGCCGAGAGTCGGCGGTGGAGAGTCGTGGCCACTATCACCTTCTTCAGGAGCACTTTCCGATTCACGAGCTCGTGCTGCTTCTTCTTCTTCCATTTGCTTTTGAAGTAAGCGCTGACGGTAGAGCTGTTGGTGTGTGAGGACTGGAGCACCAGCATTCGCCTTCCCATTCTGTGAGTCTTTCCTGTTAATGGCCTCGGCTATCGCAGAAGTCCAGAGATCGAAATCTGTTTCCGTGTCTGCACAAAGCTAAACATGTCCCAGTCAGTTTTCACCCACAGCCAGAAGAAGATCAAACGCCACCTGCTTACCTTGTACTGGACGCCACGCTTCGAGTCGATATCGTGCAGAGAGAGCGTTGAGACCTGAAAGAAATAACGCGTTGGTGCGTTCCTTGCCAGATTCTTCTCGAACAGCAGCGACACGTTGTCCATGTTCAGATCCAACGCCCCGCGATACCACGGGTGCGCTTCATTCAGGTACAGAAGCGTTTGCTGTTGTTCCTGGGTTTGTTCCAGCTCTGGTTTGGCAGACTTCGTTGGCTCCTCGATTGCTGTGGCGCTTCGGACAACAGATTCCGCTTCTTTCGCTTCCACTGTAGATCCGCTTAAACGTCCACCGCTGTCCTCTGCGTTCTCATCGGGAGCTGCTGGATTCTGTGCGGGTGAACCGAATGAGTGCCGCTTCGTCTCTGTGGGCTGGTTCCCAGACGAAGCAGCCAAGCCTTTCCCGGTTGGGACAGGAGAATCGGCCATGTGGACGATGTTCCCGTGGGAAGAGGAGGATGTTGGTATGTGGTTAGCTGGGTTGTGTCGGTAGTAGGATAAAACACCACGTTGACGGTCCAGAACGAACCATCTTCGGTGCCACGAGCGTTTCTTCCCCCATTTACTGTCGCTGATCTTGTGGAGGTATCCGCAGACGTATTTTTTCGTACTTTGCGACTCGGACGAAAAGGAATAGCCGGCGGAGATCAGTTCAACGTCGTTGTGGTCGTGCTGGTTGTAGCCCTGAGACTTGCCGACGTGCAGGATACTCCTGCCCACATTTCCAACTCGAGAAATTCCACCTCCGACAGCTTTTCCCATATACCTCCCCATCTTTTGAACACCACGAGAGCGAGAGCCTCCGGTTCGACCCTGGACACGCCGTGCTGCTGGCGATTCATTCGGTGGGTAGAAGGGATCTCGTACAGGCACTGGGGCTGAGGATTGGTCTGTGCGTCCACTTTGGCTGACATCGCTCGTTCGCTCTGCATTTTCATCGTGCAGCGCGCCAGCTTCTTTTAAAATACTCGTGAGCTCATCATTCCCATTCAGAGAGGAGCTGCTGTCACGGTACGAACTTTGGGACAACTCCATCTCTGTCAGGTGGTCGGAATCGTAGAGTCCGTCTGAGTCTTCATCTCCGCTGTCTTCACCTCCAATAAAGTCGAAAGAACTGCTAAAAGGATTCCGGTTCGGGTCGTTTCGACAGGATGGACTGTTGTTCAAAGGATCCCTAAAACCCAAGCATTCACTGTTAAAGCAAACCAATGCTCTCACAAAAACAGGATACACACTTACGAGTTCGCCAGAAATTCATCACTGGCGCGAATCGAGCTGATGGGGCTTCCAGGTTGAGACGAAGGTGGAAGATGAACGGTTAGGAACTGGGAAGAGGTTAAACAAACTCAATCAGACAAAAACTCCTGCACCCTTTCTCCAATATCTCGAACTCACCTCCATGACATCCGGATACTTGCGCACCCACGTGATAAACTGCGAATTGGACAACAAACCAGCCATTGGAATCATACATTCCTCAAAGGCAGCGTAGAGTTGTTTAGGCAGTGGCATGTACTCCTCCAGGTAGTTGAGTAAGTACAAATAGTCCTTCTCGGCAATAAATCCTTCTCCATTGTTGCTATACATTGTCAACAATACATATCAGTGTACAATTCCAAGTGAGAACAACCAATACCAATACCAAACGTACTTCTCTCCGGAGAAAATGATGTTGTACATTGTGAAGATGTAGCTGATCCGGTCTTCTGTATTGCCTCTGTTCGCGCAACATAACAACAGAGCAAAAATCAGGATCTTACCACTCCCCAGCTCAAAGCCCAGCACCACGTACTCGTAGAACAACGCCAAGATGCAAACGAACGCTTCTTTCGGAATAGTATCCCCCGGGACTTGGTCGAAGCACTGCATCGTTATATCTGCGCCAAACTCATCCTATGAATTAACCGCTTTCTGCTTCAAATAACTCGTAAAAGGAGTTACCCACCTCCGAAGAGACCGCGCAACAGTTTGGACGCCAACAGTCCCTCCTTCTTGGCCACGTAGTGCTGCTCTTCGTCCTCCACAGCATCACCCTGTAGTCGAATAACCAGTACCAATAGATTCTTTAACCTATTGCAATAACCCTCACAGTATTTACAACATTGTAGCGTACCTTAAACGTAAGCCACGCGACTGTGAACTCCCCAGCATTGACTACACATCCAGATAAAAGGGTTATTGTCAGTGGTTAAATCTCCTACAATGGAATTGCAAGCAGTAGACCACGCCCCAACACAGGTAGAACAAATAAAACGAGGAGAACAAATACGTACAGGGCCGGTAGAGTCGACGCTGCTTGGAGGCGGACGCGCCCATGGTCGACTGTTACAAACTGGTCTCAAGTGGTTTGTACGTTGGTGTGAGTATTTTCAATTGTACCCCTATAGTGAAAGCAAGTGTGGTTAAACACATCTTACAGCAACTTAAAAGGGGTTAGCCTAAAGAGCGACGCGAGGTAGCGTTCGCCTACTGACACGTACTTGAACCTGAATTTCGTCCAAAGAGCTCCGGTGAATTGCCTTTTGCACTCGCAAGTGGCAAAGAGCTCGCAAAGTGTTTAAAAGTGGCAATGAATCGATCTCATCTGCAACTTTTCGGTCCTTGAAGCATCTGAGCAGATGCTGAGGCACGGAGAATTCGTGCAGCGGCAATTCCAGCTGCAACCTGCACCAGGTGACAACAAACGTCAGCGAATTTATGGCAAACAGAGCTGGCAACTAGAGAGAGAACGAACCGGATTGCTACAGTCTGCAATAGATAGAGCGGACACATGGAGAGACAGTTCTCCTGCTCGCTCCAGTCGTCTCGAGGTGTATCCACCAAGATGTCGTACACGCACGGATAGCAGAGCAAAATGCCAGCCAACGCCGTTGCATTCAAAAGAGATGGTGGTTTTAACTCCAATACTTGACGAGTTGATAGGAGGCTTTTGCAGGTCGATATAGTCCATCTAGAGAGCGTCTCCAGTCGAGTGATGTTGCTTAAAAGCTGGGGAGTTGATAAGGTGGCACTGACATCCACGTACATCTGATAATGCAAGCCAAATGTCATTTTCTCGCGGAGGAAAGCCTCCACGTTGACGAAGAAGACGTTTCCTTCCAGCATTACAGCGCGCACTTGATTCCATTGCGCCTCCAAGTCCAGTAGAAGCTGTGCCTGTTCCTTAGTCAACGCACAACAATCTACTAGACACGACGGTCGAATTCCAGTCGCTACGAGTTGTAAATCATTGAGAAGCACTCGTAATTGAGCCATAGTGAGCTTCACCTTCGCTCTTGAACGTCCTCTTTGTGTCAGTCGAGCATGAAGACGCTTCACCTCTTCCTCCATCAACCACAAGTGTCCATGTCCAGTGGTTTGAGCTCCAGTTGAACGAAATAACCACCAGGAGACTCTAGACAAACACCATTGCTCCGATCCAGTTAAGAACGCGCGAACCTCGCACTGAAAGCCCAGCAACACACACAGCGCCTTGGAGTCATTCGGATAGACGTACATCGGAGGGCCAACCAAGTGGCAGCGGCCAAAGTCAGGCCGTTGCAGTGGCACAATCGTTGAGCAAATGGGCTCCACATCTGTGCGTCAGGTCCCTCTTTCACTCGCCAATTCCCTCGCATCCGAGCAGAATGGCACCATCAGCAGTGAGAACGATGGAAAATGGGAGTGTCCGAGTGCAATTACGAGGCTTCGAACGAGTGTACACGGCTGTGGACAACTCGTCGACTAAAGTAGCCCATGTGATGACTGTGAAAGGGCCTGTGGACGTTTTGGTGCGTCACCTCCCGACTGCTTTGATGCATACGTTCAATTTGCATCCGAGAATGCGAGCGTTGCAGGTGAAAGGCGCTTTCCACGAAGCTGAAATTCAGTCGACGATCACAGTTGACGACGTTGCAACTCGTCGACTTTTGCGTGTGAAAGTCACGGATGAACAACAAGAACAAGCGGAAGAGTGGAAACAACATGTTCAGGAAGAATGCGAGAAGTTTGTGAATCGATACCAAGAATTCGCGTCATTTCTGGAAGTTTGGGCCGATGAAAAGAACAATTTCGCTAGACTCTTCCTCTTCTCGGACCACTACATGTGCGATGGCACTTCAGGGATGACCATCATCAACGACACGTTGAAGCACGTGGCTTTACTCTCCAGTCAGAAGGATATCGAGCACAAACAGTTCCCCGTTCGTGCTTCCCCGTACAACCTTTGGCTGGACAACTACACAGTTACGACTCCATTGACAAGGATGACTGTGAAGCTGCTTGCACCTGTGATCAAGAGTATCCTCACAGCTCACACGAAGCCTCTGCTACCTGCTCGTTCGGACCAGGCAGATTTGGTGTATCCGTTCAAGAACAATCCAAGTTACGCTCTGTTTGAAGCTGGAGCACCGGAGACCGTGAAGAAAGTGCTTCAGCGTTGCAAACAGGAAGGAGTCACGTACTCTGGAGCTCTCTCGGCTGCAGTGATCTTGGCTTACTACTACGCTTCGCAGAAGCATCAGTCAGTGGCAATAACCGAAAGCTTCAAGGTGACGCTGACGATGAGTACGAATCTACGGCTCCGATTCCCAACTCCAGTGCCTGAAGATGTTGTTGGTAGTTACGCGTCGTTGGTGCCTTTGGACAGTACCAAAAGCCCTGGTACCGTGTTTAAGACAGCCAAATTCTGGGATGTCGCTCGTTCCTGCAAGCAGGACATTAAAAACGGACTAAAATCCCCAGTGGCGGCCTTCACGGATATCTTCATGGACCAGAACTTCAACTCGGCGTCCATATCCACTGCCTTCTCCAAACACGTGATCAAGAACTCGTGCAGTGGGGACGTCAATATCTCCAACATCGGACGATACCCGTACCCAACTGCTCATGCGTTTGGCGATGCTGGGGAGCTCTCTATTGAGAATTTGTTCCTGTACGAATCGGTGCCGTTCTTCTCCATGGGGACGTTGATGTACGTGTCGACTGTCAAGAGCTTCAACTACTCGATGCTGCACAAGTTTGAGGACGACGATGCCAAGCGCTTGTTCAAGGCTTATGTGGCTTTCGGCGAACACATTGGTGACGTTGACCAAAACGCCACTATGGCTGATGTGTTGAAACAAGTTGAATCAATTCTGGACTACTAGTAAGATGAGTGCTTAGCTCGTGGAGGTACGCAGTGTATATATTCATCAATATGAAGATGTCACGAGCTCATCTGTGACTCACAACTTACACTTTCCACCTGTACTGTGGAATCTGCCCCAGCATTACCTCAAACGCTTCGAACTTCTTCACGCATTGCTTCAGCAAACTTTTTCTGTAGCATTTTAGTCCGGGAAGGTTATTGCGAAAATCCCTTGGACCTCTCCAAGGTCGATTACCTTCTTGCTATCATCAGGTACAAAAATCAACGCCACTCGGGATACTGAATCTTCACTACTCTGCCCAACCACCCCATTGCTTTCAGCAAAGCCACTATTCCTTCTCCCTTCACAGGATGTGTCTTCGCCATTGTAAACAGTAGCAGCTTTCTATTGATCAGAAACATATTTTAGAAGATCGAGAGCAGTAGAAAGAAACTGGAATGTGGTTCGATAATCAAAGAAACAAATCTCGTTACTTCCGCCGAGCTTGAATTCTTTCGTACAGCCCCGCTTGTGAGAGAAATTTGGTTTCAATGGTACCACCTCGTACAAGTTGTTCACGTGCTTTCATCTCGAAGTGATGCCCGCGGGATGCATCTTCTGTTGATATATCCTTCAACAACCTTGCTTTTCGAGACGTGACCTTCTCCAGTACCAAGCGAGCAGCAGATGTCGATGCAATTTGAATATCGTAAAATGTTCGATCGGCCTGTGTCTAGCACTGAACCACTCGGTGGCGCGTGGTTACTCCTTCTACTTTCTTTACCAATGTTTCCAGTTCAAAGTAAGATATTTCCATGAAAATAAACCATGTCATAGCTGCTACGGATCGTTCGTCTGTCGAAAGACAGCCACGAGCCACACCACCAAAGATGGCAAAGCCATCCTCGATAAACTGGACAATCGCGAGCTGGAGAAGAAATTCGTGGAGAAAAGCAAAGACTCGAGCAGGGTTGTGAAAAATAAGATTGTTATTTAATTGAGCCCAAAGACTCGGGTCAATCAATAATTTGTTTATTGCAATTTTGTTTTCAATCATATCATCGAGCTCTGATTGGTAGAAAACCACCTAACCGTAACCTTAACCCAAACCCCTTGACGCTCGCTAAAGCTTTGCGAGAACTTTAACTACACCGCTTTCAAAGCGTGGTGCTTTAACTTGTGGGCTGAGGTATTTCGCAGTTGGTGTGAACTCCTTCGTAATGGCATCAAACAGACACCGCACGTCCAATATAGTCGCATGTTTTGGTCTTGCAGAAAATTGCAAAGTGAAGAGACTGCTGGAGCTACCTCAGAGCTGTCTCGTCGAAGTTGTTTACGTCGTACAGGCCCAGAAGACCACTGCTTGCTCATTATTGATGCGTTAAGAGTACTCAAGTAGTTCGTGACTTCACGATAACGTGCAGAACGCAAGCTAAACGCCACAGTGAAATGGAGGATTATTTGGACGTGATTGAGACCTCGCTCAATCAATAATTTAGTGTGTTTTAATTGAATTATTTGAAAGTCAAATTGTTTTTTTCACAACCCTGGACTCGAGGAAGCTGCTGCAAAGAAAGTGAAGATGCTAGAGGAGGGCTTTAGACAGGCATTGCGGCACTACACAGAGAACCACCCAGGGTTGTGAAAAAAACAATTTGACTTTCAAATAATTCAATTAAAACACACTAAATTATTGATTGAGCGAGGTCTCAATCACGTCCAAATAATCCTCCATTTCACTGTGGCGTTTAGCTTGCGTTCTGCACGTTATCGTGAAGTCACGAACTACTTGAGTACTCTTAACGCATCAATAATGAGCAAGCAGTGGTCTTCTGGGCCTGTACGACGTAAACAACTTCGACGAGACAGCTCTGAGGTAGCTCCAGCAGTCTCTTCACTTTGCAATTTTCTGCAAGACCAAAACATGCGACTATATTGGACGTGCGGTGTCTGTTTGATGCCATTACGAAGGAGTTCACACCAACTGCGAAATACCTCAGCCCACAAGTTAAAGCACCACGCTTTGAAAGCGGTGTAGTTAAAGTTCTCGCAAAGCTTTAGCGAGCGTCAAGGGGTTTGGGTTAAGGTTACGGTTAGGTGGTTTTCTACCAATCAGAGCTCGATGATATGATTGAAAACAAAATTGCAATAAACAAATTATTGATTGACCCGAGTCTTGGGGCTCAATTAAATAACAATCTTATTTTTCACAACCCTGGAACCACCACAGCTTACGCCACTACACAAAGACACTTTGGAATGATAGCTGTGAAATTAATGGAGGAGATGTGGATGCTGGCAGTGTACAACGCAAGAACGAAGAACAAGCCTACGGCAGGTTCTGGTGTTACTGGGCCAATACGAAGAGATGAAGCTTGCGCGGGCCTTGAAACGCTCTAAACCCAATTACAGATACTATTCCAGCAAAGGTAAGACAGCAATAATGGAAAGAGAATCACTTCAGTATTTGCTGTAAGAACCCAGTGGGCTTGTCGTTTATTCAGCTTTTTAGTAAGGGGGCCCGTGTTTTTTAAGATAAGCCCGGGGCCACAAAGTGGGCGATAGCGTCGAAATTCATGTTCAGATCCTTCATGTACATGACACCGTCGTCTACCGTCATAAGACCCGTGCGCCACGACTCAAATACGGTCTCCATGTTGCTAGGATACTTGTACATATTAAAGAATGGAGCAGGGAGTGCCTTGGCAATGGATTTATCGAGCGTGCGCTCTTCTTCTTCAGCGTTGTAGGCGTTCTCCTTGTGCTGGGAGCGCAAGTGGCGGCTTGTGGCATCAGATTGTGTCGACAGCGCGTCACCGGAAGCAATGAGAGAGGCTGCAGCCACGAACAGAAGGAAAGCGAAACGCATCGTTGGAGTCAGGACTTGGAGTTGGTACTTCGGCTCTTGAGGGGAAATTGAGAACTGAAGGCTCACAGTGGAGGAGCTCCATTGCCAATTGCATTGGTGGTGTAGCCAATATTACCAGCAGACGATGCCTATATGTACCTTACATGGTACTGTTTTCTTCAATACAAAAACAATGCGTGATACTACAATGTAAAAAGGTTAAGTTGTGATAACTTAAAGTATAACTTACAGTACATGAGAAGTACCTTGTAATCATACAAGGTAATTTACAAAGCTAATCACCATATTTAAGTACGCACACATATCGACGGAACATTTGACCTGTACGATACTACATCGTACGAGGTACTAGTAGTGGTTAACTTCACCTCAGCGAATTGGTGCCCCGCTTACAGCACGTGACAGCATGCTCTATGTAAGCTGGTTTTGTGCATTTTCAGCTTTTTGTACAATTTTAAATAGTGCCTGATGAGTCTGAAGTTATGTGAGCGAAAAATATCATATGGTCTGTAAGTATGATCAAGATATCTGCCCGTTTACATATGTATATTTGGTTTTCTGTTGTGTCATTGTTGCGTGCTTTTCTACTGTGCCGATGCGAGACATGTACTTAGAATTCTCTTCTCTGCCGGGAAATGAAGGGCCCTCTAGCTGTTCGTTATATCTCATTTTCTTTAAGGAAAACCCATAACGACGGAGGACGTTGCAAGGGGCAACGTCAAGAACCTACTTGCAACATTATAATACATGATACATGTATTATACTTTGAAGTCTTTGCCAAAGACCGAAGTGTTTCAAATCATTACATTATCACGTTCACACACGTCCCCATCAAAGGATAAACGTACGGAGCAACGTGTAAATAACGGGGTCTACAGTGTAGACTCTACACTGAGTTCATGGAGGTTCACTCCAATGATCATGACCTCAGCGAGGTCGAGTTGTATGCATATACAAGTTTACTTGCTAATTGAGGTATCTCAAGTTTACTCTTAATTGACTGGCTGCAACAGAGCAGCAGGAGTAGGAAAGCAAACTTTAGGCTCGTAAATATCAACGGTGGTGGAAGCGCCGATCTCTCCAATGCTTTCATAAATCTTCACCCACGTATCGAAGAGAGTGCTAGTTGACAACTAGTTGTTGTCGCGTCCTCGCACTTGTGTCCCACAGAATAGTAGAAGGACTCCACCGACGAGAGGTACCGATAGGCCCAAGTGGGGAAGTGAATTGTACACATGAAGTTTTTCACGCTGAGCGGCTCGTCCTCCTTCCCTAAGGACAATTCTCTTGTGAACGGATAGCGACCAACGTTAGAGATATTCCCGTCCGTGCCCATTGAGATTTTTTGTATGCAGGCGAACGACGTTGGCGTGCGTGATCTAGTCCACTCAGCCTCAATGCAATAGTACTCCCAGCGATTCTCTTTACAGCAAAGATGTTTCCACCACCCTGGGAAGTGCTCACTCAACTGGTCAATGTGTAGAAACAATATTATTCGGAGTAACATTTGCGTGTTTCTCGCAGTTAGAGAGTGACAACGAGCTGAAACAAACTGACCAAGTGTGGGCCAGACACTGCTTTAAAAAGGAATTCTACTTGTAGTCGTGTCCTGTATAGCGAAGTTCCATGCGGTTTAGCACCTCCAGAAGCGTCTCGTTGGCCCCAATGCGGTCAATTCCTTCACAGAGTTCAACCATCGCGACAAAAAGCGCCTCACCAACAACTTTCTCGCATTTATGCGCCATTGAGTAGTTGAAGTTGTTCACTGCACTAACGAAAAACGTTGCAGACGATGCCAAATGGGGTAGTGGATGGTAAACGTGCAAACTCTCCACTGTGAGAACTCCGGTGTCAAGTTGATGCTCTGTTGCGTACGGATACCGTTCGATATTGAAGATGTTGGCATCTGAGGTGATGGAGTGTGGCAGGCAAACTCCTTTTAAGAACGACTGCTGCATCTGCGAGTTGATCTTTTTATCCATCATTACAGTCGGTAAGGCTACGGCCGATGTGTGCTTCAGTTTCTCATTCATTCCTTGGTTAGCACGTCGAGCCAATTCCCAAAATCCCATTGTTTGGAGGTTCACGCCTTCACAAAGTAACCAAACGAGACTGGAGACGGCACTGTACATCCCCACTTGATCTTCCTCAACAGGACGGGGGACTCGTCTTCTCATGTTAAAGGTAAGGTCAGCAGATATTTTGAAGCATTCTGCCGACGGATTGCTCTTCCTCTCCTTCATGACATGGTAAATGCCAGTAGCATGACGCCAACCAGCGCTCCGTTTACAGTGACTTTCTCTTCTTGACATTTCGCCATCACCTTCTTCATACAATTTGGATCACCCTGGGAAAATAGCGCCGTAGTGCTGTTTGTAACTGGAGGGGCTTGGAACTGGTGTTGACCTACTCGAGGGTTCATGTAACACAGTAGGCGCGCGGGGGCGAGGAAGCGGAGGCCGGACTTGGACGGCGGAGCGAAGACCCAGGGAGGCGTGACCAGTTGGTGGGCCACTGAGAGGTTGTTGGTAAATTGAAAAGTGAATTGAAATGAGGAAGGCTCTTACGGTCCTAAGCTACTGGTGGCTCACAGAGCTCTCTCAAAAATCCAGTAGAGTGTATCCTAGAGCCTATCTTTTCCTATCTTCTGATTTGGCTATCTACCAATGATTTTCCTATAAACTTCCACGTAGCAATGTTTACTTGACTCCTGGGCGTCCCATAATCAAGCTTCGAGAACCTTCTCGAATTTCAGCCAATGAGACTCTCTCAATGTCTCAGCTGAATGGCGTAAACCACAATGGCATATTACCAGAATCTAGTTTTAGCCAATCACAAAGTGGGTACATGTAGAGATATGTAGATTGCACTACAGTGCATCAACTTGCACTTCAATGCCGACGGAGTGCTATCGACAGCATTTCGTCACATGACCTCCCTTCGAGAAAGAGCCTCCCCCTAGAAAGGATTCTCTCTCTTCTTGGACTTCCAATAGAGGTCGATGAGACCAGGGATCTGTTTCAGATTCTCAACAGGTTCCCATGTGGCCTCCTTCTTGGTCTCGCCTAACCACTCAAACCTTGTACTGCGGCTTCCCTTGTACTTACGGTGGTTAATCACGGCTTCGACCAGTTGCCCTTCAGTTCCATCGGCTAACACAACCTTGTTCACCTTTTGCCTGCGCTTCGGGTCTTTGCGGTACGGCTTCAACAGTGATGTATGGAAAACTGGATGCAACTTCAGGTTCTTCGATAATACCAACTCATACGAGTCTCGAGATACCTTCTTCTGGACCGGGAATGGTCCAATGAACCTCGGAGCTAACTTCTTCGACTGTGCGTACCCCTTATGACGGATATCCAAATTCTTTCCATCTAGTAGCACCATGTCGCCAATTTTGAAGTCTTGGACAAGTCTGTTCCTGTCGTAATAATGCTTCATGCGCTCCTGTGCTTCACTCATACGGTCTTGCGCGACCTTGAGGAAGGCTTCCTGTCGGAGTAGAAACTCTTTTGCTGCTTTCTCCAACTTCTTATACTCCGGATCTGCCGCGATATCGTCGGGCATATATGGAATATATCCTAGATCCGCTTCAAATGGTGCCATGCCAATCGTAGCATGCAATCGCCGATTATAGGCGAACTCTGCCAAATGAAGAAACTCATCCCAATCATTCTGGGCTGGGTTAATAACACCTCGAAGATAATCTCCGATAAAACGGTTTGTACGTTCCGTTTGTCCATCCGTTTGCGGCCTAAATGCCGATGACAGGTTATGCTGCGTTCCCATAGCAGTGATAACAGCCTGCCAAAACTTAGACGTAAATTTGGAGTCACGATCAGACACAATCGTCTTCGGAAGGCCATGATCTCTTACATAACTCTTCATGAAAACATTCGCAATATCCTCTGCGCTGTCTGTCGTCTGCGTAGCAATAAACTTTGCACGCTTGGTCAATCGATCCACAATGACCATGATGGCATTCGAGCCATCCTTGCTGGGAGGTAGAGACACAACGAAATCCATCGAAATGTCGACCCATCTACCTCTTGGTATCTCCAGCGGTTGAAGTAATCTGGGAGGCTTCACCTGCCTCGCTTTGTTGCGCTGACACATTTCACAAGTGTTCACATAGCGCTGGATATACTTCATCATCTTCGGCCAATAGTACTTCTCACGTACTGCGACGTAGGTCTTGTAATACCCTGGGTGGCCTGCCGTAACTGCATCGTGAAATTTCACAAATGACTCGATTCTTCAGATCTTCGTCATCGGGAATGTACAATCTAGGACTCTCATCTTCACGCGTCTGATAATACAGCACGCCATGATCTAGCGAGTAATGCGGAACCTTGTCTCCAAGCTGTAGCTTCTTGACAAGTCCTTGCAAGTCCTTGTTCCACGAGTACATCTTCACTGCGGATTGTGCCACGGTCATATTGTTCTCGACCATGGTAGCCACAATTTCACGGTTTTGAGCCGTATCAAGAAGTTCCTTCAGGCTCACTTGCGCTGCCTTATGCTCGAACTCAGGATTTCTCGACATCGCATCTGCGACTACATTCGTCTCTCCTGGAATCCACTTGAACAGAGGCTGAAACTCCGCAAGTTCGTTGAACCACCGCGCAATGCGTCGATTCGTCGTCTTCTGTGTGAGAATCATCTCAATGCTCTTGTGATCTGTTTCCACCAGGAATGGCTTGTCGAGAAGATACACGCGCCATGTCTTCAACGCGTGCATAATAGCGAGTAGTTCCTGTTCGCGAACTGGATAATTCAGTTCTGCTGGCTTCATCTTTCTGCCCGCATAGGCTATTGGATGTTCCAACCCTCCCTCCTTTTGAAATAAGACTCCCCCAATTGCGAAATTTGAGGCGTCCATCCGAATTCCGAAAGGTTTGGAGAAATCAGGAAGACTGAGAACCGGAGGTGATGACAAGCGCTTCTTAAGCTCGTCAAAACAGCGTAATTGGTTCTCATCGAGTTCGATAGCATCACGAGAACGTTTTCCCTTGATACATTCATGCAAAGGACCTGCAAACTGCGCGAAATCCTTGCAAAATCTCGAAACGTAAACCGTTGTCCCCAGGAAGCTCTCCATTTGCTTCTTGGTCTTGGGGACTGGCCACTCGGCGATAATCTTCACCTTATCTGGGTCCATACGAACGCCCTTGCGTCCGACAAAGTCGCCTAAGCATGGAATCTCATCCACGCAAAATTGGCATTTGGACAGTTTGATGTAGAGCTTCTGCTCTTCACATCGCTTCAATACCCTGTCCAGTGCTGCGATGTGGTCGTTCACATCTTCACCCTTCGTGTATACGTAGATATCATCGAAGTAAATCTTCGCCACATCACTCAAATCCATGAAAACCTTTTGCAGCAGTCGATTAAAGGTTCCTGGGCTACCACTGAGCCCCATGGGTGTGACGAGATATTCAAATAGACCATCTGGGGTCGAGAAAGCAGTGAAAGGTATATCTGCTTCTCGTAACTTCACTTGGTAATAACCCCAAAGTAAGTCCATGCACGAATACCAATAGCTACCGGCCATCGCATCAAAGGTATCTTCCTTGCGAGGCATAGGAATAGCTGGTAAAATCGTCGCCAAGTTCAATAGACGATAATCGTGCACAATACGCCATCCGACTGGTTTCTTCACACAGAAAGTCGGTGCACAAAATGCTGACGTACTCGGTCGAATGATGCCAGCCTGAACCATCTCTTTGGTCCATTCCTGAATCATTTTCCTCTGATCAGGACTTTGGCGCCATTGTTTGACCGAAATCGGTTTAGTACCGGGTTTGAGCAAAATCTCGTGCTCAATTCCTTCCCGTACTGGCGGTGTCTCATTCGGAAGTTCCGTACGGAAAACCGTATCCGCATACTTCAGTAGCGTCTCATACGCCGGATTATCCTTGAGAGCGTCCCATCCTTGACTCTTGAAGCGTTCAGCCTTCTCCGAATCATGCGGATTGATGACAAACACTGCCTCAATATCCTTGTCCCTACGCAACATCTGCTGGAACTGTTTGGACGAAATAATCTTCGTTCGCCCAAACTGGCCGTTGTGGCCATGCTGCCGATAGTAATTGAAGATCTCACGGGCCTGCGCAACTCTGGCGCGGCGTTGTCCTGCCACCCAACGGGCTGGACGAGTCTTCGGCAGTCTCAACTTCACAGTCTGCGTGTTCTCCAACTTGATGCGAGGTGCAATCTGTCCAGTATTCCAGTCGATATCAGGGTTCTGCTCCCGCAGCCACATCATGCCTAAAACAACATCATTTCCTTCAGGAACAGGCATGACTTGGAATGTTCCCGTTGTCAAAGGAAACCCTGGTAACTGCAGAGACATCTCTACAGTCCGACGTGGACGATGCACAACTTGATCATAACCGAGATCAACTTGCATCATGTCACCTTCAGTGACGTCCAACTCAAGCTTCTTCACCAACTCCTCAGTTACGCCATTCAGGCTACTGCCGTTGTCGATGAATATCGAGACGGGCCTCTCTTGGTCATCCGTCTTGAATGCTCGAGCTTCAGCCTCTAGGATCGCATACACTGCGCCCTGCATGTACCGATTGGCTTCAGTACGTTTTGGCTGAGTACAATCTGGAGAAATGTGGCCAAACTTGCCACAGTTTCTGCACGCAGCTGTCTTTTTCCAATCATCGCTCTTGCCTTTCTTTTTGTCGGAGCTCTTTGAATTCTGCTTCGACTTAGACGCACGATGCCCTGAGCTCGACGATCCTTGCGAACATTTCGCAGGAGCTCTAGGGGGTTTTCCCGAGTAGTGCGCAAACTCAAAATTCGACGCAATCTCAATGGCATCTTGCAGTGTTGAAGGACTCTCTTTCTTGATCTTCCTCGCTGTCTCCTCTCGCAAACCGTTCTGAAAGAAGAAACGCTTCTCCAACTCGCTGATAGACAACTCTGTCTGTGATAGCAAGTCTTGAAACTTCGAGACGTAATCATGGATGGTCTCATTCTGTTTGAGACGAAACATCCTCTCGCGAAGATCATATTCGAAGTCCTTCGGCCTGAAACGAGTGCGAAGTCTTCCCTTGAAGAGCGACCATGTGGGCTGTACGTTCGTACCCTCACACTCTGCGATAAACGCGCGATACCAATTCAGCACTGACTTGCCCAAGTTGCTGGAGATCATCGTCACGAAATCCGATGTATCTGCCTCCATCAACTCGCGTCTGCTTGCGTAATACTGCTCGGTGGCGAAGATCCATAACTCAATATCTTCGCCGTATTTGCCTTCATACATAGGCGGATCCTTCTTTCTCTGCTCACCCCTGGACGCAACTAGATATTCGAATCTTGCGTTGGCCTGCTGCATCTGTGCTTGCAGCTGGGTTTGCATCTGGGCTTGGTATGACTGTTGCTGCTGCGTAACGTAAACTAACAGCTGTTGCATCGACATCGTGTCTGATGCTGCGCCTGCTTGTCCCGACGACGTATTCGTAGCTTGCGGTTGGCCCCATGGGTCAGGAGCCGTCCTAGCCGTTGCTTGCGGTTGGCCCTGTGGATCAGGAGCCGTCCTAGCCGTTGCTTGCGGTTGGCTCTGTGGAAAAGGAGCCGTCCTAGCCGTTGCTTGCGGTTGGCTCTGTGGAATAGGAGCCGTCCTAGCGGTTGCCTGCGGTTGGCCCTGGTGTGAATCAGGTGCCGTCCTGGCTGTTGCCTGCGGTTGGCCCTGGAGTGAATCAGGAGCCGTCCTGGCAGTCGTTCGAGGCGTTCTACGCGGACGCGGGTTTGGAGAGTCGCGCTCACTCGATCTACCACGTGTAGATGACATTTCGAGTGGACTTTTCGTAGCACGAACTCAATCCAATAAAACCCAAAACTCCAATGAAAGAAGGAGAAAATGGGAGTGGTTCGGCTTGTACCGACCCAAACACCAAAATAAAGGGTAAATTGGAAGCTACCGGGGAGCGATGGAAATAAAAGCTGCACTTAAGAGCGTTCCAAGCACTGAACCGGCTTCTAGTAGCGACCAAAGAGTTACGTGCACTAGGCAGAGATATACCAACCTTTCAAAGTTGATTCCCTGACCTGTGATGGGCACGAACTCTCCCAAAGACAACCCAAAAGAGACCCCTTTAGGCCTAGCACTTCCCCAGCAATTGGCTGGTGCTAATAGCCAAGGATCTACTCGCTTATGGCTATGCCGCCCACGAGAGACCCGACCTTGGACGATGGAGCGAAGCTTGACCCGACAAGCGCTACTATGTAACACAGTAGGCGCGCGGGGGCGAGGAAGCGGAGGCCGGACTTGGACGGCGGAGCGAAGACCCAGGGAGGCGTGACCAGTTGGTGGGCCACTGAGAGGTTGTTGGTAAATTGAAAAGTGAATTGAAATGAGGAAGGCTCTTACGGTCCTAAGCTACTGGTGGCTCACAGAGCTCTCTCAAAAATCCAGTAGAGTGTATCCTAGAGCCTATCTTTTCCTATCTTCTGATTTGGCTATCTACCAATGATTTTCCTATAAACTTCCACGTAGCAATGTTTACTTGACTCCTGGGCGTCCCATAATCAAGCTTCGAGAACCTTCTCGAATTTCAGCCAATGAGACTCTCTCAATGTCTCAGCTGAATGGCGTAAACCACAATGGCATATTACCAGAATCTAGTTTTAGCCAATCACAAAGTGGGTACATGTAGAGATATGTAGATTGCACTACAGTGCATCAACTTGCACTTCAATGCCGACGGAGTGCTATCGACAGCATTCCGTCACAGTTCAGTAATGGTTTGAAGCCCTTTACTCTTTCTCGAAAAGATTGTCGACCAGATCTTTTCACGGTGCTTTTCAAGATAAGTTTGGCCCATGTCGCTTTGGAGAGGATCATTTTATACAATGAGGGGCGTAAAGGTAAGGTTTGCCCTTCTTGTGGCGGAGTTTCACGTTCTGGTTCGTCTCCATTCGCAAGAATAGTGATCTGTTCGAGAATACAGTTTAGCACTACCATTCCAGAGTACCCGTCCGACATGTAGTGGTCCGAAAAGAGCATCAACCGCAGAGTATTCTTCCTTTCATCCACCCACACAGTCAAGAAGAACGGGAGTTGTTTAAACCGATCGAAACCGATACTGCACTCGTCATCCGCGTACTGTTGCCAGCCACTCATCATGTCGTCGGCGTCACTAGCAAGTGACGAGATCATCCGAACACGAACCAGAGCGAAAGAAGTGACGTCCTGATGCGTGAGTGGAGGGTGAATTTCGACCATGAACGGCTCATCTTTAAGCTGCAGCGAACGCATTCGAGGGTGTAAGTTGAAGGTGTTCTGCACTGCCGTCGCTAGAAACTGGAGAATGGTCGATGTTGGGCCGAGAACGAGCATTGAGTGGACAATTTTCGTTGATACACCGTCCACCATTGTGAGTGTGCGCTCATAGCCACGAAGAGGAAGGCGCTGACGAGCATGATCAGTGGTTTTAGCTTTCATCTCGACTTGTTAGGACGTGCGGTGCGTTTTGAGAAGTGGAGAAGTGGGGGTAAACTGGAGCATTCACTTTAGATGTGACACAGCTTCGCCTTGTCCGACAAGATCTGACGATATTGATGCCATCGCTGGAAGAAATGCTGAACTTGCAGCTCGGTGCTTACGAGCTCGGCGCTTACGATGTAGGTACAAGTGGCACTAGGGACAGGAAAAAATAAATTGGACTTTCCGCCGGCAAAAAACTGCTTGCAAAATACCAAACTGTGTTCATATCAATACCCAACTGCACTAACCTCAAGTATTGCAGTATTCGATTGCATTGGAACTCATAATACTAAAACTGCTACCTACATTGCGTCGGTACTTACTTGGGGCTGCACAACCTCACGCGAGAGCGTTGCATGCGAAGCTCTGATAGCCTTAGCAACGAGTCTGGAGTCCCAGAAGTCTCTATTCACTTTCAGAAACGTAACAGTCTCTAAAAGGAGTGGAGACATGAACAATCGTTCGACAGTTACCGAGGTTCCACGCATAAAGCTGAAATCTTGGTAGGTGACTGTGTGCTCCAACTTCTGTCGTTTGCGCTCCTCCAGTAGTTGCATGTACGGAATATTTCCACCCCAGTTGAGACGTCGTGCTTCGGTTTCGTGTGGATTCTCGAATCTCTTGACAAGGGCTCTTTCACGACTCACAAATTCTCTAGCTTTGAACTTTCGTAATAACCGACTCGAACATTGGATTGTGGACGATTGCAGCTTCTTGAGCTAAGTGGTGGCTTAGCTCGGGGTAATCTTCCAAGTTCCCAGTCACTCTGCGCTTGAGGTGCTTCGAGACATATTCCCAACCTTACCGAAATTCAACTCGGTTATGGCGGCCCATCAGGACAAAGACGTGAGCGTTGCGTCGGCTAGGGTGTTTGATGAAATTCTGGACGACGTAGCGTACTTGCCGTAGCTCATCTTCGATTTCAAAAAACCGCTCTAGCTGTTGGTAGGTAGACGACCAGCGGGTATCATTGTTGCGAATTGCAACGAGACCAGTGAGTTGACAGAGGGCACGTGCAGCTATCAGTGGATTCGCCTTAGTGCACATTTTGCTCACAGATTCAATTGCAACAAGATATTCTATTCGCGGTAGGGCAACTCGCAAGACACGCGGCCGCGCCACGGAAGATGGCATGGGATGCTGTCAAGTATCTTCTTCGGCACCTTCGTGCAACAACGGGCATGAAAATGAAGTTCCAGCCAACTAGTGACGATATCGTGGTGGCCACGGGCGCTGACTGGGCTAACGATCGAGCGGACCGAAAGAGCATATCGGGATCAGTGGTGTACTTGTTTTGATGCCCGGCAAGCAAGAAACAAACTATCGTAGCGGTATCAAGCACGGCCGTTGAGCACATGGCGACAGACATTGGCATTGAATACGCGCAGATGGTACAAGCCATTGTGAATAAAGTACTGCAATAGGAGCTGTCTCTAAGGCTGATGATGGACAGCCAGGAATCAAGTGCCTCCAACGCAGTGGCCGCAGTGAGACTCAAAAGACTGTGAACGTGAAGTATCACGCGGTTAAGGACCTGATTCACAAAGGTGAATTGACAGCGAACTATAGTCCGGACTGGCGAAATACCAGCGGATCTACTCAGATAGGCCCGGGCAAGAACAGAGTTCCGTAGCAAGCGAGCCACGTGCTGCTTGGTTGACACGACGGGATGACACCGCAGCTGCCCTTGCACCACTTGTGGGGGGCGAGTTGGATTTCACGATGTAGGTACGAGTGGCACAATCCACCGTGACCTTAGTGGAGCATCAGACACCTGATGGGGCTAGACTTCTAGCGGTGAGCATCTGAGAGAATCTGATACCTCTGATGGCGCTAGATATCTAGCAGTGGACAGCCCAGGGAGGCTGATCTCGTAGGTTTTGTTTTGTATATTTTAACGTTCAAATGGACCTCACTTTGTAATCTGCATCCTATCAACAACAACTGCTATTTTTCCACTCTCAACTAGGGATGCTGTTACGCAGGCAGATCGCCTTTGACGAGATCATTTATCCAAACACGACGCAGGAGACTTCGTTCGAGGCACCGTGGCGAGGATCAGTCGCGTGCGTTCATGGTATCATCGTCGACGTGGAGACCCTGGAGAGAATGTGCAGCGGATAAGGGGACGATAGCTAGCTTTTATTGCTGAGAGAGCTTTCTTTCTGAACCAAAAAGACTGACTTTTGTACGGAGGGACTGAAGATTCAGATTCGTGCCCATTGAACTGTACGATTGCACTGAAGACTGGTCTACCGACCAGTAAAAATCGTCTACCAAAAAACCCTACCAATCAGAAAGCTCGACCTCGAGTGGTGCGGAATGCTTCCTCCCCCTTTTCACTTTTGCATCAGCTAACTAAAGCATGACTACCACCTACAACTGGCGCCTTCAAGACAGTCTGCGCGGCGACAAGCTCATCAATCGCAGACTCGACGCATTCCCCCCATGAAAGTGCTTGCCAGCCAGCTGAAGCGGTGCACGGTGTGTAAAGTAAACTTCGACGAGCACCGCATGCGCTATCGCATTTTCGGTTGCGGATCCGACTCCTGCTTCGACTCCGACACAGCGTGCGCGTTTAAGCTAAAGACAGTGTCCTGTGAGACTTCGCAGCTATGTCACGTGTACCAACATCGGCACCACATTTCAACGGGCTGGCAGACCAAGAAGCCCAAGTTGTCGAGGTCGATAAAAGCATTGATCCAGGATCTAGTTCTGCAAGATGTGAAGCCAGCACGCATCCGCAACGAATTAATCGATAGACTCGAGCTCACAGCAGATACACTACCTGCTCTTAAGCAGATCCAAAACTTTGTCTACAACTACAAGAGAAGCAAGCTTTCCAACACAGATTTAGTGGAGGAGATGGTTGGGATTACTGTAGGAACTCCGTTTTCAGAACATCTCCCTGACTCTGCAGCCTTCACGTTTGGATACTCACTGGGTAATGATGGCCGCCTTGTTCTCGGCGACGGGAGCGATGAAAACCCATGAGTTATCGGCATTACTACAAAGTTTCTTCTGAAAGCTGCAAACCGAGATCCCAGTACGTTCATATTTCCCATGGACGCCACTTTTAAGCTAGTGCTCTGTGATTACCCTCTCATCGTCTGTGGAATTTGGGATTCAGCGCGCCAGTTCCACCCCTTGACGTTTTTCATTACGTCGCAGCGCACAGCGGTACAATACGCGCATGCACTACAGAGTCTGATGAGTTTGTACAAGGGAGTGGTGGGAAAAAACTTACTGTTAGCTATTTTATGGGCGACGCAGAAGAGTGAAACAGACGCAAAGTGAAACGAGCTAGGACTGACGGGAACAGTCAGGGAGGGCGGCCTGCGGTGGTCTCATATGCTCAAAGCTTAGACTAGTTAGGACGCCAGTAAATGCCGCGTTCACAGTTAAGTACACGTTAGAGTTATAACATTCTGTTAAGGCTATTTCTTGTGTTGGAGGGGAAGGTTGATTGTGTAAGGTATCGTTTGCGTAAGGATAAGTTGAATCTTAGCGGCGTCTGCGCATGACTTCGACATGCCACTTCAACATGTCAGATTTTCACTAAATAGGGGACTGAGTGAAAACTGTCACCATAAGCTCTGATTATCCTTGTACATGCATGCTATGAGGATGAAATGAACGCTTGCATGCGGATAGTTCGTAATATTAGAGCCACGGCTGCGCAGGGAGTACACAACTTCAACATTATCGATTTTTACCAATGTGAGCTTAAGTGCCCAGCGTCACAATATGCTCTATACAACCTTTTTAAAACATGTTACTAGGATGTAAACAAAGCTAAAATGTGAATAGTTCGCAACATTAGAACCGCGGCTGCGTGGCGAACACCACACGAATTCCACACTTTTTCTATTATACTGGAATTGTATTAAAGTTTATTGTAATGCCATTATCCTGTCACGGGAGCGACATATCAAGTAAACCGTCTGAGCGATGTAAGTAGTAGACTTTGCTTAAGGTGTTCGTGGCTCGCAAAACGCTCGATACAAAGATTCAGAGCCGCGGCTGCGTAAAATGTTAAAAATTTAGATGTGGTTATGCAGACAAAACATTTGAGCGAGCTTTTTCGTGTCGATAAATTTTACATGCAATGTGGTCTTGCACAACTGTCGCTAGTACAGGTAGACACAACATGAGCGATTGGAATAACCTAAACTCGTTAGTAGAAAGCTGCGGCTGCGTGCGATGCCAAATTTAACATTTTTCGGTGGTTGGTAAACAGCAAGAGTTACACTAAACCGATCTTTTCGTTTTTGGCGAATGGGAGATCAGTTGCCCCTAGTCCCTAACTGATGAGATTCTAGTATGCGGTACAATAGTCAGACTTGGAGGTACAGATTTCAGGTTTTCTCTTTATTGCTGAGGTCACAAGGTGTCGAAGCATCGTCCACGGTAGTATCGGTAGTACCGGTATACCGCGTTCTTTTGTTGTTGCCAATCTTTGAGCCGGGCTCTATTGTCATCAATCCCCGGCTCAACGCAAATCGAATACTCCTAGAGAAAACCTGAAATCTGTACCTCCAAGTCTGACTATTGTACCACATTCTAGAATCTCATCAGTTAGGGAATAGGGGACTACTGATCTGCCATTCGTCAAAAAGATAGCACGCATTGCAAGCCCCCGCGCCCAAACCTGCCGCCGCGCCGCACAGCGGCCTGCTCGCTGAGCTGCGCTCCCTGGTGAGCAGCGGTACCTACGGCAGAACGACCTACCGTCTGCATGACGTCTACAGACTCCTTGCGACGTCTATTGACCGCTACGTCGATGGCGGCTTCGATTGGACCTTTGCAGTGGAAAGTCAAGCTCCAGCGCTGGTTTTTCGAGACGCGTGCAACGACGTTGCAGGCTTCCGTGGCCTCCCCACGCTACCAGATGATGCTATGCATACGAAGAATCTGCTCAAGACGAACGATATTATCGCCTACATCAAGGAGGGCGTTCACAAGGAATGGGCGACAAAACGGCAGTCTCCACCGAATCAGTACACTGCACATCTACCCGGGTACTACACCAAAATGAAGTTCAAGACCGACGAAGGGTACGTTTACCCTTCAACCGGATGCTGAGTACAAGTGGCGCGGCAGTACTCGTGCAGCGTCCAGGTGACGTGGTATACCTGAACAGCTTGGTTTACCACTCGGTGTTGTTGGGGTTTCAGCCGGGAACGCAAGACGAAAGCAAGTGGGGCGCTATCTTCGGTGACGTAATCGTGCTGGCTTAAGATCGTCTACAGTCATTCCAGTACGCGACTCAGCTAGCCTCAGGAGCGGAGCGTGGATCGCGGGGAGCATGGGAAGCGCTGCTGTATGCATTTTGTGTGATGGAAGGGCGTGTCTAGAAGGACGCTACGACGGAGGCTGAGAAGGACGCTAGGTTCGAGGACGAGAAGAAAATATTCCTGGAGAAGCTACAACCGACGGAAGCGACAGCGACCGCTCGCTCACTTGCCAATGCAAAGTGGAACAAGAAACGAACCATGCAGGAGAAGATGCCAGAACTACGAGAGAAGAAAAAGGCAAAATCGGCCAGCATTAACAACTAATACACTTTGTTGTTGAAAACTTTCTTTTGCAGCCGCGGCTCTATTTCTTAGCCTTTTGATCTTTTGACGTCATCGGTAGATCCTCCAAATACTTCTACGAAACTTGGTCAGACCAGTTCAGTGTATCTATTGCTTTTACCAGCCACCGAAAAACTACAAATTAGGCATCTCACGCAGCCGCGGCTCTCTATTAACGAGTTTAGGTTATTCCAATCGCTCATGTGGTGTCTACCTGTATTAGCGACACTTGTGCAAGACCACATTGCACGAAAAAATTATCCACACGAAAAGGATCGTTCAAATGTTTTGTCTGCGTAACCGCATCTAACGTTTTTAATATTCTACGCAGCCGCGGCTCTGAATCTTTGTATCGTGTGTTTTGTGAGCCAGGAACACCTTGAGCAAAGTCTAATACTTACATTGCTCAGAAGATTTACTTGATATGTCACTTCCGTGACATGGTATGACATGGTAATGGCATTACGAAAAACTTCAATACAATTCAAGTATAATAGAAAAAGTGTGGTAATCGCCGCAGCCGCGGCTCTAATGTTGCGAACTATTCACACTTAAGGTTCGTGTACATCCTAATAACATGTTTCGAAAAGGTTGTATAGAGCATATTGCGACGCTGGGCACTTAAGCTCACGTTGGTTAAAGTCGGTAATGTTGAAGTTGTGTTCTACCTGCGCAGCCGTGGCTCTAATTTTACGAGCTATCCGCATGCAAGCGTTCATTTCATCCTCATAGCATGCATGTACAAGGATAATCAGAGCTTATGGTGACAGTTTTCACTCAGTCCCCTATTTAGTGAAAATCTGACATGTTGAAGTGGCATGTCGAAGTCATGCGCAGACGCCGCTAAGATTCAACTTATCCTTACGCAAACGATACCTTACACAATCAACCTTCCCCTCCAACACAAGAAATAGCCTTAACAGAATGTTATAACTCTAACGTGTACTTAACTGTGAACGCGGCGTTTACTGGCGTCCTAACTAGTCTAAGCTAAGAGCATGTGAGACCACCGCAGGCCGCCCACCCAGACTGATCCCGTCGGTCTTAGCTCGTTTCACTCGGCGATTAACGAATCTACGCTCGGTCCCTGCCCAACTGTAACGGGGTTACACGTACAAGTGGTTGTACCACTTGTAACTCTAACAGTTAGGATAACTGTTAGAGGTTGGAAATGGGCCTCAGACCTTGGTGTGCTGTACACACCAAAGGATACATGGGCGAACCACATTATTGGGTGGTTCGTGTGCATTTGTGCATATTATTGGTAGAAAGTAACGGATTTCTACCAATCATTGAGCAGAGTTTCTGCCAGCCACACGTTGGCAGACCCTTTAGAAATAGATAACAAACAGTTTTAGGAGGTCCATAATTGGCTTATGCCAAATTCAATAACAGTTCTCATTTTTACGGTATTTGCAGTATTAATCTGGTAGCACTTTGTAGTCCGTCCCACGACCGACTGCTGTTCGTTCGTATGGAGTCATACGAACGCGGGGTAGAGAACTCCCCAATGGATGAGGGATCCGCTGGGACCCCTCAAATGTCCGTGACGCGCACGGACTGCGCCCACCTGTCTGATCCAGAGTGGGAGGCTCTCCAAAGACTCTCGCGAGTCATTGGAGAGGCAGCGGTAGCTACGATGCTTCGTACGCTATCGCCGACAGAGCAACACGGTGTTGCTCTGGGGTACATTGTTAAGGAGCAACGAGATGTTGCTGCCTCGGTGGCTTCCCCTAAGCCACGCGTGGAGTCGTTGAAACTCCACGTGAGTACCTATGTCGCGCATGTGTTGTTGAAGCGTACGAGCGTACGCTTTTCCCAGTTGATCACCGGGTCATGCCGTGCAAGCCACGGCATGCCTAATACCAAGTCGAACTTATCGTCTAGATCCAAGACGATAAGATCTTCTACAAACGTCCTTCGTTTGTAAGAGAAGCGCACACGGACTACGCGCTTCTCAGTCCTCACGGTGGCACCCGTTGCCAACCGCACCTCCAACACGCTGCGAGGCGTGTCGGCCTCTTCGAAGTCAAGTCTTCGAAGACTTCCCTGTCGAACAAAGTTGTTCGACGCGCCCGAGTCCACTAGGGCACGAAGAGAGTTTACTCTCTTCGACATCACGTTCAGGATGACAAGGTTTGGCTTGTCATCTTGCAGCTTACAGCGAGAAACGTTCTCGCTGGGGGCAGCAGTCCTCATCGTCGCGTGTCCAAGCTCGACACGCGAGACTGCATCACCAGTAGGACGCCCCGCGCCTACTGGTCCTTGGCGTTTTTGAACGCCTGCCCGCTGTGCACTCGCGTGCATAGTGACCGATGTTACTACACTTGTAACATCGAACCTTGCTGTTCCTACGCTGCTGTTGACCAGCAGTCGTAGCACTCGAGAGGTCCATAGGTTCCGGACCTCCCGTCTTCACAACAGGACGCGCCGGCTTCGGCGCGTTCGCATGGAGTTTAGCTTGACGTCGGCTAAACTCCTCTTGCATCGCAAGGCTGATCGCCTCTTCGAGAGTATTCGGATACTCTCGGAAGAGATATGTTTTGACGGGACCATCTCTTAGTCCCTTCATGAACGTGACGACCTTGGTCGCCTCGTCGATCGGGTTGGCCACTATGTTCGATACCAAGTATCGAGCACGCTGGGCAAAGGTGTGAACGTCATCCTTGCCCTGCTGCAGATCGAGAAACTCCGCTCTCGATCTGAACTCGTTCTTCGGGGGCTCAAACGCAAGCTTGAGTTCCTCCTTGAACACCTCGTACGTGCTGAAGCACGTAGGATCCGAGAGTCGGCGCCCATAGGCCCAACTCCTCGCACGTCCGCCAAGACATGACATGGCGAACGCGACCTTCGACATCGGATCGACGATACGTCGAGCCGCAACGGCTGTGTCGAGTTCGACAAGCCACCGAAGGAGGGTCTCGTCCTCCTTCCCCGGCCCTGTCAGTGCTGCACATGCACCGGCCGGTGCATGTGGATCCCCAGTTGAGGCAGCAGCGGCCGCCGCTGCCTCCGATCGCCGCCGGCGACCATCAACGACTCCGAGAGTCGTTGGGAGAAAATGTGTGTCGACTCAGAAATCTGAGCCGAAGGGTCGCGGTCACATGAGTGATGGTCAGGTGAATCGCATTCACCTGAGAGAAGGTAAAATACCGGTATTACCAGTATCCTTGGAGGTACTTCAAGCCCCCAAGGGTCGCGCCGACGACGTCGCGTCAACTCTGGGAGTTGACGAAGAAAATAAAATTCGGGGAACCGAAAGACGTGCGTCAGCTCTGGGAGCTGACGCCACTGGCGCTTCGCTGCTAGTTCCGGGAACTAGCGATCGGTCATCAGCTCCGGGAGCTGATGAGACGTGTATAGGCGAACGTTCGCTGCTAGCTCCGGGAACTAACGATCGTGCGTCAGCTCTGGGAGCTGACGATATGTGTACAGGCGAACACTCGCTAGCGCAGGAAGCTAGCGAGAGCACGTCGACTCCGGGAGTCGACGATGCGGTTGCTTCATCCGCTCCGGGAGCGGATGGAGGCGCAGCGGTTCAGGGAACCGACTGCGCGGCAGGAGGTGCTGGCGGTTGCAAACGCCCAGCACCCGAACAACCTGCGTGCTCACGTGCAGCAGCGCTGCACGCGATGAGCGGCACTCAAGCCGGGCTTGATAGTGCGAGTCAGCGGAAGGAATCCGCTGACGATAGCGATAACGTCCCGTCCAAGGTGCGATGCCTTGGACGTGGAGCACCTGGAGCCGGGCTCCACGGTAGACCTTCGCGGCGCAAGCTCAGGGAGCTGCGCGAGTCTCAGTCCGGGACTGAGACGGGTGTATCTGCAGTGCAGACACCGAGTGTCGAGACGTTGAACGTCTTGACACGTACTGGTACTGGGTTACAGTACCAGAGGATGCGGTTGGAGAATCCGCCGACGAGCGCGTCGGCGTTGACCGCACTTCCAACGATGAGTTGGAAGCGCTTCGCGCGAGACTTGTACGATGGACGCATCGAACAAATTTGCATTCTCTCGGATATCGAGAGAGTGGATCGCGAAGCCGAGGAGCTGAAGCAGCTCGTCGTCGATGGGATCACTGAGGGTGATGACTCCCTCAGTGCAAAGACTAAGAAGCAGCGCTTCGAAGAGCAGAGTTGGGACTCGTTGAGGTCGAGTCCCTACTACGAAGTTCTGCGGGAGTACAAGGATGTACTCCCGGACGAGATTCCTTCGGAGCTTCCGAAGGACAAGGGCGTACAGCACGAGATTGATCTCGTGCCGGGCACGAAGTACTGTGTTACACGGCAGTGGCCACTGCCGCGTGAACAAGTACAAGCGATCGACGACTTCTTTGAAAGTCGTCGTCTTGCAGGTCAAGTGCGGGAATCAAAGTCCCCGCACAGTGCTCCAACGTTCTGTGTTAAGAAACCACAGGGCGGCTGGCGCATCGTTCATGCGTATAACAAGCTGAACGATGCGACGATACCGGCGCAGACGCCGATACCGCGAAAAGATGTTATCATCGATTCGATGGCCTTGAGCACTATCTTCAGTGCTCTAGATCTCCGTGATGGATTCTATCAGATCCTCATGCGTGAGAGGGACATCCCTCTCACTGCGGTAAGCACTCCAAGCGGTATGCTTTGGGAGTGGCTCGTCATGCCACAGGGGCTTAAGAACGCCCCTGCGACGTTCAATAGATGCGTAACACATCTATTGCGCTCGGTGCGCGACTTCGCACCGAGCTACTTCGACGACGTGTTCGTCCACAGCCGGGCTGTGAACGGGAAGACGGACATTGAGATGCACAAGGTGCATCTCCGGAAGCTGCTAGAGCTTATGAGGAAACATAAGCTCTATGTGAACCTGAAGAAGTGTATCTTCGGGGCGAGCAAGATACCCGTGCTGGGATGTCTCGTGGGGAAAGACGGCGTGCGCCCTGACCCAGAGAAGGTCAGAGTGATCAATGAATGGCCCACGCCATCCAATGTAAAGGAACTGAGGCAGTTCCTTGGGCTTGCCACGTACTTGTGCAAGTACGTGGAGAACTATGCGGGCAAGATTCGCCCGTTGTCACAGCTTCTTAAGAAAGAAGCTGAGTGGATTTGGACGACCGAGTGCGAGGAGGCATTCGGTGCAGTCAAGCAGGGCTTGACTGAAGCGCCGATCTTGGCCGTGGCGGACCAAGATCGTCCATTCCACGTAGTGTGCGATGCATCCGACTTTGCAATCGGATGTGCATTGATGCAACACGATCACGAAGGGCGTGATCGTGTAGTCTACTATCAATCGCGTCAGCTGAAGCCAGCTGAGCGTAACTATCCCGTACATGACAAGGAGCTCCTTGCCATGAAGTATGCACTCGCAAAGTTCCGAGTGTATCTACTTGGAAGTAGACCGTTCGTGGTCTATACAGACCACGCATCATTGCGTACGGCGATTAAGTCGCCGCACATCTCGCAACGTATGGCGAGATGGTTGTCCTTCTTCGCGGAGTACAACTTCCGGGTGGAGTACAAACCCGGAAGACTCAATGTAGTGGCCGACGCGTTATCGCGTCGACCTGACTATGCGGAGACGGTCGACGCCAACGCAGTTGGCGTCGTGAGGACAAGTGTGCCGTCGTCAACGTTGATTGACGACGTGAAGAACGCGTATGCAAGGGATGTAGACGCGAAGGGGCTGCTGGAGTTCCTCGCAGCACCTTCCGACGTGGCACGTCGGAAGCTAACCCCTCATCTTCGAGCTCGTGTACACCGTTACCGTGTACACGAAGGCCTACTGTTGTACAGTGCAGTAGACGACAATGCGGATCGCATTGTCGTTCCGAATGATCATGACCTCCGGTTGAGGATCATGTTCGAGTATCACGATGCCCCCACGGCAGGGCATCCGGGTCGTGAGAAGACATACACTCTTCTCACGCGTGACTTCTACTGGCACCACCAGTACAAGTGGGTGCGCAAGTACGTACGTGCTTGCGAGGTTTGTCAACGCGTGAAGCCTGCGCAGTTCTCGCAGGCTCCTCTTCAATCACTACCGACTCCGTCGGAGTGTTGGCAGTCCATGTCCATGGACTTTGTCTTCGGTCTTCCGCCTGACAGCAAGCGGAGGACGGGCATCGTTGTCTTTGTGGACAGATTCAGCAAGATGGGTCATCTTGCTGCCGTCCCAACTACTGTTACAGCCGCGCAGACTGCGCGACTGTTTGTTGACATGGTGTTCAAACACCATGGCATGCCGCTCGACATTGTGTCGGACCGTGATCCACGCTTCACAGCGCGGTTCTGGCAAGAAGTGTTTACACTTCTTGGCTCTGAGTTATCAATGTCGACTGCGGATCATCCGCAGACGGACGGACAGACCGAACGTGTCAACCGTGTACTGGGTGACACGTTGAAGAGCTACGCTCACTCGTTCCCGCATTGGAGCGAGTGCTTGCCGATGGCAGAGTTTGCCATCAACAACTCGGTGCATGCCTCGACAGGGCATACACCGTTCTACGTGAACGCCATGAGGCATCCACGATTGCCGAGCATGCTCGGCGGGGTAGCTTCCTCCTTAAGTGTGGGAGGATCTACGGTTGCGTCCGAACAACCGCAGAATGCAACTGATAGCAGCACACTATCAGCTGCGGTGACGCGTGCGACGTCTCGTTCGCAGGAACGAGCGCGCGATGTCTGTGCCGGGCACAGACATAAAAAATGATAGCGAGCAGGCAGGGCCTGCTGCTGACAAGGGCGACAAGCTGAAAGGATTCAGCTCGGGTGCGCTAGACTTTGTCCAGCGAAGACAAGCCGTCATACGGTTTGTCCAGGATGCTATCGCAGCTTCTGTCGATCGACAGAAGCTGAACGCTGATACTGTTGGTAGAGGCAACACAAATGAATTCGAAAAGGGTTCATTAGTTTTGTTAGCTACACAAAACCTACCTAGACATGCAGTGTCTGACTTTGGAGCAAGCAAGCTTGCTCCAAGATTCATTGGGCCGTTCAAAGTACTTGAACGGCATGGTAACGCGTACCGGCTGGACATACCGTCCAGCATGAGGCTCCACCCGACCTTCTACGTCGGGCGGTTGAAGCCGTACGTGCAGCACGGACTACCTAGGGTTGGTAGTCCGACTGAGGAGTGCGAGAGGCCTGGAAGGCCTTCTCGAGACCGTCGACACGGTCGATCAACTGGTTCACTCTCGTCCCAAGACCGGACGAGAGGTTCGAGGCAGTCTGAGCTGCCTCGCAGACCTCAGCACGGAGGACACGAACCTCCTGCTTCAGAGCAGCTATCTCAGCGCTCTGTGTCTGCTCCAGCGCAGCAACTCGATCGTGCAGGGCACGATCGTCATGGTCATAGCGGTGACCATGCGGAGGGAGTGTTCCCACCCCCTCCGCCGCCGTTGCGCGACGCGCGTGGAGCGATCCGCTGGATTGTGGAGCGGATCGTGGCTCATAAGAGAACGAACTCTCAAGGTGTTCGTTTTCGTATTCGTTGGAGAGGATTTCCTCCCCATCGAGATACATGGGAGCCGCGGAACGTCCTGATGGAGGACGTTCCGGAAATGGTGAGGGCGTACGAAGCCCACCATAACTTGCAGGGGTAATCCCTGCACGAGGAGTGCTGCGGTCAGCCACAGCACTCGGAGCTTCGCGTGGCACAATACGACCACGGAGCTCCTTGATGTGATCGGGTACACGGACGACCGTGTACCCCAGGAGATCACTTTCGGTAAGGCGTGTTGCCAAGGGTGGGCAACACGGACAGGGTGTGCCAAAGGGAACGGCACATGGGATCCCCGCTTCCATGGACTGATCATGGAGGCGTTCACACTTACCATGTGTAGTGTAAGTGTAGTAGCGATCGCGAGCCGCAGCAACGCGATCGCGATATGCCTTCGGGTCTTTGTTGAAGTTTTCAACAAAGGCGTTCCACGACTGACAAAGTGCCTGCCACTCTGGCACTTTGCTCTTGCGCGAAGTCTTCTTCGCTGCATAGTATCGGAGCTCGTGGAAGAGCCCGATATAGTAGTCGCGTCTTTGAGTCTCGGACTCAAAGACAACCTTAGCGGCGACGTCGTCGTCGTTGATACTGTTGCATGAGTACAACAGTATCGGGTTCGGTGGTGCACTAGCACCGAACCGGTCATGGATCTCCGCCTCAGTAGGCATCCATGGCGTGCGCACTGGCGGATCAGTGCGCGGTGCAGTGAGCGCCCTCGACATGGGGGACGCTTCATCATCACTGCGCGGACGCTTCGAGCTTGAAGCGTCCGAGACCTCAACACGAGGTCGTCGAGATCCCACGGGTGGGTCTGACGTGTCTTCGGACGAAGACACGGGAGCGGGAGCCTTGACATCAACCTCCCCCTCCTCAACATCCTCGTCGTAGTCGAGGATGTCTTCGTAGTCCTCTCCAAAGAGTTCTTTGAGAGGGACAGCAGGGTTCTTAATCTCTGCTAGAGAAGAAGACTTCTTCTTCTTCTCGTGCTTCTCCTTATGGAGAGCATGGTACTTGGTGACAGAGAGTTTCTCTGTCGGACCGCTGGAAGCAGCAGTGCTAGTGGGCACTGCTGAGGTCGTTGTTCCTGCTGCAGAGGCAGCAGGAGAGGCTTGCGCGTCCGCAGAAGCGGACGGAGACGTGGGCGTGGGCGAGTCCATTGCGAAATGAACTCGGATTTCTCTTGGGAATTTGACGGTCTTGTCAAGTTCTGTTGATTGACGTATCGAGACCGATACGTCGAATCTTAACGGGGGGATGGTGTAACGGGGTTACACGTACAAGTGGTTGTACCACTTGTAACTCTAACAGTTAGGATAACTGTTAGAGGTTGGAAATGGGCCTCAGACCTTGGTGTGCTGTACACACCAAAGGATACATGGGCGAACCACATTATTGGGTGGTTCGTGTGCATTTGTGCATATTATTGGTAGAAAGTAACGGATTTCTACCAATCATTGAGCAGAGTTTCTGCCAGCCACACGTTGGCAGACCCTTTAGAAATAGATAACAAACAGTTTTAGGAGGTCCATAATTGGCTTATGCCAAATTCAATAACAGTTCTCATTTTTACGGTATTTGCAGTATTAATTTAGTTATATTTGATTTAATTATACTTATTTAAATAAGTATACTTAAATTAAGTCTATTCTAATTGCACGCTTCCTCATACACGTAAGCGCACGTGTACGCCATCTAATAGGTCTAGGTAGACCCATTACACCAACCATGAATAGGTTGATTCGCGCTTCGAAGTCCTGCTACAGGTGAACACAGTTACCATATTTGAACCATGCCTTGCAGGGGCACGACTTGGTATCCACATCGACTGCCCACCCTCCATGGGGCTGTCCAAGGCGCTCCATCCTGCGTTTATTTCTCTCACCTAGCTCTGCATCCTTCGCGTTCTCTATAGAATGAACCAAACTTTTGACAACATAAGCGTTTGTCATTCCACTGACATCACCCAAAAGATACTGGACGGTTTGTCGAGAATGCGTCACCAAAAGTTTGCCAGCCTTGAGAAGCTGCTTCGTTCGCGATATGAGAGTAAGTAATGGTCGTGGCTCAGTCGAGAAGTGAGGGAATGCAAGTGAGCGGTGGTGAGCCATGCTGATGACCTTCTGTAGCAATGCACAAAGCTTCATCCGAACCCTCAAAGTATAGTCTTACTTGATCACCTTGTTAAATTGTTCAACTGGGTTGTTCGTCTTAGCGAAGCCGGGTGGAGACCAGAAGCACTGCCACTTGCAGGAACGACTTTTGATCCACACCTTCTGAAAGTAGCCAGCAAAATTATTCAGTTCAGGAACAGCGCGCCACACAGAATCCGCTTTCTCGACGAAATCATTATACTCCAGTTCACTTGTCGCGTAGTGCATTTCGTAGATGTATCGAAAAACTAAGTGCTTGGCGTTGTTCGACAGCCCTCCAAGTCGCTTCTTGACATTCCCAACCACATGAAAGAAGCACATCAAGTAGGTAGGAGTAGTGTGATCCGTACTGAGCGCCAGTGTCTTGTATTGGGCGTCTTCTGCGTCGCCCATCAAATAGCTAAGGTCTTTTCCCACCACGCCCTTGTACAAACTCATCAACTTTGTAGTAATGCCGATCACTAACGGGTTTTCATCGCTTCCGTCACCGAGAACAGGGCAACCATCATTGCCCACTGAGTATCCGAACGTGAAGGCTGCAGAGTCAGGGAGACGTTCTGAATACGGGGTCCCTGCAGCAATTTCAACCATCTCCTCCACTAAGTCTGTGTTGGAAAGCTTGCTTCTCTAGTTGTACACAAAATTTTGGATCTGCTTAAGAGCAGGTAGCGTGTCTGCGGTGAGCTCGAGTCTATCGATTAATTCGTTGCGGATGCGTGCAGGCTTCACGTCTTGCAGAACTAGATCCTGGATCAATGCTTTAATCGACCTTGACAACTGGGGCTTCTTTGTCTGCCCGCCCGTTGAAATGTGGTGCCCATGCTGGTACATGTGACATAGCTGCGAAGTCTCACAGGACACTGTCTTTAGCTTAAACGCGCACGCTGTGTCGGAGTCGAAGCAGGAGTCGGATCCGCAACCGAAAATGCGATAGCGCATGCGGTGCTCGTCGAAGTTTACTTTACACACCGTGCACCGCTTCAGCTGGCTGGCAAGCACTTTCATGGGGGGGAATGCGTCGAGTCTGCGATTGATGAGCTTGTCGCCGCGCAGACTGTCTTGAAGGCGCCAGTTGTAGGTGGTAGTCATGCTTTAGTTAGCTGATGCAAAAGTGAAAAGGGGGAGGAAGCATTTCGCACCACTCGAGGTCGAGCTTTCTGATTGGTAGGGTTTTTTGGTAGACGATTTTTACTGGTCGGTAGACCAGTCTTCAGTGCAATCGTACAGTTCAATGGGCACGAATCTGAATCTTCAGTCCCTCCGTACAAAAGTCAGTCTTTTTGGTTCAGAAAGAAAGCTCTCTCATGTAGATCGGGGTCTGAGATTATGTATCCAATATTTATTATAAAAGCAATATATGTTTGACCGAATATTTTAAACAATATATTATAAAAACAATAGATTGTGATGGAGTATTGGGCACAATCTATTCTATTGCTGTGGTAAGTATTGGGTACAATCAGAGTGGAATAATTGCGACCTGCTAGACATGGATCTGCCTATCTTGAACAGCTCAGATCTGCCAATGCAGCACCACTCGAGCGCCTTCTGGTCTTCTCCTAAGTCTGTTCCTCGCCTCGCTGTGCTTCTTCTCAATGCAACATTCGACTCGTGGCAAGTGGCTGAGAATGACGTGGGTTTAACCGGTCCAGAGCTCTTCTGGAACATGTGGAGCAGTGCGAGTCTCACTGTCTGCGCCGATGGAGGCGCCAATCGACTGTACGACCGCAGTGTGGCGCTTCAAGTGCAGGACCGAGTGGCTCCAAAGTTCATTAAGGGCGACTTGGACTCACTTCGACCTGACGTTCGCACGTTCTTCACAGCCAAAGGGACGACGGTACTGCAGGATCCGGACCAATACTCGAACGACCTGGACAAATGTCTACAACTCATTTATCAGGAACAGCAGCAACAGAGCAATGAAAAGTTCTCGGTGATGATCTTTGGAGCTATGGGAGGTCGTTTCGACCAGGAGATGCAGAGTATCAACGCTCTGTTTCGATGGAAGGACAAGTTCCAGCAGTTGGTGCTGCTCTCGGACGAGACGACGGCCAGACTGCTGGAGCCTCATGTTCGACATGTCATCTCCCCTAACTTCCACTTTGAAGCGCGAACGTGCGGGTTGATCCCAGTCGCTGGGAAGTGTAAGGACGTGACGACCACCGGACTAAAGTGGAATTTGAGTCCTGGCATGGAGACAGGCTTCGGAGGACTAATCAGCAGTTCCAACCACGTGGACGACGCGTGTGAACAAGTGGAAGTGGTGTGCGACGCACCGCTCATCTGGACCACAGAGCTCAAGAAGTAAGAGAGAGAACAAAAGGTATTAGTACGCGACAGCTGAGACGTATAAACTTCGAGCCTTCATATAAATCATCACAATATTGTTATTGAACGCAACAAGCTTCATCAACCACCACCAACTTACTTATGGCGAATAGGTCACGCTGGGAATCAAGACGCCCTCTTTCAGCCCACGAGATTAATGAGCATTTCGGAGACGACCACGATTTCGCGAGAGCCAAACAACAACATTTGGACTGGTACAGCTGCGTCAATTCGCCATTCCTATCGACTTTTTCTGACAAGAATCATGCTATCAATTGGGGAAGGACAGTGCGGGGCGCCGTGTCGATATAATGCATCAAGACGACTGGACTCACTGTTTTCCGCATGCGAGACGATGAATACTTGATTTTGCAGCACATTCCGCAGAATAATGTTATCTGCTCCGACCAAACGTTCGAAAATGCTGATATTTACCACGAGAATGATGACTGGAAGCCATCGGCCACTACCGGGAATGGTGAAAAATGACACGACTGGACTGTACTGTGATCCTGATGATGACGGCAGACAGGAAGATGAAGACTGTGCGAATATGCCGACAAGATGATGGATCTCTAAGCGCTCTGTTTGAAACTTCTGCACAACACGAACCAAGGTTTTCTTGTATATTAATTTTGATTTATACCAAGGAAAACAAGTCGATTCACTGCAGAGCGAGGAAGTGTGGGCGTTTGTACAAGGCACACCTTTGACACATCTTTTTCGCTCGATTGATATTCGATACAACAGCCAGAGTGACTGGATCTATCTTCTACGCCTACTTCTACCGGAACTGAAAATGCAAACCGAATACAACAATCATCACTGCTTCGTTCACAGAGTTGTCGGAGACGGGAGGTGTTGTTGTCTTTCAAAAGAAGCGAAACAAACAGAACGAGCAGAAGAAGGGTACGGATTTATTCGGAAATCACGCGGCTGCTTGAAAGCGTGGAGTTGGCTTAAATGTACCTGTACGACAGGCTACCAAAACCTCCACCAATACTCTTCAAAGATGGTCTACTTCACTTGTCCAATTCAAAGTTCTATGTCGGTTTTTCGTTCGCGAATTTGAAGAACCTCAAAAGTGGAGCTTGAAAGAGGCATGAACTGAAACAGACTGGTAGCACTGCTGGGTGGTTTTCTTTACAACGTCATCAGCACATGGTGTCATCTCAGCACTTCTTACAATGGGCAAGCCGAATGCTTATGGACCCTTGCTATTCATTTCAGGTTATTCATGTTTTAGAATAATTAGTTTTCACCAGCTCTCTGAATCGAAGAAGTGTAACAGCGAAATGTGCGAGGAGAGAGACTAGCTGGATCAACGCAGATAGCTGACTAAAACTAATTGAAAAGTCTAACCCCACAATTCCTAACAAAAAACGATTTCAGTACCACACTGGATCTCTCTGTGGTGCACCTGGTATTCCCGTGACAGTGACGGTGTCTTGAGTAATACTTCCGAACGTAGTAGTCAGCTGGCAATACACATTTGTCGCTCCCTCTCCTTTTTAAATATTTAAAAGACGCTGAAGTGTTTTTTTTTTGAAGATCTTTTAGCAGGCTTACAGCTTGAATTGTTGCAGCACTTGAGCTAATGTCTGGTCTGCTTCGATACTCCCAATATTTTCGCATACCTTTACGAACGCCGTGAATAGAGATTTGGCTGCGTCATCTTGACACTTGTGCCCCATGGAATAGCAGAAAGAGTCCACTGACGCCACCCAGAGAACTGCTGAAGGTCCCAAGTGAGGAATCGGATTGTACACGTGAAGACTTTCCACTCTCAGTACGTCGGTATCACTCAGTGAATGCTCCTTTGCGAACGGGTAACGCCCGATGTTGGAAAGATTCGCGTCCGACGTCTGCGACTGTCGAATGTTAAGAGCTTTCGCGAATGATGGTTGAATCTTGGAGTTAATGCGTTGGTCAAGGATAATAGGAACTGCAGCAAGTAGCATCGTCTGACGAACTTTTGAGTCAATTTCACACTTCGCTTGGCGCGCGAGGTCCCAGAATTTGGTCGTTTCTAGATCGACACCTTTAGCGAGACACCCGAGATCAGCGAAGGTAATGTAAGAACCGACGGCATCTTCTTCGACCGGTTGAGGCACACGGCGACGCATGTTGTAGTCCAAGTCGGTCGCTAACTTAAACGGTTGTGTCGGGTCGAAATCTGGGAGGTCTTTAGCTGTGTGGTAGAACGCGAGGAAAGTAGAACAAACTACTGCTCCTCCGAAAGTGACTTGTTCATCCTTACATCTTGCAAGAGTCTGACGCATTGATTGAGGATCTCCTTGTGCGAAGGAAGCAGACGTTGGGTTCGATACTGGAGGGACTACAAAGTCGTGTTGGTCGGCTCGAGCAGGTAGAACGGGATGGAATTTTTCCATCTCACTTCGGTAGATCACTTTCCCCAGTAGAGAGATGACAGTCTTCATCAGACCTTTGGAGAACGGCTTCTTGGACAACCACATGTCGTAGAACGAAGGCCGTAATGTGAGCTCGTGGGTTTGACGGTTTTCCTGTCGAGCAAGGGAGGCTACTTGCTCCAGGATAGAGTTTAGGGCCTGTTCTGCAGATCAGCCTTATCAATAAGGCTGATGGCAAAATAATCACAAGCAGAACCGTTTGGCTGATTTTTGCATAATCTGTTTCTGCTGCAGAACACGTCTAGCGGACGATCAGCTGTAATCTAAAGCGCACTGCCAGGTGTTATAGTGCCCATCTACATAAAATCAAAGCAGTATATTCACCATGAAGTTGGCTACCAGACAACAAAAGCGTTACGCTGTGCTTGCCAAGATGCCTCAGGCCATGGACTTGTAAAGATGGTGTACATCTTCAACGACAGCTCTCACGAGTCAGGGGCATTTACTTCGGATGGCGTATCCTCGTCTTCTTCAGTGAAGTACTCTCGAACCAGGAAGGCTCGGCCTTCATCATCCAATCCGCAAAACACGGTGGCAACTTCTTCCTGGCTGCTTGCACCCGACAGAAGTGCACCCGGTCTTCGGTATCAAGCACAGAGCAAACTGGCTAATAAACTTTTTGATGGCAGTGTCAGCTCGCGTGAGCTGGTGCCGCAGGCTCGCCCCCTGTCGGGCAAGACTGGATTCCGCGAGATCTTCATGCGGCCTTTGCAATTCGGGTAAGGGCCGAGCCGATTAGGTCACCCGTTGATCGCCGTCTTGTTGGGGTATCTTCGTTTTGTCGCGACTGGTCCAACGTTTGCTGCTCTAGACGACCCGCTAATTTCACGAAGAGGTTGTTCTGAAGCCCACGAGTAGCTGTTGGGGAATCGGGGTGATCAACTTCTTGGTCATAACCATCCTGGTCCCCCGGATTTGCGGGAAACTCCACTGGCTGGAGGATGTCCTCTGCTTGATGTGGACCTGCGCTCTGAGGTGTCGCCTGAGGCCGCCGTTCGTGGGCTGCATGATTGCCGGTGGCAACACAGTTGAGGAAAACTTCGTCCAGCTCCTTGTACATGAACAAAGGCTCAAAGCGAAATTCTCTTGCTTCTGGGTGACTAGCGATATATCGATCCCAAACATCCGTAGCCGCAGTCGGCATAGCAGCAGCTTCATCCCAGCCGAATCCACTGTTTGTCTTCAGACGAGTGAAAATCTTGTATTTCCTCTTCAAGTCTGCAAGCTTGTTCTGGAGCTGCTTTTTGCTGGCGGATTTGGTCTGATTTCTGTTGAAGATAGTTGAAATCTTCGTCCACGTAGCCTTCTTGAAGTTGCCATCGTACGAGGTGCCGAGTTGGATAACAACGTCTCGTAGGATTAAAATGAAGCGAGCAACCTCTTGCTGCGTCCACGAAAATGAAGACATTTGTGCTGTCTTCGAAAAAGAGAAATGAGTGAGTTCCATGCAGTCACTTCACCTGGCTAGCGCTTGCGGTATAGCTCGCCACAAATGAAATCCACAATTGAAGGCTTCTACAGATGTGTTTCTAATGGTACAGTTGGCAATGCTTGAATGGCCAGCGACAAGTTAGTTGGTTTCATCTGGTGATTGCAGTTTTGTCTCTAAAAACTAAACATGTAGCAACATTTTCTGTTTCCCTTGGGTTTATACCCATGGGTGATTTGGCTAGTCATGATCAAGGATATTGGAGTGATAGTAGCGACGGTGGGGTGCAGTACGGTGGCCAAGTGATAGGCTTCTTACCTATCCTTCACGACTACTTGCTAGCGTACTATGCGAAGCAACCGTGCCGGACTTCGGTATTGTCCGGCGCTGAGTACTACAAGGAGCTACTCGAAGGGCATCCTCTTCGTTTCTACGAAATCGCGCGAATGGAGCAAAACACCTTCAAGATTCTTCTTCAAACGCTGGATCGTACAGGATGCATCTCAGTCACACCTAAAATCTGCAGCGGGAGAAACTTGATTTTTTTGTTCGTGTTGACGGGCAAAACGAACCGGGACGCGCAAGAGCGATTTCAGCACGGACCAGGGCTTATAACAAAGACGGTTCGAGAGGTAATTGCTGCCGTTAAGACGATATATCACGATTTCATCGTGCCTCCGGCGCCTTCAACACCGTCAAGAGTTCGAGACGAGCGGAAGTTTTTTCCCTACTTCAAAAACTGCATCGGAGCTCTGATGGTACTCATATTCCCGCAGTGCCGCCGGCAAAGTGGCGGCCCGATTCAGAAATCGAAAGGGGTTTTGCTCTCAGAATGTTCTGGGCGCTTGTGACTTTGAGATGAAGTTTGTATACTTGCTACCAGGTTGGGCGATCTGCTCATGACGGCCGTGTGTTGAAGGATGCCATTAAAAAACAGCTTCACCCATTCCAAAAGGTACTTGTGAAGTATCCTTGTATACTTGAGCTGGCGAACGAGAGCAGCTAACGAATGTTTTTTGTCGTTGTTAACATGGAAAATATTATCTAGGTGATGCTGGATATGCTCTAAACAGCTACACGTTGACTCCGTACCGCGGCACTCGATATCATCTAAAAGAGAGTTCGGCGAAGGAACACTGAGACCACAAAACAAAGAAGAGCTATTCAACTTGCGCCATTCATCACTCCGAAATGTCATTGAGAGGACGTACGGCTTGATAAAAAACAAGTTTCCTATCTTGTCGAGGATGACATCATACTCTATGGACGAACAAGTGGGTCTCGTCCAAGCAGCATTCGTCATCCACAACTTCATTCGCATGCATCGGGACGGTTATGCAGATTCGGAGCTGCAAGCCGAAGACTACATTGACAACCTTCCTGCATCTACAACCATACCAGCAGCCAGCAATCATGAGCCTGATAGTGAGACGATGGCGACCTATCGAGACAAAATCGCGGAAGACATGTGGCGAGACTACTTGATGGAGTTGGCGGAGCGCCACGGTGAGGTAGTTATCTAGCTAGGTCCAAAACCATTCCCCATCAATGACCCATCAATGAATTTGCTTTTAAAGGTGACCACTGACAACCAGTTTGGCTGATCATCTATACGCCGGAATTCGGGCTGGTGAGATAATCCAAATGAGGGCATGTATTTAGATGTCTGGTGCATGCAGAACACGACAGATTATCGGAAAATCAGCCAAACCAATAATACCATCTGAAAGAGGCCCGATCAGCCATAATACGTGTCTGCAGAACAGGCCCTTAATATTACCATACCGGAGAACCCGTCGGACATGTAGTGGTCCGAGAAGAGCATGAGTCGAGCTTGTTCCTCCTTCTCGTCCACCAACACCGTTAGGAAGAATGGCAGTTGGCTGTACCGGTCGAATCCGATGTTACATTCGTTTTCTGCATACTGTTGCCAGTTCTCGAAAGCTTCTTGAGTAGTGTGTTGAACTCTGAGTAGATTCTTGCTACTGATGTCGTCAAGAGACAAAGGGTCTTGGATTTCGGCCGTGAAGTCTGGATTTTTAACTTGTAGCGCTCGCATACGCGGGTGCGTGTTGAACGTCTGTAGAAGAGCTGTCGGTAGGAAGCGAAGCAATGGGGTTGAATTGCCAGTTACCAGCATAGAATGCACGATCTTCATGGAAACGCCATCGACCAGAGTGACCAAACGCTCAAAACCACGAAGCTTAATCCGTTGTCGCTCAGGCATCGCTGGCTATAGCGAGGAACGTTTGAAAATAAGGAAAGCTACATGTATCGGACCCACAGCGCCACTATGTGAATTGTCATTGATTACTTTGCACGAGGATAACGCGGTTTCATCACATTGTGCCGCCAATACGCTCGGTTCTCATGGCTGAGGGAGATCCCATCGCTAACGAACCTGCCTACCAATCCGAGCTTTAATCCTAGAGACGGCCTCACTTGGTAGAGTATCAAACACAAGAACGAAGGCGGGGATGTGTACATGTACTCATTATTTTACTGCACTATTCACTACTCAACATCAATATGAAGTTCATCAATAAATCCACAGCTTCACCTAGAGGTTTTCAGGCTCAGGTCCACGCAGATTTGGCACATCATCATCATGAGGCGACGGAGGAATCACGTTTTCCTTCGGAGGTCTGGGCTCAGCGAGTTGAACCTGACCTTGAATAGCAGGATCATTCACACTGCGCAGGTGTCGGTTGTATTCCGACACGTAGTCGTCGTAAGTTGTCACCTCTGTAATGGAATTCTCAGCGCCGTCCTCATCGAGCTCGTTCAGAAGTGTAGAGGGGATTACTGGTTCGTCGACGATAGGTTCAGACTCGAGCTTTTTGGCGGTGGGGATCAGCGTCGTGTCGACAACAGTCGATGTAGGTCCGGGGAAGGAGGCAGCGTCGTCGTAATTTAGCTCAGGACCACGTAGTAGTTTCGACGTGTCTTTAGCTTGAGCAGTAGTTACCGCTAGTAGGGAGGCAAAGCAGACAGCGCTCACAAGGAGGTTGTGCAGGATCTTCATGATGCTCTTCACTGGGACGCTTGGTGACTTGGTTCTTAGCTTTTTCAGTACTGGTAGCAAGTTCTCAACTCGACTAACCTCCAACGGAATTCTATTCCGTGACCTCGTCGTCGGTTCTTGTCGAGGTGCTACATAGATCAACTAAAAACAAAAAGTCTGGGTAAAGTTGAGATTTTCCAAACCGAGACCACAGCCCTGTCATCTGCTCTCTATTCGTGCTGAGGTCGATCTCGAGTACGGCGCGGACATCGGAAACGTACTGGCGGAGCCGCCCGAGATGGTTGTGAGGTTGGAGGGGCTTGAGCTTGAGCAAATCACCTGGCTTGGACAAGTCGGCAACCTCAGTCGAAGTCAGTACCCAACGACAGAGAGGTCAGTAGTCTACAGGCTTCATGCACGTTTCACCCCACTGATAAGTCTGTGCAGTGGTAAGAGATAAATTCAGGTTGGCAATGGGACTCCAATTAGAGCAGCACGCGAGAAATCCCCCACGATCGACGAAAACTTCAGGAGCTGGTGCAAAATTGAATGTGATAACTTGTTCTGACAAATGCAGCGTTTACGTGCGTCGATGTCCACAGACATTTCTTGCACTTACTTCAAGTTATAGTTGAAGATTTCCGTGTCGACAACTCATCTCGTTGCACACATAATGGGGTTTGAAGGACATAAAGCTTTGACACCCATGTGCGATTTCGATACTGGCAACTGACTATTATCGAAGATACTTTACTTCACTTATTGTTTTCACTGCTGGAACTTGCCCTTCCATAAAATCAAAGCGTTGATACTTAACTTACACTAGTTAACATTAAATTCGCAACAGGACTTGAGGTACACTGTTGGAGTCAAAGCCGGAATATCCGTCGGCTCTGGGTCGACTATTGTCGGAGTCGGTGTCGGAGTTGTCGATGGCGAATGTGTGCGCGTAGGTTTTGTTGGTTTGGGAGTCGTTGATGTTTTCAAAGTTGTTGCACGTTTCGATGTCGACGGCTTGGCTGTAGTCTTCGGTGTCTTGGCCAGAGTCGTTTTCTCCTCCGTTGAACCTCTCAGTTGTCGATCGTAGCTCAACAGATTAAAGTCGTTGAGGTTCTCATTGATATCGTCGCCTGCATCATTATCGAGGACTTGATCACTGTCGACTTCAACTGCTAGGCCGACCTCAACAGCCTTAAACTCTAGAGCAAGAGCAGACAACACGCCGTCCACGGAATCGTCGGAAGAATCAGCGTGTTTGCCGTTCTTTTCACCTCCTTCATTAGAGTCACGGATGAAGCTGGGAACTGCTTCATCACTTCTTGATCGTAATGAAATCGGGTTAACAGCTGAGATGGTGGATGAAGTTGTGACCACGAGTGCTGCTACACAGACGAGAAAGTGGCGGATGAGCTTCATGGCTCGGTAGACAGATCACGTTTGGTTGGGTTTTCGATTGTGGAAGGACAGAATCCTACAAGTATGAATCCCTTCTAATTATTTCGGATAAGGTGATGAAGATTGTTTTTTTGCTTAGGATTCATACGATTTCGTCCTCATATATTCATTTCGCAGAGGACGAAGCCACGTTGAGCCATCGGAAACATCGTTAGTGTCATTCCCAAATCGACAAGCAAGTCACCAAGCGATATCGTGGTCAAGATGAGGCTTTTCTCCAGCACCTTCACAGCCTTTGTGGTTGTTCTCTTGATGAAGATCCCTACAGCTCAATCTCACTTTTGGTCGGGGTCGGCTCCTGGAAGTCACGGAGAAGATCAAGACGTAGGTGTACCCCGTCATCGAGGTAGAATCCCTTTTCCATCTCAAAGGGGATATCCTCACGGCCCCCACGGACCCGTTGGTTGGTGTAGTGGGCTGCGGCCTCTACAGACCTTACCCTGTTAGTATCAAGCTTCGCAAGCTTCCATCCTCTTCCTGGACTGCCTGGGCTAGGGCAGGTAAGACGCGAATGGAAGCCACAACGTGTGGTCTAGTTGACTACAAGAACTGGCTAGAGACAATTAGGCCAAGGACAGTTTGAGATTTACTCTCACTTCTGAACTTGCTCTCAGTAGAGCAAAAGCTTCGGGATGTGTTCTGAGTACTTTAGAGCACAAGGACTGCAAGGATTAAAGCACCATCATAGTACATGTTGGTAGACTTGGGGAGTTCCAGCTCCCACGTACTGAGTGTTGTTTCCTTGTGTGTCCCCGACCTACTACAAAGTTAACTTTAGTGCCCGGGGAGGTGGCGCACAAGTTGAGTACAGGTTAACTACACAGTTAACTTTAGTGCCCGGGGAGGCGCACATTGAGATGAGCAACGATTATCTATACATGTTGGGATAACGATTATTGTTGCTAACCTATCACTGCCTGTAGGAGTGCTGGGAGTGCTGTGCGAAGACAATGAATGTGTCTAAGGCAGCTAGCGGCGCGTGGCCTGCTCGAGGAAGTGAAGGCATGTGCGGCAACGTCGAGAAGGCGTATGCCAAGGAACTGACGGCGTGTGCGGGAACGTCGTGGTGGCGTTGGAGTTGGAGCCTGTCCGAGTGGATGGAGTAAACGCCGGAACACGAGTGTGTCCGATGATCCAGCTCTTTCTCTTACCTGAATACGTGGCGTCATGGAGCTGTGCTCCGACTGGATGGGGGGTAGCACCTCTGGTAAAGCAACGTGTGCGTACATGAGTACGTGACGCAACGTCAAGTGACGTGAGCGAGTGCGAGCAGCATCGTCGAGTGGCGAGTGCAGAACAAGATGAAGTGCAGATCTTGAGGCAACGCCGTGTGGCGTGTGTGAGAGCAACGTCGAGTGACGTGTGCAGTACAAGTGAGGCACGCAGTGACGTCGGGTGACGTATGCAGTGCAAGGTGAAGTGCACGAAGCAACGTCGAGTGACGTGTGTGAGTGCATGCGCTTGGAGAAACGTCGAGTGACGTAAGCAAGTGTAGTACAAGTGCGTCCAGTGACGTGTACAAGTAGAAGAACAATGGCAGCGTCGTGTGACGCGGGCAAGACTACCAGTAGTACGTGGAGTAACGTCATGGAAACGAGTACAAGTGAAGACGCAGCGGTAGATGACGTGTGCAAGCTCAAGTTGCAGCATCATGGAGATGTGTGTAAAGAGAACCATGGAATTGAAACCGTGTGAAGCGTCAAGATGTCGTACAAGAACAAGTTACGGCGTGTGCGGAAAAGTCTGGAGCTCACCCGTGTGTGGTGGAGTGAATGCCAGTACACGAGTGTGTATGGTGTTCCTGCTCCTACTAGGCGAGTGCGCGTCGTGGAGCTCTGCTGTGCTCTGGCTGGAGGCAGCAACTCAGTTTGAAGGCCAATATGGCTAGAGTGTAGCGCTGTGTGCAGTGATCACGCTGAGGTTCGAAGGCCTGGACAAGTTTGGCCGTGTGAGTCTGGTAATTCCCCGATGGTGTTTGATGAGGATCACGACAGCTCCTGGAGAGCGGTGAGCCACGACACTGGGAGGACAAGGCGACTTCGCTAGGCGAACAGCATCCCGGCAGGACAAGACGGTTCACAAGGACACCAAGATCGCGGCAGCTCAAGAATGGCCATGATGTCGCTATGCGAAGCTTTGGGAGGCAATGTAGTGGGCTGCGGCCTCTACAGACCTTACCCTGTTAGTATCAAGCTTCGCAAGCTTCCATCCTCTTCCTGGACTGCCTGGGCTAGGGCAGGTAAGACGCGAATGGAAGCCACAACGTGTGGTCTAGTTGACTACAAGAACTGGCTAGAGACAATTAGGCCAAGGACAGTTTGAGATTTACTCTCACTTCTGAACTTGCTCTCAGTAGAGCAAAAGCTTCGGGATGTGTTCTGAGTAGAGCACAAGGACTGCAAGGATTAAAGCACCATCATAGTACATGTTGGTAGACTTGGGGAGTTCCAGCTCCCACGTACTGAGTGTTGTTTCCTTGTGTGTCCCCGACCTACTACAGTTGGCCTCACAAACCAAACAGTGTTCTACCACGACTGCCGAATGATCCTGATCGCAAACTGCAACTACGGGGAAGAATCGACAGCCCGGAAGAGTTTTCAAGCTCCTAGTCTAGTAGAAATTATGTGACGAATGTAATTGTCTTAGTTGTTAAAGGAAGTAATGTCAAGTGTTGAATGGATGTAGCAAATACCGTCTTACTCTTCCAGTCGTGCGAGGACTTCGGTGAGGTTTTCATTCTCCCCAATACTCCCCAAAGTCTCACAAAGCAGTACGAACGTCGTGAACAAATTCTTCCCCATTTCATCCTCCACCTTGTGCGCCATGGAATATCCGAACGAATTCACTGAAGAGAGGAAAAAGGTAGCGGACGGGGCGAGATGTGGCAACGCCTTGAACATGTGCAGACTCTCGACCGATAAAACGTTGTGCGGCGTTGAATTCGTACTTTCGAGACGCCACAAACAGACCAAATCGCTCTCACTGTCCGATGGTAAAATCACTTGACGAGTTTTACGGTAAGCTAAAAGCCCACGTCGACTATCTGTGTCACAACTTACAGCCAACGCGTGGTGTTTCTCGAACGAATACTGGAGCAATTGAGCCACTCCGACATCAGCTGTGATGGAGTGAGCAACGCGAATTTTCTTCAAGAAGGATGGATCCATTTGAGCATTGAGTTTCTGGTCGGCTGTGATGGTTGGTAGAGCCATTGTCATTGTGTTCTTGAGGTTCGCTTCGATCTCCCGACTGGCACGACCAGCTAGATCCCAGAAACCCGTTGTTAACATGTCAACCCCTTCGGAATTGAGCCAGTCGAGGTCAGTAGTGGCTGTGTACATGCCCACTTGGTCTTCTTCGGCCGGATGTTGCACTCGACGCCTCATGTTACACTCGACGTCCAGGACGATCCGGAAGGGATTGAAACGACCACGTTGCTCTTTGCCACTACGTTCACGGTAGAACGCAAGTAGAGCGACAACTACGACTACTCCATTGAGAGTTACACCTTCCTTTTTGCATTTAGCCAATGCGTCACGCATACACTTGGGCTCTCCATCAGCGAATAAAGCTCGGGTAGAATTGGCTACTGGAGGAACAGCAAGGTCCTTTTGATCTTCACGAGCTGGAACGAGTGGGGAGAATTTGTGTGCGTTGCCTCGGAAGATACGACGTCCGAAGATGGCGTTGGTCCCTTTCAAGACAGGCTTCGCCCAGGTGATTCTACCCAACCACATGCGGTAGAGTGAAGGACGTAGTGGGAACTCGTTCATGATCGAGCTTTGATTCTCCCTTGCGAGTGTCGACACTTGTTCCAGAATGCAGTTGAGCACTACTGCGCCTGAAAACCCGTCGGACATGTACTGATCCGAGAAAAGCATGAGTCGAGCTGTGTCCTTGCGTTTAGCCACCCACACACAAAGGTAGAACGGTAGTTGGTAGTACCGATCGAAACCTTGAGCGCATTCCCTTTCCACGAACGTTTGCCAACTTGTAGGACTACCGTCTCCATAGTCTGCAGGTGTCAACATCCGGACGTTCAATAGCTTGTTCAGTGTTGCCATAGTAACGGGGGATTGGATCTCCGCCGTGAACAATTGGTCTTTGAGCTCAAGCGCTCGCATTCGAGGATGTAGATTGAAAGTGTTCATCACAGCCGTCGGTAGGAATCGGAGTAGTGTCGTAGTATCACCTCGTACTACCATCACATGTGCAATCTTGGTTGACACACCGTCAACTGCAGTAACCATTCGTTCAACACCTCGTAGAGATACGCGACTACCAGAATCGTTATCAGTACTCATAGTCGAGTAGTTTGGGATCCTTAGGAAAGGTGTTTGAAGTGCTCTCTCGATGGCAAATTGGATAATGAAAAGACGAAGTGGAAGGAAATCAAGAGAATTTGATGGAAGGGATTTTCAGGGTTGGCTGGATGGTCAAAGGCATCGAAATGGAAGGCAAAAGACTTCATTCGAGTAGTACAGCCTCTTCCAACATGATATCGTCTCTATGAAGGATCTTCCTCGTTCGCATTGGCTAGAAAACTATTGGAACTCGATATCTGATGCTGATGCCTTCCCTATTCATAGCAAGAGTTGACAAATTGTGTGTAAAGTTCATTTCTTGAAACTCACAGATGAGCTCATGGACAGTGACCGACGAGACGCCCACAGATTCAGTCGTTTGGATGGCTGCAGAGCAGATGGGTAAAGCCCCGAGCCATGAACAGCTTCAGAAGATCTGTGACTACCTCGTTCAGTACGTTTCTAGTCGAAAAACTATCCAATAAACTCTACTAATCGTTCGTGATGATGTAGTAAGCATTGGTTCCAGACTGCTGGGGATCTGAGAAGTGCAAGACGAGAAACTACGGAATGGCAAGCGTACGTTTGGAGCTTTTGGAGCTGAAAATGAGTGTAATTCTCACTGATTGTTGTAACAGATTGGAGGTTCCTGGTCGGTTGAAACTTGCCATTCAACAAGTTCTGGATCAAACGGTTCACCACGAGGTAGTGCCAAACTACGGCTACGAAGAATACTACGCTACAGTGCGTCCTTCACTCACCCCAGGAAGCGAAACTACGACTCAGGACTGGGCAGAAACTACTACGACAGAGACCGAGCAAGATTACTATTCGAGTGGGTATATCTACTCGTCCAGTGATACTACGTCAGAATCTGCCCAATACTATGATCAGACAGACTACGCCCCACCTTCCTACGATGAGAGCTTGGCGACAAACTACCAGGGAAACTACTACAGCCACAGCAATACAGATACGTCCAACAGCTACGACAATGGAGCAGCAGCTACTGCGTTACTGAGTTTGCAAGGAAGCACTCAGTGTCAAGTTGAACCTGACGCTGTTGAAGCCCATACAGTCGAAGAAGATCACGCCGTTGAAGGTGAATTGGTCACAGACCAAACATCATATGCTGTCGAACTCGGAGAACCCACGCAACTTGATCCTAACGACACGACTGGGAGCTGGAGCTGCGGTCAATGCACGTACATGAACCCGATGACCGCCTCGTTCTGTGAAATGTGCATTGGCCACATTTCACTCTCCCCTGACGTGAAAACTACAGCGGGAACGAGCGGTTCTGCCTCGTTACTGACCCCTGCAAAGGCGGTGGTTGATATCGAGATGAATTCGCCCAAAGCGGTGTCTTTTCCAGATCAATCTCAACTGTCCAGTGTCACCTGCTTGCTGCCTCCGGTGGGCTCGTTGTATCCGCCATCGGCTCCAGACTTTGACGAACCAGTAGATCCTTCTCCACTTCCTCCTCCACCGCCCTACCCAGGTACTAGCAGTTGTGGTAATGTGGACTTCCTGGCTCTTGCTTTCAGTGGTAGTAGCGCTCCAAAGACACAAGTTCCACCTTCGTTTACAGGAAAAAGCAGCCAAATGCGACGAGAAGAAGCTGCCGACTTCACTGAGTACACTTTTTAGGGAATCTACATGATCATAAACACAAGATAAAGCAAACAACGCACAGATCCCAACACCTTTTTCAGCATTTAACCATCCCAAATGGCTCGACTTACTTGGCGTAGGGGCACCAGACCTCGTTCATCTCGACGTACACCGACTTGAGCTGCGTCCACGAGTCAATACCAGCCAGTCCATTCTCACGACCAACTCCAGACTTCTTGTAGCCACCCCACGGGGTCTCCACAGGCGCCAGATTGTAGTTGTTGATCCAAGTAGTACCCGCCTGGAGCTCGCCGATCATACGATGAGCACGAGTGATATCCTTCGTGAAGACACCAGCCGAGAGACCGAAGATCGTGTCGTTCGCACGAGCCAGGACCTCCTCCTCCGTGTCGAACGGAAGGATGCACATGACCATACCGAAGATTTCCTCACGAACAATAGTCATGTCGTCCTTGCAGTCAACGAAGATGGCTGGGGTCAAGAAGAAGCCGTCCTTGGTAGTTTCCGACGGCATGATGCGTTCACCTCCTCCCTTGAGCAAGTTTGCACCTTCCGCCACTCCCTTCTCAATGTAACTCTGCACCAACTTCATGTGCTTCTCGTGGATCATTGGTCCAATGTCCGTCGAAGGGTCCAACGGGTCTCCGATACGCAGCTTCAGAGTGCGTTCGTGCATACGCTGCACAAACTTGTCGAAGATCTTCCTCTGCACGAAAACCCTCGTACCGTTAGAGCACACTTGACCAGACGAGTACCAGTTGCCCATCATAGCTCCAGCCACTGCTTGCTCGATATCCGCGTCGTCAAAGACGATCAACGGACTCTTACCTCCCAGTTCCATCGTCACCTTCTTCAAGTCCTTGGCTGCTCCAGCGTAGACGTTCCTTCCAGTGCCAAGAGATCCAGTAAACGACACTTTAGCGATATCCTTGTGCTCCACAAGAGCTTGTCCAGTCTCTCCAGCCCCCAAGACGACATTGAAAACTCCCTCAGGAACACCTGCTTCCAAGTACGCCTCAGCCAGTTTCAGAGCTGTAAGTGGCGTTTCTTCCGATGGTTTAAACACCATGGAGTTTCCGAAAGCCAAAGCTGGTGCAGACTTCCACGCTGCACTTTGCAACGGGTAGTTCCAAGCTCCAATGCCTGCAGTAACTCCTAGAGGTTCTCTCTTAGTGTACGCCCAACTTCCTCCCGTGAGTTCCAAGTGTTGTCCACCCACAGACGGACTAACACCGCCATAGTAGTTCAGACAGTCTGTAGCACTCAGCACATCGGTGACTGTCGTTTCCGCAATGGGACGGCCCGTATCAATAGTCTCCAGTGTTGCAATCTCGTCCGTATTGGCTGTCAGGATGTCCGCAGCCTTACGGAGGATGGAGCCACGTTCAGCAGGGCTCAGACGTTTCCAATGTTGTTGGGCAGATCGTGCAGCTCCGACGGCTTCGTCCACCTGCGCTTTGTCCGCAGCGGTGAAGGACGTTTCGGGCTTGCGAGTCGTCGCATTTAGTAGGGTAAAACTCTGCGCAGAGGCCTTGGGCGCCACGTACTTGCCGTTAATGAAGGACTTGACCACACGTGCTGCCATGGTGATACTTCAGTGATATGTTGAATGTGGGGCTAGCAATAGACGTGCAGCGAAATGATTCATTTGGCAACTTTAAGGAAATTGCAGCAACTTTAATTAAGTTGCAGTTAAGTTGCGCCTCGTCCTCAATGGCGTTCCGAGTGACAGGTGCTGTGTTGCGGCGTTCGTTGTACGCCCCACGGCAATGGAAGTGGGTATCTGCGAATTTGATCGTGTTGCCGAGTGTAGGACGCACCTCTGGAACTTTGTTGCGTCGCTCAACGCTCTCTGGAAGCCGAGTTATTCAAGAAAACCCGATTGTGACACGGCCGTTCAGTACATTACTTGGCAACGGCGCTGCGCCAAGACGTTCGAAGCCTGTTGCTACTGCAGAGTCCGTCATTACATTGTCTCCGAGATACCAATTGTACCCAGATGACGTGCACTGCTTTGTGGGGCTCAATGGTAGCGGAAAGACCCAGTTCCTGGCGAAGTTGCAGGATCATGTCAAGGCACAACAAGCGAAGGGAGAACTGCCAGCCTCTTGCCGTCTGGCGAGTCTCAGTCTCGATGCCCACCGGGAATTTGTAGCGGAGAATGGTCACCGTGTGGTGGCCGATGTGCTCGGTGGGATTGGATCACCTACAGCCAGGGACCTCATTGTGCGACTCGGACTGTATCCTGTGTGGGAACAGCGAGTGCACCACTTGTCAACGGGGGAAATGAGGAAGCTTTTGCTTGCAGTGGCTCTATTGGAGACGCCAAGAGCGTCAGTGTTGATTCTGGATCAACCGTTTGATGGGTTGGACGTTAAGGCAAGGAGGCAGTTGCAGTGGATGCTTGGGCAGTTGACGAGGGGGTTTACAAGGCTGTTGGTGGAGACTACAGGTGCCAAACACGAAGCGTTTGCCTACAAGACACAAGTATTGCTAGTTGCCAACAGACTCGAGCAGGTTTTCCCAGAGATCTTCTCGCACACAGTGCTTTTGAAGCAGGGTGGGGGGAATGAGGAAGGATTCGAGGTCGTAGCTTGGCCCGAAGACAAGGAAGATGACGCTCGCAACAAGGCCATGATGCAGAAACTGAAGGAGTTCTACGATGAAGAGTACGGAAAGCGCGTTAGAATGGAAGATGCGGATCTTGTATCACTCGTCAAGCAGCTCTTCAACTGCCAGGATGGTGAACAAATTAAAGTGGATATACCTGCCGTCCAGTTGAATGGTGTGTCAATCTCGTACGACCGCAAGAGAATTTTACTCGAAGAGGTCGATTTTGTCCGCCAAACCCACGAACACTGGGTTCTACTTGGACCTAATGGCTCAGGCAAGAGCTCCCTCATGCGGGTGCTGATGCAGACTCCAGGACATGGTCTTACAGAAGGTGAAGTCTTCGTTGTCGGGGAACAAGTGTACTCCTCTGAGTCGGACGCAACTACGCACACGAAGCCACGACTTGAAGCTATTTCTACTGATCAGCATATCCAGCTCTTGCACAAAAGTCTTCAGGCCGAGGGAGTAGAAACACAAACGGCCTTTAGCCTCATTGAGAGCAACGCGGAGAGTTCAGAGGCTGCCAAACTTGCCATGAACTTGCTTGAGCTACCAGATGCAGTGAAGACGCGCACTCTCTCCGAGCTTTCTCAGGGTGAGCAGAAACTCGTGCTGATTGCTCGAGCACTGGCAGCACAGCCGAAGCTGTTGATTCTGGATGAGATCACGCACGGATTGGACCCGTTCAACCGAGCTCATGTACTTCGAGTGATTGAGGCAATTGGTCAACACGCTGCGCAACGTACACACATGGTGCTGATCACGCACCACGAGGACGAAATCACGCCGTGCTTCTCAAGTATCTTTGAGATCCAGGACAGGCAACTTGTTGAGCGTCCTCGTCGGCAACAAACACAGGAGCAGCCACATAAATGAAAGCATCAGATATAGAAAAGCAACCCAGACTGTGCATTTAATCTATCCTGCAAGGATATCGAGAGTTAGCTAAAGAAATAAGGCGTACTACTCGGTAGACATAGCTTACGAAGTGCCGTAGAGAAGCGTGGGTGCATCGTAAGAGCCTGGAGGCGATCGTGATGAGGTCACACGGCGCAGTCGAACATAATGTTGGCGGCGGCGATGTTGACGAGCTGCTAGGACAACTCCCAGTACCATTGCTGACAGGGCACACAGGAAAAACAAAGGGTAGCGCAAATATGCGCTGACACTTTGACCTTGCTCCAACGGCCTATTCAACGCTACCACATTGTGTTCGATTGACCCACCATGAGGCACTATAGCAGCATCTTCACGCGCACAAGTCGGAGCAGAGTGGCCGTTCTTGCACGTGCACTTCGCTCCAGGACCTTCGGGGCAAAACCCATAGCCTGAGCAGAACGGAGTAATCGAGCCGTCAGACATGTAAACTCCTGCTGACAGCCAGCATGGGTCAATTGATGGGCTCTCAACGTTGGTGTTAAGAATCTTCGATGAGCCGCAAGCTTTCGCAGGCGTAGGCTTGCGAGGCTTGGGAAACTCAACAGCGTTAGTGTAGCTGCTCGGGTTTGCCAAACATCCCTTGTCGTTGCCATCTGCGGCGCAATTGTAGGCAGGAAGTACCCCCGCTCCAACACAGATGTTACTGTTCAGCGTTTTGTAAAAACCAGATACACTTGAATCCATCCAAAGCGCCCGTCCGATAACAGCATTGATCAAGTTGTTGACTTCCTCATCATAGGTGCCCATAGTTTTCTTCACGTTGACATTTGCGCACTGCAGGTTATCGCTCTTCCACCCGACACATTTCTTCAACTGGCGACGAATCGGCTCAGCACTTGCAAGAATAAACGTCTTAATGGAATCGTCGCTCCACGTTGTCGATCGCAGTTGCACCCAACGCTGCTGAACAAGGGAGGCAAACTTGTAATTGCATGCGATACGCTTCCAGAACGTGTGGATCGTGTACATCCAAGTAGTCTTAGAACCACCTTTTCCGTAGGCCAAATTGAAGTCCCAGACAGGACCAGCGTTGATAGGTTGGTCGCGGTCCTTGAAAAAGTATGTGCTACGGCGATACGCATCGGAATTCTCTGACAGCTCCGAATGCAAGAAATAGTCGACGAAAGAACCAATGTCGATATGCTCTTCGAGGCCATCAGGGTGGGTCATGTTGTCGTAGAGATACTGGTACAGTCGAGGAAGCGGTCCAGTTTCCGGAGAGATGAAATAGTCGCGCATTGTCTGGGTTATAACTTTCGGCTCTGGAAATGTCAGTATCGGCCTCGCTCCAGCCCCAAAAAGCCCAGTTGCTTCGTTCAATAGGACATTCGGTGAGTAATCACCGTAGCCGAGTGGGTTGTTTTGCCACGCCCAACCTCCAGAGAGTTCTTCCTTCGTTTGACAAGCATTGTTAAGCTGTGCCAATCCGACACGGGTTGGAGTATAGGCGATCTTTTCCAAGGCCAGGTAGATACCACGATATCTTGGACTCCAATCGTCTGCATCCAACTTGTCACGAACAAAGACAACAATGTGTCGGGTTCGGGGCGAATAGCGATCTGTTCCTCGGAACATCCAGTGAGCTAGGTGGTTTCGCATTAAGGTAGCATCAACCGTAGGGCCATTCAGCACAAAAGTCCGATCAGCAGGAAATCCAAGCAGCTCTCCATCTTCGTTCAGATCAACAGCTATCTGATGCTTCGCGAAGTAAAGGCTGGATTGTCCACGGTAGTGAACGTTTCCAGGATAAATCGCGGTCCGGTTCCCATTGAGGCAGTTGAGTGTGCCATTTGGGTTGTCAATAACTTCGATGTTGGCTTCAACAGAGTCCCTCATGCAATCAGGCGCGGGCAGGCGAGGCTGATTACAGGTCTCTGTTGGCAACTTCACCTTTGTCGGTGACACGATCACGATCGGCAACTCAAAGCAAGCTAAGGATCACAGTGGTTAGCTTCCATCTTCCAACACCACTCGGAACAAAACAAGCTTACTGTTGTCGGATGCGAGTGCGATATGCCCGCACAGTCCGGTCAGGACCAACACGAGTGTGTTTACCACGGCAAACCCCATTCTTGCTTGTCGGGGCGATTGGAGCTCTCCGTAGGCTTCAAGTTGATGGAACTTAAGTAGGAGTTTCTTACCACGCCTTCCGGTGCCTAGATCTTCCGTCGCTGCTTCAAATTCGCGAATGCCACTGTTACCGGGATCTTTCACGTTCGAACGACAGGAAGTGACGCACCTCCAAAAACGTCGATGGACTCGGACCCAGAAACTTGGCAGCAAGCTCTATGCGATTCGGTTAGTTTCCATTCTGCGAAACGCACTTGCGAGCACCATCGCATCCATCACTACGAGCCGAGGACATAATACAACGCGGCTGACTCCAAGAGACGTCTATCTCTGATCTCACCGGTCAAATCACCTGTCTTCACTGGGCAGATAAGTTCATCATGACCACCATTGCTCGGGCCGATGCTGCGATCGAGTCGTTTCGCACACCGTTATCGCGATTGTCGTTGTTGCTTAGAAAATACAAAACTCCGAGAAACGATTGCACATGATCGTCGCCGCCCAATTCATTGCGTAGATCCACATAGCGCGAAAGCAGACCAAGCAGAGTAAATGAATCTTGGATGAGATTTGCACGAAGTTGGTCGTTCAACAGCTCTCTCAAAACGCAGTTTTCTCCACCAGTACTTGCTGTTCGCGCATCGAACGTCTCCTGATGCAGTAGCTGCGCCAAATAATAAATAACCGACCGATATCCGTCCGAGTCACTAGGGAGCCCATGCGTGCTTTCGAGCACGAAGCGAATTCCTTCGGATGGGAAAGCCGTGGCGATAGACAGCAAAAGCTTTACAATCTGGTGTTGAAGTATCCGCAATTGTTTGGCTTCGTCACCAGACAAACCACCCTCGTGTGCCAACATCTTTGCGCAGCGGTTGAATAGCAACGATCTCTTGGACTCCGTCTCCACTACAGCAAACACCTCCGGAACTCGTAGAAGTTGGGACAGTAACTGAAGTGCTTGGGCCTTGATGGTAGAAATTCCCTTCGGTGCCAACAAAATGTCTGGAATTACATTACTTGTCAGCAAGGGTTTAAAATCGGCACTTTTCACGGGCCTATGCGTAAGTCCGAGGTCGACCCAGAACGACAGCACACGTAGGCCGTCCTTCACAACAGCGGGCTCCTTGAAATTATTCTTGATAACACGACAGAGAGCACCCATCAACTTGAAACGAAGACGGCGCTGCTCCGAGGCGGCTTCTATTGCCGAAAGCTGCTGTAATTCGCTTTGCACCACAGAGCTATAATCTGAACAAGCAGACAAGTAGTCATCCAAGGAGGTGAAGCGCAACCCCGGCAACGATATTCGTGGGTGACCCATACTATCCGAGTTCCTCTGGAGACTCGTAGTCTGAGATGAAGACTCTTCAGAAGGTGAAGAAGCCAACAGAAAGCGCTGAAAATGCGCGCTATGATGCGCTACCGCGTACATGACACGCAGGACACTGCAAATCACGGCCCACTCGAGATCAGTCGGTGCCGCCAGATACGCGACCAAAACTGGCGCAAGCACAACAGCAGAAGCATCACCAGCCAGCATTTTCCCCAGCGCATCATATAAATCCCGAGCTCGTTCCGTCGCCAGCGCATTCTGCCCAACATTCGTCTCCCTCGCAACACTCAGTAGCGAGGCATGTGCTTGAGCTGACGCCCTCCCAGCGAGCTGAGAAAATACACTTTGCGAAAACGGAACTCCACTTCCTGACTGTGGCATCGAATCACTCGTTGAGTTGCTCGATCCTGCCCCAAATTGTAACGGCGTCGAGCTATGACACACTTGTTGAGTACGGTCAGCATCTGGATTCGGCATCATATTGTCCTCGGGATCAACAGCCACTGTGCCGTTTAACAGCGTCAATAAATCTCTGGAAGTTCCTGCCAGTAAGAAAGACACAAGTTTGGCGTTTTCCTGCTTCAAATCTCCGCTGTTCTCCTCTTGGGCCTTCACATCTGTCTGAACTGCGGTCTCCACCACTGGTATGGACGGAGGTCTTGCAACCTGTGACTGCTGTGACTGCGATAACTGTGACATCAGTATGGATTGACTAGCAGCAGCTTTGCGGCGCTTGGTAGCCATGAGTCTGCGCTCAGCGTCTCGCCGCTTGCCTTCGATCACCCTCTTCTGCTGCAACTCCTCCACCTGCTTGGTAGCGCGTAGTTTGACGCGCTCCGCATTGATCAACTTTTGCGACATCAGAGCCACCTTTGTCTCGAACGCTGAAAGTTGTTTCTTCATCTCACGCTCCTTTTTATCGCTTTCGTACTTGGTTTCCGCCTCAAACATCGCCATACTCGAGCGCAGATCGAAGATATCCTCCTCCGCCTCCTCTAACTTGGCCTTGAGAATGCTCAGCATACCGTCCACCTCTCCTTTCTCATGCTGCAGCCGCTGGAGCGTCTCCTGCAGCCTCCCGCGATCGTCCGGTGGAGCACCATACATGATGGACAAGTGCAAGTGCGTCAATGCGGAATGAGAGTGATTGTTTTGTCTTTAATATCGTAAACCATACTGAACTATAAATACATTCTGATAAAATCTGAGTCATGTACTCAGATTTCCTCAGAACCAGTCGCATCATAATTTATCTGGACGATGGAGCTGAACAAGTCGATGGAGATGAAAACGGATGCCCCAGCGACGGAGGAGATCGTAGCGCCTGGTGTGGACACTGTGGCTACTGATCGTCCGCTATTCGACGAGTTCTACGACGACTGGGCCGCTTTTGACGCCGCTATCGCACGAGCCACGGCGGCGTATCACCCTATCCGTAAGCGTTCGTCCCTCACCTTCGAAGTCTACAATCGCACAGTGTCCAAAGGCAAACACGACCGTAAGAACATTGCTGATTTCCTGTCCAAGACGTTTAAATGCACACACGGCATCAAGTTCCGCTCTCGTGGAAGTGGTAAGAGGTTGCGCCACAAGTTGCGTGACATTGGATGTCCGTTCCACATTTACGCCTCTGCAGTGGAGTACGGACCCACATATCGTGTCAAGGTTCGGACACATGACAAGCATAACCATCCTATCGGTCCAGACTCTATGAAGATGATGAGTGGTACACTGCACGAATCGGACTACGAGTTGGCGACTCACGATGTGCACAATGACGTAGCGTCCACAGACCAGCAGGACTCAGCTGCGAATACTCATGTGAATCAAATGGAACATGTTCTGGCATCTGATAATGCTGCGGAGGAGGCTCAAGCTGTTTACGAGAGACAAATGAGGGAACAATTGGCGGAAGTTGAGGCTCAAGCGCATGCGGCTCATGCCCAAGCTCAGGCTGAAGCTCAGGCACAAGTGGATGCCCAATCGCAGGCATATCAGTATGTACAAACACAAGCGCTGCTGAAGGCTCAGGCGGAAGCTCTACAATCACAGCACAGCCACTCTCAAGCACAGGCCCAATCGGTTGATGCCGCGGACATTTTGAGTGCGGAAGGTCACGACAGCGAACTTTTGGATGGAGCAATTGACAGCACAATGGGAGATGATGTATTTCCGGGGTCCTCTGCTGCCCAAACTACTACTACGGATGCTGCAGCTGCTTCTAACAGCCATATTTCGTCCACCACGTCTGATGGTGGCGAAACACCAGCTAAGTTTGAGGAGACCATGACTCTTGAATCGCTTCGCAAGCGTATTGCGGATTTTGCTGATGACCGTGACTGGAATCAGGTAAGACTCGCCTCTGCTTTCTTGACAAATTCTATCAGTACTGACTTATGCTGCTGCTTGAACTGTGAACAATAGTTTCACACTCCGCGCAACTTGTTGCTGGCACTGAATGGCGAAGTGGGAGAGTTATGCGAGATTTTTCAGTGGAAGGGCGAGGTCAAGGACACTACAGGTTTGCATCGACCATTGGGACCAACTGAAAGGCGTGCTAGGATCTAACTGTCTTTGTCATTATGTGATTTTAGATTGGTCTGCGCGAGACAAGGAGCACCTTGGTGAAGAGATCAGTGATGTGCTGATCTACTTAGTGCGGCTCGCAGACAAATGCGACGTCAATCTGCCTGCTGCTCTTAACGACAAGATCGCTAAGAATGCTAGGAAGTATCCTGCCGACTTGGTATGCAGCATGACTTGTGCGCGACGCTGATATTTTGTCTAACATGTTTGGCCTGTGGCGCCGGTAGGTTCGAGGCTCGTCGAAGAAGTACAATGAGTACAAGCGGATGCGTATAACGGAGGAGTCAACTTTGTAAAGGAGCATTTTGAAGCTATTGATTGGCAGGCTTCCAGGATAATGTGCTTTGGTGTTCGATATGCGAGTTATTACGAAAACTACTCCGACGAGGAAGTCCACAGTAAAAAGCAACGAACTTACCACCATCAAGGCGCGCAGTGCATACAGCTATATTGAGCGTTGCATGCATAGCGCTCCTATCTAATCGTTTACAGGCAAATAAACCAGCCTTCGAGTCGAAAGTGCGTAGATATCAAGAAATTCTTGTCAGGAAGCGTGAAAAACTCGTAGTCGCCAAGCTTGATATCATCATCCAGCATCGTCGACCCTTGTGTTATCGGTTCTTGGTTAACCTGCCTGCACTGTGCCTGTCTAGTCCTCCGGGGCGTCACCGTCCACCATGCGGCTCTCGTTCTCGAGCTTCTCAATCATTTGCAGGAACTCCTTCTCTTCGTTCACGCTCACCACCTTCGGCTCCATCTTAACAGACATAGTGCCCTTCTTGGCCGTGATGTGCTCCCGAACGGCCTCAATAGCTTCCTGAAGCTTCTGGATACCCTTCTGTTTGTCCAGTGTACTCGTAGTCATGACGTACATGGGTGGCGCAATGAGCTTCACCTTCACGGGGACGTCCTCCGTGCCAATGTTCTGAGCAGCCTGCAGGGCCGAACGAATAGCCTCAATGCCCTCGTACGTGAAACACGTGACCTCAATGTCCGCACGGATCTTGATAGGCTGCGGGGTTAGTCGGCGACGGATCTGTGCCTTGAGCGCCGTGAGGATCTCAGGCGTAATATCCAGTCCTTCGAAGACTGCGTCATCCGTGATACCCATCTTGAAGACATCGTAGCAGTGCACATACTCGACCTTCTTCTCGTCCTCACTGGTGGTTTCAATCTTGAATTTCTTGTACAGCGGCCAGGCCACCTTCGCGTACAGGTCTTCAATCTCCAGGTAGTTCTCCTGAGCCACCTGACGGAGTACACCGTGCACTGTCTTGGCCTTGTTGTAGCGTTCCTCGCACTTGGCAATGTCCTCTGGGGACACTCGGCGCTTGGACAGATCGATGTAACCCTTTTCCTTGTCCACACGCAGCACCATGACCACCTCGTTCTTCCCCACACGGATGAGCTTGTTGATGGAGCGGATACGACGACGAGACAGCTCGGACAGAAGGATCATACCTTCGATGTTGTTGTACTCGAGGAGGGACACGTAGGCGCCCATTTCAGCGATGGAACGAACGTTCACCATGACCAGTTCATCGATCTCAGGGAACTTTTGCTCGTAGAAACGGCATTGCAAGTGCAGGATCTCCTGGGCCTGCGTCGTCTCCTCGCCAGGAATTACCGTGGGGGTCGCTTCAGCCATCGTACTCGTCAGGGAGGATTCCTTAGTTAGAGCGAAGCTGCCCTTATGTGCCAGCCAGTGGTCTGAGTCCACCACAAGAACTTTTTGTTATGTGATGTGTGCTACATCATATCGTACTTTACCGAAATGTTGAAGTCAGACCATCACTCTTTAAAAAAGATAGTTGAAGACGTAAAAATAGGAGAAACATGCATGGAGGTTATTATTTTTGCTAGTCCTGGCTTACATTTATCATTAGATGCAAAACAGCAGAACTTCATTCGTGTAAAACTTCGACAGTGCTGAAGCTGACAGCTCACTTTTGGGGTTAAGCTTGTTCCAGTGTAAGGAGAACGATGCCGAGTCCAGCGATTCTAGAGAAGCAGAAGGCGGTGCCAATGATCTTCCGGAGACATGGAGACACTGCACCGAAGAACCGTGGTCATGTGTTGGGTAATGCTAAGTCTGCTACATTCTACATCCGAGAGCTGGAACGTCAAGGCTACACGGGAGGCACGGAACTGCTGGATCCTTCGGTAGTACTGGCTACTCGTCCCTTCAACCCGAAGTTCATTGCCAATGACAAGAAAGTGCTTCGTTTTGAAGCGTATTTTCTTGAAGCTGTTCATGAGAGCAACCTCGAAAATTATCGAGTTCGTCGTTGTGAAGTGCTGTACTACCTCGAAGATGATACGTTGCAGATTACGGAGCCAAAAGTCGAGAACAGCGGCATCTTACAAGGAAACTTCGTCAAGCGACACCGTATCCCAATGCCTGAAAGTGACGATCGTGGGAACATGCAGTTCTTTGCCTTACACCACCTGAACGTGGGTAAAGAACTGACCTTTTACGGTCGAACGTTCCATCTCTTCTCGGCGGACGAATTCACTCGCAATTACCTCGTTTCGCATGATGTGCAAGTGCCACCAGACGAAGCCGTTCCTCGCGATCCATACACAGTGATACGTCAAGCGCACATGGCTCGTGAGACTGGGCAGGACCCGGACGCACACTATGGCAAGAAGAAATATCCGATGAAAGACTTCATGGAGGCTTCGTTAGGCAAGTTTGCGCGTCCTAGCGACAATTTACGTCGCTTTCTGGCACATGACCGCGAAGTTCTGCGATTCTTTGCTATTTGGGACGACACGGAGAAACTTTACGGTATCTGCCACCGCTACACCCTGCACTTCTTTCTGGCAGACAACACCATCGAGATTCTCGAGTCGTACGAACGCAACTCGGGTTGCGACCCATTCCCGAAGCTACTTAATAGAGCAAAACTATCCAAGGACCCGGAACGCCAAGCGTGTGCTGCTGTGTGCGAGGAGGGGGTTGATGGTGAAGATGTTACTCCGGTGGCGCAGCACAACTGCTATTCGTGGGAGGACCTGGCTATTGGTGAGTACTTGCAGATCTACAACCGGCGTATTCTCTTGTTGGATGCTGATGAATCCACGAGAGCATGGTACGAAAAACACAACATGCGTCTCGCTCCAGCCATCATAGTCAAAAAAGAGGTCTCTCCTCCATCCGTGTTCACACCACCAGTGCACGATGGTTTGGGTTCTGAGGAGGATTCGCTGCAGTCTTGCTACCATTTGCTACCGAAAGCACCACTCAAGAGCATTGAATCGCTGGATACGACGGAAGTTTTACGCTTCCGCGCACGTTTCGAGACGGATCAGCCTGAAGATGTGGCACGTCGCTTTGTCATCTCGGTCATCGTGTCCGATCAAAGTGTGTCAATTATCGAGTTCATCCAGCGCAACTCGGGTATTGTGGGCGGTAAATTCCTCGAGCGTACGCGTATCAAACGCACTCGGCCGGATGGATCTGTGGTGATGACTGATAGCCGTGCAGCTTGGCTTGGTCTAGATGACTTTTACGTCGGCGCTCGAGTCCGGATGACAGGCCGTACGTTTGTACTGTTCGAGATGGACGAGTACAGCGCCAAGTACATGGAAGCTCGTCCAGCCAAGTTCCCACGATCCGACAAGCTTGCTGTGCTACGAAAAGTGCGCGACCAAGCGGATAAGTCAACATTGCTCTCGAGTCTCAACCAGCTTCAACAGCAGAAGAACCAATTGGACGTAGAGGAATTGGCATCGTTCTTGAATGACTTCGTGCCAGACTTTGCGCCGCACGACGCTTTCACAATCATCCGAAACTACGGTGACAAGGCAACTATGATGATCAACGTGGACGTACTACCGCAGCTACTAACGGAATAACTACAGATGTAGGCTTAGGAGACACGAAAGTATACGCTGGGGTCTTCTTCGTACCCCACAACTAACAAGCAAACCATTTTAGTTTATCCTATCCAAAATGCCTAATGGTATTAACATCATGGACAAACAAACTTACCTGTCGAAGATTTAAGCCTTGGGCGCGTCAAGACGGACGATGACGCTGATCTCCACCATCATGAAGGGCAAACCCAGACCCGTGACGCCCCAGACCGTGCTTACCGGTGGACACCCACCGAAGTACTTCTTGTGTGCAGCACTAAGTTTGTCGCCATTCGCTGGGATATCCACGACCATGGAGCCGGCGTGCACAATTTGACTGCGTGTAGCTCCGATTGCCGCGAGACACTTGTCCAGATTGGCGAACGCAGCCTCGCACTGCTTCTCGAAATCACCTTCACCGATCGGGTTTCCTTCAGCATCGTGGCCGAACTGACCGGAAATCCACGCAGTCTCTCCGGCAACGACCACCTGACTGTAGTTGTGTGCATCTTCCCACGGTAGATCGTGCGAGAAAGTTTTGGGTGTTGCTGGTAGGTCCAAACGGACAGTGAACTTGATCTCCACCAGCATGTGCGGTTGGCCTAGTTCAGTGACACCCCACACAGTACTTGCTGGACGATGCGAGTCGAAGAACTGCTTGTGTGCAGCATTGAGCGTTTCGATGTTGTCGCGAATGTTCACCACAAGTACCTCTGTGTAGACGATCTGGTTGCGAGAAGCACCAATCTCCGCCAGACGTTTATCGATGTTCTTGAACGCTTGTTTGCACTGTGCGTCAAAGTCGTTGCCACCCGTGGGCTTGCCTTCGTCATCGTGGTCGAATTGACCCGACACCTCCACCGTTGAGCCGCACACGACAATCTGGTCGTATCCGAACTCCTCCTCCCATGGCATACTGTTCATAATGGTTTTGTGGCCTTCGGGTAGGTCCAGACGGACAGTAAACTTGATCTCCACCATCATGTGTGGCTGACCCAGTCCCGTGACACCCCAAACAGTGCACGCACGTCGGTGTGAACCGAAGTACTGTTTGTGCTTGGCAGTCATAACCTCCATGTTCTTGCTCAAATCAACCATCAAAACTTCCGAGTGCGCCACTTGATGACGGGTAGCACCAACTTCAGCCAGACACTTGTCCAGGTTCGCGAACGCAGCATCACATTGAGCAGAGAAGTCTCCTTCCGCGACAGCCTTTTCGCCTTCGTGGGCGAATTGTCCGGAGAAATAGGCAGTCTCACCGACGCTCACGACCTGCACGTATCCGTGACGTTCTTCCCATGAGACGTTGTGCTTGTATGAAGAGTAGTTGGACAGCGACGTCATGATGTTGAGACTTGAAGTAGTAGCTTGAGTGTTGCGCAGTGAATTGGACAATGTTCTCGTTGCGTTCCAGTACTCTGCACAAAGTCTTTCTTGATTGCATCATGTTAGTTGTGACGGAATCGATATCGTCATGGTCTGCCATGATGCAATCTGATGATTATGCACAATTTTGGCCAAATCTTACAGGTGTTGACAAACTGGGTACGGACTTTCACGGTCCTGTGTAGTTGTACTGGCCATTCGATCCGCAGCCATAATGTGACACATGCTGTAAGAAAAACCACCAAAACGTTATTGTCTTCTTTCGGGGGTTTGAGCCACATGGGCTTAAACTTCTGGACGAAACTTGGCACTAATAGCTTCTCGGCAGTAAGGGCACTCACCGAAAACTGTGTGAAAGGATTGACGCGACGCGGGTAGTGCGCGAAGCCAGTCAAACAGGCATTTGGCGTGAAATGGTCTGTTGCAGTTCGGGTTCTCACACAGGCGGTCTGGAATGTACGATCTTTCCTCTGCTACCTTATGCGCTATCCCAACATTAGCTTGCTTCTCCTCCTCGTTGTCGTCTTCTCCCAACCGATACGAGTAACAAATCCCACACTCGACTGCAAACTCCTCCATCTTCGTCGTTTTCGGCGACGGCAAATCAACTCCCAGCACGCTCTCCAAGTTCTTGTGTAGTTGTTGTGTTTCATCCCATTTACTTGACGCATTGTTATCCCAGCGTTCACGCAACACTCCAGTACTCGCTTGGCTACCAAAGAAGTTCAGCTCACTCAACACTACTGTGGGGTGAATCGGGTCCACTTCAAACTGCACCGACGCATGCCGTTCCAGTGCCAATCTTCGCCTCCCAGTAGCTCTCGTCGGATGATGTGGCTCCAGCACACAAGCTGCAGCATCAAGCGCATCCAGGACATCCCAAAACGCCTGAAACTTGTCTAGAAAGCTTTCAAATTGCTTCAAAATCTCGCCCAACACTGTTCGGTTGTTGTCTGGCGGCCACTGAAGCTCAAAGTTTTCCGGAGCATCCACCAGACACTCTGGCTTCATTGAAAAACCATCCTCTGTGTACTGCAATGGCAGCTGTACAAGAACTGCATGAGTTCGACCTGCTTTGTCCTTTGTTTCAAGCTCCAGTGATCTTAAATCGTCACTGAGGTGCCGAAGTCGATTCCAGCCCACAACATCCAGTTCCGCCATCAATTTCACGTAATATTTAGCTCCAGGTAGTGCAATTTGCTTGTCCAACTGTGTTCTACAACAAATAGCAACAAGTTCTTCCAGTTCCACCGCGAAACCCGATAAAGACGACGCCTGAGCCAGTCGAAGCTTGAGTGTCGCACTGTGCGGCTCTAATCGAGAAGCTAGAGCTCGTTCCACGTCCAATTGAGCTGCATCCAGCAAGGTCCTTCCCGTCCGCACATCATGCAATACATTGCTCACTCGTACGACAAACTCATTGCCCTCTACACGCACGTAGCCGCGATACTTGGAGTGCTCTACGTCTTCTGGTACAAAGTGCATCTTGCAATTGATCAGTTGATTTTGATTGGCTGAAAACACACCTACGAATTAGTGCTAAAAGTAAGCTAATTCGTCATCCATTATCATCCGCACGTTTCTGAAGCAGTCTCTAAAGTCTCAATAACCTGGCAAAGATGTTCTCGTCCGTTGTGCGTCCAGCTCTGCGACGTCGGGTACTTGGTGACCATCACTCCTTGCTGCGTGGTTTCGCGTCTGTGGACAAGTGGGGTGTCACCAATGACCGCATTACAGCGCGTGTGGTTAATATCGTGGAAGACGGCGGTAAAATGCTCATGGATGTCCCCATTCGCCAGGCAATTCAGCACGCACAGAGCCAGGGCGTGGATTTAGTGCAGGTGTCGCCTGTGGGGAAGCTGCCAGCAGTTTGCAGACTTTTCGATGCGAAGAAGCGACTGTATGAGATGAAGAAGGCCAATAAGAAGGCAGCGCAGGTGCAGAAGCCCAAGCCGGACAAGGAAGTCATTGTTGGGGCGAAGATTGCTGTAAGTATTTTTTTTACTATTATTTTTTCATTATTATAGAACTATTATTTGTTACCGGTATTGTAGCCGAATGATCTGAATATGAAGGTGGAGCAGTTGAAGAGGTTCCTGAATAAGGGCCACAAGGTCAAGGTCACGGTCAAGTTCGCACAAGCGTATCACTTGAAGGATCAGTGTTTGGGTCAACTGCAGCATATCGGAGAGCTGGTGGATGCTGACACGGGTGTGCCAGCAGGGCAACCAAAGGAACAGTTTGGCGCAGTGTTCATGTTCTACTCACCTGCCAACTAGAAGAACGAGAAGCATTTGAAGAAGAGAACCAGAACTTCGACCAACTACTGTCCTGATACCACAGCTATGTCTAATGTCCATGCATCGTGTGGTGTCGGCCTTTATGTTGCTGCTAAACGGACCAAGCTCAGATCTCCTCTTGGCACATAATTCAAAAAGCAAAGGAACTCAGTTTTCTGCTGTAGTTAACGCTTTAGCATCGACTATTCGCTGTCGTGTAGCTGGCGTCTGCTCAGAGTCCAGCTTCCTAGACGTTGATAACTCGGGCAAGTTTCTGAATACGGTTAAGTAGCAAGTCGCCCTTCTTGATAGCGTCCTGGTACTGCGCGTTCTTAGCGTCCGGGCGGTTCGTCTCGATCACTCCAGCAACCTTGTCGATCTTCGCATTCAGCCGGCCAGCAGCGATGAAACGAGCAAGTTCCGTGTCAAGGAACTCAACACTCACGCCAAATGCAGCAGCCATGGAGCCAATGGTGACACTGCGGTAAGCCTCCAGGAACTGGGCGTAGGCAAGCACACGCAGCTCACGATACAGGAAGCGGGAATGGGTCGACAGGTACTTGTCGCGCAGGATGTAGGGCTGAATGTCCACCATGGCCGTAAAGAATCTCTTGTAGTCGCAGTCGTACAGTCCGTTCAAAAAGTCCGTGAGGCACGGGATCTCGTTGATGACTGCGAGAATCTCAGGCGAGTCCACGATCTTCTTCTTCAAGTCCACTCGACTCACGCTAAGGACGCACGTGATGACGCAGTAGAACACCATCGTGTTGTACGGCATGAGCTCAGTGGCCGTAAATGTGGCTACCGACTCCTGGAAGAGCTTGGACGCCTTCTTAAAGTCACGAGCCATGAGCAGGTAACATCCCTCGTACACTTTCAACCGATTGCGACGGTCCCAGTCGCCTCCTTCATCAATCAGCCTGCAGATAAAAAGCATATTAGCATCTCTTGTTAAAAAAAATTGCACAAATATGTCTCCACGTACGCTGTGGCCTTCTTAATGTACGTCTCGACCAGTTCCAAGTCGGAGAAAAAGAGTCCAATGCGGATAATGTGCAGAGCGACCAGGATCTTCTGGTTGATGCTCTGCGGCTTCTCCCCAGCCACCTTGAAAGCTTCCAGAGCCTTTTCCTTGTCTCCGATCCGAGAATACATTCTCGCCTTGGCCAGCAGAGCCTCCAGCACTTCAATATCTCCCAGATTCTGCTCAGCATCAGCCAGACGCTCGTCCAGAGACGTCAACTCCGTCTCGTTCTTCTGACTCATTTGAACTTCCAGTGCAGCGTCCACAGGCCAGTTGAACTCGTTGCACACAACTCGGTAGAACGGAGCCATGTCGTTCTGCTGGATCAGCTCCAGCACCTGCGTCTTGGCTGCAGCAGCGGCTTCAGGCGTTAAAGTGGAGGCCGTCGAGTGCTGGTGCTGCAGAAGGAAGTGCAGCTGAGACAGTTGCATGTTCGGGAGCGTGCTCAGGTCATCTTCGATCTCCTCCGAGATGTTCCCCACACTGGCCTGTTTCTTGAGCGTCGGAGGCTTCGTGGTCGCGTCTGTGGGGGTTTTCTTGGCGTCGTCTGCTGCCATCGTCCTAGGAAGCTTTCGTACTTGGATATACTTTTGAGATCTATTGAGGGGTGCTTTCTAATTGGGTAAAAAGACGATTCCTGTATAAAAAAATAGGAACTGGTTAGCGTCACCGAGTAGAATCGTACCTTAACGAGTAGTTACTGTAAAAATACGCGCGAAAAATTACCGTTCATCAAATTTATGAAAGTTGGAATTTCTGAAACTTGACACCCCTCCTCCCCCTTTTCTTCCATCCCAAGCGTTCATTTCGAAATCTCGATCACTCAAGTTCAGACGCAAGAATCCGGCAAGTTGACAGGTATGAGTGTACTGTACGACCCCGCCGCGTACTATTGAGCGTGCCATGACATGACAGGTTTGGTGTGGTGTTATTCAGGCCGAACTGCAGCAATGAGTGACAGCAAGCCTGAGCGCCAGGTTCAATCCAGCAGCTCGGGGGTTTGATCTCCTGAGATGTGCACAACATGGTGGCCAAGTTGAGGGAGAAGCGTCGATTAAACGAGACAACCGAAGACCGCCTCGAAGCTGTTCTACGAGAGGTGTGGGAGAGTCGTGGTTGTTTGTGGATGACAACAAAACGGCGCAGACGATCACGCTTCAAACAAGACAGATGCGGCGCTGGTTCATGGCGTTCCCTGAAGTTCTGCTCATTTCCGCCACGCACAATACGAACGAGTCGCGCTACAAACTGTTTTCGTTTATGGTAAACGATGTATATGGCTATGTATTGCGCAACTCAAATCGCACATTTGTTACGTTGAGTAGACCTCGAGTGTCTGCAGTTACATCACTGTAACTGGAGGTACCGAGTGTGTCGCGATGTTCTTTGAGTGCTTCATCAAAGGCACCAAAATGCTGGTGAAACCTAGTCAGTCATTGATGCGCTTCATAAGGCTGCGGTTCATGCTAAAATGTCTACAGTAGCTATGGTAATGCAACATTTCTTCCTGATCTTGTCATATTCCTGCTTTCATTTGGACTACTAATCATTGCTCTGTAAGAATCATTATCTACTTGCCTAGATACCGGTACACGTATCCTGCTCCTGAAAGATCCAGAGGTCAGATACTGCAACGAACGAACTGCGACCCATGCAGACTTTGCGTACCGACAGCGTTAAAATCGACAAGTCTTTTGTACATTCGAACAACACTCACTTTGGTGTACATTATTTGCTACACTCTATAATGTGTAAACCACACCATGACCTACATTCGAACAACAAGTTACAGCGGGTCGCTGTCAGCCACTCAATGGAATCTCTACGAACGCTGAAATTTATGAAAATGCTCTAGATATAATACCATATAAAACCCCTCTTTTTTGTCACAAGTGGCTACAGTACGCGCAAAGTGCCTCTTGTACCTTGAGGCACTTCAGACAGAGTAACGCTAACGCGCGCTTAAGTACGACCACTCGGTACCTCCAAAAAAATATGTGGACACACAAAATACTTTGACGAAAGTATTTAGTGTGGCCACATCCTTATTTTTATACCGGTACTGGAATAATCAGATTGCATCATGGCAGGCCATGACGGTATCGATTCCGTCACAACTAACATGATGCAATCAAGAAAGACTTTGTGCAGAGTACTGGAACAGCTTGCTTTACAACGAGAACATTGTCCAATTCACTGCGCAACACTCAAGCTACTACTTCAAGTCTCAACATCATGACGTCGCTGTCCAACTACTCTTCATACAAGCACAACGTCTCATGGGAAGAACGTCACGGATACGTGCAGGTCGTGAGCGTCGGTGAGACTGCCTATTTCTCCGGACAATTCGCCCACGAAGGCGAAAAGGCTGTCGCGGAAGGAGACTTCTCTGCTCAATGTGATGCTGCGTTCGCGAACCTGGACAAGTGTCTGGCTGAAGTTGGTGCTACCCGTCATCAAGTGGCGCACTCGGAAGTTTTGATGGTTGATTTGAGCAAGAACATGGAGGTTATGACTGCCAAGCACAAACAGTACTTCGGTTCACACCGACGTGCGTGCACTGTTTGGGGTGTCACGGGACTGGGTCAGCCACACATGATGGTGGAGATCAAGTTTACTGTCCGTCTGGACCTACCCGAAGGCCACAAAACCATTATGAACAGTATGCCATGGGAGGAGGAGTTCGGATACGACCAGATTGTCGTGTGCGGCTCAACGGTGGAGGTGTCGGGTCAATTCGACCACGATGACGAAGGCAAGCCCACGGGTGGCAACGACTTTGACGCACAGTGCAAACAAGCGTTCAAGAACATCGATAAACGTCTGGCGGAGATTGGTGCTTCTCGCAACCAGATCGTCTACACAGAGGTACTTGTGGTGAACATTCGCGACAACATCGAAACGCTCAATGCTGCACACAAGCAGTTCTTCGACTCGCATCGTCCAGCAAGTACTGTGTGGGGTGTCACTGAACTAGGCCAACCGCACATGCTGGTGGAGATCAAGTTCACTGTCCGTTTGGACCTACCAGCAACTCCCAAAACGTTCTCGCACGATCTACCGTGGGAAGATGCACACAACTACAGTCAGGTGGTCGTTGCCGGAGAGACTGCGTGGATTTCCGGTCAGTTCGGCCACGATGCTGAAGGAAACCCGATCGGCGAAGGTGACTTCGAGAAGCAGTGCGAGGCTGCGTTCGCCAATCTGGACAAGTGTCTCGCGGCAATCGGAGCTACACGCAGTCAAATTGTGCACGCCGGCTCCATGGTCGTGGATATCCCAGCGAATGGCAACAAACTTAGTGCTGCACACAAGAAGTACTTCGGTGGGTGTCCACCGGTGAGCACGGTCTGGGGCGTCACAGGTCTGGGTTTGCCCTTCATGATGGTGGAGATCAGCGTCATCGTCCGTCTTGATGCGCCTAAGGCGTAATCTAAGTTTATGAACGAGCAATAGGTTATCGTGCATATTGAAAGTGGTAACATCATCTGTAGGTACGATGACCCCGAAGAAACTATCGTGAGCTTCCATTGTCTCGCCATCAATACCGACACTTTCTTCATTCGCTGCAGAAGTCCATTGGATTAGTTCTTTGCGGTCGATGGCCACGTGTTGTAGCTGGTGCTACACTGTGTAGCCGTTGTTGGGATCTAGCCCAGCAACACCAACACTCTACAGAAGATGACCAGCTGCAGCAAGTAAGGACGGTTGCTCAACTGATCAAGTATGGACTGTTATGCAGGTGCAGCAAGTACGGACGGTTTGTGCCACCGGAGCGGTCACCTCCAAGGGCATGCATAGGACAAGAGCTGTTAGTGCAAACTAACGAACAGCTCAATACATATCACTTCTACATTTCCTTTGGAAGCGACACAACAAAGAATTCTTTAGCTGGACAAGTCGCAGCCCAGCATGGAAGAACCTGACGAAGCGATGGTGCCAGTTCCCACTGACGGGATGCCGATTGCTGTCTACCCTCCACTGCCGCCGCTGACAGAGCACGACCTACGATTGACGCAGGAGACGACTACAAGAACGGCAGTAATTCAGGGGAGTGAGACGCGGCGTCAAGTAGAAGCCCTGGCCCAGCATGCAGCTGCAGCGCATCAGAGGAATGCCGAGCAGATTGGCCAGGTGCAGCTCCAGCAAGATCGACTTGCAGAGCAGACGTCAGCGTACCTGCAAGCGCAAAATGACCGACAGTCGGCCTTAATAGAGCAGCAGCAGGAGATGCGTCGTCAAATGGACGAGCACCGCCACTACCTGGAGGAACAGTATAAGGTGCTGAGGGCGGCGGAAGAGGCGGTTGGACTTCAATCACAAAGGCTTGAGAGCCTTGCCGAGGCCGTTCAGCCGCATTTGCAGGCTCGGTGGGGTGCGTTTGCGCAAGGTGCTGCGCCGTCGAGTGCAGAGCGACCAGCGGAAGCTGCTGCTGTCACTGTGGCAGCAGGAACGAACCTGCCCGTCCCGCCAATATACAGAGGAAGCTCCAAAAAAGAAAAGAGGGACTTCATGGACAGCTATGCGATCTACACAAGGCGCATCAAGGCCTTGAACCAAGGAACGCAGGCGAAGTTTTTTGTGATGCCGCTCAGTGCTTGCATCGAGCAAGGCACGATGGTTCGTATTTGCGGTTTCGAGCTCTTCAAGGAGGAGAAGGACGTCACCGAAGCCGAGTGGAGAGACTACTTTTTGTCAGCGCGTGTACCAGATAACACAGCGTACAAGACACTTGATAGAGAAGTCAAAGCTCTTTGCATGGACATTGAGCTGCAAGATGCGGAGTCACGACTCTCACGGCTCATGGCTCAGTTTTACGAGATTATTGACCGACTCAACATGGAAGATGTTGTGCACACTGAGCCCAAGAAGGTCGTCGGGTATTTAGTGGACGCATTGAGGCCGCAGCCTTTTAAGGCAGCTGTGAAAGATCAATTGAGCCGGCAGTGCCACAAGTCCACGAAGTCGGATCTGGCAGCGTTCCTGAAGTGGTTGCGAGGTGAACTGGAGGGGTTTATGCGATTCGAGGCCCACATTTCAGCCCAGACTCAAACCAAAGGAGGCAATAAGCCGACTCAGCCACAGGTTCAGCCGAAACGAGGATTTGGTGGGGCACAAGGTGCTACCAAGGTGAATAGCAGTGACGATCAACAACAGCCCAAGGCGGCCAATAAGTTCGAACCAAGACCGACCAGTGATCGTCCTCCGAAGAAGTGCTTTAAATGCGGTGACCAGGCGCATGGTGTGTTCCAGTGTCCTGGCATTGGGAGTCCATCCGAAGCAAAGGAGCTCTACGAGGCAAGAACTGGGAAAAAAGTGCTGAAACCTGTATTAGCCGTCACGGCATCGGATTCTAAAGTGGCTACATCGACTTCAAGCATTCCGTGTGTTGTAATGGACAACGTTGAGACGGAAATCACCCCGGACAGTGCTGCCGAGGTGTCAATGGTGACTGCAAAATTACTAAAGCTGTTGACAGTGAAGGGGGTCTGGCTCAACAAGCAGGATATCGACGGAGGGGCGGCCATCACTGGTGTTGGTGATAAGCCTCTGCCTGTCAAGAGTAAAGTGAAGCTCGATCTGAGATTTTCGACTCCAGGGGGGCCTTTGGTGCTCCACAACGTGATCTGCTGGGTGACGGAGCACCGGCTACCACCTGGTGTTGGTGACCTATTGCTCTCGCGATGAATTATGGAGCGATTGGGCTACAGTCCTGAAAAGCTGCTTGCTTCTGCACAGCAAGTGAGTGCCGAATGGGATATGAGCGATGTTGATGATCGCCCGGCTAGTGGTGTAGCGAGTGTTCTCGCGTATACAGAAGCAGCCGAGTCTCCGGTGGTGACGGAGGAAGAGCGTGCACTTGACGACGATGAAGCTCGCGCGTGCTTCCCTGATTTCGACAAAGATATCGACGCCGAGAGAGAAGAAATTAGAGCAATTCTGCTGGAGAAGGTGGATGAAGCGCGGAGATTTGGTGCGTCCGAGGAATTTGTGAAAGAATTGGAAACGATATTGATGCAGCTCATCGATGTTTTTCGTATCATCATTGGACGCGACCCGCCCGTCGATATGCCTCCAATGGAGGTGAAGCTGAAGCCTGGTGCAGTTCCGGTCAAGTGTAAAGCTCGTCGCTACTCACCGGTGCACCGTGCCTTCCTCAAGAAGCACATTGACGCACTGATTGCAGCCGGGCTATGCTACCGAAACCCACAGAGCAGGTGGTGCTCGCCCCCCCACGTTGTGAACAAACCAGAGGCTAATGATCATCGCATGACTGTGGATGTGCGGGGTCCTAATGCCTGTGTCGAGTCTGTGGTATGGCCGATGCCTATTCTGGAGGCCGCGTTTGAGCAACTGCGTGGCTCGTCGCGCTACTTTTCACTAGATTTCTTCAAGGGGTTCTGGCAATTTGCTATGGCTCTACTTTGCCAGGAAATCTACTCTATTCTCACGGAAGAAGGAGTGATCACACCGACGCGCGTCCTGATGGGAGGGACCAATAGCGTGGCTTACGTGCAGTCAACGGTACAGCAAATGTTTGCAGACGTGTTCAATAACGGGCTGATGATTTGGATCGACGACTTGCTGGGGTATGAAGACTCCGACATGGCGTTGCTAGCTTTGCTCAAGAGAGTCCTCACCATTTGCGCCGATAAGGGTTTGAAGTTGAACCCGAAGAAGTGCAGATTTTATTTGCGAGAGGCCCTGTGGTGTGGACGAGTGGTCTCTGGCGAGGGCGTTCGCCATGATCCTGCTAGAATCGATGCATTGTCGAAGCTCCCGGCGCCTACGACTGGGCAAGAGCTACAACAGTTCGTCTGCGCACTGAATTGGATGCGGGCTTCTTTGCCCGCTTTTAACCCACCGGCGACCGCTGTTATCCCAGCTTTGCTGGGATAAGTTTTATATAGAAATTTGTATGCTATGGGGGTAGGGAAATCAATGTTCCCATCGGTCTGGAGTGTCACCACCTGCTTTCGCTTACTTTTTGCTTATTGGTCAGTAGTATCCAATCAGAGTTGAGATAAGCTTCTAATAGTGAGGTCTGTCAATGGACTTGGCGAAAAAACCTTGTCGTAATTCGGAGTAGCCGCCCAAAATCACGAAAATAATCTCTACTTTTAGACTATCTATTACAAAAATTTATCCTCGGCATCTATCCCCGCCCACTGGGCGGCGCCCAGTATGAGCACGCTGAGGAACATCTTCTCGCTGGAAAAGCGCAAGAAAATACGGCTGAGCCCCTGCGCTGTTTGAAGGCCGTGGACGACGTTCACTGACGCTGGATGGAACAGACGCTTAAGGTCGCTATGACGACGGCAATGAAGAACTTGAGACGTCACGGAGCGAAGAAGAAGACGAGGAAAATGATGTGCAGTCCACGGAGGGAGAAGAACACTCGTACCGACGTGGACGACAAGCTATTCCTATGGATTCACCAGGTGATGATCTACGTGGAGACCATTTGATGCTGGACGGGGAGGAGGACGGAGATTTGGCCAGACGCATGGCTGGAATTGGTGTGCAGAGATTGCGACGTTTAAGAGGGAGAAGAGGCTTCTTCCATTCAGATGCAGATACTCGCATCTTCCGATACAGATCTAGTGGGGGGGGGGATTCTGCAGATAATTACACTGAGAAGACGCAAAAGAGAGGACCATGATGTGTTCTGGACGGCGATTGGAGTATTGACGCTGCTGAGCTTCTTACTAATGAGCAGCATTACGATCTACTTGACGCAGACGGATTTCTTCGAGTCGCATCAGAACGATCTCTTTGGAACGACGGTGGATAATAGATTTACAGTTGTGGCGGAGGATGACGCACAGATCTTCTTGAAGAGTGGTAAGACGTACGTAGTGGAGAGTTGTTTTGCGGCATCAATTAATGTTGTGTGTTGTGACGCCCAGGATACTCTAATACCGCCTACTCGGAGGGAATGATCGCATTTGATGATGGAGAGTTGAAAATCGGACGTCGTGCATTGGATTCCGGAGACCAGCAGACATTTTATGGGGTGACTTTCTTCTCCAATGGCACTGTGACGTTCACAAACAGGGTGGATTGTAAGTGCACATGACATTTTCTTGTGTGCGTATTGCTTTGCTAACAGTTTGGTGTTACATCAGCTCCCATGATTGAGGCGGATTATTTGAGTGCCAGAAAGGGGTTGTTTTCGATGATGGCACGATGATGACCACAGCTGCGAACAGTTCGGGCGGTGTGAAGGAGCAGGGCGACCTGAATCTCGTATCAAAAGCAGGAACTGTCATCACGAGCGCTGGTGGAAACTCCCTGCTTTTCGTCGATCCTGCTGGAACGGTGACAGTGGCCAACACCATCGCGGACGATCCTACAGCGGCCGGCATTACGTTTGACGGCACGCGCGGACTTATCAGCATTGGAGATGGAATGACGCTAAAGAACGACGGTAACGCAACGAGTTTGTCTTCTTCCCAGGACCTTTATCTGGATACGAGCACAATCTTCGTAGGTTCTGCTGGCGGCGGAAAAGTGCGGGTTTCGGTACCTAGTGGTGACACTACTGGAGATGATGGTGCACGAGCACTTGAGTCTGCGCAAGAAAGTGAGCGTCGGGTACAATCCTCGACGCTATTTGTCGTGTCAAGCTGGAGCGACGGTGAACATCTCTACAGTAGTCTCTGCCCAAGAGCGAACAGACAAAGAATATAAGAGAGGACGAACGCTTTTACGTCCTGCTCGAGCGAAAAAAGCCACTACATCAACGTTGACAAGGAAACGTTGGCTCGGAGTGGAGAAACTAATGCTGCACCGGTTTCCTGTGGGGAGTGCAGTAGTAACGAGAAAATTTTGCTGTCAAGGGGTGGAGAATATGGCAGATCTATCTTAAAGCACACAGCGCTCTTTCATTGAGAGAAGACCCGGATAAGGAGGCTTTATCGAAGGCACGATTGAAAGCCCTAGTGTTGGATATCTGGCTGGAGTTTCTTAAGGAAAGAGTCAGATAGATGCTCATCAGAGCTACCTTTGTTGCTGGATCTCAAGCAGCAACGCAACCTGACAGCGAGGTTCTTGCATGCGAGCGCGTCTCTCTTCACAATTTAAGCTTTTGAGTCGAGGTCGTACTTGCTCGAGTTGGAGATCGTAGAGGAATGTAGAGCGCAGTCGGAGATAGACCTATAGCGACGGAGCAGCAGAGAAAAACATATAAAAAAGCGAAACACAACGACCTGCTTATTTATCCTTTAACTTTGAGATGACACGAACGTTGAGCATTAATCTACATGTATTTCTACTATCCTAGGTAAGTATATTGCACGAGATCAGTTCACTATACTCGAGTCGGTAAACGCCAACCATAACACGTGCGTAGTACATCGTACGTCTCCACATATTCTTCCGTGACCTATTGTCTTAAATCTCACGTGACCTCAACTGTCGCAGGGTGCATCAGGTAGCTGTACTCGTCCATCGGCAACGGAATGGGATGCCAAGGCGTACCCGCCGCAGGTGCTCGTCGACTGCACCAGTTTGCCAATTTACCGAAAAGCGATGGAGGCTCCACTTGTGAAATTGCCCTTGCTGAGTGACAGCAACGCCTACCACAACTCCAGCCAATAATCCAGCCACAAACTGCATCGACCCGAAGAAATATCCGTCTTTATAATTCCAGAGTGAATAGTGAAGTGTAGGCAACGTCAATTGCTCAACGTAGCGCTTGTGACGATTCATAGCAGCGTTGAAGTTGTTCACCACATCTTTAGTCTTCCAGACTAGAATTGGAAGCCACAGAAGAGCTTACAGACGTAGAATCATCCAAGCCATTGGACTCCACTGCGATCTAGTGACAAAAATCTGTATAAGTATAATTTTAAATGATAAAAGACAACTTGACTTCAAAACTAGTACAGTAGGATAAACGGTATTTCTGAGAATTGGCCGAGACGTTTGAGAGACTTTGAGAGACCTCCGAGAATTATCTATAAGGAAAGAACATGACTACGTCTGAAAGAATTGGGGATGCCACTTTCATTTTTTCCTGCATTGGTCCAACTACAACCGAGGTATGGATTGGAGCTGGCGCGTGGAGGACGTGGCATTGTCCATCGTTCACGACTTTATTGACAACAAAACATGGTCCTATGGGTCGTGTGTTGTCGTGCTACGTGGGTTGCCTGGAAGCGGGAAGACAAAGTTCGCCGAGATGCTTCGACGTGCGTTTGTAAATGCATTCGCAGAGGACACCGTGAGCAATGCACGGATCGTGCGTATATTCACCCCTCAGCAAGATGAATGGGGTGCATGGTGGTGTGATAGGAACATGCACGGCGTATTTAGAGCTGAGCTTCAAAGCGCCGAAGTGGTGATCGTTGACAGTTCGCACATTTCTCAAGTGGAATGGGAGTTCGTGGAGAGAATGGCAAATTCGTGTTGGAGCGATTGTGGACTTGAAGGGAAGACTTACGTGGTGAGTTTTCTTTGCGATGATTTCGAGCACGCGAAAAATTAAATCAACGCGCGGATGACCCGCTACCAGATGAGTGGTTGTGCAACCTTTACCGTGATTTTCAAGCGGCGGAACCTGAGGTGGCTGAAGTAGCACATTTCTACACTGTTGTTCCTCAATAGCGTTGGAGACACGCAGTGCAACAATCTCCGGAAGTACGGCAATGTACTGTGACAACATTAATTTACATCGATGGCAGAACAACATTGACATTAAAAGACGTATTTATATTGAGTTTAGTAATGACGATGTCAACTCTTCACATAGCGTATTTGCATACAAGACTTTATACTCTAACGCGTAGAGATATAGGCGTGAGCACACCACGTCAACTTGGTACGTCTATATGTCAGATTTAGTGCATGACGACTTGTGCTTGGACGACTTCTTCGCATGCCTCAACCTTGGTCTGACCAGCCGTCGTGGACGCCACTATGTTGTGCCTTTGGACGATGCGCCCTCGGCCCTGCAGGTATCGTCGCCATCTCGAATGACACCGTTGTCTTGCTGTTAACAGTTTGAAGCACAAAAAGTAGCATAAAATTCTAAAACCTACCTTGCGAAAGTAAACACAGCATAAAATCTGCTTAAAAGGACGCGTTTAGTGACGATGTTGATCCGCCATCGATTCAAATATTTTTGTTGTCGTGCCGAAAGAAAGTAGATCCTTTCAACGCTCGCCATTGAATGACTGCCCGATCTAAATGTTTTGCCTGTACATCTACGATTTATCTTTGGACCTTCCAACACCATGTCGATGATGTTTTACCATTGACCTATCCAATACTACAGTAGTACTAAACTCGAGATATATAATAAGCACTGACGCCGTCACGCGGTGTTCTTCCCTGAGCTTCTCCTTCTCCAGATCGAGCAGGTGGCTCATGGCTTGTCGTAGCTGCTTCTCTTCTTCGTTCTTGGCCTCCAGCCCAATAGCAATGCGGTGCAAACGCACATCTTGCTCGAACCGACAAAACCGAATCTTGTCGACGTTTGCCACATGCTCCCCAGACTTGTACGCACGTTCCAAGTGCTGTCGCTGAGAGGTCTCTCGCTGGCGTAGTTCCAGTAAGTGATTCTTCAGTGAGAGTTTATACCGGAGATACTGAGCTTGAGCCTTCGATGTTGCCTCGTGCTGCCTCGTTTTGGGAAGTAGAGGATAGAGAGACTTGTGTGGTAAAGCACATCTCGAATTTTCGTACTTACTCGAGAAATACATGGGATTAGTATGGTGGACCGATGGCTGCTTCCGATCACTTTGGACGACGCTAGTTCAGTGAGATCTCGCTTGATCCGGTGCTGTAAACCCATGATCACTGCAGTTATGGGTGGATATTTCTCGATCACGCTTCGAGTGTATACTGTATACTCAGTCCAAGTCAAAGTGTGATCTGCTGATGATCAGCGTCGACAGATATTCTTGAGGTCGAAAGACTGTGATCCTCGATGGAGAGGTACACGTGACACCCCAGGAGTGAAGATCACCGAGGATCCAGTCGATTCGGCAGTCATGAGAAGGAGATCAAGGCAGCAGCGGATCGGGACCGGCGCGATCTATGCTGCCGAGAGGACATGATGGCAGCATTGGTCGCATTGGGAGCGGTGGTCAAGTCCAGGAAGGCCAAGACCTGGAATGTCGACGACACAGGCACGCGAGATCAAGTATGAAGGTTGCTGATCGAGATCATTGTTCAAGACAGTGAACCAAGATCGATGATCGAGATGGTTGATCGAGATCGGCTGATAAGCAGATCGGCAGATCGACAGATCGGTAGATCGGCTGATCGACAGATCGGCAGATCGACAGATCGGTAGATCGGTAGATCGAGATCGCGATCAGGGGTTAGGTGAGATCGAGATCGAAGATCGGAGGAGCAGCTGTGTAGCCGGATGTCAGGTGATCGTAGGATAGCGGATGAGGATGGGACTAGTAGACATAGGAATAACCATAAACAGAATCGAATTTGCTCTGGACATCACAAGTGCCTTCGTTCAAGACCGGAACTGGGAATTACATTGGCCCCCCGGCATCAAGAAGGTAAGGAGAAGAGATCTAGCATAGAGGTTAATTCTGGATAATACATTGGCCAGTTTTACCTATCTAGTGATCTATCCTTTACGTGCGAACTACGGATCGGAAGGAATTGGCTGCTTGGCCTGACGATCTCGTCGACTCTCAACCCATCAAGACACCCGCTATAGGAAGCGGCAAGCATCGTAAAGGAAGGATCAGATCCCCAACATTGGACCTTTGGAAGACCTGGATCGAAGACCAGGTGACCGGATCAAGGCTCGAGAACTCGCCTGTGACCCGGATCAACCCCTCCGAGGTAGAGTGAAGTATTCCCACGCTATCTCACACCCCCTACGTCACCCAAGACATTCTTCTCGTCCCAAGACATCTTCAGAAGTCACCTGGAAGAGCGTAACCCGCCTACCGACGGGTACACAAGGTGAACACTACACGCAGCAAGATCACGGATCATCGGGGGACCCCCTCCGTTAGTCGGTGTCTGGGCGCAAGTGGCGATCGGGATCGGCCTCAACCAGATTTTGGCCAGATCCGCTCCACCACAATGGTGCGCGTGCCCGGATCTTCTGGTGACTTCGGATATCACCGTGAGTCCCAAGAAGATGTCAAGATTAAAGAAGAACAAGGGGAAGAAGTGCCTACGAAAGTTGGATCGACGGAGGCACCGATGAAAACAGAAAGATCCACAGATCAGCAGAGTTCTGGGAGGATCTCTACTGACAGGCACGAGGCAGACCTGGATCGCAATCCAGATCTTGAAGAAAAACCTCGAATTCCTCCCAAGGCCCCTTCGAGGGCCACCGCGGATCTCGATGAGAATCGAGATCCGCACACGAGCGATAAGGAATCAGCAAAGTTGAAACCTAATCTGCTCACCAAGTCCACTGTTGCCTCAAGATCGACCAAGAAAAAGAAGATCAAGAGCACCCGGACGAAATTGAAAGCTCCAGACTCAGAGCCAGAAGACATGATCAGCCCGGGATCGACGATTACCAAGGACGCGATCGAGCAGGCCTACTACAGGAAGATGCTAAGCGAGACCTTGCTTAACGATCCCGTTCTTACGATCATACAAGTCCGCCAGATCGGTAACCTCACCGGCCCGGTGTCGAAGCCCCGGACTAGCTCGGACCGCCTGAACGCGGTGAAGATTCTACTTGATCTACTCCAAGAAGCTGGTTTAGTAGCTGGAGAGTTCGACCCAAACTCCCTTTTTGACCTGGAACTGGAAGCGATTCAATCTGCGACCCATGATCTATTCAACTCTCTCAAAGTCTTGGTCGGCGAACGCCCACTAACGCCCGATCTAGGCTATCAGACTGGATCGTCATGCTACGCGTCAGCGACTTCGGAACCAGACTCCGACAGCCCGAGAAGGCTGCAACGCATGTCGCTGGGCCCCTCCGGTGCCAAATTCCTGAAATCGCGTATGAAGAAACAAGATACACGATCGGTGGCCACGAAACTGAAGGCTAAGACACCTGATCAGCAAGAAAATCACCGGATCCGGACAGACCAGACTGCGCCGACGACTAATTCCACTGGATCGAGCAACAAGTTGGACGACTACTTCCAAATGGCGATGGATCGTTTCTTAAAGGAACGGAATCTCGTGACACCCCGATCGCCGATCAAAGGAGAGTTGGATGTTGACATGGAGTCCGTTACGGCCTCAGACCCTGATGCATGGGAATACGATCCGGACGATCTGGGCATACCGAGTTCCGGTGGACAGATGTCGAGCCGAGCAGCGATCGCATCCGCGGCGATCGGTCAAGGAGGATCGTCGATGATCCAGCGGGTCCGGATCTCAGCGATCTCGGATCTAAAAGATTTTGCGGGTAAAGATCTGGACGAAGATCGCGCTCGGGCCTGGATCAGTAAGGTCAAGTCAGCGTTTCAGCGCGATCAGGCTACGGAAGAAGAGAAATGCCTCACGTTTGCAGATCTGATGGTGGGGCCGGCAAAGAATTCGTACAGGCAGCTCAGTCGAACGACGAAAACCAAGTGGGCGGATCTGCTGGACAGTTTCCAGACCCAGTATTGTGGGTTGGGTATGTCGGTCGCGTGGCAATACTATCACGCTCGCAAGCGATCAGAAGAGACGCCTCTCGATTATCTCTTCCGGCTCAACGTGGCGGCTTTACGGGCTAGGCTGAAGATCAAGGATGGGAGCCCTAAGGCCCGCCGGGAACATGTAGACCACTACATCGAGACATTGGTAGATCCGGAGTTAGCTGATCGGCTGACCCTACTCCGACTGAGTGACGTCGATGAACTGGAGGAGGTACTTCGTGCCCGGGAACGGGCGAAAAGCAGACAGCGTAAATCTGCGTTCGGATCGAAGTACAGACAAAAGGCACCGGCCAGTGCCCCGGCAGCACCCACCAGAGCGGTGGTACGGGCGATCCAAACCCAAGATCCGAGCTCGGAATCAGAGGAAATATCCGGATCGGACGGATCCGATTCTGAAGGCGATCTCCGAAGGATATATCTTGCCGCGTCGGAAGACAAGCAGATCGGTACTGGGGGCGTTCCCCACCAACAGGATCAGTCGCGATCGCAACTTTTTGAACGCGCAAGATCGAGGCCGGATCACGGATCGCAGGGGTACATCAGATCATGATCGAGGTCGCTGTTCACACTGTGGATCGCGGAAGCATACGGATCTAGACTGCTGGGGACGTCTAACCTGTGATAAGTGCGGGAAGAGGGGTCACCCAACGGATCGCTGTCTGTATACCTGCCGTGGTTGTGGGGAGATCCATGAAGCTGGAGAATGCCCCATGGAAAAATTCTACAACCAGATCCGCAAGTGGTACGACCCGACCCGACATGCCGGATTGTTCCCCGAGAAGGTGGAAAAGATGTTAAACTAGGACGCTCGCCAGTTTGGAAACCGGTACGAGCCGAGCGTTCTGAGTACTGCATCTATGCATATGTGAACAAGAAATCGAGAGATCAAGATAGGGAGAATTCGGATCTGCGCGGTAATACATGTAAGTTGCATTCGTATACTGCTAAGATCGCGAGTCTTCCCCGGATCGATGAGTTCTCGCGGTCTGGTGCGGAAGTGGCTTTGGATCTCAAGGAAGGAGAATCCAGGGGGTATTGGAAATACCACGCACCAGGAAAATGGTTCCGACAAGCCAAGATCTCAGGCAAGATCAATCATGAAAGAGCGATCTTGCTCCTGGACACTGGCGCCGAGGTATCCATCTTGGATACCACCTTTGCTCGTAAGGTTGGGTGCCACTTTGACACTAGTCAGAGACAGGAGTGTGTTGGGATCGGTGATAATGTGTACACCACCGAGGGGAGAACGAGGATCAAGATCACGCTTGCGGGATACTTGGTCTACTTTTTCGATATTTGGATCGGGGACCTATCCGGGCAAGATGCGATCCTGGGTATGGATTTCATGATCCCGGCTGGGGTCCGGATGGATCTCGCGAAGGGATCGATGTGCTTACCTAATGAAGTGGGGATCCCACTTAGTGGTCGCAAGAGATTATACGGGGAGAAGGTAAGATCGGTAAAATTGGAGGAAGATCTACATATCCCAGTTGGGGGATCTGAAGAGACCGCATCGAGAGTGAAATTATCGGCGACGGAGAAATTGTGGGTGACCAGAGGCGACCGATGGGTACCTACTGTGGTAGATGGACCCGGTCGAACTCGGTACTTAGTGATCACGAATTTGAGCGAGAAGATTTTACGATTGGATCACAGATTACATGTCGGAATGGTACTTGATCAAGAAAAAGTGCCCCGATCACCCGGGTTTGTGTCGGTCGGATCCCGGCGCTACATGGAGTGGCAGAACCTAGCTCTAGAAGCGACTGTGGACGCAAGACCAGAACCTCAGGAATCCGTAGAGATCCCCTTACCGTCGGTCGAACGGCCGACCTACGTTACGCCGCGATCTATACTCCGTCGAGGTGGGACGGCCAAGACCGATCTTGATCCTGCACCGATATCGACATTGGAATCTCGATCATCAACCCGATCGACCGACGCAGCCGAAGTCAAGGTCACTTTCCTCGAACCCAAACAGGATCCCATGAATACCCCACCGATCACGATCATTTCCGACAGGACCCCGAGTGGCGAAGCTGGGGGCGGTGAGACTGAGACGAATGAGAGCTTGCCAGATCAGGCCCCAGATCGGACAGACCGGACATGCGAAGAAGAGATCGAGGTAAAAACAGAAAAACCAGATTTTCAAATCGAGATCAAACATGAATCCGACGCCGATGCCGTCCCCATGGTTAAAGACACCCCGATCTTGACAGCCAAGGACGATAGGCTGCGTGATCAATCAACGGATGAACCGGATCCGACATCTCTTGAAGGGATCGAGAACGCCGATCAGACCCACTTACACGAAAGTGGCGATTTTCGGCCGAAGATCTAGCCGATAATCTCGCAGTAGTACCAGAGATCCAGATCTCCACCACCGAAGAAGTCAGGATTGAAGATCTGCAAGTAGGAAATCCGGGATCGGCTACCCCGGAGGAGATCGAGAAACTTCGACAGATTATTTGGAAGAAGCGACATCTCCTGATCGGAAAGGGAAACGCACTTCCTCCAGCGGCCAAGGGTGTTATATGCGATATCGACGTGGGTGATGCAAAGCCGATCGCACAACGAGTCCGAAAGGTGGCGCCACAGTTCCGCGAGAAAGTATCGGATCTTATCAAAGGACTCCTAGCTGCCAAGATCATTCGGCCATCGACATCGCCATGGGCATCTCCGATCGTGGTGATCATCAAGAAGAACGGTGTAGACATCCGACTATGTATCGATTATCGGTTGGTGAACGGTCTCACAAGGCTGATGATCTACCCGATGCCCCTGATCAATGACCTGCTAGAAGATCTTGACAAGGTTCTGTGGTATTGTTCATTAGACATGGCGAGTGGATTCTGGGTCGTATCAATGACCGATCGAGCTCGCGCGATCTCGGCTTTCATCACTCCATTTGGCCTTTTCGAGTGGAATCGCATGCCGTTCGGGCTGAAGAACGCCCCTCAGATCTATCAACGTCTTGTAGACAATGCCCTATATGGATTTTTGAAGATCTCCCAGTCCGGAGATGTGGAAGGCTCTGCGGATGTGTTCGAATCAGGAATCCCGGAAGATCCCGGTCGCCCGTCGGTGCTAGGACGGAGATCATACATCGACGATATCTTGATCACGGCTGGATCATGGGATCAAATGTGCGATCGGGTGGAAGACCTATTGGAGGCCTGTGATAAGTGGAATCTCTCGATCAGTGTAGTAACGAGCTTCTGGGGCATGGACAAAGTGGAATATCTCGGACACAAAGTGTCGATCGATGGATTGGAGGCAAACCCGAAGGACCTGAAGTCTCTGACGGATCTACCATTCCCTGGATCACTCCGATCCATGCAATCGTTCCTTGGAAGTTTGAATTACTATAGTCGGTTCATCGAGGATTATGCGATCTATGCATCGGTCCTATATGAACTACGTGAGGTGGAGTTCGCAGAACTGAAGAAGCGACCAGATCTACGAAAGATCATGGATAGCATGGACCTGATCACTCAAGATCCCGTCGTGCTTAAGTCGGATCGGGATAGATCACTAGATATCCCGACTCAAAGAAGCGATAGTACACCGGATCCTGAATTGGGGGCGATGTCTTCACCCTGTTCAAGCGAGATCGGAGCCAACCTGGTCCTAAAGACTGGTGACGAGAGGTGGGGTAGGGCATACAGGGCGTTTACAGCCTTGAAGACCAAGATCGCGTCGACCCCGATCCTTCGTCACTTCGACACGACGAAGTTACCCGTGGTGATCGTGTACGCTAGTGACTGGGCGATTTCCGCCGCACTAATGCAGGAACACGACCAGATCTACCACCCGGTCGCGTTTGCCAGCCGAACCTTGAAGACCAACGAGCTGAATTATAATGTTGCCGAAAAGGAGGTGTTGGCTCTACTTCGGATCTTGGATCTACACTACACCTTGTTGGTGGGACGTCGGATCAAGGTCCTAACCCGACACTCAACGCTTGCCTGGCTGTTCAAGTCTGCCGGCCTCCAAGGACGTCTGGGACAATGGTCTGCTCTTCTGTCCCCGTGGACACTCGAGATCACGAAGTGTACGAAGGGGGAGGATGAAATACTGGGGGCGATCGCAGCTAACATAACGCCCAGATCGGAGATCGACGAAGCTCTGATCGCGATCGCTCCGCGAAAGGAGCCAAAACGTCGGATCCAGATGCCGATCCCCACCGTAGACTCAGATGAGGAGTTGTGGGTTATAAGTTTCGACGGATCGGCACGCGTGAAACGAGGAGGAGGCGCTTTCAGCGCGATCGTGTGGAGTTTACCGGAGTGGAAAGTGATCAAGGCTAGATCGGATTATGCTGAAAGCCTCACTGTCAATGAAGCGGAATACCATGGACTCTTGCTAGGTCTTGGCATGATCGCACAGTTAGAACGCCGCCGTTTGGTCGTTTGTGGCGATTCGAATCTGGTGATCCGACAAGTCCGGGGCGAGATCGACTGCAAGGCGCCAGGATTGACGTTACTGAAACAGAAGGTGCTAGATCACTTGCGGAATTGGGGAGATCATGAGCTGGTCCATGTGAAGAGAGACTGGAATGGGAGCGCAGATAGCTTGGCGAGTGCCGCACTGCAGCGAGGAAGCGGGATCGAGGTCCACGATGAGGCAGATCGGTGCGATCTGATCACCCTAAATCGGCTTGATGAGGTGTTGGCCCCTCGAGTTGAAGATCGAACTGCACAAGTGTCGGCAGTAGCCACGCGTGCAACCCGAACGCGACCTGGTGCCGCTGTCCTGCGAGAGGAACTGATCCGGGAGATGCAGATTGATCGGATCAGGCGAGCCCAGGACGAGGAGGTCTGGATCGCAGGACTAAAGAGGTACCTGGCTGGGCAGATCGCGGATCTTACTCGAGCCGAATCTGTATCCTACGCCAAGATCGCCTCCGAGTACGAGGTAGACGAACAAGATCTGCTGTTTTACTGCCCACCAGGGCCGAGATCAAGTGGTGATCGCGACCGCCTGATGAGACTTGTAGTTCCAGAAACGCTACAGCAGGATGTCCTCCACCACTACCATACGACTCTGGAAGGGGGACATCAGGGGATCGGACGTACTTATCAGCGGATCCGAGATCATTTCCATTGGAGGGGATTATATCGGAGCGTGCAGCGATACGTAGGCGAGTGTGTAGACTGTGAGACTGGAAAAGGGAGGCCCACGATCCGGGGCGAGTCGCCGGGGAATCTGCAAGCAACATACCCGTTCCAGATCATAGCGATGGATCACATACCCTCCCTGCCCAGATCTAACAAAGGCAACACCGAACTACTGATCTGGGCCGATCTGTTCACGGGATATGTGATCGCGAAGGCCAGTTCCTCCCGATCGGCCCAGACCGTCGCAGAATCCTATGAAGAATGCGTGTTCCGCAGATTTGGTGCTAGCGAGATGATCAGGCACGATCGAGAACCGGGTTTCATGTCCGACTTCTTCAGATCGTTCAATAAGATCCTGGGGCAGCGACAACGGGCGACGATGGCCTACCGGCCACAAGCCAACGGGACTGCGGAACGGATGGTGCAAACGGCGACTAGGGCGATCAAGATGTATGTTCAAGATCTCGATCAGAAGGACTGGGATGAATACGCGGAGAGATTGACTTTCGCCATTAGCACGGCTCACGATCGGGTTCGGGGGGATACCCCTCACTACCTGGTACATGGATGGGATCCGAGATCGACGTTGGAAGCAACGATCCCGATCGGATCGACCAGACGCCACGATCGCGATTCAAGACGGTGGAGATATCGGGTTCAGAGATACTACCAGCAGTCGCGAGAACAGTTCAACGCTAGACTACGAGAGGCAATTGCAGATCGAGCCGATCGGCACAATGAGGATGTCGATCCGCATCAGATCGAAGCTGGATCACGAGTTTGGCTATACCTAGATCGTGTGAAGGAAGGGTATGCACGTAAACTCGCTCACCTTTGGCACGGCCCGTTCCGTGTTGCAGAGAAGCTCAATGAATTCACGATCAAGCTGGAGATCGCGGGATCTGATTACCATATCTTCCCAGTGGTCCATGTTTCTAAGCTAAAGCTGGTGCGGAATTTCCCGGATCGACCGCGGATCGAGTTGACGGTAGATGAAGCAGATCGGCTCGATTTCGATGAGATCCTCCTTCCGGAGGACAGTTGGGTCCCAGATCTGGATGCCGATGAGTACGAGGTCGAACGGATCTCGGACATGAGAAGTGGGAAACGAACTCGCTACGGCCGGATCTATCGTGAATTCCTGGTGCACTGGGTCGGTTATGACGAACCGACTTGGGTTGATGAAGCTGATCTTAACTGTGGAGCCATACTGAGTGCGTTCCTACGTGATCATGCTAACCGAAATCGGTTTGGCGTGATGCAGTCGCACGAAGAGGTGTAGACGCGAAGAGGGCGGTGTGACCAGGTCACAACGCCGAGATCGCGGATGCAGATCTGGATGTCTATCTGGATCGGATGTGGAGATTTTATATTTTTCGTGGAGATTTTATATTTTTCTTGTATATGCATGTGAAACCGGAGTGATTGGAAGGAAGATATGGAGATTTCGAGGATGCTAAGTGGGATCGAAACTGTGGAGCAAGTATGGAGATGAACGCGGATCCTTGGAGTTGGAAAATTACGTGGGTTATTATCAAGGACTGGGGACTGATGAAGGATGCGATACCCAAAACGAAGATCGAGTGTGGGCCTGGTCGTATTGTGCGATTTGCCTTTAGAAGCAGGCCAACATTGAGTATTGGACTTATTTTACTGTCAACCGTAAGTGATGCTTGGACTTAGATAGAGCTGACACTTCGATATCGCGGAACATTGGAGGTGATCATGCTGGGTGTATCGAGATCGGCAGTGAGGGCTGGATATGACAATACCGAGTGCAAGTTTGACTCAATCACGCGAAACACCGAGTCGTTATTGCTTATTTACGATCATTTGTTCAAGAACAAGTTCGTTTCAAGCTTATCACAGGTGATGTGTCGAGATGACGTACCAGCTGCACCTGATCACACCCAACATTACATCTCCGACGTTATGTACCCATCTGAAGTTGATACGATGGGACGTACTATATTACGACCTCAATCACGTCGAACGTCGCCGAATTTCTTTGAAGTATGGGGCACCAACTAGGTAGCTGTGCCGGGAGCGCCGGTGTATTATCCTTTTTCCTGCGGGAACAACAAGACAAGAGGACATTGCTCGATTACAGATTACGTTGTAGTCCACCGGACTGAATGGGGTTTTCGTCACGGTTCACTGCATACGTCAATACCAGTCGTTTCTAACGCAGCGAGTTCGAAGTGAATCCCCGTGTGATACAACTTGCGAACTGGGGGCGGATGTGGTAAAGCACATCTCGAATTTTCGTACTTACTCGAGAAATACATGGGATTAGTATGGTGGACCGATGGCTGCTTCCGATCACTTTGGACGACGCTAGTTCAGTGAGATCTCGCTTGATCCGGTGCTGTAAACCCATGATCACTGCAGTTATGGGTGGATATTTCTCGATCACGCTTCGAGTGTATACTGTATACTCAGTCCAAGTCAAAGTGTGATCTGCTGATGATCAGCGTCGACAGATATTCTTGAGGTCGAAAGACTGTGATCCTCGATGGAGAGGTACACGTGACACCCCAGGAGTGAAGATCACCGAGGATCCAGTCGATTCGGCAGTCATGAGAAGGAGATCAAGGCAGCAGCGGATCGGGACCGGCGCGATCTATGCTGCCGAGAGGACATGATGGCAGCATTGGTCGCATTGGGAGCGGTGGTCAAGTCCAGGAAGGCCAAGACCTGGAATGTCGACGACACAGGCACGCGAGATCAAGTATGAAGGTTGCTGATCGAGATCATTGTTCAAGACGGTGAACCAAGATCGATGATCGAGATGGTTGATCGAGATCGGCTGATAAGCAGATCGGCAGATCGACAGATCGGCAGATCGACAGATCGGTAGATTGGTAGATCGAGATCGCGATCAGGGGTTAGGTGAGATCGAGATCGAAGATCGGAGGAGCAGCTGTGTAGCCGGATGTCAGGTGATCGTAGGATAGCGGATGAGGATGGGAATAGTAGACATAGGAATAACCATAAACAGAATCGAATTTGCTCTGGACATCACAAGTGCCTTCGTTCAAGACCGGAACTGGGAATTACATTGGCCCCCCGGCATCAAGAAGGTAAGGAGAAGAGATCTAGCATAGAGGTTAATTCTGGATAATACATTGGCCAGTTTTACCCTATCTAGTGATCTATCCTTTACGTGCGAACTACGGATCGGAAGGAATTGGCTGCTTGGCCTGACGATCTCGTCGACTCTCAACCCATCAAGACACCCGCTATAGGAAGCGGCAAGCATCGTAAAGGAAGGGATCAGATCCCCAACATTGGACCTTTGGAAGACCTGGATCGAAGACCAGGTGACCGGATCAAGGCTCGAGAACTCGCCTGTGACCCGGATCAACCCCTCCGAGGTAGAGTGAAGTATTCCCACGCTATCTCACACCCCCTACGTCACCCAAGACATTCTTCTCGTCCCAAGACATCTTCAGAAGTCACCTGGAAGAGCGTAACCCGCCTACCGACGGGTACACAAGGTGAACACTACACGCAGCAAGATCACGGATCATCGGGGGACCCCCTCCGTTAGTCGGTGTCTGGGCGCAAGTGGCGATCGGGATCGGCCTCAACCAGATTTTGGCCAGATCCGCTCCACCACACTTGGATGTATCACGTCGGGTGGTACGAGAAAAGGATGCTCGCTCAGGAGCGTGAGGATCCTCTCGTGCAACCTTCTTTTTTACTGGGTGTCAATTCATTGTCTTCTTCAGCCTCCTGGTGGTTGGCACTCTTTCGAGGAGTAACAGGCTTCTGGGCGGGAATGTTCTCGCTTGGTCGAGAATTCTCGCGATCTCCGACATCTTCAGCCGCAGCTTCGCCTTCTTTGTGCTCGGGAACAACTTATCATTGACCTCTCAAATACTACTACTGTAGTACTAAACTCAAGGTAAGCACTACACCTCGAGCTGATCAGCTGACAGGGAATCGAAGCCGTCAGCAGCCACAAAAACTTTCCCTAGCGCAACTACACAGCAGAACGCCGGGCAGCGTAGCAGGTTAAAGCAGCATTGTGATGGTGTAGCGTAAGGGTTGCGTAGCAGAACGTCGAGCAGCGTACCAGGTAGAACAGCCTAGTAGGTAGGGCAGCGTAGCAGGTTATAGCAGCATTGCGACCAGGTTCGAGTAGCGTAGCAGGTTATAGCAGCATTGTGACCAGTAGGGCTCCAGCAACGTAACGGGTAGCGTAGCAGATCGTCGAGCAGCGTACCAGGTAGAACAGCCTAGTAGGTAGGGCAGCGTAGCAGGTTATAGCAGCATTGCGACCAGGTTCGAGTAGCGTAGCAGGTTATAGCAGCATTGTGACCAGTAGGGCTCCAGCAACGTAACGGGTAGCGTAGCAGATCGTCGACCAGCGTACCAGGTAGAACAGCCTAGTAGGTAGGGCAGCGTAGCAGGTTATAGCAGCATTGCGACCAGGTTCGAGTAGCGTAGCAGGTTATAGCAGCATTGTGACCAGTAGGGCTCAAGCAGCGTAACGGGTAGCGTAGCAGCCAGTAGAACGTCGAGTAGCGTAGCAGCCAGCAAAGGTCGAGCAGCGTAGTCAGCAATTTCGTGTAGTGCACGTCGAGCAGGGCGTCAGGACATTGGGTAATGGGGACTTGAGGGGCTTGGTGAAATTGAAAATGAGGCTCCGCTTTGCGATTCTTACCGCGAGGATCGCGCACATGAGGTTGGCTAGAGCTTCAACTTGCTGGCCAATTAGCACTCGTCATTTTACGCTAGCGCCTCTTATTGGCGGAATCGTCAGAGCGAACCCGCCGGGGAAAAGCTTGGCTTGGAAAAGCGCGCGGAAACACGTATAGTGGGCCTTGCGACCGCGTAGGAATCATGTTGGCTTCAAGTTCAACCTCAACATATGATTACTATAATACTCACACTATACTATTGATATTACTATACGTGGCGAAGAGTGCGTTTGTACTTGCGATAGTATGAACCCTGACAATAAAATGTCAACTGCGAAGAAACGTCGACTTGAGATTTCAATTATCAGCGATGGTCTGCATTTCACTCACTTTCTGTAGTCCGCCATGGGGACGATGATTAAACGCAGTTGCAGTAGTTAGTGGTAGTTCACGGGTGGCACGACCGTGCAGAAGCCGCCCGGAAAAATTGACCGTTTTGAAGTTGTTGCTAGAACTTCACAGCCGGCTACAAAAGCGCATTCAGGGACGTGGGCACCCACGTTGAAGCTCCCAGTCCGGCTCGGCGTGGCTTTAGTGTCATAGACCTCTATCGATGATACCGCAGCCAAGACTGCTGCCTCATGTTGTGAGGATGTTTAACTTTATCGATGGACGCCGTGTCCAGTCTGCAGAGTGCGTCGTATGAATTTCATTAGTAGTGCTGGTACAGAAAGACAACATGCCGCTGAAGATCTTCTGCTTTTAAACCAGCTTATACCATATTAATCATAGTCCGGAATCTACCACAGAGAAGAAGAGAGAAGTTGATTAACTTTTAGCGGGGACGTAATCATCCTTGCGTTTTAGTCGCGTTCTCCACGTTGAATCAAGGTTTGTGTATTCTCGTGACGTTCACGAGAATACAAAATTTGTAAGTGGATGTGTATGCTAAAGATGGTGAAAGGTTTTGATGCTGTGCTGTGGGTCAATGACTAAACTGCACGCTGGCCCAAACAACTATGATAACGAGGGTTCGCCACGTGCATGCAGTTTTAGGCTAACAGCGTTGGGTTTTCGATGCCCAATGTCCCAATATGACTTTGGATGCGCATTCATCTATCTAACGCGCTAGTGTTGGAAATGTCGTTTCATTTTTTTTCAGCAACGGCTCGCGAACCAGTGGTAGATTCAGGGATATGATGAGTAGAATGTAGCCGGTCACTCAGCGAGGCAGATTGCGAGCCTGCTGGAGGTTGTAGTTGCGTCAAATGTTTTTGTAAGGCTTTGTGTTCTTGGAGAAATATAAGCCTAGACTGTCACAACTGAGTATTTGGGGTTACCGAACTACTCTTGATCTTAAGAGTCGAGGACGACATCTTGTCACTAGACGTATCCTTACCAGTGGAAGTGGAAGCTGGCTTGGTAGCAGCATGTTACCCGCAAGTCCTGCGTCAGCCACCGAGTACTAGCTCTCCGAGCTTACGTCCTTAAAAAAAAACCGCCTAGCTCCACTAGGTCCGGGACTGTATTTATACCAGTGTTGGGTTTCATGGAACCACGTCGAAAATGGTTCCAGAGCCAACCTCTCGCAGTGCTAGGGCTTTCGATACCCAAACGAACGATAATGACACAGAGCATACGTTCAAATTGCGAGTACTGACACTGAAGGTCAGCGAACACAGACAGCGTACGCAAGCGACGCCGAAGGCCGCCGGGTCATCATCTGATACACTGAGACGTCCGAGAGGCTTTGGTAACAGCGCAGCAGATCCTCCGGCCATCTTAAGCCTTCGGCGAATGCACAAAGGTCCGTATCGTCGTAGTCGTAGTCGTAGTCGTAGTCGCTGTCGCTATTTCGTTGTAGAGTTTGTCCTGGATCTCCCCGGTCGGAAATTAGACGGCTCGGCCATCGAAGGTTGGACTTGTACCGGTCCTTAGACCAGTCTAGGTCTGTAGGACTCTTTGGAAGTAACTCAATATACCTCATCACGTCTAGGTGTTGCCATGGTCATAACGCTGTCGTTGTGTCACATTGCGAATTGTCTTTGTCTTAGTCGAGAATTGCGCCTCTATTCTCTGCGGTATTCTCTGTGGCAACAGCGATATTGCCAGAGGCCGGAGAGAAGATCACGAGATCTTGTTGATACACTGGAAAAATACACACTGCGACCACGCAACGTGGAGGCTGCACAACGACATTTACTTCGGCGAAACAAGCGGTGGCGCCAAGTATCCCGAATATGCAGGCTTCCTTTTGAAGCCATTATCATGTCTTGTTTCGACACTCATCGGATTGGAACATTGACGGCGAAGCGGTTAATCAAGTGCTTACGTGTTTGGGTTTTGAGCCCGAACGCAAACCTTCGAAGACAACGCATATGGATTTCCGCGAAGTTAGAATTGATACAAACGTAGTAGCATAGGTGCAAGGCGACTGTGTATGAACATCGATAAAGTTAAACATCCTCACAACATGAGGCAGCAGTCTTGGCTGCGGTATCATCGATAGAGGTCTATGACACTAAAGCCACGCCGAGCCGGACTGGGAGCTTCAACGTGGGTGCCCACGTCCCTGAATGCGCTTTCGTAGCCGGCTGTGAAGTTCTAGCAACAACTTCAAAACGGTCAATTTTTCCGGGCGGCTTCTGCACGGTCGTGCCACCCGTGAACTACCACTAACTACTGCAACTGCGTTTTAATCATCGTCCCCATGGCGGACTACAGAAAGTGAGTGAAATGCAGACCATCGCTGATAATTGAAATCTCAAGTCGACGTTTCTTCGCAGTTGACATTTTATTGTCAGGGTTCATACTATCGCAAGTACAAACGCACTCTTCGCCACGTATAGTAATATCAATAGTATAGTGTGAGTATTATAGTAATCATATGTTGAGGTTGAACTTGAAGCCAACATGATTCCTACGCGGTCGCAAGGCCCACTATACGTGTTTCCGCGCGCTTTTCCAAGCCAAGCTTTTCCCCGGCGGGTTCGCTCTGACGATTCCGCCAATAAGAGGCGCTAGCGTAAAAATGACGAGTGCTAATTGGCCAGCAAGTTGAAGCTCTAGCCAACCTCATGTGCGCGATCCTCGCGGTAAGAATCGCAAAGCGGAGCCTCATTTTCAATTTCACCAAGCCCCCCTCAAGTCCCCCATTACCCAATGTCCTGACGCCCTGCTCGACGTGCACTACACGAAATTGCTGACTACGCTGCTCGACCTTTGCTGGCTGCTACGCTACCCGTTACGCTGCTTGAGCCCTATTGGTCACAATGCTGCTATAACCTGCTACGCTACTCGAACCTGGTCGCAATGCTGCTATAACCTGCTACGCTGCCCTACCTACTAGGCTGTTCTACCTGGTACGCTGGTCGACGATCTGCTACGCTACCCGTTACGTTGCTGGAGCCCTACTGGTCACAATGCTGCTATAACCTGCTACGCTACTCGAACCTGGTCGCAATGCTGCTATAACCTGCTACGCTGCCCTACCTACTAGGCTGTTCTACCTGGTACGCTGCGACGATCTGCTACGCTACCCTTGCTGGAGCCCTACTTGGTGCCGGATCAAACGCCACAAGAAAAGTTCTTCCAGACTTTCGTCGATGGGGATTTGAGGATTCTGTACCCCAAGCCGAACCTTCAGTTTTTCTTGGGTTTTAAGAGCTTTGGACGTTAGAATTGGTGGAGGAAGTTGTACTCTTGGAGTGCAGAGGAACAGGAGGTTTTGGACGAGGAGCAAGTCGATGGAACTTCTGAGGAATGGAAATACACTCACAGTCTTGTGTCTTTTCAGTACAACGCTACCCGTTACGCCGCTTGAGCCCTACTGGTCACAACGCTGATATTACCTGCTATGCTGCTCGACGTTAGCAGTGGTAACTTTTCCTTGTCAGCGACTGGTAACTGTTGTGTTTACCTTGAGTTTAGTATTTTACAGGTTAATGATAAACTTTCTTGAGTACTGAGTATTGGCCAGGTCAATGGTAAACCATCGTTGACATTTGTAGTTGGTAGAGGCGTTAGCACAGACAGTACTGACACAGGCTGCGTCTGACTTGTGCCTGACGGTGAGCCCACGGTCAGTATCTTTCAAAAAAAAGTTAGTGGCACTTCGAGCAGCTGCCAAAATCTTTAGCATGGGACGCCTTTCATTCTTCGTTTTGCTGTTGAGGAGCCATGCGTGACTTTCGGTCGAAAGCAGAGCAGTTTGAAGTATGCACTCACTTCAATTTGCATAATCTGCAATTGGGTAACCCCTGGTATCATTTGTTGCTGTCGACAGATACAAGACCCATCAAGATCCTCTGCTTCTGATGGCAAGCGCCTGTACAACTTCCGCGAAAAGGACGAGTTTAGAACCGAGGTAAATTGTACATATTCAGCTTTTAAAGCATTTATCTAACTTGTTTGAAACGATAGGCTCTTTCGTTCTTTAGTAGCACCGACGAGATCTCGTTTGACGCGTTGTATCCTGTTTACTTCAAGGAACCTGCCGAAGGACGTGTACGTGCATGATTGGAGACGTTAATGTTATCGCTGTTTTTGGTAACGCTTAGTCTGATAAATAGGCACAAAACTCCAGCGACATCGACGACTTCGTTACTTCATTGCCCGTCAAGCAAATGTATGATGTGTATGTTGGGGTATGGAACTTGTACGCATTCGACGAGCATGATTACCTTTGGATGCTGCAGTGGTTGGACACATCAATGAGTTTGTCGAAGGTATTCCCTGTATGTTCTTACAATTTGACGGTTTACTAACTACTGAATGAAAAAAATAGATAACTCGAGAGCAGATTAAAACTCGGTTGAGGTTTCTAAACGACTATATCGACCAAGAAAGACAGGAACTCGACGCTCATGTCGAGCATTATATTCGCATGCAGGCAGACATTTTCGTGGATGCAGAAGAGATTGATGAACATCGCCGGGAGGGACGTCAGCTGGAGAGAGAACACAATTTGATTTGTTTCTTGATGGAAGCTATGAACGTTGTGGATATCATCGCATACGAGCTATCAAAAGCCGAGTTCCAAGGGCTGTGCAAATGCGAAAAGTGCAAGAACTTCCCAACGCAAGATTACCCGACGGAGTCAGTGTGGCACGAATTGCCTCCCAAGACCTTTTATTGCGAGGACAGTGGCGAGATTTGCATCGGGGAGAACTATAGGCGCTATGACTAGTTACAGCTCGTCGCTTGAATCGTACTAGTATCGCACATGGATTGCAGCTACGTAGTAGTTTTATTGTTGCAGATTGTAGTCGACATATAAACTTTTACATTTATGGACGGCCACGATCTATAGTGAAACTAGTATATTCACCTCTCTCAAAGAGTCCACGTCGATAGAGGTAAATATACTAGTTTCACTATTGGATTGTTTTCTTTAGTGAAACTAGTATATTTGCCTCTAATGCTGACGTCGATTACTGGTATACCAGTATAGTTACGCCGTATCCGGATATTTTGGATCTCATTACGTGATTGTAAGTGTAAGTGCAAAAAAACTGTCCGGATACCACTTGCATTCAATTCAGGATTCTAAGGTGGTCATGCCGCGCAAGCGCAAGGAGAGAAGATCCCCAGTCGTCTCGCACGAGCCGGCGGAGAGCTACTCGGCCCGATGAAATATCTGGTACGCAGACACAACTCTTGCGTCGTTGGCAGTTCTAATCGAATGCTTGTTCGTAGATGAAGAGTACGAAGTGGAACGTATTATCGATATGAAAATCGTGTCGGGAAAGCCAAAGTATCATGTAAAATGGAAGGGTTACAATGACACTACATGGGAGCCGGAATCCAATCTTACGTGCCCCAGGCTTCTGCAACAATTTAACGAAGAGCAGCTAAAACGTGCCCGTGCTTCCAAGATGAAAGCTGCGAGCCCGAAAGCGACAGCAAGCTCCGAGAGCTCCGTGAAACGGAAAGCGTCAAAAGGTAGCTAATGATATTGTCTTCGAGTGCATTATTCTCTGACTCAACTGTTGGTCATCGGTGATAATGTACAGGTACTTCTCAGGAGAAAGAGTACGAAGTGGAAGCAATCCTTCGAGAGAGATTTCGTTTTGGATTACCTCATTACCTAGTCAAATGGAAAGGGTATACGGAGTCCAGTTGGATCGCTGGATCAAACATGAAGTGTCCCGAAGTCCTGGCGGCATTCCGACGTCGTCAACAGAAAGCTCATCCAGCGGCAAGTATACAGGTTTTTGTTGCCAATGTCACAGAAAACCACAGTACAACCAATTCTACAACTGTCCCGGTGGCCACCCCAACTGATATAAACCAAGACGCACGGACATTAGATCCCTCTCCAAACAGAATCGACAGATCTCAACGGATTGTCAGCAATGCAGATGAATTACGGGGAGTTCAAGAAAACTCGAACCCCAATTATGAATTTGATTTTCCTGATTATCGAGAGGAAAACACCAACGACGAGGAGACCAAGGTAGACGAAGAAGCGAGGAGTGAAACTAATTCGAGCAACCTTTTTCGGAAGAAAAGACCAACGGTCAGCCACAGTAGGCCGAAATCGCTGTTGAAGGCGCCACGGACCCGTCCATTTCGTATCGATGTAGCAAATGAAGGCCTTGACGACGATCATGAGTTTTTAGCCTCTGATTATTGCGCTAGTGAGAGTGATGACGGTTCTGACAGAAGAAACCACAGAAAATATCATCGTCAACGAGGAAGATGACGAAGATGAATTTTCTGTTGAGACTGCTGAGGAGATTCGTGCTGTCGCAGGACCTCAAGATTATATAACAGATGAAATGCTGCGGTCTATGTCTATAAACGGTTGGGAGGAGCTGAATGTCGGCGATGGTGTGGACGATACCAATACGGATGGCATGTGTGATGTTATGAACGATCCTCCCCATTTACAACAATCAGCAATTGATGCAGCTCGAACGATGAAGCCAACGGATTTATTTTTTATTTTTATGCCGAAACGCCTCTGGAGAGATATCGCGCATGAAACCAATTTGTACGAGCGCCAAACACGCGCTCAACGGTTTACAAGCCGCGTCGCTGGTCATAAATGCCAAGACGAATGATCAAGCTTTGCGAAGCAAGTTGTACCGAGAGAAAGAACGAGCCCTGGATTCGTTCAAGGAGATTTCCGCAGCGGAAATAACGCATTTCTTGGCGTTGATCATTTCGAGAGCTGTTTGCCCTATTAAAGCCCGTATGGAAGATCATTGGAAAACCCAGGCGCGTGGGGCAATTCCCGCCGGGACATGGTCACCATTCATGCCTCGACTGCGTTTTAAGGAGATTAACAGGTACGAACGTGCGCTCAGAACTGGATTATGAATTGCCGGTATAAATGATGAGACAACGTTGACATTTTACCTGGTACTGTACTAATAGAGACGTGTTGGTAGGTTCATCCACTTCACAGACAACGAGGACCCACGAGCAAAATCCGATCGGGCATGGAAAATTAGAAGTGTAATTGATACTCTCCAAGATACGTTTAAGGGTGCGATGGAGCTAGGGCGTTGGGTTGCGTTCGATGAAATGGTTATCCCGTCAAGGAGTTCGCGGGATACAATTCGTGTTTTTCTGAAGAATAAGCCGCACAAGTACGGGACAAAGCTGTTCGCAGTTTGCTGTGGCGAAACCCACTACTGCTCCAGGTACATAATGATACTGTTTAGGTGTATGTCAAGCAGATGTCATTTACTTAGATCTTTTGTGCGTCTTTATCACAGATTCGAAGTCTATTGTGGCAAGAAGCAAGATAGTCAATTTGTTGACACGAGAAGTGGGCCAATGGCTGTCGTCCGTAACTTGAAGGCCCTGTGGGAACAGCGTCGAGTAGATCGCTCGAAGAAAAGAATCGTTGTTACGGACCGAGAATACTCATCAGTATCGCTTAGTTTTCGCCTGATGGACATGGGGTATTACAATATCGGAACAGTGTCCACGAGTCGGCTTGGTTTTGTGGAGAATTTCAAGACAAAAAAAAAAGAGCCAATCACGCAATATGCCTCGAGGGTCCTACAAGCTTGCAAGAAACACCACAAACGGAGTATTGTACGCATCAAGGTGGGTAGACTCAAAAATTTGTTATTTTCTGGCCACTGGAGTCTCGGCGAAAAGGTCGTCTGTACAACGAAAGCAAAGGGACGGTACGTACGCTACTATTCCGTGTCCGGAGTTTGTTGTGAATTACAACAAGTACATAGGTGGCGTTGATAATCACGACCAATTACGCCTGCAACGGTGAGTTTAATGTAGAGCAGTGCTTATTTCATTTTTACTGACATGAGGTACTGTATGTGGTTGGTTTAGTTACTCTGTTCAAATGGTCATGCGCGCCAAAAAGTACTACAAGAATCTTTTTTACGGGCTTCTTGACATTGCGATCATCAACGCATTCATTGTACACCGTCTATACGCAAAGTCCATCGAAGAGAAACCGCTTTCACACTCGAACTTCCTGATCCAACTCCACGAGGAGGTCTCCAAGACCAAGATTTCTTGGAAACTGAACACATTACTGAAGAAGTTGTTGCAGTGGATGACTCAAGGGACCGGTCGGCTTCGATTGCTACTGCCTACGCTATTGCTAGCTCGAGTCATCGAGTGTTGGTGTCAACAGATAAAACTGCGGGTGGGAAATTCAAGTTTCGCGTCTGCAAAGTTTGTTCCATCATGTGCCGTACAACTTCAGATGGAAGGCGTCGATTGGCAGGAACAACGCGCCATTACTGTCAGCAGTGTTCCTCCGATCGCGGGAGACTGTTTTTATGTTCAAAAGCACGGCATGTGACTGATGGAAATTCGGTGTCTTGCTTTAATATTTGGCATTCGAACTGGAAGAATGAAAGGAATATTCCGCAACTGGAGAAGAGAGGGGGTATTCGAATTCGCCGTTCGACAGAGGAGTTACCAAACGATTCAATTGCTGCCACGGTTGAGCCACCCGAGGTAAGCTCGCGACGGAGGAATTTGAGCTTTCAGGAGCTTCTCTTGGGTGAGACTCCAGTTGTTGGAAGTCCAGCCCATTTTCAAAGTACAGAGGCACAGCAAATTCAAGTTTCATCAAGTCACGATGATCAGCTCGGAGCCGATAGGGACGGCCTGGTTGGTAGGAGTCACGATGCCCCAGAAGGAGCTGACGGGGGTCCTGACAATTACGATCAAGAATTTTACGACAATGATGGGGCGCAAGCTCCAGAAGGCGTGGGGGCTGACAACATGGACAACCTAGCTAGTGAAAACAACTAGTTGCCATTGCATGGAATATCCGCGTGCTCGACCTCGATCATTTAGGATTTTTCTATGTTTCGCTGAAGACTCTTAAAGTCTCCCCCCTTACCTCAAGATGAGCGCCCTGACCCAGTCGCCACTTCGGAGAAGAAGAGCGGCGCCGTTTCGTTCTTCATGGACCTGGCTGCCGGCGGTATCTCCAAGACCGTCGTGGCCTCCATCGAGCGTGTCAAGCTGCTTCTGCAGTGCTTCGTCGCAGATTAACCGAACAAGGGCATCGTGGACTGCTTCGTGCGTGTGTCCAAGGAGCAGGGCACCCAGGCCCTGAACTTTGCCTTAAAGGACAAGTTCATAAGCTCTTCATTACGGTGTAACCAAGGACCAGTTCTGGCGTTTCTTCAAGGGCAACCTGGCTTCGCGGTGCCCGCTCGCCGCTCTTCGTGTACCCGCTTGACTTTGCCCGTACCCGTCTCGTAGCTCTTGAGGTTTAGTCAATGGTGGCGCAATATTGAGTTGTGAGATAAATAATTCGTACTTAGTGAGTAAATGATGTCAAATTCTTTGGTATGTTTTTTGTTGCGTGTGATTTCCATTGAAAGACGATGGTGAAGACGCGTGCGGGGAAAAGGAAAACCAAGGTCGCTCTGGTTACGCGGGTGAAGGATGGGCAAACCGAGAGAACTGCGCATACGAGGCAGTTACTGTCGGTGGCAGCACAAACGAATTCGTTAGTCGTCCCGGCCAAAACGCAGGAGAATCAGTCGGCCAAGAGCAAGTCGTCAACCAAGGGCAAGCCTTCATCTAAGAAACGAAAAGGGAATATTACTGAGTCCCCGGATGGATCTAGCAAGCGACCAAAACCGACAGGCCAAGATACTGAAGTTTCTGTACAGGATGTTGATGCTGCTGAACCGGAGGAGGCAGAAGGCCAAGAGGTTCCCATCAAATTCCTGAAGGAAGCTTGCGATGAAATGAGGAGAGCTTGCAACGAGGAGTACCAAGGAGATAAGCGGCAATGCGAGCGGCGCACGAAAGCGCAGCCGTACACTTTGGCAAACTATCAGAAGCGCTTGTGGGTAGAACGGTATCTCGCCGCACGAAATAGATGCGAAAAGGTGGATTACAATGATTTAGCGACCAAAATTCAGTCCAAGGCCTTCAAGAGCGAACCAGCAGAGCTCAAGAAGCACCACCAGTCTCTGCTCAAGGACGTATATGCAGGGTATCTCAAGGTGTTGGAAAATAAGAAAAACAAGGCTAATGCAGATCCCAGCGCAGGCCTAAGAGAACTCGTGGCGTCAAGCAATGCCTCGTTGGTCACGAAGATACAGGAGCTTTTGAGCGAGGGCCACGAAGAAACTAAGAAAGAGCTGAGACGTGCAATTCGGGAGGAAGAGAGATAAGCCAAGCAGCGAAGCCACTTGCTACTGGAAAGATAGGGAAGGAGTCGAGTTTAGACCAAGTTCAAGCAGTAGCGGCGACTTTACCGACTCTCGTGTGTGACACTGAAGAGGAGAAGCAGACTTTACGGGCGGAGTTTGATTTGATCTACAGCAAGATCTCCGTCTCGCTGTCTGCTGCATCCGACAGGAAGTTGAAGGACTTGGAGACAAGCCACGTATCCAAGTTGGAGGATCTCAAGGCGAGACACTTGGAAGCTGAGGAAAAAATTCAAGAACTAGTGCGGGAACTGGATGAGGAGAAGTTGAACTCCACTACGCTTCGAGAAGAACTAGAGGCTCAGCGCAAGGCTTCCACTGGTCGACGAGGTGACAAAGGTAAGCAGAAAAAATTGGAGGAGGCACTCAGAAGCAAAACAGCCGAATTAGCAGGAGAGAAGGCGATATCAAGCGGCTACCAGAAGAAAGTAAAATATCTGGAGACAGCACTGAATGCGGCGAGCGAAGATTGAAGAGCAAGACGAAGAGCTGGAAGCGGCCGTACGGCAAATCAACACGAAAGGCAAGGAAGTGAAATCTGTCAGCAGTACGATAAGAAAGAAGGACAAGAAAGGCAGAGGAAGCATGGGTGAAGTCAAAAGAACTAATGCTAAAGGGGGGGGTAACGAAGAAGTTGCAGGGAACAACTTGTGAAATTTAAAGGAAGAGAATAACGAACAGTCAAACGACTTCAACAACCGTGTTTCATTATGTGTTGAAGTAAACTGTGGTGCAATGTTGGTATGTGTCGGGTGTTCTGGAATTGAGCTCGGGAAGTTTAAGTCCTTGCTAGCTAGCCGCTCTAAGCACTCTTGCACCAGCACCTATTTGTCCTACTGACCCGTTATCGACAGCACGATGCAGCCCTCATTGCCATTGTCGCGAAGTTGCCTCTCCATCTTGTCATGCTTCCACTCGAAGTCCTTGTGGCTTTAAGTTTCTTCGACTGCGACTGGTCTCGCTCGTCTAATGTACAAGTGTAGCTCTCGGAGTGAATTCCCGAATGTCATTTGAACATGAAGTGTTTTCAGAAGCTCCCATCGAATACAAAAGGGCTAGAGCATGAATGTCGATGGCGTGGACATACCAGCGTCGTTAATCCCACCAGGCGAAGATGAGGTAATACCACACACATGTTGATAACCGCCAACACGGCATCTTCTTCAAACACGGTGTCATGACAGTACAAAACAGTAGCGGAGTTGATTAGCGAGCCAGGTCGACTTGACGATAATTTTTTCCAGCGCACACAACAGCTTTGTTGCTTTCCTTAAACCCACGGATGTCTCCGGCGACAACACAGATCTTTTGCAAATGCGGAAGGTCCACAACTGCTGACGCGATTAGTTTCATCCCTTTTGCTACCAAGTTGTCTTGAATCTCAATGCCCACCACGCAAGACGCCCGAGTTTGTAACGCAATCTGGACGAGAACGTTCCCGATACCAGATCCAGCGTCGAGAAACACATCGCCCTCTTGAAAGGCTGCTTCAGTTATAAAACTGGATACTGCTACCATCGTGATCTCCCCAGCATTTAGCTGACGCTTATTGGCACGTACATCGCGCCTAGTCAACACACGAAAAAGCCTTTCTGTGGCGTTGTACGTGTCTTCGGGAGACAACGGTACCATCAATTGCTCTGTAATTCCGGGCGTACTATCCGCTTGTTGGACTCGTTGGCTCTTGCTATTTTGTTGGAGTGACTTCCGAAAGAATCGCAGCGGAAATTGCAACATGTCAGTTCCTAGTCGTCGCTTGAGCGTCTTGATACGTTGCTGAAGCTTCTCTGGACTCCATTTCTGTGGTCTCATCTTTTCTGCCACTAACGACCACTTGACGCGGCGTCCAGCTTTCACGTACGTCGCTGCTAGCTGGACGAGCTGGCGATCTTCTTCATCAGAAAAATCTGCCATTCTCTTTCACAAGTTCACAAGGCCCCGTTTGACTAGAATTTGTATACCATACGATCTGTAGTCATTACTGGCACTTAAGCCAAGGTTTCGCCACAGTTGACCCATTCCATTTCTACATGTATGCTCACTGATGAACCAATATGTATTGAGCCGTTTATCCGTCACTTTGAGCCAGGGAAACTAACCTCGCTGGCGACTAACGCCAGACCTCCAGTAGTCTTGCCACCGGTTGCCCACTTTCTCCTACACGAAACCGCTTTTATAGCTATCGACTTTGTGTCGCGGCTCAGCAGGGGGTCTCGGATTTGGCTTCCGTACTCAAGAAGTACTCGATCAACGGTTTCTACCTCCATAAAATCCTTGATCTGCTGGCAAAACAAGGCAGCATTTGTCTGCAGGTTGCTCATTGCAACTGGTGTCGATACAAATATCTTGGCTCGTACACGCGGCCCTGAACGGTACATCCTTCGGATTGCAGTCCAGCCCGAAGTAGACGTGTGCATCTCGTTCCACTTGCTCCAAGTAAACGTTCCGTAGTCAATTGACACAGCAATTGTCGGGAAAGTGATAATTCCAAACAGCAGAACCGAAAAGATCCAGGGATATCGAGCCATTGGACGCCACCTCCGAGTGTATTGACTACGAGCCGAGTCATTCTGTTCGTCTAACTGCCGTCGACGGCTTCAGATGCCGAAGAACGGCTGTCTTGTACGTGATGCCATCGCAAGATTGGGTATCTGCGTCGTTTCAAAGCTTGTAGATCCCTTTGCCGGGGGCTCTTCACTCTACGCTACACTTGGATTGAGGAGTCGGTCGAACTTTGCCTCTAGCTGCTGCTCAGGAGACAGAATACCCTGCTTCTCAAGCTCTTTTTTGCGTTCCTTCTCCTTGGCATTGAGTGCTGCAATACGCCGTTTGTTACGAGTGCTGAGGTCGTCACGCACTACCCGCTTCATGCGCTTGAAAATCTCTGGCACTGAGTGGGAATGGAGAAAGCGCAGTAGATCACTCTTAGGAGCGTAGTGTTCTCCCAGTACGTTGCGTCCTACATGACAATCAACCATCAATTCAATTCACACAGTACACTCACACGTAGACGTACCCCATAATTGAGCGATACCATGAGTATCGCGACGGAATTCCAGTGGATCTTCTTCCAGCGCTGTGATCTGCAGATGTCGAGGCTGGAAAACACCAGTAGTTTCAATAATTTGCTGGACTCGGAGGCTTTCAAGCTGGTCTTCCAGTCTCCTTTTAGTGACAGCGCTTGATGTCGACGATAGAAGCCGCAGTAGATCTGCCTGGACACGAACTGAACTCGTTTGGAGCTTTAACTCTCCATCTTCGTGCGCTTTCTGTCTGCGTTTCAGCGTGAGCTTCTTCCGTGTAGAGTTCGTATGCATACTGAAATCGTCTGACGCTTGTAGAAGGCGCTCGAAAAGACTGACATCTCGTTCGTACTGGTATATCTCCCATACATCCTCTGATACTTCGTCAGCCTTCTCCACCGCTACAACCATACACAGCAACGTGTACGGAGCTTCTCGCCCGCCTCCATCACTTGGAATCGCAGCATCTTCCAGATACAAATCCAGGGAGGGAATGTCCTTGCCAGTCACCAGCCAACGGATGCCTTCTGCTTACTGCTCTTGCCCTTGATAGCTGGTAGTAGAGAACTGTATTATCTAGTTAAGACAGCACGCAAAACGCTTCCGGAAGCATATTTCACAAATTTACCTTGCAATAAAAGGTCGTCAAGCCACTAAAATGTGCCCTGCCAGTTGCACTCCGCCCTAGTAAATCAACGCTTGGCGACCAATGGCGGCACGGAAGACCTCCCGCCATGCTCATCACCGTTCCAGGGGAGAAATCCGCAAACGACACCTATTGGATAAAACGACGTGAATATCACTTTAAAGACGAAAGGGCTTCTAACAAGGTTTTTCTCTGAGGTTTTTCTTATCCCAGCAAAGCTGGGATAACGGTCGCCGGTGGGTTAATAAATTGATTGACCCTCTCGTGAAGACAATGGAGCGAGTGTATGAGCGAGCTGGGGGCCGCAAGAAGCAACAAGTCCGGTCCATCAAACTCTCTGACGTGGGGTGGGGTGACAACGAGGTTGCCTGTTTGGATCGTTGCAAGGAAGCATTGCAGCATGCGCTGCTGTTAGCGCATCCGGACCCTGAGAAACAACTCTCGGTGTACACCGACGCGAGTGACGATCATTGGGGCGCCGCCATCACGCAGATTCCTCGTGAGCACGCTAACAGGCCGCTTAGTGAGCAAGAGCATCAACCGCTGATGATGTTGAGCGGATCCTTCACCGGTGCAGCGAAGCGGTGGGCAATTGTCGAGAAAGAAGCTTATGCAATCGTGGAGACGTGCAGACGCGCAGACTATCTATTGCACCGTCACGATGGCTTCGCGTTATTCACGGACCACCGCAACCTACGGTATATCTTTGACCCGCACAGTGTGTCGAGCTCTGTACCAAAGTACACCGCGGATAAGCTCCACCGGTGGTCCCTACTACTGATGGGATACAAATACGACATTCACGATATTGCGGGTGAGGATAACGTGTGGGCCGACCTTCTATCAAGATGGGGATCTACCTTCAAGATTGTCTGTGCTATCCGTCAAGTGCCACTACCATTGTCGCCTCAGCTTGATGAAGCGTTTGTGTGGCCAACATTGCTGGAGATTGTTGTTGTTCGTGCGCAGACGATGTGCAAGCAGCGCACTGTAGGTCAGCTGCCAGGTGTGGCGATCAGCAGTTGCGCAAGATACCTCTCCCTGGACGACAACACTAGGCGAGGTCTCCCAGGTGATGTGTGTAGAAGTTTGTGCGTTTCCCAACTATCCGTATAAATCGAGCTCACTCTGTGATTTGCGTTCGACCGAGAAGACCCTCCCTGTGTTCGTGTTTCCTACAGGTTAACAGCCGCAGTTCGCTTATGGTTGTGAGCACTCGAGGAAGTGTAGCTGCAGCAGCAGCCAACGATGGAGGTCAAGCTAATGCCTCACCGCCCGCTGCTCCAGTCAGCACGAGTCAAGCACCGGTTACAGCCCCGCCTCTCGCACAGGCTATCCAAGCCACTAGTCAAGTTCCTGTGCGAGCCCCTACTCCCACGCAGGCTGCTCAAGCTCCAGTAAGCGCCACGGCACTCGACCCCGCCATCATCGCACAGATTGCCAGCGTCGGCCCCGCGCTTACCGCACTGGCAGCTGCCTTTAATGCAAACCAAGATGGTGGTGGAAGCCAACATTCGCAGCCTCAGCCAGAACAAGAACCCAATGATGACGAAGAGTCCAACAATGGCGCCGGTGAGAACAATAACGCCGCGCACGGGAAGCGTTCGGACAAGATCGACCTACGTAACATCAAGATTGAACGGTTTGATGGTACTGTAGCGACAGGAAACTTCGATGCGAAGGCTCGTGAGTTCTGTGAGGAGCTCGACGAACAGATCGACGATGCACAAGCGATTGCAGGTCAAGTGTGGAGTGAGGACGTGAAGAAAGCAATATTCAAGATGAATCTCACGGGCATGGCCCGCCGCTGGTATCGTGACTGGCGCACCGCCAACCCCGCAGCGTCTTACTCCGATGGCGCAAATGCGCTGATGTACGAGTTCAGACCGGTTCTGCTCGGCGTGGACATCGCCGAGCACATCAAGAAGGAACGGAAGCGTTGGAATGAGACTTACAGAGAGTTTGCCGACCGGCTGCTCCAAATGGCAGATGCACTAGAAGGTGGAAAGGCAGTTCCCGCGAACGCGCGCCATGCCCTAGTCGCCTTCGTGAGAAACGCATACCCCAAGTTCACGGACTTTCTGGAGACGAAGGTCAGTCTCGAAGACGACAAGCCCGAAGACCAACTGAAGACGGCGGTGGCAGCGTTGGCACGCAAAGCAGAAACCGACGGACGCCTTCCGGACCGAAGAAAGACGAAAGTCACGCAGCCAGCCGCTATGACGCCAAAGAACAAGACCACAAAGCCCGCGAGCAATAAGCCTCAGCAAACGACAATGAAGAACGCCAAAAACCCGAAGAAACGTCCTGCGGAAGCCCTAGCCCAAGCCGCGGTTGTGGAGCGGAAAAAGAAGCCGAAGGCAACCAATGTAAACTCCAAGAGCTCGTTCAAGTGCTACGAGTGCGGAGCTACGGGCCACACCGCTGATTTCTGCCGCACGTACTTGCAGGGCAACAAGAACGGTGAGTTTGGAAAAGGCACGGCACTTAACGCAGAAGCCGAGGAAGAGAGTGAGAACGATGAATGAAGGAGTGGCGTCAGGTGGTGCCCTGTCCTGCTGGACTCGGGTGCGTCTCACCATCTGACGGGCCGACTGGAAGACCTCGTGGCCACCCACACGAGCCCCACGCTCGCGATCAAGGTTGCTGACGGTCGCACGGTTGTCTCTCAAGTCAAGGGAAGAATGAAGATCCAAGCGGTAGTAGACGATGGGAAAGGAGGAGTCTCCACGCGGGAGTTCGTAATCGAAAATGTCTACTACGTGCCAAAATTTCCCAAGACTTTGCTTTCAATCTCGACCCTGGTCCGTACTGGACATGACGTGGAGTTTACACCTCGCGGATGCACGGTTTTCCGAGGGAATCGTAGACGTGTGGGGTGAATTTCGCGCGTAGAAGATGGAGTGTATTCCGTGCTTACTCCGGAGAGCTTGATGGGATCTGCCAGCGTCGCCATGTCGTCCGCGTTCGCAGTGCTGGGCCGCGATCTCGAGACCTGGCATCGCCGCATGGGGCACATGAATTACAAAACGCTCAAGTGGATGGCCGCAAACAAGATCATTAGAGGACTGAACATCCAGCCTGGAGCAAAGCCGCCTGTGTGCGTAGTGTGCGCACTCACCAAGTCTCTGCAACACGCGCCACCAGCGGAGCGAACGAGCAGTGACGAGTTTCAGGGCGTCGTGCATGCCGACGTCAGTGGTCCACTGGCAAAGACACGTGGTGGTCACCGGTACTTCATGGTTGTGATCTGGCGCGGCTTCCTTCAAGTGTATCTGCTCAAGAAGAAGAGCGAGGCAACATCAAATGTCCGAGCATTCTTGAAGCTAATCGAGCGCCAGGCCGAAGTACCGGCAACCGACATCAAGGTCATAAGGACGGACGGCGGAACGGAGTTCCTCAACAAGGATTTTCGCCGACTGATCCAGCGAGAAGGCCTGTGGCAAGAACACACGACGCGCTATAGTTCTTTCCAGAACGGCGTCGCTGAACGGGCCATCCGGTCAGTCACGGAGATGGCGTCAGCCATTCTCACAGATTCGGGTTTGCTACATCGGATGTGGGGAGATGCACTGAAGCATGCAGCGTTCCTGCGCAACAGGATCCCTCGCCGAGGGGAGACCGTGAGTCCATTCGGAAAAATATTCAAGAGAAAACCGGACGTCAGCAAGGTGCCAATATTTGGACAAGCCTTGTCAGTTCGTGTCCCTGATGAGATTCGGATCAAGTACCAGCGGTTCTCCAACACACGTGGCCAACTCGGTGCTTTTGTCGGTTGCACCGATGAAGTAAAGGGATACCAGGTTTATTTGCCAGGACCAGGTCACCCAGTCTTTGAGGCTCATAGTGCTAAGCTGATCGATCGGATGTACCACGAGTTGGAGGACGTGGGCACCGACGCCCCAAGTGACTTTGCCCCGGACAGCGGTGACGAACGTGATGACCAAGATCAGCAAGCATACAATTCTGACAGTGAGGCCCAGCATAAATCGCAGTCTACAGCCAAACGCCGCTCTTCTCGCATCGCAGCCCAAACCGCTCTCACTGCCGTCGCTTTCGTGGTTCTGGGGGAGGTCCTCCGTGAACCCCTCAATCTGCGTGAGGCTCAAAGCTCACCTCAGTGGACCGAGCGGCACCAAGCTATCGAGAAAGAAGTCAAGGCCCTGTTCGAGAATGGTACGTTTGAGTGGGTGGATTTGCCTCCCGGCGCGTCAGTACTTGACCACACGCTCCAATTTCGCTTGAAAACCGGTGCAAACGGAGAAGTGATTCAGTTCAAGGCCAGGCTGTGTGCCCGAGGTGATCGACAGCAGTACATGCTCGACTTTCTGGACACCTACGCACCTGTGGCGGCCCTAACGACGGTGCGCATCTTCTTCGTGATCGTTGCCAAACTGCAACTTGTGGTTCGTCAAGCCGATGTACCTGCAGCGTATGTCAAGGCGGATCTTCTGGAGGAAATCTACATGCGCCCGGTTCCTGGATTCGGAACGCCAGAGCAGCGTGGAAAGGTGTGGAGGCTTCGAAAAGCCCTGTACGGGCTCCGACAGGCAGGCCGCGAGTGGAACAAAGCTATCGACGCGTTTCTCAAGAAATATGGGCTGGTGCCCACGAAAGCTGATCCTTGCTTATATTTCATGTACATTGATGACTCACTTCTCTTGGTTTGTCTGTATGTAGACGATTTGCTGGTGGCGCACGCCAACGAGGAGCAAGTGCTGCACTTGATGGTGGCACTCAGTCTTAAGTTCGATGTGAAGGACATGGGTACACCCAATCAGTTCCTCGGAATGCGTGTCGAGCGACCAAGCCCGTCGATAGTGTTGCTATCACAAGCCTCGTACGTGGATGAGGTGCTGCACCGCTTTGCGATGGACGGGGCACGTCCTGCCAAGACCCCAATGGTCCCCGGCACACGGCTGGACTTGACGGACAACGTGGTTCCAGTAGATGACGCCGCCGTGATGAAGAGAATGCCGTATCGGGAAGCCGTTGGAGCGCTACTTTATCTGGCTCGAGTGACCAGGCCCGATACCAGTTTCGCAGTTGGGCAGCTTGCGAGACATAATGCGCGTCCAAGGAAGGTTGCCTGGGATGCGGCAAAGTACCTCATGCGGTACTTGGCCGGCACGAGAAAAATGCAGTTGACATTGGAGCCGACTGGTGAGAACATCACCGTAGCCTCCGACGCTGACTGGGCGAATGACAAAGTAGACCGCAAGTCAATTTCCGGTCGGGTTGTATTTCTCTTCGGGTGCCCAGTATCTTGGGCTAGCAAGAAACAGACTATTGTGACGAAGTCGAGTACTGCCGCAGAGTATGTGGCTGCAGATGACGCCATTGAAGATGCCGAGCTGGTGCAGTTGATCGTCGAGCAAGTCCTGCGGAAAAAGGTGCCGCTTGTGCTCGCGATGGATAGCCAACCTGCTATTGCTCGTCTTAAGCGCCAAGGACTCAGCGAAAAATCGAAGACGGTGGACGTGAAGTTTAAGTCTGCAAAGGGTCTACTTCAGGAGGGGAAAATTGCAGTGCAATACACGCCGACGGGCGAAATGCCTGCAGACCTCATGACGAAGGCTCTCACTCCGGGACAACACTCACGCAAGTGTGGCCTGTGTGGCCTTTCGAGTGCCGAGTAAACGTGCTCGTGCGCTGCTTGTGGGGGAGGTGTTGTTCGTGAGCAGACGATGTGCAAGCAGCGCACTGTAGGTCAGCTGCCAGGTGTGGCGATCAGCAGTTGCGCAAGATACCTCTCCCTGGACGACAACACTAGGCGAGGTCTCCCAGGTGATGTGTGTAGAAGTTTGTGCGTTTCCCAACTATCCGTATAAATCGAGCTCACTCTGTGATTTGCGTTCGACCGAGAAGACCCTCCCTGTGTTCGTGTTTCCTACAATTGTGGCAGCGCAAAGTGCAGCCGATCCGCCACGGGATTTCGCCCTCGACAGTGAAGATGCAGTCTCTATCTGGAGGGACAAGCAGGGTCGGATCTGGATTCCGGATGAAGCCACGCAATTACAAGTGCGAGTGTGTGTCGTTGGGCACTTTGGTATTGCTGGACACAGAGGCAGTGCAGTGACCTTGAAAAATATTAGCGAGAAGTTCGTCTGGAAGGAAATGGCTCGCGACGTGGAGTTTTTCGTCCAGCGGTGCCTGCACTGTGCCAGTACTCTAGGTGGCCCACCACAACCCCGTCTACTTGGGGAAGCGTTGCACGCTGAGCACCCGAACGAGCTCCTGCACTGGGACTTTCTGTACATAGGGGAGAGCGACACGGACCAGGCGTACGTCCTGGTGATCAAGGACGACGCGTCCAAGTACGTGTGGCTTGTGCCTAGCGAGGCAGCTGATGCGGAAACTACATTTAGTGCTCTGCTCGACTGGTTTGCTGCGTTTGGAGTGTGTCGGTCTTGGGTGAGTGATCAAGGGACACACTTCAAGAACAAGGTGATCGAAGCTCTTCAACATGCAATGGGGGCACACCACCATTTCACCACCGCTAGGTGCCCGTGGGCAAATGGCACCGTAGAGGTGGTGAACCGGGAAGCTTTGCGCTGCTGTCGCGCACTCTTATCTGAATGGAGGCTGCAACCACACGAATGGCCAAGAGTGATAAAGATTGTTCAGATGGTGCTGAACAACTCGGCGTCACCGTCACTGGGAGGTGTGGCGCCATTGACCGCCATGACAGGACTCAAAGCTATGGGACCAAGTGATCACATTGCAGTACCTGGACCCATCAAAACGACTACTCTTGACGAGATACAAACAATGCAAATGGAGCATGTCGTGCAGCTGCAGCAAGCCCTACAATCAATGCACAAACGCAGCAAAGAGGCCAACGTGGCCGTCCGAGCAGCGGGACGCAAAGGGCACGCGAAAAAGCGGGGCACTACCATGGCCCAGTTTGATGTGGGAGACTTTATTTTGTACGCCGACGTCTGGCAGCACACACGCAGCAAGCTCAGCGTGAAGTGGTGCGGGCCAGCACGTGTGGTGGCGACTGTGTCCAACTGGATCTTTGAGATCGAGAACTTGATCACAGGGCAGAAGAAAGAGGCGCACGCTAGCCGGCTCAAATTTTATGCTGATGCTTCCCTCAACGTGACCGAGGATCTGTTACTGCATATTGCGCACAACAGCGAGGGCCACGTCGTGGAATCTTTGCTCGAGGCCCGCTACAATCGTCAAGAGAAACGACATGAGATCAAGGTGCACTGGCGTGGTCTCGATACTCTTGAGGATTCCTGGGAGCCCGCGGACACTCTCTTGCAGGACGTTCCCGTTGCTGTGAAGGCTTTCGTTCGCAACCACGGCAACAAGGCACCTGTAAAGGCACTACGCAGGGCGCTACAACTGGACTAGTTTCACGCAGACTCGTGAACCGCAGCTCACATCGAGCTGTACGGCTTTATATTGAAGGCGCTTTTGGAGGGGGAAGTGTTGTAGCTGGTTGTTGTAGCTGGTGCTACACTGTGTAGCCGTTGTTGGGATCTAGCCCAGCAACACCAACACTCTACAGAAGATGACCAGCTGCAGCAAGTAAGGACGGTTGCTCAACTGATCAAGTATGGACTGTTATGCAGGTGCAGCAAGTACGGACGGTTTGTGCCACCGGAGCGGTCACCTCCAAGGGCATGCATAGGACAAGAGCTGTTAGTGCAAACTAACGAACAGCTCAATACATATCACTTCTACATTTCCTTTGGAAGCGACACAACACCACGTCGCTACCATCAGGGCAAACGAAGATCAACGCTACTCGAGACTCTGGACCTTCCATCGCTCTGTCCAGCCTCCCAACCATTCTCAGCAAACTCAAGATTCTATTTTCCTTTGCTGTAAATCTCGATGGCCCGAAAAAACTCTACCCATAAAGTCTGGTCGGTACGGTCTCAAAGTTGGTTGCACGCGCAATATGGTACGACTCAGCTTCGTCAGCTTGAAGCAAGGTGCTGAATAAATCAGGAGTGTCTTCGACAAAATTCAAGCTCGGCAAAAGTTAGGAGTTTTGCTTCTTTGACCACGAAGTGTAATTATCAAACTTAGGAGTGTAGTAACTTGCTTTTAAAAATCGATAATTTAATGTATTACGAAGTACCAAGCCTCTCAACTGACGGCCTACAACTCCCACGTACAGTACTACGACGCAGGTTCTTCAGATATTTGCTTTAGTTCAGAGACTTCTCAACGAAAATCACCCCGTGTGTTGATATGTACTTCGAAGTATTGACCCGGCCACCATCGTTAATAATACTAACCGTGACATTGTTATGCGGATTTATCTTGCCAGGGTCAATGTCAAAACACTGGGTGATTTTCGACTTAAACTCTCCGAACTAAAGGAAAGCCAGAAGAATGGCTAGTGGAGTATGTGGCGAAGTTCGACAAGTTTGAGGAGGATCAGAGGTTGGAGGAGAAATGCAGCGGAAAATCCCCGAATATGAACTTCCACGATCAGCTCCGTTCGTGGGGAGTCTATGATTGCTGACATCTTTTATCTTTCCAACTGATCGCATAAGAGTTTTACTCTGTAGCTGGCACTGATTCGGTTTTGACATTTGCAACAGGCTCGCTCTCACCTGGCTCACTGGCAGTTGCCGGGGCTTTTTGCTCGCTACGAACAATATTGATGGAGCCATCAGCATTCACACGAATACGCTTTGAGCGTTTACCAGAGTCTCGATCATCCTTGTTGCGACGGCGTCGACTGCCTGATGGCTCCTCCCCACGCCGATCCTCGCGGAACTCTCCGTAAGGATGAGATCGTGCACCACCACGTCGACGAGACGAAGATCCGTACTCTCGATCGTTGTTGCGCCGGCGACTACCGCGCGAATCAGTACGCTGACTACCGCGAGAGTGATACATCCCCTTCTTCGGGAGTTTTTCAGGAGGGAAGTCATCGTCAGTGGCCTTGCGCAACAGCACGCGCCACTTCTTGTCGCGAGGTTGCGTTTGGCTGCCGATTGGGTTGCCCAAATGCCACTGGGAACGGTTAAAATCAATGTCAGGCACTTCAACTTCTTCTTCAACGTCTTCCATAGCCATCCCAGAGTCATCAGCAGTTGCCTCTGCATCTGCCATGTCGACATCTTCACCAGAAGCAGGTGCATTCGTTTTCTCCTTCTTCTGTTTCAAAGTCTGCGGTGGGATCTCCTTGCTTAAGGCGATGAGTGCTCTGGCAGCAGTGAAATTGTCCTGGAACACGATTGTACACGAGCTGTCATTGAACCACTCCACGTACGCCGGACCGTAACCCACGAAGTAATCCATCACGTCACTGGTCCTCACTTGCTGGAACTTGTCGTCCAACGAGTACATGTGGAGTGCGTCCGTCCGGAAACTAACAGGTTGCCCATCCACAGTCGGAGGCTTCACATCACATCGCTCACGACGCACTTTAGCAGATGCAGGATCAAGGCCAGTCGGAACTACCTGCGTACGGTCCTCTTCAGCTGAGAGACCAAATTTCTGCGCACGTGCACGCAGCTTCTCCTGGTCGCGTTGCTTCTCTGTCCACTCTTCTTGCGTCATACCTTGCTCCAATGCTCTAGCAGTCTCCGCTGTGTATTCAACTGCGAACTGCGGAGTATCGAAGCGCTTCATACGCTGTTCGCGCTTGCTCTGCTCTTCCTGACTCGTGACGTCAATTCCAGTGGAGAAACCGGGCACAATAGCCCCCGTTCGTTGAAGTTTTCTCACGTCTCTCGGATCGACGAACTTCTTGATGTCAGGGGGAGCAAATGGAGCTCCGAATCTCTCAGCTCGACGCTTGGAAGCTGTGAATTCAGCTTCATACTGCTGCTTCTGTTCAGGTGTGAGCAAGTCCTCTTTGCCCCAGGGATCAGCTCTCACCATAGCTCTCGGAGGAGGAAAAGCAGCCACATTGGCAGCTGCTAGAGCTTCCGTTTGCCCTTCATAAACTCCATGAACTTGAATAGCCCGAATTGAAACAGGAGAGTCCCAGGACGTAAAAGCTGTTTGAGTAACGCGGATAAAATCCGGATCTTGCACCGTTGAGAGCACGTCCTGCCCCACTTGAGCACCCACACCGAAGGACATGGACCCACTTTGGACCTCCACTACAACCCAATACGGTACGAACTCTTGGGTCGAACAGGTGCGGCCTGTAAAGACCCGGGCCAGATCCACCTCCTGGTTGCGTCCTGAGGCCGATTTACGCCACACCAACTCGGTATTTCCGCTCGTTCCAACTGCCACTTCGTACTTCCATTCAGTATGAATTTTTCTGCGTCTTTCGGAGCCATTAGCGTCTTCTGAGGCGTCAGTAGAAGCTTCAGGAGAGGGAGCGAAACCTACACGAAAATCTTCACGTGTAGACGCCTCAAACTGCACAACCAAAGCACACAGAGAGGCAAGTGGGGTATCGTTAGAAGCGTCTTCCATTGCTGCATCAGTTAGTGCTGGAGGAGGCGATCGCCAATGGCGGTAGCGCCCGTAAAGCGCTCCCAGCTGCAGCTCCGAAGGTGGCGTCGACACGTCTCCTGTGCTCATTTTTGGAAATTGACAATATATTTCAATATATTTCAAAAGCAATAATTAATACAAAATAATTAATTGCTGACCTCATAAACAGCATTCCATCATGCAGTTGAAGAGTATTAGATCTGCTCCACATATTAATCATGGCCGACACTAAGCTCCAGGATGCTGTGAACAAAATGGTGGACCGCCTGGACCGTACCATCCTACGCGGCATGCAACGTGATGGCTACATTTGTGCAGCTAAAGTGTTCGAGAACAAGAACTGGTCGTCGGACCAGCTCGCGGCCGCCGTGGAGCGCTGCCAAATGCCGACGCAGCAGCTCAACCAGTTGATGCAGCAGGAGATGCAAAACTTCCAGAACCGCATCCAGCGCTGCGTTCAGGACTGCCAGGACAAGGCCCAGGACTCATTGCCAGCTGGTGGAAACCCTAGTGAGGCCCAGATTACGCGCGCTCAGAAGGACATGGACAAATGTGTGGGTCGTTGCGTTGATTCGCATGTGAGTCTGTTACCGAATCTCAGTGCTCGCATTGAGCAGGCGGTGGCTCAGGTGAAGCAGCAGTAAGCGGCAATTCAATAGAGACAAGAGCTCTTGCTGCGTTTTATATTGGAGACGGTCGCTGTGCTGCTTCCGTACTACTTACCTACTGACTCTGGAGTCGAATACTATTGTCGTTTTTTGCGTTACAGGTAGTGAGTGCTCTACAGCACAGTGAGTTCTCGCTCGCGTCCTTCGACATTCACGTCGTCGACTTTGACGACCGCGTGGCTGCTGTCTAGTGAAATGGATTCCCGAGTGCTGGTGGAGCTGATCTCGGTGGATTTCTTCTTCTTCTTCTTCGCTTCCAACTTGACTCGTTGATCTTTACGACGACGCAGCATCCACTCGTACGTGCCGTAGCCCAGAATCATCAGCCACACGTGGAAACCCACCAGTACGAAGTACATGAACATGCACGGGACGGAGATCACCAAGCACACGATCAAGCAGCCTTCCACAATGTAGCCAAAAGTACCTGCATCGTCCAGAGGATGGTAATGCAGCCACAGCAGACACGAAGCTGCATACGCCACTTGTAACACGAATTGCAGTGTACCCGTACAAGCGACTGTGAAGAACTGCGCGTAGTTATTCTTGCCAATGCACGTTTGTAGCCATGTGCAGTGGTGATCCAATCCAGGCACCGGTTTCCGGCACAATGCACAGTATCGAGTCTTCTCCCATCGAGCTCCACTGAGTCTCACACCACACCAGCCATTGGGCAGTGACTCTTCTACGGTTGCAGCAGGGTCAATTGTCTCGCAGGATCTCCAAGCCGTGACTAGAATCATTGTATTAACCACGTGCACTCCGACAGCCACCAACGTCTACAACACATTCCAAAAAAGTCAACAATAATGTTCCAGTTCTACCAATACTATTGGCAATCTTTACCAATGTGATAATTGTAGTACTGGTATGTTCTTCCTCGACACCACCTTTACCCGTTGACAGGTAAATACCTGCTGCTCCAATGAAAAAACAAAGTGACGAGACCGAATGACCAATCCAAGAGATCACTTGATCCCGTGAGTATGGTCGTTCGAAGCCGTTTTGGCGCTGGTTGCCAAGAACGGAGCTTGGAACATCACTAGTGCTGATCCGAGGCGATTGTTCCATTGCGGAGGGCGAACGAATTGGGCTCTGTGGACTCTGTGCCATTCTTGACTAGCGAGAATTCCTTTGGGAGCCTATTTGCGGCAAAAAGATAAAGATGGATTTTTTTATTTGACTTGACTTGAGTATGCAGGAGACTGTAGCCATCTCGGACCAATCTGATATTTTAGTTACCACATTAAATATGTTGAGTGTGTACAAGTAGTGTTTTGTGAGCAGCTCGAGGAAGTTATCGGGGAAGCGAAAATACGCTGAACGATTGATTATGATTGATCGAATCACCAGAAAGAGCACTCATTCTCTGGAATGTCCTACAAAGGAGAAGTATCAATTACTTTTCTGAGATGCACAACGAGTATCGGAAAAACTAAAAAAAAAAAACTTACACGAAGCATGGACAAACCAGTTAGTTGTCTTTGAGTGCCTTCAGGAAGTTCATGTAGTACGCGTAGTTCGTGTGTTTCTTGAGTGCCTTCCCAGTCACCCCCTCCATATCCAACGCCATCTTGACGTACGCATCAGACCGTTTAGCTTCGCCCCAGATCGACGACTTGGCCATCATCTCCGCTTTCGATGAACTGACCATCTCCGGTAGTTTACCAGTGCCCCATTTCCTTTGTGAAAGATCGTCAAACTGGTTCACGTAGTCAACGTACGTACGGTACGCAGGGGAGCTTTTCAACTTCTCTGAAGAGAGTTTGTCCAATTTCAACAGTGTCCACACTGTCGCAATAAGTCGTCACTTATTGTGTAGATGGTAGCACTAGCAGAGGAGTAATGTAGTTGAAGACTCAGGCAAGCTTGCCGTCGACGTTAACAATCAACTAGTTGTTCTTGAACAAGGTAAATTGAGATCTGATTGTTTTGCAGTTATCTGTTCTCCTAACTTACTTGTCGAACATGAAAAACGCAATGGTAAATCACAGCTGGAAGCAGCACGACAGCAATCTGCTGAGCACGACTGCGTAGCAATCTTGGCTTCTTGCTTCGCAGTCCGCTAGTAGTAGCTTCGACGCTCTTCAGCTGTTCATCGAGAAGTTATCGTGACATTCCCTCCCTCGAACGAAGGCCTCCCGTGCGTTGATGGTATCGCTGTATGAGACCTTCAATGGTTTGCAGGTTGGAAGCTGGTTCCCATGTCGTTTTGGACTGACCGAGCCATTTTACTTCGTAAAGGGTCTGTCGGCGTGACGCCTTGTGGTTGATGATGTCTTCGACAAGCTCGCCTTCAGTTCCATCATGGAGTCGAACCTTAAAAATTCGCTGATTCGCACGGCGATTTTCAGCAGCGATGTAAGGTTTCAGCATGCTGGTGTGGAAAACCGGGTGCATTCGAATAGCTGGTGGTAGCTTGATCTGGTAGTAGCCTCGGCCAATGCACTTGGAAACCGTAAACGGTCCTACCCATCGCGCACCAAGTTTCTTCTTCGTCGTACCCATGTCCTTAGCTGACAAGTTTTCGCCACAAAGTAAAACTTCAGCACCGACTTGGAACGTTTGGGCACGTCGGTTTTTGTTGAAAAGGTCTGCCATCCGTTCTTGAGAAGCAGCAATACATCGTCGAGCTTTTGCGAGCAAGTCAGCCTGCTGAAGTAGGAATTCCGAATGCTTCGTTGTGCGAGATGGCTGGTCTGGTAGATTCAACGTTGCCGGTGTACTTGGAATGTATCCGATGTCAGCCTCGAAAGGCGACATTTGGATCGCCGCTTGGAATCGCGCGTTGTACGCAAATTCTGCTAGCGAAAGATGTTCATCCCAGTCATTCGAATCGGCGTTGGAAAATGCTCGTAGGTAGTTTTCCAGCGTTTGGTTCAGTCGCTCGGTAACACCGTCTCCTTGAGGACGAAAAGAAGTTGTTAGCTTCTGCTCCACCTTCAGCAGTTCGCAGAGCTTGGTCCAGAACGATGAGGTAAACTTCGAGTCACGGTCGGAGAGAACAACACTCGGTAAGCCGTGGAGTCGAAAGATCTCTTGCTGGTAGTGTCTTGCAACATCTTGAGCATTGTCAGTCACCTTCCCCGGTACAAAGTGAGCCCTCTTCGTAAGTTGGTCGATCACAACCATGACGCTATTGTATCCTCGAGACGTAAGCGGTAACTGAACGATGAAATCCATGGCAATGTGAGTCCATCGTTTCGTTGGAATTGCATGGCTGTTGAGGAGGCCTGGCGGTTTTTCGTTGCGTGATTTGATACGAACGCAGATTTCGCAGCCTTTCACGTATTTTGTGACGTCGCGGATCATCCGTGGCCAGTAGTAGTGCTCTTCGACAAGACGAGCTGTGCGATCAATGCCGGGATGCCCATATACAGGGCTGTCGTGAAATTCCTCCAGGACATGATCAAGGAGTTCCTTGACACGAGGAAGCACGAGTCGCAGCCGATCGTCGTGGCCGCCTCGATAGTACAGACGTCCTTCGTGCAGTGAGTAGCGTTCGAATTGTCGAGGCGCAGCTGGAAGTGGTTCTTTGCTGGCTTGGTGCGGTACTGCCGTGTCTAATAGCCGCAACAATGCTGTGGTTGTCGGGTCTTCCCCATACCGCTTCATGGCCTCGGCGACGGTAGACGATAATGCGTCGTTGACTCTTGCGCGCACTCGGCTTCGCGTTGCTATCGCCGCCAGAGTAATGGGTTCGGCTTGTTTCGTCGGTAAGAAGTCGGGTCGGCGCGATATGCCGTCAGCAACTTCGTTTTGGTTTCCTTGAATGTAGCGAATCTCAAAACGGTACTCAGCTAATTCATCATACCATCGAGCGATCCGTCGCGAAATTGTTTTCTGCTTGAAGACTGTTTCCAGGCTCTTGTGATCCGTCTCGACAATAAATGGTCGGTCCAGCAGGTAAACACGCCAAGTGCGCAGACCAAACAAAATCGCCAACAGTTCCTTCTCGCGGATAGAGTAGTTCACTTCTGCAGCTTTGAATTTGCGGCCAGCAAACGCTACGGGTCGCTCAACAGCTTTGCCATCTCTGGTCTCCTTCTGGAACAGTACACCACCCATCGCGAAATCGGATGCGTCCATGCGAATGAAAAAGTCCTTAGTGAAATCGGCGATCGCTAAGACGGGGGTCTGCCCAACGCGTTGCTTCAACTGCTCAAAGTGATGCCGCAAAGAGGATGTCCAAGTCAACCTGTGTGCTTTTGACTTAAGCATGTTGAACAGCGGGCCAGCATCTTCTGCAAATCCAGCACAAAATCGTTGGACGTACGCTGCAATCCCGAGGAACGATTGCAGATCGTGTCTAGTCGATGGTAGTGGCCAGCTTTGTAGGACCTCGACTTTGTTTGGGTTGATTTGCACGCCTTCTCGACCCACGATGTCTCCCAAGCAAGGAATTGATTCCGCACAGAACACGCATTTGCTCAACTTGACGAAGAACTTGTGCTGGTGTAGTCGAGCAAACACACGATCCAGAGCGTTGAGGTGGTCTTGCAAAGTTTTGCTGCGGGTGACAACGTAGATATCGTCGAAGTAGCTTTGGCAGATGTCGGATAAATCTTGTAAAATTCGACGAATTCCATCGTTGAAAGTTGCAGGAGCATTAGATAGCCCCATCGGTACGACAAGATATTCGTACAAGCCGTCAGGTGCCTGAAAAGCGGTATAAGGAATGTCCTTCTCTCGCATTCGAAACTGGTAATATCCACTTAGAAGATCCATGCACGAAAAGAAATATCCGCCTTGCATCGATTCCAAAATCTTGTCCTTTCGCGGCATGGGCATTGTCCTTCGAATTGTGTTCAAGTTCATCGCACGATAATCATGCACAATCCTCCAGCCGTCAGGTTTCTTGACACAAAATGTCGGTGCTCCGTGCAGAGACATCGACCGTCGAATCAATCCGGCCGCCTCCATTTCACGAACCCACCGCATGATTTCAGCCTCCTGCGCTGGAGATTGCCTCCACTGCTGGCGAAACACTGGATCATCGGTCTTGATGTCCATCCTGTGTTCGCCATGTTCCTCGGGTGGCAGCTCCGCTGGTAGCCTCTGGCGAAACAGGTCGGGGTATTTGCACAGGTATGGGTACACAGGGTGTCCCTTGTAGTCGTCGATGCACGTTGATTTCTTGCTGGCAGTCGATTGAGGTTGGCGAGGTTGGAAGGCGAAGATGTATTCCACCTCTTTATCCTTCTTTATCAGACGTCGGAACTGCTTCGCTGAGATAATCTTCGTTTCACCAAACTCCACCGAGTAATACGATTCCTGTGCTGATATAGGCAGTCTTTTAGTCCTCGCACGACGGAAGTTGGCAATCAAACTTCGCAACGAGTGTTGTAAGGCTTCGATAGAAGGTCGAATAGCTCCTGACCGCCAATCAATTCGTGGATTTACTGTACTCAACCACGGCATCCCCAAGAGCACGTCTCGTCCATCAGGTACCGGAAGAACAAGGAATTCCGCTGTGTAGACGTCAAACCCTGTGATTGTCATGCTCAGCTGAATCGTTTCTTTCTTGACGTGAACGGTCTCGGTGTTTGCCATGGTCAAGGCAAGCATCATCTCGTGTGTCTTCACTTTGTCTTCTAAAGAATTTGCCTTGATAAATGCTGGACTAACTGCATTGACAGACGCTCCGCTATCGATGAACCCGCTGGCGTTGACTTCCTTTAACTGCACTCTCATCGTGCACTCCATTTTGTATGAATGGATGATTTGAGCATTTGCTGACGTTGATGCACACCGTCTTGACTTCACCTTTGTTTTTGTCCCTTTTGATGGGCTTGGGACCGTACTCGCTTGATCGCCCGGCATCAAGCGAGTTTACTCGTTTAAAGGCTCATCTGCCGCGTCGAGGTCGTTGATCACAAGCTTGTCGATCAGCGCGAAGTACTTGGACTTGTAATCGGTTTTGTCGCTCTTGTTCCGCTGAGGTTTCCCGTTGTTGGCAGGTTTCGGTCTCTTTTCAGGGTACTTCACCCAGCAGTTGTCAGGGTTGTGATAACCTTTATCACAGTGAGGACATTTCGCTTTGCCATTGGAACCGGCTGAGTTCGCGGATTTAGTGTTGTTCCGTCCTGCTTCCCTTCCCTTGGAGTATCCACCAGACGTGTTCTTCTCGGACGGGGCTGCTGGCTTGCTTTCTTCAAGTCGTTCCAGCTCAACTTCGCTAAATCCTTCCGCGATCACATCCTCCAGTGTCTCAGCTTTCTTTCGCAGTATCTGCTTCCGCAAGTTGTTGCTGCTTAAACCCTTTAGGAAGATTTCCTTCGCGAAGACAGGGTCGATGGGAACGAGCCGAAGTTTTTCTTGAAATTTGGCCACATAGCCCTGGTAGGAGCCCCGCTGCCTAAAATTTAGCAGCTCGTTGCGCAGCTTTTGCTGGAAGTTGGGCTCTTTGAAGTTCTTCTCAAGTGACACCTTCATGGCAGACCACGTTTTGATTGTAGTGAAAGTCGTCATGTACGTCTCGTACCAAATGGCGCCACTCTTCTTCACGCATTGAGCGAGTTCTCGGCCAAGTTCAACGTCATCCGCCTGAAGGTCGTATCCCTTAAACTGAAAAGTAGGTCTCGAACTGAAAGATAAAGCTGTTTAGCTTCACACCACTGATCTCTCCTTCAAATAGTGGAGGTTTGGTGTCCATCTTTCGTAGCTGACGACGCCCAGGCGACGTCATCTCGATGTCCTCTTGTGGTCGAGCTGCTGCCACAGGCTGGGGAGTCTCGGCCGGTTGCTGTTGCATTTGAGCAACTGCTGCCGCTGTTTGCTGAGCAAGTTCATGCACTTGGCCAACGGCTCCAACACGAGCCTGCATTTCTGCGATAGCTGTCGCGGTCTGCGTCACAGCCTCTTCTACGTGACGAACAGCTTCAGCATTCTGCTGTGTCGCCTGCTGCGTAGTCGTGACGGTTGCCACTAAGGCGTCGATGCCTTCGAGGATGCGGTCGAGGCGATGGTTGACTTGGCCCATTCGCTCGTCCATCTCTCCGATCAACCCCTCCAGACGATCGACACGCTCGCTGGTTTGATCAGCGGGTGCCCCGGTTAAAGCAAGTTGACGCTCAGCGGCTCTTCGACGTGTTTCCATTCTTGGTCGTTGGACTGCAAACTCTACTATGTCGCAATAAGTCGTCACTTATTGTGTAGATGGTAGCACTAGCAGAGGAGTAATGTAGTTGAAGACTCAGGCAAGCTTGCCGTCGACGTTAACAATCAACTAGTTGTTCTTGAACAAGGTAAATTGAGATCTGATTGTTTTGCAGTTATCTGTTCTCCTAACTTACTTGTCGAACATGAAAAACGCAATGGTAAATCACAGCTGGAAGCAGCACGACAGCAATCTGCTGAGCACGACTGCGTAGCAATCTTGGCTTCTTGCTTCGCAGTCCGCTAGTAGTAGCTTCGACGCTCTTCAGCTGTTCATCGAGAAGTTATCGTGACACACACTCTGTAAGTTGTCACGTCCTCACTTAGCCACTTGTTCAGTTTGTATGCGTACGCCTTGGTTACGAATTTCTTGAAGAACTTTGTGTTGGTCTCGAGAGCTTTTCCTGATAGTACGTCTAACTTGAGCGCTTTCTTCACATAGGTGTCCGACTTTCCTGTCTCGAGCCACCATCTCACTTTGGCTTCCTTGATGAGATTCGACCCGAATCCTCTCTCTTCGTTACTATCGTCTTCATTTCTGAGAGCTCTAGTTCTTTGGTTGTCGTAGTTGCTTGAGGGACTCAAAAGTGCGTCTTGAATTGATTTTGTCCCCGCTTCTTGAGAGGACACGGCGCTATCGCTGCTGACGAGTAGGAGGGCAACAGTAACGAAAAATACCTGTCCAAGGTGCATAGCAGTGAGTAAAAGAGAATTTGTCTTGTGAGGTCCTCTGTCAATTCCGAACTGGGGAGAATGTCGCCCAGAAAACAACCCCCGACGGGACTCAAAGCTGGTGAGATCAGCTCACTTGCGGTTCCCATCGTATCCCCCTATCTTGCATTCGCAATACAGAAACATAGCACAGCGTAAATGAGATCCCAGCTGTCAAAAGCGTTATCATTTGGATAACGTAAGTCTTTCCAGCAAAGTTAGCGTTTGATGGGTCTTCTTCACCTCTCGTTTGTCTTTTTCAAATCATGATCCGCCTTTGCAGTAGAGTACTCCAGAACTACTACCTGTATAGTATGCAAACGTTAATTCAAGGTGCATCTTTTTGTTGTGAGAGAAGCTCTCAGTACGGCATCCAGTTGCAGGAGTATCAAGACTGTGTTTTGCCTCCTTGCAAAGATGAGGCTATAGCAACTAATACTTCTACAGTACCTAAATGTATTTGATAAAACAACAAAGCCATGTTATTTTTTCCCAAGCCACTCAAATTTGAAAGTAAAGTCCACACCTACGTTTACAAACAAAAAACATTCGTAAACACAGCAAAAACAAAAATGCATGAACTACGATACGTACCAAAATGAACAACCCGAAATGCTAGTGTCATTGTCACCCACGCTAATAATTTGGTCTGAATCAATTCCGTTTGGGACTCCAACACGAAAGCCAAGTGGTAAACCGCGTTTATCCGCAGATTTCGGTATACCAATGCCGCCACTAGACACAACGCCACGAGCTCCACGATAGAGAAGACAAAAATGGAGTCCACAATGTCACCAATTGTCTCTTTCGTAACTCCAACCAGTTCCGAATGGTACTTGACACTCTGGAAATTCACCATGACAAACATGAAAATACCGTAGAAAAGTGGGACAAACGCGTCAAGAAATGCACTAAGAAGGATGCACTCGACAGTAAACAAAATCTCCAGCGCTTCCCGGAGAACGCCAACTTGTACGCCCACAATAGGTTTCTCTTGTCGCACTTTAGGCTGTGGTTGACGGACTTTTGGAGGAGAAGTCACCTTTTCAGCTGGACGTTCAGCCCACGTGGCTCCTCTATCAATTCTTTGTCTTGCCTCCAAAATAATTTGTTTATTAGGAGCAGTGTATCGTCTCCTATTTCCAGTCTGGGGAATCCTTTCCAATCGATCAAGAAGTTCGCGAGTGTCAATAGCAAGGCTGTGGTGAAGACAGGAACGAATTTGAATATTTTTCCTGTTCTGCTTCTGAAATTTATCTCCACATCTGCAAATTTGGGAAGCAGCAGTCAAGAAACTTTTCTTCTCTTCGATTGGATCCAAAAATTGGTTCAGACGCCCAAGAATTGTCAAAGTTCGTCGATGGAGACGATAGAGCACAGAAGCGGACTGGGTAACGTCGATCAGCACAATGATGACAACGGTTGACGTTGAAGTGGCGCTTTCCATACTTGTAGCCATGTAGAGGGCATTGAAAAAGTCCACAGTAAAGATGACAGCTTCCGGCATCATATCCTCCATGTGAGCCACGCAGCGTAGTACGATGTTCTTCACAATTAGTTTAATCACAGGAAGCAACAAGATCACTGGTAGTTGATAACTGGTGTTGTTTACAGCGTGAAATAAAACTTGATACGCTGGATAAATGACGGCCATGAACTGCTGAGCAGCTATAAAGCAGACAAAGTGAACCAGTTGCTCTTTATGACGAATAACCTCCCGGATGACAGACATCCCCATTACCAGCCAAACTGATCCGATGGACACAACGTAAAAGGCTGGGACTAGCGTGATGACAGTGAAAGGTATTGGGAACCAGATTTTCGCCGCAAAAGTTACTGCAATTATCATCTGTACGAAAACTACGCAGATAAGTAGCATCACAAGCTGGCATCTCGATATAATAAACCCCTTGAGGAGATATTTGGCTTGAATTGTGGCTGTATAAAACACCGCCCCGATCACAAGGGCAGCACGAACCCAAAACCCGTAATTTTCTCGATAACCAAGTGCTGGGTCTTGAAGTGGCACCGCTTCCTGGGAAATGATGAAACATTCGGCAGGTAAAAATGAAGTAATACAGACAAAGAAAACGTGAAGAGTAGAGTGACTCTGAGTGTACTCGTCCAATGCAAGTAGCCTCTCGACTGAGTATTTCCCACCACGATAACTGATGTGGATTGCTGACCATAATCGAGAGAATTTCGTGAACCATCGCTGAAGACAATTACATATTTTTTCTGCTCTTTGCTTTGGACGAACTGTGCTGGGGATATCCGATGTGGCTGGATGAATCATCACGTAGCCGTTTGAGTAGTATCGGTCGAAATTGTACCTCGACAGGTATATTTCTGGAAAGCTCTAACTCCAAAATTTTTAGCGACTACGTGTATTTCCATTAGCATTCAGCAGCAACGAGACATTTCCGCCTCCAGCGTTTTCTATAGTACGAATTAATACGACGTCCTTTGTCCCGCAATTCCATCCACTCTTGACGCTCTTCTTCTGGTAGATCCGGCATCAAGTCTTTCTTCATATCGTGATCCGTGTCGACATCGTGAAGTAACACGTACTTCGTCATGCGCTCGTATCGCAAACGTAAATGACCACGCACAACAGACATTTTCCGAGTCGGATTGTTGCTGTAAACAACCCGTTCACCAAATTTAATCTTGCGCTTGAGTGACCGACCAATGCCATGTTGTAAAAAGCCTCCTTCTGGCACACCAGAGATATCTACTAACGTGTTGAGGATGTCGTACTGCTCGGTAGCATCGTCAATGATCATTCCTGCAGCTTCTCCTAGTCGTCCTTCAGCGATAATAGCACCAGCCACTCGAGTAGCAGACACATCTCGATCTTCAGGGACATCATTCCCGAATTCTGGACCTTGGCCGTGATCTCCTGCAATTACAATGATAGTATCATTGAGGACCCCAGCCTTCTCCATTCGATCCAGGAATTTGCCCATTTCCAAGTCAGCGAAGTACCTCATCTCCAGGTAATTCTTGATGTTGTCGGCGAACTTTTCACCTTCGTAAAGAGCTGAAAAGTCTGGTTTCTCAGCTTCGTCGTACCATTTCGGACGTTGTTTGAAGTCAACGTGGCTCGAAATGGTATAATGATTCACGAAAAGTGGTTTCTTCTTTTCTCCATTCTCCATACGGTTCTTCTGCTCCTTTGTCTTGTTCAGCATCAAATCGCCAAGAAGTTGAAAGCTCAAGTCGTCATGCACGCCCCAGTTAAGTCCGCGATGTTCAGGTCCGTCCCAGTCGCTCTCATTGATCCCGTAATTGCTTTCCGCTAGCTTCTTCATCTCATTTCGACTCCACACTGTATCAAAACCATGTGCAGGCAGGAAGAGGTCCCATCCGTCGTAGCTCGTCAAACATCCAGTCGTGAAGAACGTCTCGTAGCCTTTTGCTGAATAAAACTGTGGCAAACCTGAAAGTTCCGTCTTCAATTGGCCTTTAGTGGTACCAGACTTAGTGACGCTGTCGAATGGGATCTGACCAAAGAGAACGCTCTCCAAGGAGCGACTGGTGCGCCAACTGGACCAGAAGTTTCGTAGGGCGATGCCGCGCTTCGCCCACTTGTCGAAGCTCGGAGTGATAGTCATGTTCGAGCCTTTGAACAGGTTTGACGGATCTTTTTCCCCGACGAGATAGTGGGAATCATGCTGCCGGAAGGCTTCAACCACGATAACGATCACGTTAGGAGGGTTCTGTGTATTGACTTCAACGTCGAATGCGAGATCTCCTTTGAATCCCATCGTACGGCGGAATAACGTGCTGTTCCCCAGTATTTTGTGCTGTTCGTTGTTGTCAATAAACGATTCGAACCACGCGTCTCCCACGATCAATTCATTGGCAGTCGGTTGGAAAGAGTGACCAAACAATTCATTTAGAGTCGTATTCAACGCCGAAAACGCGACGAGAGGGGAGCTTGAACAGCTTAATAGCGCCACAAGCACTGGAACGACCACCAAAGCGACGAACAGGACACTGAATTGCTTACTATGAGCTCTGAAATTGGCCATACTGCAGGATATTGGTGTGTGGAAGTGCTTCATCGGCTTCACCACGTCGTTCTCATCCTCATTCACTGCCAATACCACATACTTGGATCCGTCTTTACCTTTTGCTCGTCTAGATAGAGTTTCCACTGGTTCTGGCTCAAGAACTTCTGCCTCCACTTCTTCTACTTCACTATTCGGACTCAACGCACTGTACGTGTAAGGAGCTTGGGAACTACTCAGCAACTGTGTAGGGTTCCAACGGGATAAATCTGCCCATGGACACGAAGCTCGCACGACAGCAAAGACCGTAGCCACAGCTACAAGAGCCGCCACGTTCAGACAAGCATCCAGGACTTGATCGCTGGAAACAGCCATAGAATCAGCGTGGTCTTTCTCCTCAATAGCCATCGTCACCAGCTCAAAGGTGAAGCGTAAGTCCCGCAGACGCACAATGACTACATCGGCTACAAACGGCGCCATGATCACCACAAACAGCAGCCACGAGACTGTTCCAAGCAGAACTTTAGAGCCAAGTTGTCCACACACTGAAAGGCATCGGGGCTTCACGAACACGTCTACGAGCCACAAGATCGTTGCAAAATACGTTGCACACACGAAATCCTGCAAGAACCCGAGACCCAGCGCCTCAGTGACGACCACAAGTGTGTCATCCTCTGAACCTCCATACAATTTAAGCAAAGAACTTAGTGCTGTACAGCGGTAGATAGAGAAGGTGAGCAGCACCACCAGATACAAGAACGCCCATCCTCTCCACACTGGCAGCCTTTGACTGGACATCATTCCCCCGTGATATTGAGAAGTGACCGGAAGTCTGCGGTACGTGGCGTTGTGAGACTGGTGAGCCAGGTCAGGTACCGTAAACATCTGAGCGATGATTATTCCGCAATGTGACGATGTAGCCATCTGTCATCGTCACATTGTAAAGGATCAGAAGTATCCGAACAGCAAAGGTATCCTTTCCTTGCTAAAGTCCTCTGTTATCATTCCTTTCCTTCCTGTATCTAACACTCAGCAGCAAGTAAACACTTGCCTTCCCATCGTTTGGTGTAGTACGAATTGATTCGTCGTCCAGCGTCACGCCAATTGATCCATTCGGCGCGTTCTTCCTCCGTCAAAGTAGGCAGAAGGTCCTTCTCCATGTCGTGGTCTGTGTCGGGATTGTGCAGCAGCATCGACTCCGTCACCTTATCGTACCGCAGACGCTCGTGTCCTCGTACCACCGACATCTTCCGACTCGGGTTGTTGCTGTACACAATTCGTTCACCGAATTTGATCTTCCGCTTGAGTGATCGTCCAACTCCATCCTGCTCGAAACCTCCTTCCGGTACTCCAGTGATGTCTGCTAGGGTATTCAGGATATCGTACTGCTCCGTGGCGTCGTCCATGACCATCCCCACAGCTTTTCCCAGTCGACCTTCAGCCACAATTGCACCAGCCACTCGAGTAGCAGACACATCACGATCTTCAGGGACGTCATTACCGAACTCCGGGCCTTGTCCGTGGTCGCCAGAGATCACAACGATCGTGTCTTCGAGGATACCAGCTTCAGCCATCCGATCCATGAATTTACCAAACTCCATGTCGGTGAAGTACCGGATCTCGAGGTAGTTCTTGATGTTGTCGGCGTACTTTTGACCCTTGTACAAGGCGGAGAAGTCAGGTTTCTTTGCCTCGTCGTACCATTTCGGTCGTTGTTTGTAGTTTACGTGGCTGGAGATCGTGTAGTGCGTCAGGAAAAGCGGTTTCTTGGCTTCTCCCTTGGCTACACGAGCAGATTGTTCCTTCGTTTTATTCACGAACAGATCACCAAGAAGCCGGAAACTCAAGTCATCGTGTACGCCCCAGTTCAAACCTCGGTGTTCCGGCCCATCCCAGTCGCTGTGGTTGATTCCTAAGTCACTCTCCGCGAGCTTTTTCATCTCGTTTCGACTCCAAACAGTCTCAAATCCGTGTGCAGGGAGGAAAGAATCCCAATTGTCGTAGTCCGTCAGACAACCAGTAGTGAAGAACGTTTCGTAGCCTTTAGCACTGAAGAGCTGAGGTAGTCCAGACAACTTAGTGCTCTGTTGACCTCCAGTCATCCCTGACTTGGTCACACTATCGTACGGAAGCTGTCCAAACAGAAGACTCTCCACCGATCTACTTGTTCTCCAACTGGACCAGTAGTTCCGTAGAGCGATCCCCCGCTTCGCCCATTTGTCGAAGTTGGGAGTGATAGTAATGTTGCTCCCCTTGAAGAGATTGGATGGGTCTTGATCACCCACAAGATAGTGGGAATCATGATACCGGTAGGATTCGACCACAAGAAGAATTACGTTTGGAGGGTCCTTTTCACTGACGTTCACGTCGAAAGCGAGATCTCCCTGGAATCCCATCGTACGCCGATATAACGTGTCATTTCCTAGTAATGTATGCTTCTCGTTCTTGTCGATAAAATCTTCAGCCCAAGAACGAGACGAGTCCTGAGCTAATGGCGTAGTCTCCACCCCAGTAGGCTCCAAAACGTGGCAGAAGAACTCGTTCAACGTCGTGTTAAGTGCCGAATACGCTACAAGAGGAGGACTTGCACGACTCAAAGCGACCACAAACAGAGGAAGCAACACGAGACCGATGAAGAGACCAGTACTCCGGATGAAAAGCTCTCGAAACTTGAGCTTTCTACTGGGACCTTGACTTGAAACTGGAGCCGTGTCCTTGATATTGGAATCTACCAACTCCCCGTCCTCATGGATAGCAACGATGGAATACCGAGAAGAATTGACAGTATGGCGGTCAACTTCAAGGGTTGGAACCAGTTCAGCCTGTTCGCTTGTACTGTCATCGGCTTCATCTTCACATTGATTCACCTCATCATGGAATTTTTGTGTGTGAAGTGCACGTGAATCATCACAAAGCAATGGCAAATTGGTCGGATTCCAGCTTGAGAGATCTGTCCAGGCTTGCGTACTACGCATACCGGCAAAGCCTGTAGCCACTAGCACAAGAGCAGCCACGTTCAAATACGCTTCGGTTATCTGCGAACTCGACACGGCCATGGCATCAGCGTGGTCTTTTTCCTCAATTGCCATTGATACTAGAGCGAACGTGAATCTCACATCGCGCAGTCGAACGATCACTACATCGGCCACAAATGGCACCATTGTAGCGACAAAGAGCAGCCACGAGAAGAGGAAAGTCAAAGTCTTGGTAGCGAAGTTTGTGCAGAAGAAATTGGCTGCAAACGTGTCGTAGAGCCACAAAATACACACAAAGTACGTCGTGCACACAAAATCTTCCAAGAAGCCGAGACCCAGAGCCGCCAGAACGACTTCAGCTGTAGCATCTTCAGTCGATGCGTACATCTGGATCAGTGAACGGATTGCAGTGCACCGGTACATGAAGAAGACGAGGAGTAGTACGACGTACACAAACGCCCATCCAGACCACGGACAACCAAGAAGAATACAGTTCAGCATCGATGTTTTCTCCTCCAGCCATTGAAGAATAGCAGAAGGCTTGATCGCAGTTGATTTCATTGGAGGAGAGTCGTGTAGCACATTGCTGGTCATTGGAGTTGGACATTTCGGTTGATCTCTATCATCGACATCCGACATCATGGTAACTTGAAGCGATAGAGATGATAGAGAGGTAGGAAATTGGAAAGTGAGAGTTCGGTTGAGGCTACTTGTACTCGAAGTTGGTTACGGTTCCAAGATACACATCGAGAGGTTGATAGGCTCGATCGACAGTGGCTTGAGTCAGCGTAAAATTTTGGCTTACATGTAGTCACGTAAAACCTGGTCACGATGTTACAGCATCGTCCCGTAAACAGCTTTTGAGCATCAAGTTTGCTTCTTTGGTTTCTTGGCCTAAGCATTTAGGTTGCAGCACATTTTGGCCAAAAGCACTGAAGTTTCGAGAAGATAAAATACTTCTTCGAAGAAATTCTTGATGGTACAACGACTGCATTTGAAGAGACCATGAAGAAAACATTTCATTCTTCTCACCACTAGTTCTTAATATTTTGTAAACCCTTACACGGGACCCACAATGTTTCACTACAATTTGTATCTGCAAACACGCACCACGATAGAGCTCTGTGCAAAGCCCCACAAGTTGATCTCAACGGAAATTTCAGCAGGGGATATTGTGGGTGTCATCAGTGCAAACACTGCAAGCAGTACCATGGCAGTGCTGAGGAGTTAGACCGCCAGAAATACGAATAAGGACAGTCGAATGTATAGCCAAAATTTCCCTCAAACACTGCTACGAAAGCTCCCCCAGTGACTCTCGAAAACGCCTTGATTGCTGAGCATCTTTGACACTACAATTGAGTTTTCGATATTAGAGCCGGCACTCACGCTAGTGCACCGGAAAACACAGGGTCCACAGCAACATCAGGTACAGTAGTGCTACACCCTGCTGCCCACACTTCGAAATCGAACCAGCATCAATATGGAGTATCCTGTCATACCCGTTACAATTCACGTTAATTCTTCTCCTGATCTCTCTTCTCATCCAACAGCAAGCTGTCCATGATACTAGCAGACACGTAGTCTGCACCTCCTTCCTGCGTCTCCACTCTTGGTGCAAACTGGCCCTGTTCAGCCAATTTCAGCTCTGCCATAGCCAAACTTGCTTCCGGATTGCGTCGCACTCCGTCCTGCATCTCGTAGTTATCTGTAGATGCTAAAGAGACACTCGAACGTCCTCCTCCTGGGACGGTGGACGCTTGAGGTGCTGAAGCTGTTACAGGAGTTACCGGCATTGATTGATGACCATCACTCTCAGCTGTACGATGACCATCACTCTCAGCTGTACGTGGAGCTGAAGAGCTTGTAGGTTGCAATGGACGTCGCATACTGCCGACGCTCGTGAGCTCCGAGCGAATCTCATTGAGTTCCTCAATGCCTCGCTGGAATTCTCGTTGTAACTTGACTAGGTCATTGTCCTGTGTAGCGTCGAAAAACTCCTTCTTGGCTCGAATAATAGCCCCCACCGATCTGCCACTGTACAAACCTAAGAACCGCCCGATCTTGGGCAACTCCCGTCTTCCCAGTAAGAAACTGGAGGCCGTCACAGTCACGAATACTGTGCCCCAATGCACCATATTGCGGAACTGTGTGGAGGATATTCAAGTGTACCACATATATAGGTACGTGTACCTATTTAGTGTTTGGTACCAATTTAATGGTACGTTCCGACTTGTTGAAGTGATCAAGCTGACTAGATGATGGAATGGCTACATGAATGATCTACTGTACATGGCTGAGATGGATTCTGGTGGAATCCGCGGGATGTTCTGCTGTTCGAACGGGCTCTTAACGAGGAGAAGACACTGCAGGACGTCATTCTCCTTTTTGCTTGACTTCCTCCACGACGATTCTACTGGGGACACAAGTGCAAGCTCCAGGGGTAGCTATGATGCCTTCCACTGGTATTGAATTTTCTTTAAGAGAGGATAAACTCTCAGCTATAGACACAAGTGAAGATCGGAAGCCGCGACGCTGGTTCAAACCTCGACAACTGTTGCAAGTCGTGCAGTATTCCAGTTTCTGGTCGCACCGATGGCTCGGATGGGTCTTCGTCTACTGCTTCGTGCTGCTGTTTTTCTTCATCTACCGGTGTGTTGGACTGGCAGCTCTGATCAAGATGTATGGGACTGAACAGGACCGAACAGCAAAAGTGGAGCTAGGAGCTCTAAGTCTCGGCCTGTTGGAAGACTGGATCTGTGCTACATACCTCGTCTCAGTATTGTGGTTCATCGACTTCGTGTTGTATCAAACCCTTGGAGTCTCGTCGGATAGTATGACAGTGCAGACATTCATCAAATGGAAACGGCAACGGATTCTCCGTCGTTCCGTCACTTTCTTAACGTCTTGGATGCTGTTCACTGCTACTACAGCCCCGTTTGTTGCTGATATCCTACTGGTTCAACTGCGTAGTATGCGCTTCACCTTTGAAATCGTATCCGTGGCAATTGCTGAGAGTGACATGGTAAGCAGTGTAGCCATTTCCAACGCGGAGTACGAGGCAGCTTACATTTCTGGCACATTCTTAGCTTTAGCTGCTACTTTCTTCGCTTCTGTGCGTACATGGACGTCATGGGCTGATTTAATGCGATGGGATCCGACACAACCAGTAGTGAATCTTGTATGGGCAATTCGCTATCGGTGTCAAAAGGACGATGAACTGTGGACTCCGAAGGAACTGGAACATGATAACTCATCTTCTTCTAATGATAGCTATGATGATGTGAGTGAAATGTTGCTGGAGAACGGGAAAGTAGATCCATACAGTCACACAGCGACCCCCAAGCTGCCCAGCTACTCTGCCTCCGCCCCTTTCGAGTTGAGTCAATCTTCTTCACAAGAATCTGAAATTCAACCAACATTGTGTCAACGAATGACATATTGGCTGCAAGGCTTTGACTGGCTTCGGTTAATTGTTGAGATCGTGGTGGCTCTAGTTGTTCTGGTCTTCCTCCCTGTAGCCATCTTGGCAATCAGTCAAGCTTCTTCTCCGCTTCTAGCCAACGTAGCGATGGACACAACTATTAACGAATTGTTCACTCGAGCATTGAAAGTGACAGACGTTGGCTTCGTTCCGTTGATCGCAGACGGAACGATCGACAATGCTTCTGTGTACATCCATCCAACGGAAAACAGCACACTGGTAGTACAAGACTCGCTCTACCGTGTCACGACCGGATTCAACGGAGATTTAGCTTTTGACGTGGATATTGACGACTCGAGTCTGCCGAACGTCGTGGTAATAACAGTAGAATCCTTCCGGTTTCACGATTCACACTACCTCGTAGGAGAATCGGATCCGGCAAACCTGTTCAAGGGCTGGAACGGGACGGTTGTGCCGAATTTCGACAAATGGGCGAAACGTGGCGTGGCTTTCACGAATCTCTGGTCCAGTTGGAAGACCAGTCGATCCCTAGCGAGTTTACTGTTCGGTCAGATCCCGTACGACTCGGTACAGTTGACTGATACTGATCATGGTAGAGCGGATGTGAAGTTGGCTGGGATGCCGCAGTTCTTCAAGAAGAAAGGTTACGAGACGTTCTTCACCACTGGGACGCACACTTCGTACGATGACTGGGACACTTTCCTACCCACTCACGGCTTCGATACGGTCTGGGATGAACGAGAGATGAAAGAATGGGGTGAAACCCACTTGGATATTTCACCAACAGACTGGTACGGATCGGCTCAAAGAGCTTTCCAGTGGGGAGTTCATGACGACATCAGCTTCGAGGTACTTGGCAGCTTGTTAATCAACAAGACGAAGGAGGAAACAGACCGGAAACCTTTGTTCCTGACCCACTACACGATCTCCAGTCACGTTCCGTATGGAAACCGTCCAACATGGTACAACAATGCCGAGAAACCAGACTTTTCAGCACTGTATGAAGACGAGAAGGATGCTGAGAATGTTAAGAATTACTTGGAAATCCGGTACTTCACCGACATGGAGCTGGGGAAATTCATGGACAGAATGGAAGCTGCAGGAGTTTTGAACGACACCATCATTCTCATCGTTGGAGATCATGGTCAAGCCCCTGAATTCGGTAATGATACACCGGAGAAACGTGACGTCTCCTGTACACACGTCGCAGGAGCTCTCATAGCTGAAGGAAGGCTTGGAGACTACGTTGGACTTCGGATTGAAGATGCAGCTGAGCAGTACGACATGCTCAACACTTTAGCGGATATCACGGGTCTTCCGGACGGTGGCTTTGAACAGGATGGCGTGGGGCGCTCGCTTAAACGTAGAGTAACATTCGGAGAGCGGGTAGTGTACAGCAACAACCCAGCAGTGAAGAACTCAATTGTTCGAGGCAACCAGCGTCTACGATATGACCGTAGTACGGACTCCGTTCTACTCCATGACGCGTACAAGGACCCCGATATGAAGATTGACCTGTTCCCTGCTCTACCGACCGAGGAGAAGAACCAGTGGCGCTACTGGCGAGACAAAGGACGGGAAGTCGCCGCGTACTACAAGAAACGCTGGGAAGACAAGTGTCTGCTGGCTGGGAGTTGCTGATACTGTACGTTCATTAGTCTAGCTGTACGTTCGCGGCTTGAATCCTTTAGTTACTTTAGCACTTGGCTGTAAACAAGCAGCGCTTATCCCACCGCTTGACGTAGTATTCGGTCAGTTGGCGGCCATTATCTCTCCACTTGAGCCACTCGTTCTGCTGCTCTGGGGTCAGGTCAGGGAACAGATCATAGTGCATGTCGTGGTCAGCCTTAGCATCATGTAGAAGAACGGATCTCGCCGCGCGGTCGTATCGTAGTCGCTCCGTTCCTCGAACAATGGACATCTTCCGACTGGGGTTGTTACTGTACACCACTCGATCGCCGAACTTGGATTGGCGCTTGAGGGATCGACCCACTCCATCTTGAATGAATCCTTCTTCTGGCACACCCACGATATCCGCTAGGGTATTCATGATATCGTACTGCTCGGTCGCGTCTTCGATCTTCAGCCCCACAGCGTCACCAAGTCTCCCTTCTGCTACGAGCATACCCGCAACATGATGGACGGACACGTCTCGAGCCTCTGGGATGTAGTTGCCGGCCTCTGGAGCCTGTCCGTGGTCTCCTACAACCACAATGATGGTGTCGTTAAGAATACCAGCTGCAGACATGCGGTCCATGAACTTGCCAAACTCCATATCCGAAAAATATCGCATTTCATCGTAGTTTTTGATATCTCCAGCGTACTCTACACCTTCGTAAAGAGCCGAGAAGTCCGGTTTCTCCGATTCCGCGTACCAGGTCGGGCGTTCTTCGTAAGAAACGTGTGTGGAGATCGTGTAGTGCGTGAGGAACAGCGGCTTCTTCGGTTCTCCTTTAGCCATTCGACCAGATTGTTCTTTCGTCTTGTTCACCATGAGATCTCCTAAGAGCTGGTAGCTTACATCGTCGTGGACGCCCCAGTACAGTTCTCGGTGTTCCTTGCCGAACCACTGGTCATGTGTGATCCCCATATCGCTCTCAGCCAATTTAATCATCTCATCCCTCCCCCACACTGTATCAAAGCCGTGTGAAGGGAGGAACGTGTCCCAGTCGTCATAGTCCGTCTTGCAGCCAGTGGTGAAGAATGGCTCATAGCCTTTGGCCTTGAAAAACTGCGGTAAACCTTCCAGTCGATAGTTCTTCTTGCCTCCACTCATTCCAGAGTCTGCCACACTGTCGTACGGGACCTGACCGAACAGCAGACTCTCCACAGATCGACTAGTTCTCCAGCTCGACCACATATTGCTGAAAGCCACGCCTCGCTTAGCCCACTTGTCGAAATTCGGTGTCACTGTGATGTTGCTGCCTCGGAACAAGTTGGACGGGTCTTCATCGCCTACAAGGTAGTGCGAGTCATGGTATCGGAATGATTCTACCACCACCATCAGCACATTGGGCATGTTTTCCTGCTCTACCTTGACATCGAACGCCAGGTCTCCATGGAATCCAGTAGTGCGTCGATACAGTGAATCATCAGCGAACAGCTCGTAGTCTTCAGTGTCCGTGTGGATGTACGTCTCAGCTAGAATGCTACCGTTCGCAATTAACGGGAGGAATCCTTGGGACGACACGAACAGCGCGTGCATGAACAGCTCGTTCAACGTGGCGTTCAAAGCCGCATACGCCACCAGTGCAGAGCACGCCTGGCTCAGTGCTAACACGATGGCAGGCATAATCACCAGAGCCAGCACCACAAAGATCGCTCGAGCACGCTTCCTCCACCATCTCCTACTTTTCCCTTCCCACTTGTCCGCCAGCGCTGCGACGGAGATCTCATCCACTTTATCGTCTTCCAGCTCCACTACCAGCTCACTAGGGACGTCTTTCTTGCCCAGGAAGCCTGTAGTTTCTCCCACTCCTTCTTCCAAACGGATCTCCTTGGCTGTAACGTGAAATTTTCTTTGTACAATTCGTTGAATAGCTCTGGAAGGACTCCACCGAGTCAGATCCGCCCATTTATTAGTCGCTCGAACTGCAGCGAAGAAAGTGGCAGTAGCTACAGCCAGTGTAGCACTAATATAGGCCTGATTGATCTCTGCACTCGAAATCTCCGCTGCACTCGCATTATTCGACTCGTGGATGGCCATTTTCACCAGATCGAAGTTAAATCTCATGTCCCGGATCCTTACAAGCAGCAGATCCGCTACAAAAGGCACTGCCATGAGTGAGAAAAGCACCAATGAGGCTGCAAACTTTAATGTCGTGGCAATTCTCCTCTCTCTGCGTTGTCGGACGTCCAGAGGCTGTTGAAGACCTTGTTCGTCTGCAATTTCCGCGTCTTCAGTCTCCACTTGCTGGCATTTTTCCTGTCTGTGCTTGAGCCAATTGTCCACACCCCAGAGGGCAGTAGCGAGGTATGTAGCGCACACCAAATCCTGTAACGTGCCGAGTGCTAAGGCGCCGATTTCAACGTCCAGAGTCACGTCCTTCTCTGTGCCGTACATTGTGATGAGGCTGCGCAGCGTCACAAGGCGGTAAAGGCTGAAGAAGGCGAGCACAACGCAGTAGACGAAGACCCAGGCGGCACAGAGCGGAGGTGTCATCTCGCTATTGTGTCTTCCAGTGCAAATTGGCAACTGAGGACGGACGGTTTCGGGTTTGCTGTTCGGATTCACTAGGGTTTTGTATACTGATGGGCGGGTGGGTACAGAAGTGCGACGTGTCGTAAACCAGTTTTGGTGAGCTTGTGTCCACTAAGGTTAGCTTAGCGTTATTTAAGATAACGCTAAGCTAATATACATGCAGCGTTGAGATGTAGTACATGCACGTAGTGTGGAGGTTGAGTCGGTTAATGCGTTGGGATCATGTCATCGGAGACGACACGGCGGATCTCAATGAACTGAATTGATGCATTTATATAGGCACTAGAGGGGAACATCTGGCGCCTAGTTTAACGTTGATTGTTGGACGCTCGATTACACCGTTCGGCGAACGGCGTTCGCCAACAGGGCGTAATGACGGACGGATATCCATTGATCCCTCAGCAACGGAGGAGCCATGTACCATCTCTAGTTAAGTTAAAGCGGTCTGAAAAACTTGTGCTAGCACTAGTGTACTCCGCCAACATGTTTGCTAGAATTACTACACACTAACTTACTGTTAGTGCTGTTAGCAAACGTGTTACCCTGTTTGTTGTGGACTTCCTATATAACTACAGTGCTACTATGTATAGTAGTATTGTCCTGCGCAGCCGATGCGTCGCTGCTTTCAGTAGCTTCGTCTTCCAGTCTTCAATCACGTATCGAGCAGAGCGAAGTTTGTATAGAGAAACACTAACTTCTCCACTTTGTCTGCTGTCAAACGATTGCGGCGTTTAGACCACACGAAAGCAAAGGCACTCCAAACACGTTCTGCAGCAGCAGAAGAGATAGGAACCGTAAAGAGTCTCGTTGCAATTGGAGCCAAGAGCAGGAATTCAGTCACACCATGATCTAGCCAGTATTCCAGTGCGTCCATATCCTTGTAGAGCTCCATTTGGGTTGTAGAACACATTTTGATAAACTGAGCAAGTTCTATCTTGCACTGAGAAGCAGTGCTTTCACTGTCACGGCCTTCTTGGAGGGTGTCGACGGAGAGAGCATCTCAAATCACCTGGTCGCGGTCTTTACGAAGGTGACCTCGTTGTTTAAAAAAGTAAACTGGGAGACGAACGAGGGCGGTTGGCGCTTCGATAGCCAACCGATCATTAAGGGGCTTCAGAGTTGCGCTGATCATGAAAACATATTCACGTAAAAGTAAAATTAGCCAATCAGATCGATTTGCTTTTATGTCCAAAAGTTAAGTTTTTTTAACGCTCGAAGCGAGTCAAAACGACCTGAGCACCTTACTTTCGTTTCCTTTGCAGGAAGCGCACCCAGTTCGCACTGGCCTAAGATTCGCCGTGGCACCAACTCCTGCGCGCAGATGGCTCCCAAGGGGTTAGGCAGAAGACGTCCAGTAAGCTGGGAGAAGGACGGCGTCAACGGCGGCCTCTCAAGTGTCGAAATCATCCTTAGGTGGATATCAACGGAGGGAAACCTGCAGAGATAGCGAGGAGACGCTCACGGCGCAAGACCAAGAAGGCATTGGCGACTGAAATTGCTGGGTTCATCGAGAAGGCTGGTATCTAAGGCAGAACATACAAAGGTACATACTTATAAACCTCCTCTATCCTCGCACGTATCTCCTCGCACTTATCAGCATCTGGCCACACTACAGCACGTGATTCGAGATCAACAAGATCATAAATGTAGCGATCCGTGAAGACCTCTGAGTTGTGCCTTATGCACAGTGAAAGTGTCTAGCCAGCTTTCCAAGGGAAGCCAAATTGCGATCACATCCAAATGAATACAGAGAAACCAACAAATGGCACCATACACATGTCTGAAGATTGTTAGACTCGTTGTAGAAGACCGGATTATTCTGAATCAACTCCATAATTTGCGTGAACTGCAACCTCGTAACTCGAAAGTCTTCTTTAAACCTCTTATCATCGAGCTTATTGAGCCAATAGTCCAGCGCATCAGGATCACGAGGCACTGGTTCGCGCGTGTTCAGGTAGCGACCTGTTGATCATCCAGTAGGCCTCAATGAACTGCATCACTAAATCATCGTCATCATGGAGCGGGGCTGGGTCTTCCTCGTCGAAAAACCACTCAGCACATTCAGCGAGTAACTCGGATTCCGCGTCGTAAGCTGCGCACGGCGCGCTGCCGACGCGACACCTTCGGCAGCGGTATTTATTAGCGTTGTTGGCACTTCGGACGAGGGGGGGCTTCACGGTAAATGAAAAAGTAGCCAATCGGAGAGAGACAGACTTTTTACTTCTTTATGTCAAAAAGCGCGCACTGCTTCAACTCTGAAGCCCCTTATTGTCATCTGACCGCCAACGATATCTGAAGCAGCTGGAAAGGGCTCGGTCTTTGATACCGGTAGCACGAATCTACAGTCGCGACAGAAAGCTTCAACATTAAACATTCAACAGAACTGTGGGCTCAGGATCAGGAAGCGACGGGTGAGCGTCTAACTCCACCAACATGTTAGTAAAATTTACTACACACTAACTAACTGTTTATATACAGGGTCGCCAACTCTACAGTTAGCGTTAGTGCGAACACTAGCTAGCACAGATTGATGGTAGATGGTGTAATAGATGTTTATAGGCATTTTCGAACTGCATGACGCCAACAAAAATCAAGAGCGATGGTGGATATTCACTGCTGTACTGTATTGGCAAGTGGAAAAGAGATGTACCCAGGAGATCCCAAGTCTTGTACGAGGATAGTGGACGCACTCGGTCAGACCGAGTGTGTCCACTATCCGAGTCGGCCTGAAAACTGCCATGACGATCTCCTTGGGAGCTGTTTGCCTTGCAGTAGTCGTCATCAAGTCGTCCTATCGTACAGTACCATCGATGTGAGCAGGGCGGCATCAGTTTCAAGGCACAAGCCACCGCTTGTATTTACTGGTGCGAAACATCAGCAGTTTGGTTGGCCAGAGTAAGAAGATGAAGGTCCATCCAAAAGCAATCGCTCAGCCTAAGACCAGATCGGGATTGAGTCAGAGCCGCTGAGCGTTTCCAAATGACCGAAGCCACGTGCGACTTCGGCCTCGCTCAAACAGCAGCAGGTTGTGCGCGGACGCATAGCGAAACTACCAGATCGTTGTAGACTCGTAGCCAGCCGTGTAATGTACATTCAGTCCGTCAAGCACGACGGCTCTACTGCAACAAACCAAGTTCCTCTCCTGCGTGTACGCTTCCACCACAATTTTTGTGAAAGGTGTCGACCCTACGACCACCGATCATCGGGCTGCTGTCAGATACGTGCTGTCCCGTGCCCGGGAATATGACGTTCGAACCTGCGTGTACGGCTGTGCCCCATGCCTCGGGGCCTTGTCATTCGTCACACTCGTCGTGTTGTGACCACTTGGCGTAGTGTTCCGTCCGAGGTCCACTCCGGGGTACTTCCCTGTTTACTACCGTCTGTGCCGTCTATCTACATCCTCCCGCGAGTGTCGTGCGGAGGGAGGACACTCTCAAGGACTCCCGCTCTAGTGTTTCGACGGGGAGTCACCCTTACAAGTGTGCATTGGAGCAGTGAGTTCCCGGCATAACTAGTCAGTCGTGATTTTACCTGCTAAGAAGAAGAACAACAACAAGACACTTACATTTGTTTCAGTTAAGTCTTCTGCCTCCCTGCCCGGACCTGCACTCACATAACAGCCCGCTAGTACCCGATCCTTATCAGGTCGCGACAAGTGGTGGAGAAGCAGGGTACTTGCCTGCTGGAGAAGGGTCCTCGGAGTGAGCACTAAAAGAAGACTACATCTACAAGATCTGCTACCGGAGAGAACTGCTCTCGCTCACTTAAGTGTGAAGAGTCTCTACACTTCTAGTTCGACAGGGGTCAACTAGGGAGGTGTCCTACTACTTCGCTAAAGGACGGGATCCGACCCGTTCCGGAGACGCAAATCAAGTCGGTGAAGTCCTTCGGAAGTGAACTTCAGTGAACACCTTGGCTAAGAAGCGAAGTACTTCTGACTTACCAGCTAGTTGTCAGTTGGTTAACTGAGTGGTTTGTCTGGGCGGGAGTGCGACAACTACCAGAACTCAAGGCTGCACAAGAAGAGAGAGAACAAGACGAGCTAGAACCCGAAATCGAGATGTCGTCGTTCCGGACCTGGTGTCGGAGACGACGACAGGAGCACCACCTCGAGTGAAAATGGTGGCGCGGGCCCTTCGGCTACTTCTTGGTTCAGGGAGGAGCAAGTCGCCCTCCTACGGCGACTCCCGCGAGTCCGGGTGGCAGTGACAGCCAACCTGCAACTTCGTGGTTCGGGCTCGGAGGACCTCCTGCTACTACGCACCCGGGGAGGCCGAGTTTAACCGCTCCGGGGGGACTGTCCTCGGTCCAGGCCATGGTGCGGAGGGCTGCCCTTGGTTCTACTCGCCCGGCGCAACAACCTCCTCCTGCTAGACCCCGGCTGACTCGAAGTCTTTCAGAACCCAGGAGGGGAGAGGCTAGACCACTTGCTAGCCCCGTAACTTCTCACGGCGGATTTACCTTACATGGAGTGACTCCTAGTACTGGACTCGCGGCAACGACTTCAGTGCCCCAGAGTGAGGCTCAATTCCAAACGTCGACTTCCATGACTAGTCAGTCTGCTACGAAGTCGATGACTTCTGGTGTTCTAATCCCCCCTACTCCATCCGCAGCTCAGTCGGAAGTAGCGACTATGGGAGTAGTCGATGCCACCAAACACTACTTGTACCCACCCCAACTGATGACTCAACCTGGTTACGCTCCTAGTGCTGTGACTGGCGTGAATGCAGCTACCAGTTCTACGGGGACCAATCCGACTGGATGGAGTAGTCAACTCCCAGGACAACCCCCTACTGCTCCTGTGATGACTCCTGCTACTAGTATACCTCAGTCTACTCGCTCGGCGATCCCGAGTTACCAGAATGTGACTCTTGGCGCGACCCCTGGTAACCCGAGCACCGGACTGAACAATCCGTTTATTCAGCCAGTCGGATGGTCGGCAGCGGCCGGGTTCTCCTACGGCACTCCAGCTCCTATCTCTTATGCAGCTGCCTCCGCTCCGCCTCAAGTGACTCATGCCCCTGCGACTCAAGTACCCCCTGGCGGCGCACTTATGACTCCTATGAGTGTGGCTCCGCCGTTGACTTCGGTACCGGCGATGACGACTCCTGCCACTACTAGTCACCAACAAGCGACTACTGGGCAGGGTGCGTACTGGGGCCAACAGCAACCACTTGGGAATTCGGCTCCTGTGACTAGTCTACCTCCTCCGGTGACTGCTCCGAATATGGTGACTGCTGGACACCTCGCTACGGGCAGGAGTAGTCAACTATACACTCCAGTTCCCGGTCAACTTCTCGGTCAGTACACTCCGAACTACCAACAGTCTGCGAACCAAGTGACTCGGCCTCCACTGGGTATGCCGTCCAACATCAAGAATGCGGTCCGGATGATTCAACCATTTTACTCTGATGGTGCCTCGGCAGACAAAGCTCGATCCTTCTGGAGTGCGTTCGAGAGAGCTACTGAAGGACTTGACGACTCCTTACGGTTGAGTGCCTTCAGGGAGTGTCTTAAGGGCAAAACTGGTGAAGAATGGTGGACTTACTCCCAGATTAACGACTTCAACACTCTGAGGACTCGCTTCCACAACCAGTTCGTGTGCCAGACTCCTCTGCAGATGATTGAGCGACTGAAGGTGACTAAACGGTCCAGAGGTATGTCGGCCGAAGTGTGGGGCGACTTGATTTCAAGCCTCTGTGACGCCGCTCAGTACTTCGACCCCGAGATGAGATACCAGTATTTCCTGTCAGGACTCCGTAACAAGCAGTGGCGGAACACACTAGACACTTCTTTGGTAAACTCAATACCTCAAGCCGTAGCAGTGCTCCTGTACAAGAACCAGCACCTACCAGTGGAAGACGACGCTGACTTCGAGGACGAGCCTCCTAAGTCAACGGCGAATGATGACTTGATGAAGCAAATGCTGGCTGTGATGCAACAGACTCAGAGTCTCTTAGCGCAACAGCAAGTGCAGGCTGCCGCTCCGGCAACTAACCAAGGAGGAACTACTGCGGCTGCTATTCAGTACCAAACGATGCCTGCTACTAGTCAAGGAGTGTATGCGATCCAGCCAACTACTTCCCTACCGGTGACTCCGACTCGAGGTGTTCGACAGGGACCTGACTTATACACTCAGGAAGGACTCACCGTGTGTGGAAGGTGCCACACGTTGGGGTGTAGTCGAATTAACTGCCGACGGAACAACTCGACTTGCTCGAACTGCCAAGGAACTGGTCACGTCTACGTCGAGTGCGAGTTACCTCGGGGGTACCAACGTCAACAGCAGTCAACGGGCCAGCGCCAGCAGCAACAACAGTCGCCGAACACGAGCTCCAACTCTCGCTCTAACTACCAAACCAGTCGAGGCCCTAGGGCCTGCTTCCTGTGCGGAGGTGCGGACCACGTGGTGGCCAACTGCCCGTCGAGGGAGGCGCTGAACCAGCTAGTCCAGAAGGCTGGGGCGGCTTCTGGCTCGGGTCAACACTGAAGGGGGCTGGAGGAAGGGAAGGGTGAAGTCACTCCTTCCTCCTGCCAGCTAAGTGACTTGAGTGGAGTCACTTCCAAGTCCACTACTACTCGTTATGGAAATGGAGTGAGTTCAACTGAGACAGTAAAGAGAACAACGACTGAAAATGGAGTGAACATGATTGAGACTGATAAAATTGAGAGTGAGGATGTTGAAGCGAGTTGTCTGACTACGGCATACGTCGGGGACTCACTGAAGGACCCTCATGCCGGAGAGTATGAAGATGAGGTTCGGGTGAAGTCGAACCCGGTAAACTACTGGACAGCGCCCCGCGCAAAGAGTGGAGTTGTCCACTGCGAGTGGGTGACTAGTGGAACAAGTGTGAAAGAAGAAACTACTTCCCTCGGTGACTTGGGAGTCACTGAGTCGCAGCCCGAAGGTGATGATGAAAGTGAAAGTGACTGTCCTGAGTTCGATGAGAGCATTTTCGACCCCGATACGAGCGTGAATAGAGATGAACCTGCGGAGAACCGTGAAGGGCTACTTGACGAGATGAGTGTGGAGACTGATTGCCAACTGCGAAATAACGAGGCCTATGCTAGTGAAGGTACTCCAGGAATAATTGCTGACAAGACCGGCAAAGTAGCGAACGAGACTGCAAGTGTGCCGTCTACCACCGATGCTGATGGTGGGGGTGAGGCGAACACTTCCGAAGTCGCTCCGGGACTAACTACTGGTGAACAGGTGACGGACCCAACTGAAGAAGAAGTCACGCAGACTGAGGTCGAGGCTGCGAATGTGACTCGGGAGGCTCAAAGTGTAGTTGAGCTGAGTGAAACCGTGAGCGAGCCGTCTGCCACCAATGCGAGGGGTGGGAGTGAGGCGAACGCTAGGAGTAACGCCGCGGAGGCGACTGCCGAACCTACCGGAGTGTTTTCCGAACGAGAACTGGACGAACTAACCGAAGGGGTAAACAAGGGAGTGCTAGAAGAAAAAGAAGAATACGATAAAGAGCTCGAGGAGCGACTCTTTCCGTTGGACGAAGTAGAACTCAAGAGGAAGGTGGAAAGGAATGCGTCTCAGTCGCAGAAGATGACTCTAACCGACTTAAGCACCGTATTAGGGATCCCTGAAGAAGTCATAAGCCGGACAAGGGAGTCGTCACCTGGAGTGCTAGCTACACCCGAATACTGGACTGACTGGTATCGAAAGACGCTGGCGGCTACTAATGCGGCTAAGCGAGCTAACCGCGACTTTAGCGACTTGAGGAAGTCGGAGGAAAACGACTACTTCCACGACCATGAGGGAGTCGCTGATTCGGACGGACGAGATGTGGGAGGTGGGGAGACCAGAGTTACTTCGGACTACAACCAAGCAGAAGTAAGTGACGACGCGCCCACCGACTCCAGTGTCGAGGAGACTGTGATCGCAAATGTGGCTATCGACTTGTCCGAAAACCCCTGTAGTGCGGTCAATGCAGTGACTGTGTCCTCCCGACGAAGAAAACGCCTGGATCCTAAATGGAATGCTCTAGTCCGAAGAATGGTGTACTACTTAGTCAAGGAGGAAGAAAAGGTTAACCCCGTGTGTGTCGACTGTGGGTCGCCGCTCCTGAGTGACTTAGTTCTCCCGGAAGTCGATTGGGGAGATAATGATCTTGAGGAACGAGCTCTGGCGAAAGTAGCGCAGTTCTATCGAGCGATGAGTAGCTCCGTGATGAAACGCATCGTGAGTGTGATAATGGAGAAGTACTTGAGTGAAGGTCCACTCATCCGAGCTAAGTTGAAAGAGCGAGAAGACCGGTGTAGTGACTGCCTAAAGGCAGCTCTCCCGTCGCGAAAAACGCGGAGCCCGAAGCAAGTGCGCTTCGACTACTCCTCCTTGACTGGTCAGAAGATCGAAGAACTGGGGACTCGGTGTTCGCGTGAAGACTCGAACAGCGTGTATGAGTACGCGTACGTAGTGTCTGATCCTGTGCGAGTCTCTACTGAGGGAGAAAACCGTGACTCTCGAAAGGCTGGACTAGTCGAACGGGATGTGTTCGAAGAAAGTGAAGTCGCTGGTATAGTGCCCGAAGGCAAGCGGGTGATTGGCTCAGTAGGTGGGGTGGAAGCTACTTCTCCAGGATATGTCGACTGTGTCCCTGTGGACATGCTCATCGACTCTGGTGCCGTTGTGAGCTTGATCGACCGTAAAGTACTTCGACGGATAGGACGAGGCAGTGACTCTCTGCGACCGTACTATGGGAACTTGAACGGAGTGTCGGGTCACCAACTTAAGATACGAGGTGTTGCCGACCTCCCTCTCAGACTTGGGTCGTTGGAGATTGTTCGACCTTTTGTGGTAGTCGACCACATGCATGTGGATGTGATACTTGGAACCGACTCACTTCGACAGTTCCGAGCTGTTGTCGACTTGGATACTAACTCAGTGACTCTGAAGGACACAGGTGAAGTGTTCTCACTGGGTACTCCGAGAGTCGAAGAAGTACACTCTGCCCGAGTGAGTTCGACTGTTCGCATCTGCCCTGGTGGTCAAGCTCTAGTAGTGTCGGAAGTCCGTGGCCAAGCGAGCGATGGACAAACTGTGTTGGTTGAAGGAGTCCCCGGATTGGACGGGACCGTGCGAGTTGCCCGTACGCTCTGTACTGTGAACCAAGGGAAGTTATTGGTTGAAGTCTGCAATGCTTCTACCGAGGAACTGATCATCAAGAAAGGTACTCTGGTTGCTGCCGCCACGGTAGTGCCGGAGTCGGCTTTCGAGTTCGAGTCTCCGGTGACTCCGCTGTCGAACAGAGATTCGAGGCCTGTCGAGTCCCGGAAAACTACTGAGGAAGACTGGGTGCACTCTGTAGTGAGTGCTGCCGGCGCTACTACCGACTCGCCTCACCACTCCATGCCGAACCTCGAAAAGGAGCTAACTGAGGAGTTTGCAGTTGACTTCACCGATTCGAAGCTGAGTGAGGAACAGAAGAGGCTGTTCAGGCAGACACTTGGGTCCTTCCGAGACTTGTTTGTCGAGACCTCCATGAAACCCGGTCGAACTCACTTGCTCGAGTTCGAGATAGACACTGGTGACCACCCCCCTATCAAACAGCGACCCTATCGCGTCTCCAAAGCTGAAGGTGATGTAATGGAGGCCGAAGTGCAGCAGTACCTGGACTTGGGACTCATTCGACCCTCGAGTAGTCCTTGGGCTAGTCCTGTACTGATGATACGCAAACCCGACGGAGGTATCCGCTTCTGTATCGACTACCGTCGACTCAATGCAGTGACTGTGAAGGACTGTTATCCGATGCCACTCATCGACGACATCCTGGACGTACTAGGAAATGCTAAGCTCTTCTCTACAATGGATATTGCCTCGGGGTACTGGAATGTGCCGATGGCAGCGGGCAGTGTCGGGAAGACGGCCTTCGCCTGCAAATTTGGACTGTTCGAGTGGCTAGTTATGCCATTTGGACTGTGCAATGCAGTGCCTGCATTTGAGCGACTTATGGAAGGAGTGTTAGTCGACTTGAAGTGGCGAACTTGTTTAGTCTACTTGGACGACTGTGTAGTGTTCAGTGACGACTTTCCAACTCACCTCGTGCGACTTCGGCAAGTACTCGAGCGCTTCAGGACTGCCGGTTTTAAACTCAAGATGAAGAAGTGCAAGTGGGGTCGTGACCAAGTGGCCTTCCTCGGTCACATAGTCACTCCCTCGGGTATACTTCCCAATCCTGAGAAGGTGAAGGCAGTCATGAATGTCGAGCGACCGAGTGACCTCCGTGCGGTTCGCGCGTTTCTAGGCCTGACTAGTTACTTCCGGAGGTACATACCGGGGTATGCAGCTATCTCCGCACCTATCGAGAGGCTGAAGGCCAAGGGTGTTCCCTTCGAGTGGAGTCCTGATTGCGAGTCCGCTTTCGTACAACTGAAGCGTAAGCTAGTGGAGCCTCCCATTCTAGTCTACCCGGACTTCAACAAGCGGTTTAAGCTCTATGTCGACTCCTCGAAGCTAGCAGTGGGTGCCTGTTTGATGCAAGAAGTCGCCGGTCGTGACCGAGCTATCGCCTACGCTAGTAAATTACTAGTTGGGTCAGAGAAGAACTGGGTGAACAACCAGAACGGCACTTCGGAGATCGAGTGCTGGGGAATCGTGTGGGCGACCCGCAAATTCAGGTGCTACCTCGACCGTTACGAGTTCGATCTCTTCACCGACCATAAGGCACTACTGTGGGTGTTCAGTGACGCTAATAGAACTAGCAACGCTAAACTAGCCAGGTGGGCGATGGAGCTGTCACAGTTACGGTTCAAAGTGTATCACCGGCCTGGTACTTCCATGGGCCACGTGGACGGACTCTCTAGACTACGTGCAGTGACTGTCAGTGCTGTTACTATGGCCGAGCTACTGAACGAAGCTAACGAGGATGAACCGGCTTCTGCTCTGGTCGGGGAGAGTGAGACTGAAGTCGCGGCGGAAGAAGTCGCTAGAACGACTCCTACTAACACCAGAGGAAGTGATCAAGTCGTGGTCGGGGAGCGACTCCCTGACGAAGAGCATACTGTCGAATCTACTACTCCGACCCCGACGCCTGACGAGGCTTCTCTTGACGAAGAACAACTACTAGTATCACCCATCGACGTGTTCGGCCTGGATCAAGCCCGTTTTAAAGAAGAACAGAAACGCACCCCTTGGATACTGGCGATGATTGCTTTCCTAGAGAGTGGCGCACTGGCCCTCGACGCTCAAATGCGAGCGAAGGTGTTGTCCTTGGCCCCCCACTACACTGTGAAGAACGGTATCCTGATGCGACGAGTACACTTGAAAGCTCGAGCCGGCCCAGCTCGATCACTAGAAGTGCCAGTGATTCCGATCACTTACATCGCTACTGTGCTACACCACTGTCACTCCGATGTCTTCGCTGCTCACGTGGGAGTCACTAAAACTATGGACAAAGTGCGAAAGCACGCCTACTGGCACGGTTGGAAGAAGGATGTCGCTGAGTATGTCCGCGAGTGTACTGTTTGTGGAAGTGGCAAAGGCTACCGTCCGTGGCGAAATGGACTCATGCAGAAAATGCCGATACAAGAACTGTCTGGTCCTTTTTCACTTCTGGTGGTGGATGCTGTTGGCCCTCTCGTGACTACTCCTAGAGGCAACAAATTTATCCTGGTGTTTGCGGACTACTTCACCCGGTGGGTAGAAGCGTTTGCAGTTGAGCGTTTGGATTCTGTGACTTTTGTGGAAATCATGGTGAACGAAGTGATATCACGACATGGAGTGTCTGAAAAGCTACTAAGTGACCAAGGGTCCAACTTTATCTCCGAGTTGGCAAGGTCGCTGTACGAGACTCTAGGGATTAAAAAGTTGTTTGGGGCGGCTTATCATCCACAAACTCAGGGACTCGTCGAACGCTTCAACGGAACTCTAATTGGAATGCTACGCATGTATGTGAGTGAGTCCCAAGATGACTGGGACTTGTATCTACCTAGAGTACTCTTCGCCTATCGGACTTCCTTTCACGAAGCCCTGGGTGACTCTCCGTTCTTCAGTCTGTATGGTCGTGACCCGGTGCTACCTCTCGACTTGGCTTTCTTGAACACTTCCTCGCAGTGGAAGAGTAATGAGGTCGCGACTTACCGACGTCGACTCTACCTGTCTCTACGCGATACTCGTCGACTGGTCGAAAGGCAACTACTCAAGGCACAGAGTCGCCATGGACAGCGACTCCACAGTCAAGTGTCTGTGAAGTTTGAGGAAGGTGATGCTGTCTGGGTCTACCAGTATTTCAGGGCTCGCCGAGGAGAAAAGACTTCGAAGAAGTTAGCTTTCTCCTGGCATGGTCCTTACCGAATAGTTGGTACTGTCGGTGAGAACGCCTACCGCGTCGCAATCCCTACTCACCCTAACAGAGTAGTCACCATCAATGTGAATCGACTCAAACCCTTCCGGGGTCGCTGGAGTCGACCTTTTCCTACCGAAGTACCTGAAGGCATTACTACTACTCCGGGCGAGGACGACGAGGGTCCACTCGCTGAGGAGGACTTACCCTCGACGAGCTATATCGAGCGACTTGTCATTGGATCTGAAGAGACTGCTTTCGCTGGAGCGAGTCTACCGGTGGTCGACATACTTGCTCGAAGAAAGAAGGCTGGTGAGTTGCAGTATCTAGTGCTACTTGCTACCTATGAGACGAGTTGGTTGCCTGCGACTTCACTCCGCCCCGATTTTGACGTGTTGATCACAGCGTTTGAGGGTACTAGGCGAAAGGAGCGGGGACTCCCTCAACTCCGCCGTAGTGCTCGGCTGGTTGACGCCAACGCGGCTGTCGACGAGGATGAATTACTCTTTTAAGTGATGAGTCGGACTAGTCAAGACAGTGACGACTCCTCTTGACGATAAGTCCTGCGATGCGAGTGTTCGAGCGGAACACTCTTCTCTACATTTTCGACTACGTTTGGACGGTCTAATGACTGTCCCTGCATAATCCTGTGAACTTTCAACGACTGCCTTGCTGAGGATACTCTCAACTGTGCCGTGACTGCCGACTACTACGAGACGATGAAATGGACTTCACTTGGCGGCAACTACTACTTGATGATTAACTACTACTTGATGATTGACTACTGTCTGATGATTTACTACTACTGGATGACCACTGCTTATTTGGGGACTATCGACTACTCGGTGACTTTGGTGGTCCGGTGACTCCTCTTCTCCTGGTGATCATCGACGGAGTGGAGCTGTCTTGTGACTCCGGGTGTCACAAGACTAGGGAGAGACTCCACCTCGAGGAAGAGCGACGGTTTTGACTGGAAATAATGGAGGTGAAACGAGAAGGCGACTTGAGATTACGCGGTTAAAATTTGGTGACTACACGAAGCGATATAAACTGCCATCCTACTCCTGCGTCGAAGCCCTTCCACTCGTTCGCGCTAGCACATTAAGTTGGCACTGGCGGCTTCTCCTCGTCAAGGTCGTCCTCCTCGAAGTCGCTTTCGTCTTCGGACCCGCTCTCCTCTGATCCCCTTTTTCCTCGGAACCCCTTTAGCGGCGTGGCTATCTCGGCCGTGGGGCTGCCGTCCGGGCGAAAGCAGAGAGTGAATCCTGGCACGCTCTCCTCTTTAACACTGAACGCTGGAATGGGAGAGGGCTGATAGTTGCCGGCTTTCACCTTCTCCTTGATCTCCTTCTCCTTCTTCTCGATGCGACCACTGTGAGTCAACTTGTACCAAACACCGGAGAGTCGATCGCCCACCCAACGTTCCTTGTCGGGATCCTCCTTCGAACAGACATCTCTACGGACTAAGGCCAGAGCTTCGTCCGTCAGCCGGTACCCAGGCTTTTGATCTGGATCCAAAGCGTTGGTAGACACCAGCAAGGATGTAATGTTGCGAAACCCTCCCTGGTCCAATTGGAAGGGCTTCAAAGCCCCTTTGACGCGAGCGTGATACGCCTCTCGATCCTGCGAGTATAAGCTCGTGAGATTCATCATCGTGGGACCCTCGTACTTGTTCGCGTCCGGGGCGTTCTTGCCTGGCTGTCCGCCCATCCACATCAATCGTCGATCCGGTTCGACACCTTCGAAGAGCCGCAGGAATCCGTAGTAACCCCAACTTTCGATACAGCGACTTAGGAACTTGAGTCGCTGGGTGCACGCCAACTGTTTCCAGCGGCGACGCTGACCCCGAGCAGTAGTACTCCTTAGAGGAGCGTTGAGCTGCCACTCAAAGAAGCGACTTCGATTCGCCATCCAGAAGCGCCAGTGAGCGATGTGTAGATCCCTGTTCTCGAGAGGGTCGTACCACACTTTAGAGTGTTCCCATGGATACGCGAGCTCGAAACAAAACTTGTTCATGTTAGCCGCTCGACGGTAGATGGCTTCGACGTCGGCCGAGATTCTGACCGGAGTGTTGTCGGCCAACACTAGAGGACTAAAGTCGGTCTCGGGTGGAGTCGCTGTCGCGTCTTCTGATTCTCTCGCCTTCTTGGACTCCTGGGGGCTCTTAGACGACGACTTTCGCTTGCCCAACACCGAAGGAGACTGATCCTTGCCGAGGGCCAGGAGGGCTGCTCTCGTAGCCGCCTCGGATGCCGTCGTGTTCCCCTTCTTCTTGGGAACCTTTTGCCTAGGAGTTATCTTCGCGACGGGAGGAGCCTTGCCGTGGATTACAGGTGCCGAGCTAACTTCTGGGTTTGGGAGGTCGTGGGTGTTCGAGAATCGCTCATGGACATACGCATTAGTGGCTTCACGTTGTGCCGAAGGTTTAGGCAGCAACATCACTGGGTCCGTGAAGGCCAAGTCCTTGTCGTCCGTGTCGTCGAGGATGGACAGAGCAATCTGGTCCAAGACAAATAGTCCGGAAGAGCCTTCGTTCACAGATAATTTCTCCCTCATGGCCGTCCAGAATTCTCGTTGTGCTTGCTTCTTGACCCTCTCCTCGGACGAAGTTACTCCGGGTGCGATAATTGCGGTGATCTGCTTGACTATTTCGTCGTTCAGAGATGCTGTGGCTGGTGCCGAGGAGGACGGCGAAGCTGGACGTGGCGTGCCTGGGGCGGACTTAGTCGCTCCCATCGTTCACAGGAAGGCGGTGACTGGAATCTGTGGTCTTAGTGCCGGAGCCGTAGCGAATTGAAGAATGAGAGCCACTCGTTGGCTGTAAGGTTGACTATACGGTCCCCTGAGTACTCCTCTGAGAACTCTGCCTTCAGATCCCCTTGTACCCTGGGACGAGACGTGCGTGTTTCCGGGTAATTCCCGCGAAAGACTTCGGGGATTGATGAGAACGGCTCAGTGGAATTTCTTGAATATTTCTTCATACAACGGTCAAGTGTAAACTCCTCGACCTCCTATCGAGTCGGACCCTTTGCTTGACCGGGCTTGGCGCTGAGTGAACACTCCTGCCATTTTCTCTTTCGACTCCTCCGAATTAAGTGACTCTCGTGACTCCTACCTGCGACTTCTACCTGACTCCACCATGTACGAGCTGCTACTGTCCGCGTACGAGAACTACTTCCGTCTCGAGCTACTCCCTGCTTACCTAACTACTGTGCTGCTCTGGGTACTGACGTCTTCGGTCCGTGGAGTAGCCTGGTCATTGACGACTCAAGCCTGGATGGTGGTGTCTGTGAACTCGTCGATACTATTCAATTTTGTGACTCGATACCAGGAAGTGCTTAGCGACCCCGAGCTCAACCAACTCGCTGGACCGTCGTACGTGTTCGCTCTGTGGAACGCTTTCTTTGCCGTCCCTGTCCAAGTACTGGAGGAGGGTGAAGATGAATATGGTCCGTACGGGGTAATGTTACGGAGTTGGTGGGCCGCCTTATTGGTCACTTTTGGCGACTACCTCCCGGATTTGAGCATGCGTTCGGGATATTCCTACTTGGCTTACTCTCGCGCTACGTGGGAGGCTTGGGCAACCGTTGGTCAGCGAGTCCTGGCCATCGTCAAGGGTTGCTGCTGGTTCATTCTACTAGTACTCTCGCTGGTCATTCACGTGCCTATGATGCTGTACGACCTGTTGGAGTTCGTGACTCTGGGAACTGCTGGTTTAGCCGTGGTGCTCGTGGTGACGAATTTATTCAACCTAGTGTTCGCGTGGACTCGCTGGCTAACTCCCACTACAGGCGTCATTGTTGCTGTCGGAATTGTGACCCATGGTTGGCGATTTGGCCAAGGAAGTAGCCGTCTGAACAGTGCTGCTCCCCGATTTGTGGTGAAGAAGGCGCTAAAATCTGTGCGCCGCGAAGTGAATCGATGCAACCGTCGAGAGGCTGCTTGCCTTGCTAGTCTCAGAAGTTCCGTAGTTCCCGTCGAAACCGTCCGCCCTACAGTTACTCTCTCTGAAGGGAGGAGCTCCGTCCTTCCGAGCGAAACTCCGAACGAGGTTTCGACTACTACTCCTTCGCTGACTACTTACCGTCCTGAGGTCGAGTCTGGCTTTGTTCTCAGTAGCGATGAGCAACGCGTCGTGCAGTGCCTCCGCGACATGGGGCACGGCCGTGCCGATCGCGGACGCTCGGCTCTTGGTCGGGGAGTTTGTCCCGTGCCCGGGAATATGACGTTCGAACCTGCGTATACGGCTGTGCCCCATGCCTCGGGGCCTTGTCATTCGTCACACTCGTCGTGTTGTGACCACTTGGCGTAGTGTTCCGTCCGAGGTCCACTCCGGGGTACGTCCCCGTTTACTACCGTCTGTGCCGTCTATCTACATCCTCCCGCGAGTGTCGTGCGGAGGGAGGACACTCTCAAGGACTCCCGCTCTAGTGTTTCGACGGGGAGTCACCCTTACAAGTGTGCATTGGAGCAGTGAGTTCCCGGCATAACTAGTCAGTCGTGATTTTACCTGCTAAGAAGAAGAACAACAACAAGACACTTACATTTGTTTCAGTTAAGTCTTCTGCCTCCCTGCCCGGACCTGCACTCACATAACAGCCCGCTAGTACCCGATCCTTATCAGGTCGCGACAGTGCACTGCGTCCCTGTACTCCAAACTTCAGTATGATACTGATGGATTTCTACAGCATTTAATTCGTCAGTGCTGGGCAACAATCAACCAGCAAGATGCCGCTATCGCAGAAAGAGCTCCGTATTCTGGAACGTACAGCGACCATCGTGGTCAGGGTCTTGTACGCTGTCAATGATCTAGTGCTGTTCGCCTTTAAAAGATTTCAGCCCAATAGTTTGGTCTACGAAGAGCTCATGGGTTGTGCTGGTCTTTTGGGAATCATTAGCGTCAGTGTCTTGCTGTATGAACTACGAGTACTGGGTCGTTTGCACGAGTAAGAACGAATGAAGGAGTTGGAGATTCCACAGTGTTGGAGCGTGCAAGGGACAATCATTCCTTCAACAGATATGGCTCTAAGCGACGATGAGAACGGGGTAAGTACCAGTGATAGCGGAGATCAGATACGTTGCTCGATGTCCTCAGAACGGCCACGCAGCCAAGATTTTGATCATAATGTAGGCAGATGTACATGGCGATTTACCGAGCGTCTGAGACGTTAGTGGAGCTCTTGTACACTAATGGAATGTTGTGTGAGGCTGTGAAGACTCAATTGAATCTGTTCCATGTAGCCTGTTGTGTAGCAAGAGATACTGGCAATCTTACGTCATTATGCTGTGCAGGTTGTGTGCCAGTGGGTGATTCTCTGGATGTTCAGCACCACTCAGAAGAATGAGGTTACCCCGCAGCCTCATTCACTACTTCATTCTTGATCTTGTGCACTGAACGTGGACTTGGCCCATGTGTAAATTGTAAATTGGTGATGCTCATCTCGGTTTGTGGTGATGATTCGTTACTGATAATGACATTGCTCTAATGCTAGAAGATTTCTATCAGTACTGTGTACTTCAAACATTTATTGTGACTTCTACTTTTCCTAATCTAAAATTCAAACAGCCCCAGTACATTCTGTAAGCAGACATTTCTGGTCCCAGCGAGTAGTGAAGTACGTATTGATCCAACGACCTTTTTTCCTCCACTCCAGCCAATCTTTCTGCTCTTCAGCGCTGAGATCTGGGAACAGATCGTTTTTCATGTCGTGATCCTTTCGAGCGTCATGAAGAAGCACTTCGTTCGAATGACGGTCATACTGTAGACGCTTGTTGCCGCGGACGACCGACATCTTGTGGCTCGGGTTGTTGCTAAACAGCACACGTTCTCCAAACGGGACCTTGCGTTTGAGTGATCTCCCCACTCCATTCTGCAGGAAACCCTCCTCTGGTATACCAGTTATATCCGCAAGCGTATTAAGGATGTCGTACTCTTCGGCAGCGTCTTCAAATTTTGTTCCAACGAATTGACCCAGTCTTCCCTCAGCTACCAAAGCTCCAGCCACCCTAGTAGCTGACAGATCCCGCAGTTCTGGCTTGTCGTAGCCGAATTCTGGTGCTTGACCGTGATCTCCCGAGATAATTATGATTGTATCCTTGAGAATCCCTTCTTCAGCCATGCGATCCATGAATTTGCCAAATTCCAGATCTGTGAAATAGCGCATTTCAAGATAATCCCGAATCAAGTCAGCATATTGTTCTCCTTCGTATAGTGCAGAGAAATCGGGTTTCTCAGTCTCCGCGTACCATTTCGGACGTTCTTGAAACGGCATGTGACTCGAGATCGTATAGTGTGTGAGAAATAAGGGCTTCTTGTCCTCTCCTTGCGCAACTCGATCGTTCTGCTCTTGTGTTTTATTAACTAACAAGTCGCCGAGGATCTGGAAACTCAAGTCGTCATGAACGCCCCAGTACATTCCTCGCTGCTGCTCTCCGTACCAATCGTCAGCAGAAATATTCAGGTCTCTTTCAGCAATTTCCATCATTTCGTCTCGACTCCAGACGGTATCAAAGCCATGGGCAGGAAGAAATGCGTTCCAGTCGTCATATTCTGTTTGGCAGCCCGTGGTGAAGAATGGTTCGTACCCTTTAAGCTTAAAAAGTTGTGGTAGACCCGTAAGTTCGATGTCCGTCTTACCTCCAGTCATTCCCGAGTCCTCCACACTGTCGTACGGGATTTGTGCGTACTCGAGACTTTCAACCGATCGACTTGTTCGCCAACTGGACCAGAAATTGGTCAATGCAATGCCTCGTTGTGCCCATTTGTCGAAATTTGGGGTGATCGTAAGGTTTGTACCCTTGAAAAGGTTGGAAGGATCGTCAGCTCCGACGAGGTAGTGGGAATCGTGAAACCGGAAGGATTCGACTACGAGCAGGAGGACGTTTGGCGGATTTTCATCCGAGATGTTCACGTCGAAGGCCAAATCGCCCTTGAAACCTGTAGTTCGTCTGTAGAGCGACTCGTCTTGAAGCAGCGTGTAGTTCTCAGTAGCCGAGTGAATGTACGGATTGACCCATTCAGGATTGTTGACAGTGTTCACCATCGGATCTGGAGAAGTATCACCCAGCGCATGGCCGAATAACTCGTTCAGAGTTGCGTTTAGAGCAGCATTCGTTACGAGCGGTGGGCATAAGTTGGTAACACCAACCACGAGGAGGGGGATGAGAACGATACCAAGTAGAACAGTTGAAGCTTGAATTCCACGACGATAAACCAACGACTGGGAAGAGGTCGCGTTATCTAAATCACAAAAGTTGAGGTTATTGGGTGTGGTGATATCGGACGATCTACTGGACTCGAGCATTATTTCATCACTTGGGATATCGCTGTTGCTCGATTTTGTCGATAAACTGCGAAAGCGACCAGCTTTTTGATGCAATCGAGACGTGACGATTTCAACCACCGGATCTGTTGGATTCCATCCAGAAAGCTTGCACGAGGGTGCAAACGTCCTCACGATAGCAAAGATTCCCGCCACAAGGCTGGTGATAGCGACTGTCACGTACACTCCGTTCATCTCATCACTTGTCATCCCGTCAATAGCAGAACCCCTCTCACTTGTCAATAAAAGCTGAAAGGTAAAACGTACTCCTCGTAGATTCACCAACAGCAAATCAGCCGCAAAAGGCCCCACAACACTCACGAAAAGAATCCATGAGCTTATGAAGACGAAAGTCTTCTCTGCACATTTCTTCAACTTGTCAAGTTTCTTCATTTGTGCATCAGTATCATGGTTTTTCGTGACTAATCGCTCGTGCAACTTGTCCACAAGCCACACTATGAAAGCAAGATACGTAGCACAGACGAAATCTTGCAACAAGCCAAGACACAGTACGGCAAGTTGAACAGGGAACTTGTTCTCCTTCTCCGTCCCATACATCAAAATCAATGCACTGAGAGTCGTACACCGATAGATAAAGCAGAACACCAGTACCATAACATAGGTAAAAGCCCACCCAAGCCACGGTTGAAGTTGAAGCCAATGACGTCGGTCAACCTTCTCATCCGGCAAAGGGCGATTCTCCTCAAGTACCACGAGGTCGGTCATGGTGAACAGAATGCTGAAGAATAGTTAATGATCTTCCCTTCTAATGGAGTCCAAAGTCCACCCTCATGTTCCGACGTAAAGTACGCTGGACTAATATTTCCACCACGTACAAATTCTCAACTGTCGGCACGCGTACGCGACGTCTTGAAAGCGTTTTATTGGGTCGTAGCGCACTGACAGGTAGTATGAAAGGCAATTCATGCTAGTACGAAAGCTGGACACTTTTCGTCTCGAAACAAATTCAATCCAGCGGTATCAGCACTTTCCTGATAACGCTCACAATTGAACCGAGTGATCCCGTAAATCAGCCCCTAAATCAAAGTGATTTAGGGTTCTTTTATCACATGGTGACTCAGGACAAGTGATGTACCCTATACGTGTAATGCCGCATGTGCCCAGAAAGTATCTGTCCTCGTCTTCATCGTTGAATTGCAAAAAGTCCGGCGTCCTTCCTCGATTCCTCGAGGTCGCTAGCCACTGATAGATTTACTCTGACTCGGCCTTTACCATGCAGAGTATTGGTACACATACTGGGGATATGGTCATCTTGGAGCGGAGACCTTCCACTCCAGAACCAATCAAGTCTCCCACAAGTCCAGTCAATATGATGCAAAGGGTAGTAACCTCCTCTCTATGGGAACAGCGATGGCTCGGTTGGTTGTTCGTCTACGCTGTGGTGCTGCTCTTCTTCTTCATCTACCGTTGCATTGGGCTCCACTCGCTGATCCTCATGTACGGAACTACTAAGGACTGTACAGCTGGAGTCGAAGCGTCGGCTTTGGCGCTTGGATTCCTCGAGGATTTAGTGTGCGCGACGTATTTCGCCTTCGTCTTATGGACGTTCGACACAGTGAAGAACGTGATCGGCAGACGATGGTGTTACCCAAGTGAAGAATTGGTCGACTTGTCCGAGAAGAGGAGGTTTGTAGCTGCTCGGATCTGTGGGCGAGTGGCTACTTTCTTCGTGTCTTGGGTGCTTTTCATCGTCATGATGGGGTCATTCGTGGCTGATTTACTCATCGTGCGGCTTCGGGACATGCGATTTACGTTCGAGTTGGTCGCTATGGCGATCCACGAGAAGGATAACGCCAGCAACGCGTCGATTTCGGAGGAGGAGCTCAATACAGCGTACAGACATGTGGCTGGTCTTGTGGCAGTAGCTACGTTCTTTGCCATTGTGCGGACGTGGGCTGCGTGGGCTGATCTCTCTCGCTGGAATCCGGCCTTCGCCTTGGTGAATTTTGTGACTCGAAAGCCGACAGTTGAATGGGGTATCGACGAGGAGAACCCCAAGCCGCTCAAGAAGAAGGAGATCGGGGATGAAGCCATCTTGGAAGCTGGAGAAAGCACACAGTACGTGGTCTCATCGTCCCCACACAATGGGAGCTCCAGCGACGCAGACACGGAAACTTCTGCTGTTTCGAACACGTTTCACTTCGATCGATTGGCTCTCTTGAGACTTGGTGCTTTGGTTGTGGTGTTGGTTCTTGGCCTCATTATTCTGCCTGCAGTTGTACTCGCTATCAGTCAAGCTTGTTCGTCTCTTGTGGCCTATTCGGCGCTCAATGCCTCATTGAATGAGCTCTTCATTCGAGGTATCGACATCACTAAACAAGGCTTCGCTCCGTCCGTTGCAGACGGGAGTATCGAGAACGCCACGATCTACGTCCACTCGGCTACTGAGGACTACACATTGTTCGACCCTACCTCACTCTACCGGCGGACAAATGGCTTCCACGGACCTCTAGCGTTTGATGTCAACGTGTCGAAGGAAGACCCTCCCAACGTTCTCCTCATTGTGGTCGAATCATTCCGATTTCACGACTCACACTACCTTGTAGGTAAGAAAGACCCGTCCAACCTGTTCAAAGGAACCAACATCACTGTGACGCCTAACTTCGATCGATGGGCGAAACGCGGCGTTTCTTTCAGTAATATGTGGTCCAGCTGGAGAACAAGTCGATCCGTCGAGAGTTTACTGTTCGCACAGCTCCCATACGACAGCGTGGCAGACTCAGGAATGACTGGAGGCAAAGAGGACGTCGAACTTGCAGGTTTACCACAGCTTTTCAAGGCGAAAGGATACGAACCGGTGTTCACAACTGGGTGCAAGACCGACTACGACGACTGGGACACGTTCCTACCATCCCACGGCTTCGATACTGTCTTGAGTCGTAACGAGATGATGGAGTTAGCTGAAGGTTACCTCAATATCTCATCTGACGAATGGTACAGCGGTCCGCACCGAGGCTTTGGCTGGGGCGTTCACGATGATTTGAGCTTCCAGTTACTGGGAGATCTTCTCATCAATAAAACCATCGAGCAAAAGGAGCGGGTAGCAAGAGGAGACGCCAAGACCCCACTGTTTGTAAACCACTACACCATTTCCAGCCACACCCCGTTCAAGGATCGACCACGATGGTACGCACAAGCAGATAAACCAGATTTCTCTGCGCTCTACGAAGATGAAGAGTACGCTGATGTCGTTCGGGATTACTTGGAGATGAGGTACTTCACTGACCTTGAGCTTGGCAAGTTCTTGGACCGGATGGATGACAAGGGCATACTGGACGATACTATCGTTGTGGTCGTCGGCGACCACGGTCAAGGACCTGAAGACGGTCTGGATGTTCCAGAAGCTCGTGAAATTTCGGCAACCAGAGTGGCAGGGACTATTATTGCTGAAGGAAGACTCGGTGACTCGGTGGGTCTCATGATTGAAGACGCAGTGGAGCAGTACGATATGCTGAATACGTTGGCAGATATCACTGGCGTTCCAGAAGGAGGGTTCCTGCAGGATGGCATTGGCCGGTCACTCAAGCGCGACGTAGCGTTTGGAGAGCGTGTTGTATACAGTAACAACCCCAGTCGTAAGATGTCGGTGGTCAGGGGTCATGAACGTCTGCGTTATGATCGGTATTCGAGCTCCGTCCTTTTCCACAACCCTGATACAGATCACGACATGGAACACGACCGGTTTCCCACTTTAAATGCCCAAAACAAGACGCACTGGAGAACGTGGAGAGATGATGGCCGACGGATTAATGCGTACTACACAAAGCGCTGGGACAAAAAGTGCTTACTTGCTGGCGAGTGCTAAGGAGCGATAGAAGCTTCAAAGGAAAGATCAATAATATAACTGAGTTTACTCAAAAGCCGTACCCCTACTTGTATATCAAAATCCGTAGTCTTAATGGAGCTGAAAATGACAAGCAGGTCAAGAATCAAAGCTTTAAGATTCAACTCAACAGAATTGCGCGCCAGGTCGTCCAAGCTGGATGCATTTACATTTGTACGTCACCCTTGTGTGTTTTTATCGCATTTGAATTCGAAATGTTACTTTTGAAGTCATCCTTTTTCTTCTTTACCTGAATCAATTTCAGAAACATCTCAGAAGTAACCATTGCATGCACGGAATATATTAAGCGGCTATCGGAGCATGTGGACTCTTAAATGGGCCGCGCTTCGTGAGTTATCGGGGTGTGCCGGGTACGAACGCTGAAACTTGCCTGCATTTTTCCCTTTACTAAGGATGATCTCACCAAAAACTTCACATTTTCCACACGAACTGTGGAATCTTCTTGAGCATGTCCTCCATCCTCTCAAACGTCTCGAATTTCTTCGCGCACAGCTTTAACAAAGAATCCCCGCTATACTTGACTTCGCCAAGTTTACTGCGAAAATCCCCCAGTGTGTGGACATTAACCCCGGCAAGAGCTGTTGTCATTTTGTCACCAATACCGTGAATAACCGAGACACTTTCCCCGTCCGCTGCTGGAGGCCATGGAATTTGTTGTTCGTCGTCGATGACCATCTCGCTACCGTCAGGACAAACGAAAATCAACGCCACTCGCGCTGGAGCGTCCACTGCTCTGTCCAGCCACCCGATGGCTTTCAGCAAAGCCACTATTCCATTCCCCTTCACTGGGTGCGTCGACGACACGGTCATTTGAAAGAGAAGAAGTTTACGCGTGCTCTGAATTCCAAAGGAGTTCTGACAGTAGAACGAATCCACAGACTCAAAGTTGGCTGCGCGTGGAATATGATACGGACCTGTTTCTTCAATCATTTTGCTCGATAACTCCTTCTGGTCAAAGAAGCTGAAGTCCTTGCTTTGGTCGAGCGTGAACTTCACCATAGGCTTGTCCATTTTTGAGATACATTGAGTCTCAATAACGCCACCCCGCACAAGTTGCTCGTGCGCTTTCATTTCGAATAGATGTCCACGCAATGAAGCCGCTTTTGGAATGCCTTGGAGCAACTGAAGCAAGGTATCTCGGTTTTTGAAATTCCTACTCGTGAGATTCTCCAGTACCAGGCGAGAAACGAACGGCGAAGCAATTTGCACATCGTATCCCCCTCGGTTGGCCTTGGGCTGGTAGTGACACATTCGATGGCGTTGGGGTCCTCCTTTTCCCTTATTCACCAATCGTTCCAGCTCATACAAAGAGTCCATGCCAGTGATACCCTCGGTAAGATCATCTTTCATTGTTGCTACGAACGTTTCCTTTGCTGAAAGGCAGCCACGAGCCACACCACCAAAGATCTTAAAACGATCTTCAATCTTCTCCTGGGTAACACCAGCACCAAGGTCCAAGTAGTTTGCCGCGTCCAACAGCTCCTTCAAGGTCCACAATGACATGTACAACGCACACGCCTGCTCATTCTTTCTCACCTCCTCCAACCACCGCTCATTTGGACTGGTGAAGCAAACCATCTTGGAAGGAAGCGTTGGTGGGAGTTCTGGTGGTCCGTCGCACAGATACATTACTTGGACGCCATCAGTTAAAGCAGCCCTGTGTGTTTTCCGTATAAAGATAAAATTGTCTTCGTCATCTGATGGTTCTGTGTGTGTTCCATCTTCGTGAAAGACAACAACTTTCTTCAGCTTCGAATTTCTCGAAAACGAAGTCGCGATGATGGTTGTCTCTCGTTTATCTTCCTCTTTGAGTTCCTCGTTTGCTTCGTTTGCTTTGTAGCGCTGGTAGAAATAGGCGTAGAAGATGGACTTCCCGATGCCTAGCCATCAAGACATATCAGTATTACTTCATGCCAACAAGCCCTCGGACACTAAGACGCACCTGGTGTTCCCGTGACGGTGACAATGTCGTTTTCCGCTAACCTCTCGAGAATGAGGTCGTAGTACTCGGAGTAACACCTGCGGACGTAGTACCTGGGTCGAGTATAAGGATACTGCATTGGCAGCTCACTAGGAAACACTCGCGTCCGTTCCTCTCCTTCGGTTTGGATTCCCATAGGTTCGTCGGGGATGTCCATTATAGCACAGCAGCTACGGCTTTCTTGTCTTCAACGTATTCTCTGCAAATCCAGCTGAGAATTCTCTGATACTTCACTATTTTGTTTCAGTATGAAATACCACAGTTTTCCTTCTGTGCTGAGAGGTGCAAAGACTGGGCATTGTCTTTCGTAATTTTTCGGAAAAGCCAGTTCAAATTTAGCCTCAAACAGAAATTGACTTGGAAGAACGCAGTTACTGATCTATTTAGTTAGAGGCGGAATTACAGCATAGAATTAAAAGGCACTTTTCACCTAGGTTGATTTTTTGTTGTATTTAGGCATTTTTTAGTTTACCATGTCACTTAATAGCACCAGCCACATCGTGTATCTTGACTTTTACTCATTGTGTACGGAAGGGGTCAGTTTGACCCCTTCCGTACACAATCACAATGAGACCGGTAAGATCTTTATCCCAAATGCAAGTCTAGTGACGGGGTCAGTTTGACCCCTTCCGTACACAATGAGATTGTTGGAGGCATTCATTCAGTCGGGCTCGGGCACAAGATCCGGAACGGCGGTGGAGTGCGCGAAAAAGACCGAGTAAATGTGATAAATTGTCTTCTTAGCTTCCGGTGGAGGTTGATCTTCGAAGAGGTGTTTGTTCCGAGCAGTCCAGATGCTATGGAGCGTGATGCTACGCATTTGGGACCATAAAAGACCGAGTTCGTCAGAGTTAGCCCGAACTCGAGAGGTCCACGTTGGTTTGATAGGAATACAAACGAGAGTCCAGGAGATCGTGACGATGAGCGTATGCCAATCGGCACGGATAAGCTGCCAAAGTGACCGTGCTCGGTGACACTCATAGAACAAGTGGCGCTCGGTCTCAATAGCCGAGCAACCCAGATACCCGCAATTCAATGCCCTGGGTGAGGAGCGTTGTAAGAACCAAAAACGAGATCGTGTCGGAAGAAGTTTCCAACCCAGTCGAAATTGTAGATCAGCATACACTGGTAGCATGACCAGGCGTAGATCCTTGAGGCGTTGAACCGCGTTGATTATGGTGTCGAGCGAAGTGCCGGTGCTATAATAGGAAAGCGGGTATTCGTGGACAATGGTACGTCGATCGGCGAAAATAGTACGCAGTGCCTCTTTAGAAACTTGCGGGAAATAGACTGCAACTCCATTGTGTAATAGTCCCTTAAGTGGAACCAAGGCACTACGCTGGGCCGGGCCAAATACGACTTCTTGCGTGCCTAGAATCGAAAATACCATAGCACTTAAATCCTGGTACAGCACTAGTAGGTGTCGAATCCGAACGCGCAGATTCCACTCTGGTAAACTTAAGAGAAATCGGCTTAGAAAATCTGTTGCCGTTGGCCACGACTTCGAGAAAAAATCCATGAGACAACGGCATTGCGTGGATGAAGTAAAGTCAAGGCGGAAGCGTCTGCTGAGTCGGGTGGGCTGGAGCACCGACCGTCGATGGTTTCCCCGTTGTATTTGAAGAAGCGGGTGAGCGCTGTGCCAGAAATTGGCATGGAGAAGAGCCTCTCGTTGAAACGCCAACTCGTCTGGGGACTGAAGTTGTAGATGGGGAATAGAGGAGAAAACGAGCCACGAGAACTGCCACCCAAGGAGGTATAGTGCAAAAAGGAATAATTTGCAAACGCTTGGAGTAGGGGCATGATAGAAAGTCGAAGAGCGTGAAATGTAGCTCGGGCGGTAGAACACTGTCGATCAAGGATGAACCACAAACCTTCCAGGGTTCATCGTTCGACATCAAAAAGAGCTGTTGGAGTAACGACGCACGTTGCGTCGAACAGGTCGCCTCAATGTTGGGCATTTGAAGCCCTCCCCGGTTGGAAGAAAGATAGCAGATACTCGGTTTCACCACTTTTACAAAATGCCTCCCGTTGTCGCTCCGGCGTGTTAGCAGGTAACGTTCACAAAGCCCTTGTAGGCGGCGGATAATGACCGGTGGTAAGGTGAAATGCGGAGTAAAATGCCACAGAATCGAAAGCACCATTGCGTTGAGAATCAAGAGACGGCCTCGATAAGTACGAGCGTGATTCCCCCATCGTGATAGACGAGAGTATACTTGACATTCTAGAGATAAACACACCGCCCCCGGGTCGACGTCAGGACCAAAAGGAACACCCAAATAAGTCACAGAGGGAGAAGAGCCTACCCCAAACGTAATATCAGTTGCTGTGATCGTGTCGCCAGCAAAGGATATAAGCTGCGACTTGGACAGGTTCAATCTGGCCCCTGACCCAGCACAGTAGAGCTCCACGAGATCCACTTGCAACTTGGGCCCGTCTAGTGAGTGTGATAGGAGCGTCGAGTCGTCTGCGAAATAAAGACCTGTACTCGCGTAGCTCGGAGTGATGGGGATACCTGCCTCGGGTAGTGCTCGTAGAAGATTGCCGAGCGGTTCGATGGAGAGCACAAAGAGTAGCGAAGAGAGAGGATCCCCTTGCTTGACCCCACGAGAAGGTCGTAGTACTTCCTGTAGGACACCGTTGAGAGACAACGCTGCTTCCGTTTGTTAATACAACAGCTTGACCCAGTTACAAAATGCTGGTCCACAACCAAAGCGCTCCAGTATTCGAAACAAATAATCCCAGTTCACACGGTCATAAGCTTTTGCAAAATCCAAGAACAGCGCGTACCCTTGTTGTCCTCGGCGGCGGAGAAGGTCTTGCAGGTCCTGGAGGTACCGAATGTGATGGTGTAGAGATCGCCCACGAACGAAGCCTTTTTGCTCAGGATGAATAAGCTGCGGAAGAAGCCGCTGCAACCGGTACGCTAAAGCTTTTGACAAAATCTTCACATCCACTTGCATCAATGAGATCGGGCGGTAGTTGCTTGGGTCTCGTAGGGAGACAGAAGACTTTCGTTGAGAGGCGAGGAGGTGGCCACGACGCAGCTGATGCTCGAATACAACAGCAAGTACTGCACCGAATGCTTCCGGATCCAGTTGATACAAAGCTGCACCTAAGCCATCCAACCCTGGAGCCGAGTTACGTCGAAGATGCCGAATAGTTGCAGCGAGTTCATCCGCAGTACTTGGAGCGTCAAGCCGTTCCGCGTCCGGGGCGCGAGTGATTTGTGAATCGAGTCCAGTAGCGTATTCATTGCACCCGGGGCGACACCTGGCGCGTCGTCGATATAGCGGGCATCGCCGAAAATGGTTCCCCAGTGACGGCGAAAGTGTTCACTAAAATCAGACGGGTCATTAGATTCCCTGCCATTCTCCAACAGAACACCAGGAATGGCTGTAGAGCGTAGCGATACGCTGGGTGGCCGAAAAAAATACGACGTAGACGCTTCCATTTGACTCGCATGAAAATCAAAGCCGTCGTCCTGCTGACGATCGCTAGCTTCTTGTTCTAGCGCTTCGACCATCTCCATCCTCTCGGCCAGCGTAGCCGCATTATCCGGTGTTGGATTAGAAGTGTGTACTCGCTCAGCCTCTAATAATTGAACTCGACATCCACTGATGAGGTCACTGGCGATCTTGTCCTGCCGAGCTTGGGCTACCCGAAGTTGAGATTTGATTCGTCGCTTCTAGCCGTACCCGGGATTCGTGGCAGAACCAATTGTTGTTTGTAAATTTTGAATCTCTTAGACGATAGTTCGTCGGACACCTTCGTCATCCAGCGTTCGTGGTTTTAAACGCCAATATCCTGGTCCCGGCCGCCTCTGGGGCGGACCCAAAAGCAATCGGACAGCCAAGTGATCCCCGGTATACGGTGCCTGAATATATTTTGCAGCCTCAAAAGACGAATCCACCCAACTGTCACTAACGAAGATGTAGTCTAGACGATTGATCCGAGGAAGAGGACCCGAAAAAATTTGTCTCCTAGGAAATCTTAGCCTCCAAGGGTCAATCACGTTCAGCGACGTTAACCAGCTGAGAAAATGACTCCGAGACGGGTCGGCAGCGCTTGATGCGCCACGTGAGTCCAGGATCGGGTCTACCGCGACGTTAAAATCGCCAAGCACTATATGCCTTGCGTCAGGTCCAAACTGCGTTGGAAGGCCTTGGTAAAAGTGGGTTCGTTCGTGCGGGCGCACTGGTGCGTATACATTGTGCATATAAATCCATCCCGACGGTGCTCAGATCCGGATGAGTAGATCCCGACCGGGTATGGTCTCAACCTGAACTTCCTCGGCGCTATCGACACCGGGAAGGTCTGGATGGAGTAGCGTGACAACGCCTCCACTGCGCGGTCCGATCTGCACAGGACTGGAGGCATTTCTGTCACTAATAAAGAAATGATGGTTAGTTGTCGAAGAGAGGTGAAAACGAAACTTGGATAGGTGGTGGGCATCTATACTGGGAAACCACCTTCTCGATCAGTTTTCTGCCGTTGCGTTTAATGCCGTTTATGTTGGAGCCACCAACATAATGGGTGTATCTCTTGAAAACCTAACCACAGCATCTATACGCATGTTGGAGGCTCCAACATATTAGAATTTAGACTATATATTTGTATTGAAAGTAGCTCGATACTAAAAACAAGTGGAAAAAATGTGAGAGAGAAGTGACGATGCACAGGGGTAGGTCGAATCGAAAGGAGAAAATCTACACAAACGGACAAAGGCAGAACATTATCTGATCTGTAACGAAATACGGTGTTGTTTCCTTGCTATGTACACCATTACTTTGCAAAGTCCTTTCTAATTCGTTAATAATGAACATAAATTCTTGTCAATACACTTCCCATAAGATTGCGCGCCCGCTAAGCGCATCACTGGCCTTGATTGTTCTCACAAGCAGGGCCCATTCTGCACATATCATGATCTAGTGCAGCGGGGCTGCGTAGGTGTGCACGACACAGAGGAAGATTAGCTGACTCGTAGAGTCCTGCTTGCAAGGCACTAGCCTCCGGTTCTATACAAGAACCAAGTAGTCCACTAAATACGGGACCCACACAATCAGTGTCCCTATAATAAAGGAACTAACACTAATTATGTAAAATGCAAACTGATTTTTATTGACTTTATTGCCCTAATCCTGAATGTAACGGATTTAGTATCTAGCATACTAAATCCTAATTAAAATGCAATGTGTGGCTCTGAGCTAACTGGCTACATATGTGACGTGTGAGAAACACTATGTGTAGTACACAGATCTGTGACTTGTGACCTGGATGGTGTATGCCACACCAACTGTAGCCAAGGCGCACAGCGCCGTGTAACCCCGTTACACCCTCCCCCACCAAACTGTAGATACGGAGTATCTACAACTGCAGACATAACTGCCTTGTCAAGGCCTGTCACCGGCAACTTTCCGATAAAAGAAATCTCTCAACGAGAGTGCGCGTGCGCGCTGGCTCAACGAGCACATTCTCCAATTCGCCCCAGCGAGCCAACCGCTCCTGAGGTGTCCCGTGTTCAGGCGCCTACGCCTCAGAGCCTCAGCGCTTTCCGGACTGAGCCCTCGGCTCCTCTCACGCTCTCCGTATCGGAGTATTTCGCGGCGTCTCGCCTTCGCTACGGAGCGATGTTCAAGGCTAGCCCGACTTCAAGTGGTAGCGGAGGCTCACCGTTCGAGTACATGTCGCGAAGTCGGTGCAACTTTTACCGCGGTGCAGGGGCGTACAGTGAACCTGGAAGTGTGACTACCGGTAGTAATACCAGAGTCGCACAGCAAGGTGGGCGTGTGTTACCTTGTGCTGTCCTCGTAGGTTCGTTGTCTTGGTAATGAGACCCTCGCCGGGGTCGTGAGAGTGTTGATGAGAGTGAGGGTTCCTTGCGTAGACCGTCGGATATCCTTCTGGTCCTCACAGGAGCGCTTGAGAGTCGAACGTTTTCCGGTGAACACTTGTGTACACCAGAGATTTCTGAAAGCAAAAGAGAAATTAATACAATGGGAAGTCCAGTAATTAGACTTCCGAGATAACCGCAATATAGAGTTCCGATATACAAATATGTAGCTGCTCTTATTCTTTCCTGGCCCTTGAGCAGTGGGCTAGTTCTCCAGGTCAACTAGGGAAATGTTCACCAGACACCTGGTCTGTCTGGTATTCCCGTAACTTTCGCGCACCACCCTCTAATATATAGAGGGAAAATAAACCAATACACTATCAGTTATATAACAGTCTACCGAGCGTCTTGAGAGCGACTGTCTAGCTCCCAAAACCTGTCCAAACGTACAATATGAAATGGGCTACCGCTAGAGACAAAACAAACGACCATAGGAAATGGAATAGGTGGGTCCTCTCAGGTCTCTGCGTTACGCTGATCTCCACCTAAAGGGGCTTGATAGGTGAGAGATCACACGACTCAAAGCTTTGTCGTGGCCTTACACTTCCGAAGAACCGACGAATCGACCTTGGGGTTGTAACGCAAATTTAACTCGGGGGTACCGATCAAATTGAACTCTGGTTATCTATCTCGTATCTCTCTGTCTTCTGTCTTCCATATTCTCATATACACTTGGTCTCAGTATAACTCAGGAACTTTCACTTGGGCTCACTATGGTAGTCGATGCTGCAGATCTTGTCGAGTCGACACTTAATGATGTCATTACAGGGATGAGCAGGTTGCGTTTCACTTGATTGCGTGAGGTCGTGTTGGGTACACTTGGTTTCAGTATGGGGTGGACTTCAGAGTGTCAGAGTCTGGTATCCTGTTCATCAGGGTCTGGAATCATGTGCGTCGGAGACATGTTCATCGGAACCATGTACTCCGGAATCATGTACATCAGAGTAGTAAATACCAGAGTCGTGACACTTGGGTCTGTTCATCGGAGTCTTGTACGTCGGAGTCTGTTCGTCGGAAACTGGTGATGTCTGGAATATTGCTTATATAAGCCGGACACATCAGACTTGTTCACCAGAATCATGTACGTCAGACTCATGTACGTCGGACTTCATGTACGTCGGACTCATGTACATCAGACTTCATGGTGTGATATCAGAGTTTCCATGCGTGATACCAGAAATCCATGAGTGTTTTTTAGGGTGCGGAGCACGTATGCTGCAACGCACGAAGTCCAATCGGGATATGCGCGGGGTGCGCTACGTCCGGTGCGCGATACTTGGTATCTTGTGGGTATAACTGTATTCCTTGAACCATCATCGTCACACAGGACGGCAACGGGATGAGGTCTCTCAGAGATACATTCTTCTGAGAGACTTTCTGCCAACCTTTAGGCACTCATCGTCGGGGAAAGTCCGGTGATCAGACTGAGTGTTGTTGTCTCTCGGAGTTTGTGCACTTTTCCGAGGAACACTTCTGATCTCTTGGGCCCCTTTGCAGTACAGGTGAAGGTTAATATATATAGCGGTTTTCTTCCACAGATCCATTATTGTCACACGGGACATAACCTCGTCCCACATCTCCCTTTCTCCCACAATCCAGTATATGTCCAATCACATCACAGCGAAACTTCCATATCCACTCGAAAAATCGTAATTAGCAACGTGTCAACCGCCCCTCCTGGTCATAATTCGTCAGTGCGGAACTTTCTCCAAACTGAGCATCATGGCCAGGACAGTACGTCAGAGGTCCCGTGAACATAGTGTAGCTGTGACGCTCTCAAAACTTCCGGGATTTCAAAGTCTCTGGTGTCCTGTCGCTCAGTCTGATTCCATCAGACTCAGAAATAGCCAACTGTCGTATCCCACAAACGGCCACATCCCGATTTCCTTTCTGACACACAAGTCAGAAGAAGATCCAGCAACTATGGGCTCCCCATCGGCTTCTACTACTGACGACGCCTCGGGCACTGGGCCCGCTTCGGCATCTGTAGCATCGCGAGGTGGTGGTGACGGTACTTCCGCATCACCTGGTGGCAGCTCAAGCGCCCCAGCCTCACAGTCGAGCGCGTCCGCCGCTCCGAAGCAGGGCGTTGATGCTGCTGACAGCGATGATCACGTGAGCGGACCTGGTACGTTGGCGGCTTCCGCTACTGCGGGTTCGACTCTTGGCGGCTTGTCTTCGCTTCACAGAGGCCCCCACATTCTCTCCACCGCCGAGGTGGACGATCTGTTTGGACCTGGGCAACAACTGTTGGATGAAGAGAAGTCCGACGTCCCTTCCAACTGGGGCTGAGCCACGACCTGAGGGGCAACCATTCTTGGTTGGTGTTCCGGCGCTCGCCGAGGACTTCCGTGTGGGCAACCACATCGCGAACATCTATGGCGGACCCGGTGTTCTGGTGGGCCTTGAAGAATTCACGTCGGCGGACATCTCGGAGCTTGAGCGTGTTATCCCTGACTTCACTGAAAGTCAGATGCTCGTTCCTCACATGGATAGCCGTGACCGCCAGAACCTTGAAGCGCACATGGGGTCCGTCGATGTCCATCGGGAGTTGGCGTCAATCCTCCTGCACCTCCCTCATCAGCGTCTCGCTGAGCGGGTGTACAAGACATCCGGCTACCTGAAGAAGATGGCCGGCGCTCACCGTCGGCTTCGACTTCAAGTTGAGTCCCAGGACGACACATCTCTGGTGGACACGGCCGCTATCCAGAACGAGTCTGAAGATCTCAAGCGTCAGTGGGTCTTCAACTGCCAATATTGGCGTCATGAAGTGTTGGACGCCCGGCGTACTGCCAGTGAGACCGAAGATCGTGTGAACGCGGAGTCCAAGAACCTCGCGTCGCACTATCAGGACCAGATCGATGCCTTGGAAGCTGAGAAGTCGGCCTTGGAAGAACGCCTGGAGGACTCTCAAGCGGAGGTCCGGTTGCTGAAGGCTCGCCCCACGACCACAGCCACAGACTCCTGGGGTTTTCTGGAATACCTGTTTGAACACGGGGAGTTGAACGGCAGTTGGGTGCGTCTTCGGGAGCTTCTGGTGAACTTCCAAGAGGGCAAGGCGCCGCCTGGAGACTGGGACACCATCATCAACGTGACTGCAATGGATCAGCGCAAGGTGGAAATCCCTGACTTCTCCAAGCGTCTGGCTAAACATCGGTCCGATCAAGCAGCAGCGGCCAAGAAATCGACCAAAGTGCTGGATCTGACGGGTACTGGCAGTGGTGTGAAGGTCTCCGGTGAACATGCGGGTGGCCCCGAGAAATCAGGCACTCGCCCGGTGAACAAGTCTGGGTCGCCCACCAGGTCGCCCAAATCTTCCGGATCTCCACCACTCAAGCCCAACCGGCCGTCTGGGAAACATCGGGTTCGTGTTCCTCAGGATCGCCCCAAGAATTACAAGCCTGGTATCGATTCAGTACGTCTGGCGAACGCCAAGTCTCCGGTGTCGAAGGACGCGGTTCACACCATGTTACCGGCTGGAGTCGTCTGGGAAGAAGTTCGTCCGGATTTGCGCTTGGCTCTGCTCGCCGGCATCTCTTACGAGACAGCGATGAAGTGGCTGCGCACGGACAAGCCCGCCCACAGCCTGTTCACGGGGCGCCCCTTGGTAAAAATGCTAGTGAGCATGATGTACTGGCGCAAGCTGAATCAGACCCCGTGGACTTCGTACGTCCCAGAGACGTATTACAAGATGGCTGAGGAGGAACTGCGCCGGCTTCGGAAGAATGATGTGGAGCCACCGGTCTGGGAGGCACTGGATGCTCACGTCCCATATCCCATCAGCGAGCCTGAGTCCACAGAGGATGACCCTCAGAAGGACCCGGACTTCAAGGAGTCTGGTGAACACGAATCTGCATCCAGCGACAGCGAGTCTGACGACGAAAAGTCGAGCGGCAACAGCGATGATTCCGACGACGATGAGTCTGATGATCATTCGCACGCTGGCAACAAGCGTCCACGGGACTACAAGTCCAGCGACTCGGATGACTCGGGTCCAATAATCCCCACCAAGAAATCCAAGCGGGGTAGTGTACACGAGGCATCTCGATCCAAGTCAGGCAGTCAGAAGTCCGGTGGCACCTCCACGTCAAGTCCCAAGAGTACGAAGTCCGGTGGTTCGCCCAAGTCAAGTTCCAAGGACAAGAAGTCTCAAGACTCCAAGTCGACTAAGAGTTCTTCGGGCAAGCGACCTTCTGGCAAAATCCGGAAGTCAAGTCTGGTGTCCAAGTCGTACAAGTCGCTGACACCGAAGGAGCTGCTGACAATCGAGGCCCCGGACACACATTGTTCGTCATGGCTGTACTACGGCATTCCGGTCCAGCCGACAAGTGACACCAAGACGTCCATCGGGCAGACTCCAGGGTTCCTAGACTTCGAGCCCCACAGACACAGTCTGGCACGCCTCAAGAAACGTTGGAACTCCAAGAAGTACCAAGCTTTGCTGGACGAAGTGCCAGCTCCCTGGGAAGTCATGTACCAGAACCGTCGGACCGAACTGTACTTTCACCGGCGTGAAGACCTCTGTCCCTTGGTTCAGGCGGACATCGAAGAACTCGCGTCTCTCATGCGCAAGCACGCCCAAGCGCTATGGGAACGCACTCACTGGGTGATCATGGACCCCGACGAGGACCTGCTGTCCGGTGAACAGCACAAGGAACGTGGGCTCCGACGTGCATCGTTACTGCGCCAATATCGAGGGGCAGTGTCCAAGATTCTGAAGCACAAGGATTTCCCGGAGACACTCATGTTCGAGCCCGGTATCTGGAAGGTCCCGGACAAATATTGTCCATGGATCTGGCAGGACCCACGTGCACGTGACATCGGAGGTCCCAAGTGCCTGAGCTTGCGCAAGCAACTCGAAGCTATCGACTCAGCGGAACCGGCGCGCACGCAGTGGGCCACAGCGTCTTCCGACAAGGACTGGATGGAATTCGTGCCATCCGATCTCCGGAAACAAGCTCTGACGCCCGCTGAACGCGCCGAAAATCCTGTCTCTCTGAAGTAAGTACGCCAGAGGTCTGGTGTACTCTTCGCGACATCTCCGGGGAACTACACTTCTTCTTCCAGAACAACTTAGTCGTCTGCATATCGTGGCGTAGTAACAATTCCAAATATAGTTCCCCGACGACCTTCTCCTTTAACATCCTCACATGTCGTTCAGTAATCTTCTTCTCATAGCATCATCATAATCCACTTCGTAAAATTCCACCATACACACACAACCACAAAATCATCTCCATACAAATTCACATAACAATCACCATCTCTGGGAGTCACGTATCCCCGAAATCACTTTTCCGAAAGACATGTCTCTCAGACACCTCATCTCTGAAATACATCGTCCGGTGAACATCGCTGTTCACCAGAGTTTTCAGAATAGGTTTTAGAGTTTAAACTCTGGGGTGATCGTCTCCAGCTTGCATTGCCTGGAAACGAGCTCGCGCTCGTGCACTCTGATTGAACTCATATAGCAAAGCGCCACAGTTCAGCTTTGACAGGGGTAGCCACTCTGTCTCGTCGTACCCCTTCCACTTGACCAGGTATTCGCGAAGTCTCTTGGAGGTCCTAGTACGCTTACTCCACCGAGTGTCTAGTATTTTTTCCACTTCGTATTCATCATTCTCGGTGTCGGGCTCCCAACTGTCTTCTGGTAACAGTGCTGCATCAAAGTCATCATCCTCGCGGACATCGAGTTCCACAGTCGGTCTTCTGGGAAACAAGGCTCTCGGCTTCAGGCGACTTATATGAACCCAAGGGTTCACCCGATACCCGGTGTCCTCAACCTTCAGTTTCACACGAAAATCATCCAACATCTCTTCAATCCGGAAGGGACCATGCCACATGTGTGCGAGCTTCCGACTCAACCCCGTTTGTACCTTGGGGATGTATAGCCACACGGCATCACCGACGGCAAATCCGGACTTCAGACGTTCCGACAACTCCTTCCACTTTCGGGTCTGTTCCTCAGAACGCTCCCGCTTGGCCTTCTTCTGAAGTTCTTCAGCACAGGCTTGAGCGTAGCTGTAATCCCGTTGCATCTTCCGACGCCACTCATAAGCAGTGCGCTCTTGTACACCAGAAGGCTTTGGACCAAGCATCGCGGACACAGTGCCATGAGCATCCCATCCGTGCACCAGAAAGAAAGGTGTTTCCAGACGGGTCGCATCAAAGGAAGTGTTCAGTGCGAACATCAGACGCTCGGCGTGGTCATCCCAGTCACTCTGATCAGCTTCGGCGATGTAGGCCTTGATGGCGCGCACGACCGTCTGAACGGACCGTTCTTGTTGGCCGTTCGCCTGAGGACGGTACGCCAGAGTCGCTCGCTGTCTGCTTCCCAGGAGATCCCGGAAACACCTGAACACTTCACTCATGAACCTAGGGTCCTGATCATGGCGTATCAGGGAACTAGCTCCGAAGTTCCGGAAGACACGTTCCTCGTAGGCCTCAGCGACATCTTGAGCCGTAGTAATACTCATAGGCTTGCACATCACATATCCTGAGAACATGTCTTGGAACAATAACAGGAACGTGTTGCCTCTGGCGGACTTCGGCATGTGCGTCACGAAATCCATGGACACCACTTCAAAAGGTCGACTGGGCTCGATGTTGCCGGGCGACGGTCCAGGATTCGGGGGACGCCCCTTGCCACTTGCACAGTCCATACACTCCTTGACGAACCTTTCCACATCAGCGTACATACCAATCCAGTAGAACTCGGAGCTCAGCTTCTCGAACGTACGTTTGATTCCCTGGTGAGCACCCTGGTAATCCCCATGAGCATAGTGCAGCATATCGGCATGCAAGTCTCTGGGAACCACAAGTCTGAGTTCATCGACCATGTCTCTCGGACGTTCTCTGGTAGCACGGCTGAGGCGGTACAAAACGTCTCTGGAATCCAAGATGAAGTCATCGGCAATCCTGGCAAGTTTCCTTATTCGGGGTCGTGGTAGATCTCCCACGTCACCCTTAAGGAACTTAATGAGTTCTGCCAGATGAACATCTTGAGTCTGGTGAGCTTTGATCCTCCGCCAGCGTTCTTCCTGAAACTCCAGTGGGCCCATAGGTTCACGAGCCTCCACGTCATCTGGTAGGTTTGCTTCTTCCTGATTGCGTGCACGAGTGATGGCGACAAGCACCTTGGCAGCATGAGGCAGGGGCGCAGACTCTGGCCCTGGGTCATCCATCTCCGGTGTACAATCGTGTTCACCAGAGGTCTGGTGAACATCGTCCGGAACTTCAGAAGACGTCACTTCAGGAGGCTTCATCAACTTCTCTGGGATCTTGGACACCAGTCTCAGATGAGTCAGTTCGTCAGGGTCTTGGACCTGCCAGGACTCGCCAAGAACAAGAGTCTTGGACGTCAAATAGTCCGCTGCTTGGTTGAACTCACGCTTCACGTGCACTAGCTTCAGAGACTGGAACTTGATTTTCAGAGACTCAAACTCGGCCAATTTCCGCTGCAGGTTCGGCTGATTACAATTGATCAGACCTTGGGCCTGCTGGATAGCAATACGGGAGTCTCCGACAACCACCAAGTCTCGGATACCACGTTCCAAAGCCAACTTCAATCCATTGATCAGACCACAGTATTCTGAGTCATTCACAGTGACGTCTTTCAGAGCGAACCCTTGGGCTTCCAGGATATTCCACCCCGGGAGCTCCCAGAGCACACATCCGCAGCTTCCCAGGTGAGTGGATGTCTTGGCGGCACCATCAAAACTTAGAACACAACCTCGGTAATCAGCCTCTAGCATCTCCACGCTAATGGGTGCCGGAGGTTTGACTCGCCCCTTGACGGGGATGAGGTTTTCAGAGACCTCATCGAGGTGTTCACGGGGTGTGATACCCGCTCCAAGAATAGCCGGGAGACCATCTTCATCTCGCTGGATCCTGCGAATCTCCAAATTCCAGTGTGACAACTTCAATCCCCACTTCACGTTTCGACCATCAGCCGAGCTGGATGACAGGAGCCATTTCAACACCGAATGTCTGGTGTACACCGTGATCACGGGACTCGTGCTTATCAGAGCCCGAAAGTTCTCCAGAACCCTGAGAATCGCGATGACCTCCTTCTCTGCGATGTGATACCGGAGTTCTGCCTCATTCAACACGCGTCCAGTGAACCATACGGGGTGTATCACTCCATCGTACTCCTGTCCCAAGACGGCTGAAGCAGCCCACGGGTTCGCATGAGGTATAATAACGAACGGTCTGGTGCGATCTGGGTGTCTGAGGAGCGGTGTCGAGACAATCTTGCGCTTCAGAATCTCAAAGGCTTCCTTAGCTCGAGCCAAATCTCGACCAGCGCGAATCTGTTCATCAGACAACTCGTAGAGCACAGCAGCGATCACCGGTAAGTCTTCAATAAACTTGTTATAGTAATTCAGACTTCCCATGAAACTCTGTACTCCCTTGAGTGTCGACGGGAACGGCAATTCCTCCACTCCCTTGACGATCTTCGGTGTAGCTCTCAGTCCTTCAGCACTGATCTCATGCGACAGATAAAGAATCGTCAGCTTCCCGAACTCGCTCTTGGGCAAGCTCACAGAAATGTTCCAGTATCTGAGTCTGAAGAGCAAGGCGTTCAGGTCTTCACAAAGTTGATCCCAGGTGGGCGCCCCATGAGCAATGTCGTCAATGTAGGAACTTCGACCGAGTACCGGTCCCATGAAGGACGGGACTGGGATGTTCCTCTGAAAGACAGTCATTTGGTCGGTGAGCACCGGAACCTCTGGCATGTGTTCATCAGAGTTCTGAAGTTGTTCACCGGACATCAGACCATGTACGTCGGAGTTCTGAGGTTCTAACTTCAGGAATTCCAGCACATCGGGATCAACGTCGGCTTCTTCTTCAGGTGACAGTCGCACAAACCCCCACAGGCAGTTATCCAGCATAGCCTGGTACACCAGAGGGGCGTTCTTCAGACCGAAGGGCATTATTACCCACTGGAAGTGTCCAAATGGGCAGATGAACGCTGAGATCAGCCTTGCACGCTCCGTCATTCGAATAGCCCAAAAACCACTCGCCATATCCAGACTCATAAACCACAGTGCTGCCTCAAAACCAATCAACAGATCGTCTATCAGGGGCAACGGATAACGCGACAACTGGATAAAACCATTCACCACTCGATAATCAATGCACATGCGTATATCCACACCATTTTTCTTGAGAACAATCACAATTGGTGATGCCCAAGGCGAAGTCGAGTACTCAATAAGTCCGGTCTCCAGGAGCTTCTTCAGAAGTTCGTACACCTTGATCATCAGGTGAGGGGCAACGGACCTCGGACGTTGGGCAACAGGTTTAGCGTCTCCCACGTCCAAGTCACAGATCACGCCCCTCGCCGGGGCGGGTGCGGCGTTGCCGTCCCCCAGAAAGATTTTCCGATGATACTTCAGAATGTCCCTGAGTTTCTTCTCCATCTCCGGCGTTGTTTTCCCGGGTACTCCGACGTCAGCCTTGTCGATATCGCATTCGGGAGTCAAATCTTCCAATTCAGGCAGCATAACCAGTTGGTCACGTAATTGAGAGAGTAGGTCCGTTCCTTCCCGTATGTAGACACCGGGTTCCAGATCCAATTCCTCATTCGTGACTCGCATGCACCGCTCGTACTCGGCTCGGAGCTTTTCCACAGGGGTGCCTGGCATACACTGGATTGGGATGTCCCATGAACAGTCTGTCGGGTCCTCATCTCCCGTGAACAGTTCACCAGAAACACTCAGGGTGACTTCATCCTCGACCATGTTACTCGGAATTCCAGACGTGTTTCCGGAGTCTTTCGGAGTCGTTTGCTCTGATGACAATCCCAGATCTCTGGTGTCCACAGCGGTATCTCGGGTCTCCTCTTTTCCGGCATCCACCCAGTCATCTGTCTGCGTAGCCGCATCCAAAGCGAAACGAACTCGTTTTGTTCGTGGGACCGAATCAGACCTCACGAACTGTACTCGAGCATTGTCCAGCCTCGGGCGCTGTAAAATCTCAGTTGGCCACGGGTATACCGGGTGATTCACACACGGAGGTTGAGGCATCAGATCCTCCAAGTCAGCTTCGGCCTTCAGGCGTCTCTTCGTCTCTGGTGACGGAGTGTTCTCCAGAATCAAAACTTCCCAGTCACGATAGGCTGCAGAGCCTGGCCGTACAAAGCGACCATGTCGTGGGAAAAATACATACTCCACAATCCTTGCGACGTCAGAAAATTCATTCACCCACGTATTCTTGTCTGAGATGTTCACCACGCGCACCGCTACAGGCCATGACCGGGCTGCATAGATCAGTTGAGTCACCCAACGGTCTCCACGTCCCGCCCACACGACTTCTCGTTGTGGGTTCGTCGGACCATAATCAATGCGAACAACAAATTCTTCACCGGGTCTCAGAAGTACAGCTTCACTTGGTCTGATAGACCTGTTCCTGCCGATATGATCACCAGGCTCCCAGCTGCACATCATCACCACGACTTCATCTGGCATAGATACCAGTCCCTCACGGACGCTGATCCTCAGACCAGCAGCGAACATGAATCCCATTCCCAATAGCACGTTTATACCTTCGCCGATATTCGCAACCCAGACATCAACAATGTAAACCACTCTCGGTCCGAGAGTCAGCTTGATCTCAGCACTGGCACCAATGTACGTCGGAACTCCTCCCATCCCAGACACCCTTGTTTGTTTGTGTGACTTGAGCCTGAGTCCGAGCTTACGCGCAAAGTCGTAACTCAGGATGTTGATAGTCGCACCGGTGTCCAGGAGAATCTTGGTCCGATGATCATTGACAGCGCCATGCACCATAACCACATCACGCTTTGCAGGATCAGGGTAGTGATCCTCCCACCAGCCATAACATTCCCCGTCTTTCAGACGAAACTGGATTGTGTCGTCCGGAGGCGGTTCATTGTCTCTCGGAAAGTCCGGTGAACAGTCTCTCGGAAAGTCCGATGAACTGTCTCTCAGACGCGGAATTTCTGAAGACATGGCTGATTCTTGAGCTAAAGCGGTCATGCAATGTTGATTTTTAGGTTGGGTTGTTTTCAGCTCCGGTCCTACGTACACTAGAACACATAACTCTGGGGGTATGCCTTGCCCGGCGCGTTTCGGATCCCCATCCGACGGGCTTGCTAGTTTAACTGTTTCCCAGAGTCAGCCTCGTCACCCAGGAGTCTCTCCAGTAGGTGATCCGGCAGGTCCTTCAGTGTACCTTGACGGGCTAGTTTCTTGAGGGATTCCAGAGTCTTGATGTCTTCACATGGTCTCCCAGAGTGCACCTTTCCGCAAACCTCACACGGCGGTACTCGGCACATCCTGCTCGGGTGACCTTTCTCCTGACATCTGTCACAGACAATGTCTCTCCAACAGTTCTCTTCAGAGTGACCCGAGCGGCGACACTTCTCGCAGAACTTGTTCCAGTAGTCAGGGTTGTCCCGCCGTGTCTGCTGGAAGTCTTGACCTGATGATTCTCGGGGAGACTGGGGCGGCGGTCGCCATCCCATGTTATCCATGACTCGGTAGACTTCGTTTGTCAGAGTCTGAGTCCAGTCAGCACCACCAAGCGCCTGAGAAGCAGCTTGTACACCAGACGAAGATTGTACACCAGACAAAGATTGTACACCAGACATCTCGCGATCGTGCTCTGACGACGAAGCTCTGGCATCCTTCTCTTGAGTTCTGGTATCCGCATCGACATCGTCAGAGGCATCCGGGTCTGCTTCTCGGGCGACGTAAGTCTTCCCCATACGCTTCGGCTTAAACTGTCCGCGTGGGAGATTGTCCGCTCGGAAATCCCGATGTCTGGTGGTCGTAGTGTCTTGATCAGCCGTTCGCCAGACATCTTCGTCCTGTTGCAGAGCATATTCCAAGTCCGAGATACTCCTGAACTTCCGGCCTTGTAATGCGATCTTCAGACGCTCGTCCTTCAGCTTGGTGATGTACCTCAGAACGTGTTTCTCCAGACGTCTGGAGGATTTTCTGAAGTCCACCTCAGCTTTTCCGGCGGCCGAGTTCAGGCGATAGAAGAAGTCCAACGGAGTCTCGGAACTCTTCATTTCCATCGTGAAATATCTCTCGGAGTATGATGACCGGGCCTTGCAATAGCGCCTGCGAAACTCCGACGATAATTCCTTCCAGTCACGGGAAACACTTTTCGGGAGCTGGTTGAACCAATCTCTGGCAGACACCGGGAGCTTCAGCTTGAGTTCCTGTATACGGGTCTTGTTCGTCCACGCTCCCTGAGATGCCATGTTCACGAAGCGCTCCCACCAGTGAACACGCTCCCGTAATGTCGCTCGGGGATCAAATTCTCCGATGATACTTGAGTTTATAAAGGGCCTCATAGTCAACAGGGTCGCTCCAGCTTGTCCCTGGGACGCAGAAGTCAGGTTTACAACCTCCGGAGGGTCCAAGTCATCAGAAGACGAATCACTTGAGTCCGAGCTTGAGTCACTTGAGCTTCCACCCGGGTCTGGGTCATTCCTGCGTCTTCCAGGCCTTCGAGGAGCGTCCCGACCATCTTCAGAGCGTCGTTCGCTTGGTTTCCGGTGTCCTTCGCGCCTGGGAGTCGCTGGGCGTCTTCCTTCGGTCTTGACCTCGGTCAGGGGAGCCGCTTGAGCCGTCTGGGTCTTCGTAGCGGCCGCGGTGGCCGCGCCATGCCTTCCAGCCTTCGCGCGCTTGGTGTCGGTCGTTCTCCGTAGGGGAAGAGGCGTATGGAAGGCCTCCGTCGTTTTAATGGGTGTAACCCTACTCCTACTGGCGACTCCTTCTGATCCCCTAACCCCAGGTGTGCAATCTCCCGTATCCCGACTGTTCACCAGAAGTCCGGTTGCCGGTTTAGGGTCATGTTCACCGGAGATCCGACTTGAAGTTGCTACTTCAGGGTGGGCGACCCCTTGAACTTGGGACAATGTTGCACGAAGGTTCCTCAATTCTGCGGCCTGGAAACGCTGCATGTTCTGGGAACTTTCTCGCTCCCTGTCGCGCTCCGATTCCACGTCGTGCACCCGCTGTCGTAAGGTCTCCATTTGCGAAATCCAGTCACGTTTCAGCTCGTCTGCCCAACGCGCACGTTCGGCTTCGGCCTCGGCTTCCCGTTGTTTCCAGCGATCTGCAAACTCGATCTCCAGACGCTGTACGTCGGAAAACTGTTCACCAGAAACTTGTACGTCGGACACCTGTCTCTCAGACGATTTCGAATGATACTTGAGCTTAGACTCTGACGCTTGACTCCGACGTCCTTCCAAGTCATCCGCGCGTCTCTGAGCTTCCAGTCTGGCGCTCTCAGACTCAAGTAGTCGGTCGGTAAGTGTCTGGATCTGCTGGCGCGTATCAAGTTCCCGTTGTTCACGTCGACGTTCACGCTCCATGGATTCCAGACGTTCTCTGGCCAGAAATTCCTTCTGCTCCTGTTCCATTCGACGCTGCCATTCCTGCTGCTGCCGCATAGCGTTCAGTTCGATCTGCGCTGGGCCTGATCTCTGAGAACTTCGTGTGCGGCTTGACGCAACGGAACTCAAGCGTCTGGAAGACACTTTCTGGTGATCCTCGCTCTTCAGACTCTGATGCCTGCTCTGGTCACTTCTCCTACGACTCGAGACGGACGATGATGGAGCTTCTGGCGTCCGGCGAACAGAATCTCTGGTAGACAACTGTCTCTCGGACTTCACTTCTGGAAACTCCGGCTTCTCTTCCAACATCTCGAAGTCATCGGGCTCCGACTTCACCGGCATCAGTGTTCGTGTCACGTGGATTCCCATAGACTCTCCGGCGAGCATCCCTCCGGCTTCAGCACCTTGGGCGATCATCGCCAGACCTCCTACAGACAACGGCATATGTGCAGACGCCCCTCGACTCATGGACATCAGCGATGAGTCTGTGGAGCTTCCACGAGAGGTCTGGAGTCCCGACGAGTGGTCGTCAGACGTACGCGAGGTCCCAATGACACTTGGCACAGGCGCATCAGTCGTCAGAGAGCTACCTCGATCTTCAGACATTGGTACACCAGACTCTAAACGAGTGCTATCAGAGTGACTCTCGTATACTGGCAGCGAACTCAGCGACGGCGTCGACAGTGCAGATGGTGTCGACGAGACTTGTGGGCGCGGCGGACCATGCTGTAGGCGCTTGGACTGCGGCGGTTCTCCACTGCTGGACCCGTCGGAACTATGTGTGACTCTGAGTCCGGTCACCCGGAGTCTCATAATCAGCTGTCGTCCTTGTAGGTCAGCCTTCTCATCGCGTAATATACCATCAGCTTCGCCTTGACGTGCTTCGTTGCCTGCTTTTGCATCTTCTGGGAGTCGATTGACCTGTGACCTGGCGGTCACAGTGGCCCACTCAACCAGTTCTTCAGCAAGTCGGCTCTGAAGCTCCGTCGCCACACTGCGCACTTGAGGTTCGAAGATAGCAGACGCTTGGGTCTGAGACCACCTCGGAAGCAGGTTCTGGAACGCAAATCCTGCTTCGTACAGCATCGTCTGAAGGACAGCGACGCACTCGGGTGCCGTCAGAGTATCCATCGAGATCTCGACGTATGACAAGTCTTGGATTCGGCCAAAACTATGGCGTCTCAAGCAGAACTCCGATATCCACATGTCTTCTGGAAACACTGAAGAACACCGCCACTTGATGTAGTCGCCCGTTGCTGCCGCAGCCTTCTGAAAGACATTTGCGTCAGGCTTCGCTGTTCGCCAGGCGTATTCGACGTTCGGCGGAACAATTCTTCCAGCGTCCATGTCCCTCCAGCGGCGGAACTCACGGCGTAAGTACTTCAGGGCACGTTCTCCATCCAGCGAATCGGCCCTCCCAGACTCATCAGACGGTGTCTTCAGAGAATCTTCGGACTTCATCGGCATGTCGTCAGACATCGGAGTGTCTTCGGACTTTGGAGTCTTCGAGACACGTTCATCAACCAGTCCGGGTTCTGTCTTCACTTCCCCCACGGACTTCCCAGAAGCCGTCGACTCAGAACACAAGTCAATGACCTCCGGGGACTCAACCACGTCGGCGCCTCCCTCAGACGCCTCATCACCACCCTCACGGGCAGTGGCCACCTCGTCACCAGAAGCTTCAGCTTCGGACGGGCCTTCCTCAGAACCTTGTTCGCCAGACACATCGGCTTCAGGCTCCGCAGCAGGCTGGTCTTCGACCGCCGGTTCTGGGACGTTCACCTCCTCGACTGCTTCCTTTTCACGTGCAGCCTTCCTCTTCTCGCGTGCCGCCTTCTGAACAGCATCCAAGTCGGGTTGTTCGTCAGGCGGAAGACCTTGAAGACGCTTCGACTGACGTGTCGCCACACTGCGACCACCGCGTCCCCGACGTCCTCCTCTTGTAGTTCCATGTGAAGCCATCTTGAATATAGACGCTTGACAGAAACCCTCTTCTCAAACTCTCTTAGATCCGGTGATATCACGATACCAAGATCCGGGCACGCGCACCAGTTGTCGCGAAGTCGGTGCAACTTTTACCGCGGTGCAGGGGCGTACAGTGAACCTGGAAGTGTGACTACCGGTAGTAATACCAGAGTCGCACAGCAAGGTGGGCGTGTGTTACCTTGTGCTGTCCTCGTAGGTTCGTTGTCTTGGTAATGAGACCCTCGCCGGGGTCGTGAGAGTGTTGATGAGAGTGAGGGTTCCTTGCGTAGACCGTCGGATATCCTTCTGGTCCTCACAGGAGCGCTTGAGAGTCGAACGTTTTCCGGTGAACACTTGTGTACACCAGAGATTTCTGAAAGCAAAAGAGAGATTAATACAAAGGGAAGTCCAGTAATTAGACTTCCGAGATAACCGCAATATAGAGTTCCGATATACAAATATGTAGCTGCTCTTATTCTTTCCTGGCCCTTGAGCAGTGGGCTAGTTCTCCAGGTCAACTAGGGAAATGTTCACCAGACACCTGGTCTGTCTGGTATTCCCGTAACTTTCGCGCACCACCCTCTAATATATAGAGGGAAAATAAACCAATACACTATCAGTTATATAACAGTCTACCGAGCGTCTTGAGAGCGACTGTCTAGCTCCCAAAACCTGTCCAAACGTACAATATGAAATGGGCTACCGCTAGAGACAAAACAAACGACCCAACTAGGAAATGGAATAGGTGGGTCCTCTCAGGTCTCTGCGTTACGCTGATCTCCACCTAAAGGGGCTTGATAGGTGAGAGATCACACGACTCAAAGCTTTGTCGTGGCCTTACACTTCCGAAGAACCGACGAATCGACCTTGGGGTTGTAACGCAAATTTAACTCGGGGGTACCGATCAAATTGAACTCTGGTTATCTATCTCGTATCTCTCTGTCTTCTGTCTTCCATATTCTCATATACACTTGGTCTCAGTATAACTCAGGAACTTTCACTTGGGCTCACTATGGTAGTCGATGCTGCAGATCTTGTCGAGTCGACACTTAATGATGTCATTACAGGGATGAGCAGGTTGCGTTTCACTTGATTGCGTGAGGTCGTGTTGGGTACACTTGGTTTCAGTATGGGGTGGACTTCAGAGTGTCAGAGTCTGGTATCCTGTTCATCAGGGTCTGGAATCATGTGCGTCGGAGACATGTTCATCGGAACCATGTACTCCGGAATCATGTACATCAGAGTAGTAAATACCAGAGTCGTGACACTTGGGTCTGTTCATCGGAGTCTTGTACGTCGGAGTCTGTTCGTCGGAAACTGGTGATGTCTGGAATATTGCTTATATAAGCCGGACACATCAGACTTGTTCACCAGAATCATGTACGTCAGACTCATGTACGTCGGACTTCATGTACGTCGGACTTCATGTACGTCGGACTCATGTACATCAGACTTCACGGTGTGATATCAGAGTTTCCATGCGTGATACCAGAAATCCATGAGTGTTTTTTAGGGTGCGGAGCACGTATGCTGCAACGCACGAAGTCCAATCGGGATATGCGCGGGGTGCGCTACGTCCGGTGCGCGATACTTGGTATCTTGTGGGTATAACTGTATTCCTTGAACCATCATCGTCACACAGGACGGCAACGGGATGAGGTCTCTCAGAGATACATTCTTCTGAGAGACTTTCTGCCAACCTTTAGGCACTCATCGTCGGGGAAAGTCCGGTGATCAGACTGAGTGTTGTTGTCTCTCGGAGTTTGTGCACTTTTCCGAGGAACACTTCTGATCTCTTGGGCCCCTTTGCAGTACAGGTGAAGGTTAATATATAAAGCGGTTTTCTTCCACAGATCCATTATTGTCACACGGGACATAACCTCGTCCCACATCTCCCTTTGTCGCGAAGTCGGTGCAACTTTTACCGCGGTGCAGGGGCGTACAGTGAACCTGGAAGTGTGACTACCGGTAGTAATACCAGAGTCGCACAGCAAGGTGGGCGTGTGTTACCTTGTGCTGTCCTCGTAGGTTCGTTGTCTTGGTAATGAGACCCTCGCCGGGGTCGTGAGAGTGTTGATGAGAGTGAGGGTTCCTTGCGTAGACCGTCGGATATCCTTCTGGTCCTCACAGGAGCGCTTGAGAGTCGAACGTTTTCCGGTGAACACTTGTGTACACCAGAGATTTCTGAAAGCAAAAGAGAGATTAATACAAAGGGAAGTCCAGTAATTAGACTTCCGAGATAACCGCAATATAGAGTTCCGATATACAAATATGTAGCTGCTCTTATTCTTTCCTGGCCCTTGAGCAGTGGGCTAGTTCTCCAGGTCAACTAGGGAAATGTTCACCAGACACCTGGTCTGTCTGGTATTCCTGTAACTTTCGCGCACCACCCTCTAATATATAGAGGAAAATAAACCAATACACTATCAGTTATATAACAGTCTACCGAGCGTCTTGAGAGCGACTGTCTAGCTCCCAAAACCTGTCCAAACGTACAATATGAAATGGGCTACCGCTAGAGACAAAACAAACGACCCAACTAGGAAATGGAATAGGTGGGTCCTCTCAGGTCTCTGCGTTACGCTGATCTCCACCTAAAGGGGCTTGATAGGTGAGAGATCACACGACTCAAAGCTTTGTCGTGGCCTTACACTTCCGAAGAACCGACGAATCGACCTTGGGGTTGTAACGCAAATTTAACTCGGGGGTACCGATCAAATTGAACTCTGGTTATCTATCTCGTATCTCTCTGTCTTCTGTCTTCCATATTCTCATATACACTTGGTCTCAGTATAACTCAGGAACTTTCACTTGGGCTCACTATGGTAGTCGATGCTGCAGATCTTGTCGAGTCGACACTTAATGATGTCATTACAGGGATGAGCAGGTTGCGTTTCACTTGATTGCGTGAGGTCGTGTTGGGTACACTTGGTTTCAGTATGGGGTGGACTTCAGAGTGTCAGAGTCTGGTATCCTGTTCATCAGGGTCTGAATCATGTGCGTCGGAGACATGTTCATCGGAACCATGTACTCCGGAATCATGTACATCAGAGTAGTAAATACCAGAGTCGTGACACTTGGGTCTGTTCATCGGAGTCTTGTACGTCGGAGTCTGTTCGTCGGAAACTGGTGATGTCTGGAATATTGCTTATATAAGCCGGACACATCAGACTTGTTCACCAGAATCATGTACGTCAGACTCATGTACGTCGGACTTCATGTACGTCGGACTTCATGTACGTCGGACTCATGTACATCAGACTTCACGGTGTGATATCAGAGTTTCCATGCGTGATACCAGAAATCCATGAGTGTTTTTTAGGGTGCGGAGCACGTATGCTGCAACGCACGAAGTCCAATCGGGATATGCGCGGGGTGCGCTACGTCCGGTGCGCGATACTTGGTATCTTGTGGGTATAACTGTATTCCTTGAACCATCATCGTCACACAGGACGGCAACGGGATGAGGTCTCTCAGAGATACATTCTTCTGAGAGACTTTCTGCCAACCTTTAGGCACTCATCGTCGGGGAAAGTCCGGTGATCAGACTGAGTGTTGTTGTCTCTCGGAGTTTGTGCACTTTTCCGAGGAACACTTCTGATCTCTTGGGCCCCTTTGCAGTACAGGTGAAGGTTAATATATAAAGCGGTTTTCTTCCACAGATCCATTATTGTCGCACGGGACATAACCTCGTCCCACATCTCCCTTTCTCCCACAATCCAGTATATGTCCAATCACATCACAGCGAAACTTCCATATCCACTCGAAAAATCGTAATTAGCAACGTGTCAACCGCCCCTCCTGGTCATAATTCGTCAGTGCGGAACTTTCTCCAAACTGAGCATCATGGCCAGGACAGTACGTCAGAGGTCCCGTGAACATAGTGTAGCTGTGACGCTCTCAAAACTTCCGGGATTTCAAAGTCTCTGGTGTCCTGTCGCTCAGTCTGATTCCATCAGACTCAGAAATAGCCAACTGTCGTATCCCACAAACGGCCACATCGATTTCCTTTCTGACACACAAGTCAGAAGAAGATCCAGCAACTATGGGCTCCCCATCGGCTTCTACTACTGACGACGCCTCGGGCACTGGGCCCGCTTCGGCATCTGTAGCATCGCGAGGTGGTGGTGACGGTACTTCCGCATCACCTGGTGGCAGCTCAAGCGCCCCAGCCTCACAGTCGAGCGCGTCCGCCGCTCCGAAGCAGGGCGTTGATGCTGCTGACAGCGATGATCACGTGAGCGGACCTGGTACGTTGGCGGCTTCCGCTACTGCGGGTTCGACTCTTGGCGGCTTGTCTTCGCTTCACAGAGGCCCCCACATTCTCTCCACCGCCGAGGTGGACGATCTGTTTGGACCTGGGCAACAACTGTTGGATGAAGAGAAGTCCGACGTCCCTTCCAACTGGGGCTGAGCCACGACCTGAGGGGCAACCATTCTTGGTTGGTGTTCCGGCGCTCGCCGAGGACTTCCGTGTGGGCAACCACATCGCGAACATCTATGGCGGACCCGGTGTTCTGGTGGGCCTTGAAGAATTCACGTCGGCGGACATCTCGGAGCTTGAGCGTGTTATCCCTGACTTCACTGAAAGTCAGATGCTCGTTCCTCACATGGATAGCCGTGACCGCCAGAACCTTGAAGCGCACATGGGGTCCGTCGATGTCCATCGGGAGTTGGCGTCAATCCTCCTGCACCTCCCTCATCAGCGTCTCGCTGAGCGGGTGTACAAGACATCCGGCTACCTGAAGCAGATGGCCGGCGCTCACCGTCGGCTTCGACTTCAAGTTGAGTCCCAGGGCGACACATCTCTGGTGGACACGGCCGCTATCCAGAACGAGTCTGAAGATCTCAAGCGTCAGTGGGTCTTCAACTGCCAATATTGGCGTCATGAAGTGTTGGACGCCCGGCGTACTGCCAGTGAGACCGAAGATCGTGTGAACGCGGAGTCCAAGAACCTCGCGTCGCACTATCAGGACCAGATCGATGCCTTGGAAGCTGAGAAGTCGGCCTTGGAAGAACGCCTGGAGGACTCTCAAGCGGAGGTCCGGTTGCTGAAGGCTCGCCCCACGACCACAGCCACAGACTCCTGGGGTTTTCTGGAATACCTATTTGAACACGGGGAGTTGAACGGCAGTTGGGTGCGTCTTCGGGAGCTTCTGGTGAACTTCCAAGAGGGCAAGGCGCCGCCTGGAGACTGGGACACCATCATCAACGTGACTGCAATGGATCAGCGCAAGGTGGAAATCCCTGACTTCTCCAAGCGTCTGGCTAAACATCGGTCCGATCAAGCAGCAGCGGCCAAGAAATCGACCAAAGTGCTGGATCTGACGGGTACTGGCAGTGGTGTGAAGGTCTCCGGTGAACATGCGGGTGGCCCCGAGAAATCAGGCACTCGCCCGGTGAACAAGTCTGGGTCGCCCACCAGGTCGCCCAAATCTTCTGGATCTCCACCACTCAAGCCCAACCGGCCGTCTGGGAAACATCGGGTTCGTGTTCCTCAGGATCGCCCCAAGAATTACACGCCTGGTATCGATTCAGTACGTCTGGCGAACGCCAAGTCTCCGGTGTCGAAGGACGCGGTTCACACCATGTTACCGGCTGGAGTCGTCTGGGAAGAAGTTCGTCCGGATTTGCGCTTGGCTCTGCTCGCCGGCATCTCTTACGAGACAGCGATGAAGTGGCTGCGCACGGACAAGCCCGCCCACAGCCTGTTCACGGGGCGCCCCTTGGTAAAAATGCTAGTGAGCATGATGTACTGGCGCAAGCTGAATCAGACCCCGTGGACTTCGTACGTCCCAGAGACGTATTACAAGATGGCTGAGGAGGAACTGCGCCGGCTTCGGAAGAATGATGTGGAGCCACCGGTCTGGGAGGCACTGGATGCTCACGTCCCATATCCCATCAGCGAGCCTGAGTCCACAGAGGATGACCCTCAGAAGGACCCGGACTTCAAGGAGTCTGGTGAACAAGAATCTGCATCCAGCGACAGCGAGTCTGACGACGAAAAGTCGAGCGGCAACAGCGATGATTCCGACGACGATGAGTCTGATGATCATTCGCACGCTGGCAACAAGCGTCCACGGGACTACGAGTCCAGCGACTCGGATGACTCAGATCCAAAAAAATTCCCACCAAGAAGTCCAAGCGGGATAGTGTGCACGAAGTATCCCGATCCAAGTCAGGCAGTCAAAAGTCCGGTGGCACCTCCACGTCAAGTCCCAAGGGCAAGAAGTCCGGTGGTTCGCCCAAGTCAAGTTCCAAGGACAAGAAGTCTCAAGACTCCAAGTCAACTAAGAGTTCTTCGGGCAAGCGACCTTCTGGTAAACTCCGGAAGTCAAGTCTGGTGTCCAAGTCGTACAAGTCGCTGACACCGAAGGAGCTGCTGACAATCGAGGCCCCGGACACGCATTGTTCTTCGTGGCTGTACTACGGCATTCCGGTCCAGCCGACAAGTGACACCAAGACGTCCATCGGGCAGACTCCAGGGTTCCCAGACTTCGAGCCCCACAGACACAGTCTGGCACGCCTCAAGAAACGCTGGAACTCCAAGAAGTACCAAGCTTTGCTGGACGAAGTGCCAGCTCCCTGGGAAGTCATGTACCAGAACCGTCGGACCGAACTGTAATTTCACCGGCGTGAAGACCTCTGTCCCTTGGTTCAGGCGGACATCGAAGAACTCGCGTCTCTCATGCGCAAGCACGCCCAAGCGCTATGGGAACGCACTCACTGGGTGATCATGGACCCCGACGAGGACCTGCTGTCCGGTGAACAGCACAAGGAACGTGGGCTCCGACGTGCATCGTTACTGCGCCAATATCGAGGGGCAGTGTCCAAGATTCTGAAGCACAAGGATTTCCCGGAGACACTCATGTTCGAGCCCGGTATCTGAAAGGTCCCGGACAAATATTGTCCATGGATCTGGCAGGACCCACGTGCACGTGACATCGGAGGTCCCAAGTGCCTGAGCTTGCGCAAGCAACTCGAAGCTATCGACTCGGCGGAACCGGCGCGCACGCAGTGGGCCACAGCGTCTGCCGACAAGGACTGGATGCAATACGTGCCATCCGACCTCCGGAAACAAGCTCTGACGCCCGCTGAACGCGCCGAAAATCCTGTCTCTCTGAAGTAAGTACGCCAGAGGTCTGGTGTACTCTTCGCGACATCTCCGGGGAACTACACTTCTTCTTCCAGAACAACTTAGTCGTCTGCATATCGTAGCGTAGTAACAATTCCAAATATAGTTCCCTGACGACCTTCTCCTTTAACATCCTCACATGTCGTTCAGTAATCTTCTTCTCATAGCATCATCATAATCCACTTCGTAAAATTCCATCATACACACACAACCACAAAATCATCTCCATACAAATTCACATAACAATCACCATCTCTGGGAGTCACGTATCCCCGAAATCACATTTCCGAAAGACATGTTTCTCAGACACCTCAGCTCTGAAATACATCGTCTGGTGAACAGTGATGTTCACCAGAGTCTTCAGAATAGGTTTTAGAGTTTAAACTCTGGGGTGATCGTCTCCAGCTTGCATTGCCTGGAAACGAGCTCGCGCTCGTGCGCTCTGATTGAATTCATACAACAAAGCGCCACAGTTCAGCTTTGACAAGGGTAGCCACTCTGTCTCGTCGTACCCCTTCCACTTGACCAGGTATTCGCGAAGTCTCTTGGAGGTCCTAGTACGCTTACTCCACCGAGTGTCTAGTATTTTTTCCACTTCGTATTCATCATTCTCGGTGTCGGGCTCCCAACTGTCTTCTGGTAACAGTGCTGCATCAAAGTCATCATCCTCGCGGACATCGAGTTCCACAGTCGGTCTTCTGGGAAACAAGGCTCTCGGCTTCAGGCGACTTATATGAACCCAAGGGTTCACCCGATACCCGGTATCCTCAACCTTCAGTTTCACACGAAAATCATCCAACATCTCTTCAATCCGGAAGGGACCATGCCACATGTGTGCGAGTTTCCGACTCAACCCCGTTTGTACCTTGGGGATGTATAACCACACGGCATCACCGACGGCAAATCCGGACTTCAGACGTTCCGACAACTCCTTCCACTTTCGAGTCTGTTCTTCAGAACGCTCCCGCTTGGCCTTCTTCTGAAGTTCTTCAGCACAGGCTTGAGCGTAGCTGTAATCCCGTTGCATCTTCCGACGCCACTCATAAGCAGTGCGCTCTTGTACACCAGAAGGCTTTGGACCAAGCATCGCGGACACAGTGCCATGAGCATCCCATCCGTGCACCAGAAAGAAAGGTGTTTCCAGACGGGTCGCATCAAAGGAAGTGTTCAGTGCGAACATCAGACGCTCGGCGTGGTCATCCCAGTCACTCTGATCAGCTTCGGCGATGTAGGCCTTGATGGCGCGCACGACCGTCTGAACGGACCGTTCTTGTTGGCCGTTCGCCTGAGGACGGTACGCCAGAGTCGCTCGCTGTCTGCTTCCCAGGAGATCCCGGAAACACCTGAACACTTCACTCATGAACCTAGGGTCCTGATCATGGCGTATCAGGGAACTAGCTCCGAAGTTCCGGAAGACACGTTCCTCGTAGGCCTCAGCGACATCTTGAGCCGTAGTGATACTCATAGGCTTGCACATCACATATCCTGAGAACATGTCTTGGAACAACAGCAGGAACGTGTTTCCTCTGGCAGACTTTGGCATGTGCGTCACGAAATCCATGGACACCACTTCAAACGGTCGACTGGGCTCGATGTTACCGGGCGACGGTCCAGGATTCGGGGGACGCCCCTTGCCACTTGCACAGTCCATACACTCCTTGACGAACCTTTCCACATCAGCGTACATACCAATCCAGTAGAACTCGGAGCTCAGCTTCTCGAACGTACGTTTGATTCCCTGGTGAGCACCCTGGTAATCCCCATGAGCATAGTGCAGCATATCGGCATGCAAGTCTCTGGGAACCACAAGTCTGAGTTCATCGACCATGTCTCTCGGACGTTCCCTGGTAGCACGGCTGAGGCGGTACAAAACGTCTCTGGAATCCAAGATGAAGTCATCGGCAATCCTGGCAAGTTTCCTTATTCGGGGTCGTGGTAGATCTCCCACGTCACCCTTAAGGAACTTAATGAGTTCTGCCAGATGAACATCTTGAGTCTGGTGAACTTTGATCCTCCGCCAGCGTTCTTCCTGAAACTCCAGTGGGCCCATAGGTTCACGAGCCTCTACGTCATCTGGTAGGTTTGCCTCTTCTTGATTGCGTGCACGAGTGATGGCAACAAGCACCTTGGCAGCATGAGGCAGGGGCGCAGACTCTGGCCCTGGGTCATCCATCTCCGGTGTACAATCATGTTCACCAGAGGTCTGGTGAACATCGTCCGGCGCTTCAGAAGACACCCCTTCGGGAGGCTTCATCAACTTCTCTGGGATCTTGGACACCAGTTTCAGATGAGTCAGTTCGTCAGGGTCTTGGACCTGCCAGGACTCGCCAAGAACAAGAGTCTTGGACGTCAAATAGTCCGCTGCTTGATTGAACTCACGCTTCACGTGCACTAGCTTCAGAGACTGGAACTTGATTTTCAGAGACTCAAACTCGGCCAATTTCCGCTGCAGGTTCGGCTGATTACAATTGATCAGTCCTTGAGCTTGCTGGATAGCGATACGAGAGTCTCCGACAACCACCAAGTCTCGGATGCCACGTTCCAAAGCTAACTTCAATCCATTGATCAGACCACAGTACTCTGAGTCATTCACAGTGACGTCTTTCAGAGCGAACCCTTGGGCTTCCAGGATGTTCCACCCCGGGAGCTCCCAGAGCACACATCCGCAGCTTCCCAGGCGAGTGGATGTCTTGGCGGCACCATCAAAACTCAGAACACAACCTCGGTAATCAGCTTCTAGCATCTCCACGCTAATGGGTGCTGGAGGTTTGACTCGCCCCTTGACGGGGATGAGGTTTTCAGAGACCTCATCGAGGTGTTCACGGGGTGTGATGCCTGCTCCAAGAATAGCCGGGAGACCATCTTCATCTCGCTGGATCCTGCGAATCTCCAAATTCCAGTGTGACAACTTCAATCCCCACTTCACGTTCCGACCATCAGCCGAACTGGATGACAGGAGCCATTTCAGCACCGAATGTCTGGTGTACACCGTGATCACGGGACTCGTGTTTACCAGAGCCCGAAAGTTCTCCAGAACCCTGAGGATCGCGATGACCTCCTTCTCTGCGATGTGATACCGGAGTTCTGCCTCATTCAGCACACGTCCAGTGAACCGTACGGGGTGTATCACTCCATCGTACTCCTGTCCCAAGACGGCTGAAGCAGCCCACGGGTTCGCATGAGGTATAATAACGAAAGGTCTGGTGCGATCTGGGTGTCTGAGGAGCGGTGTCGAGACAATCTTGCGTTTCAGAATCTCAAAGGCTTCCTTAGCTCGAGCCAAATCTCGACCAGCGCGAATCTGTTCATCAGACAACTCGTAGAGCACAGCAGCGATCACCGGTAAGTCTTCAATAAACTTGTTGTAATAATTCAGACTTCCCATGAAACTCTGTACTCCCTTGAGTGTCGACGGAAACGGCAATTCTTCCACTCCCTTGACGATCTTCGGCGTGGCTCTCAGTCCTTCAGCACTGATCTCGTGCGACAGATAAGGAATCGTCAGCTTCCCGAACTCGCTCTTGGGCAAGCTCACAGAAATGTTCCAGTATCTGAGTCTGAAAAGCAAGGCGTTCAAGTCTTCACAAAGTTGATTCCAGGTGGGCGCCCCATGAGCAATGTCGTCAATGTAGGAACTTCGACCGAGTACCGGTCCCACGAAGGACGGGACTGGGATGTTCCTCTGAAAGACAGTCATTTGGTCGGTGAGCACCGGAACCTCTGGCATGTGTTCATCAGAGTTCTGAAGTTGTTCACCAGACATCCGACCATGTACGTCAGAGTTCTGGGGTTCTAACTTCAGGAATTCCAGCACATCGGAGTCAACCTCAGCTTCTTCTTCAGGTGACAATCGCACGAACCCCCACAGGCAGTTATCCAGCATAGCCTGGTACACCAGGGGGGCGTTCTTCAGACCGAAGGGCATTCTTACCCACTGAAAGTGTCCAAATGGGCAGATGAACGCTGAGATCAGCCTCGCACGCTCCGTCATTCGAATAGCCCAAAAACCACTCGCCATATCCAGACTCATAAACCACAGTGCTGCCTCAAAACCAATCAACAGATCGTCTATCAGGGGCAACGGATAACGCGACAACTGGATAAAACCATTCACCACGCGATAATCAATGCACATGCGTATATCCACACCATTCTTCTTAAGGACAATCACTATTGGTGATGCCCAAGGCGAAGTCGAGTACTCAATAAGTCCGGTCTCCAGAAGTTTCTTCAGAAGTTCGTACACCTTGATCATCAGGTGAGGGGCAACGGACCTCGGACGTTGGGCAACAGGTTTAGCGTCTCCCACGTCCAAGTCACAGACCACGCCCCTTGCCGGGGCAGGTGCGGCATTGCCGTCTCCCAGAAAGATTTTCCGATGATACTTCAGAATGTCCCTGAGTTTCTTCTCCATTTCCGGCGTTGTTTTCCCGGGTACTCCGACGTCAGCCTTGTCGATATCGCATTCGGGAGTCAGATCTTCCAATTCAGGCAGCATAACCAGTTGGTCACGTAATTGAGAGAGTAGCTCTGTTCCTTCCCGTATGTAGACACCGGGTTCCAGATCCAATTCCTCATTCGTGACTCGCATGCACCGCTCGTACTCGGCTCGGAGCTTTTCCACAGGGGTGCCTGGCATGCACTGGATTGGGATGTCCCATGAACAGTCTGTCAGATCCTCATTTCCCATGAACAGTTCACCAGAAACACTCAGGGTGACTTCATCCTCGACCATGTTACTCGGAATTCCAGACGTGTCTCCGGAGTCTTTCGGAGTCGTTTGCTCTGATGACAATCCCAGATCCCTGGTGTCCACAGCGGTATCTCGGGTCTCCTCTTCTCCGGCATCCACCCAATCATCTGTCTGCGTAGCCGCATCCAAAGCGAAACGAACTCGTTTTGTTCGTGGGACCGAAGTAGGCCTCACAAACTGTACTCGAGCATTAACCAGCCTTGGACGTTGTAAGATCTTAGTTGGCCACGGGTATACCGGGTGATCCACACACGGAGGTTGAGGTATCAGATCCTCCAAGTCGGCTTCGGCCTTCAGGCGTCTCTTCGTTTCTGGTGACGGGGTGTTCTCCAGAATCAAAACTTCCCAGTCGCGGTAGGCTGCAGAGCCTGGCCGTACAAAGCGACCATGTCGTGGGAAAAATCCATACTCCACAATCCTTGCAACGTCAGAAAATTTGTTCACCCAAGTATTCTTGTCTGAGATGTTCACCACGCGCACCGCTACAGGCCATGACCGGGCTGCATAGATCAGTTGAGTCACCCAACGGTCTCCACGTCCCGCCCACACGACTTCTCGTTGTGGGTTCGTCGGACCATAATCAATGCGAACAACAAATTCTTCACCGGGTCTCAGAAGTACAGCTTCACTTGGTCTGATGGACCTGTTCCTGCCGATATGATCACCGGGCTCCCAGCTGCACATCATCACCACGACTTCGTCTGGCATAGATACCAGTCCCTCACGAACGCTGATCCTCAGACCAGCGGCGAACATGAATCCCATTCCCAATAGCACGTTTATACCTTCGCCGATATTCGCAACCCAGACATCAACAATGTAAACCACTCTCGGTCCGAGAGTCAGCTTGATCCCAGCACTGGCACCAATGTACGTCGGAACTCCTCCCATCCCAGACACCCTTGTTTGTTTGTGTGACTTGAGCCTGAGTCCGAGCTTACGCGCAAAGTCGTAACTCAGGATGTTGATAGTCGCACCGGTGTCCAGGAGAATCTTGGTCCGATGATCATTGACAGCGCCATGCACCATAACCACATCACGCTTTGCAGGATCAGGGTAGTGATCCTCCCACCAGCCATAACATGCCACGTCTTTCAGACGAAACTGGATTGTGTCGTCCGGAGGCGGTTCATTGTCTCTCGGAAAGTCCGGTGAACAGTCTCTCGGAAAGTCCGATGAACTGTCTCTCAGACGCGGAATTTCTGAAGGCATGGCTGATTCTTGAGCTAAAGCGGTCATGCAATGTTGATTTTTAGGTTGGGTTGTTTTCAGCTCCGGTCCTACGTACACTAGAACACATAACTCTGGGGGTGTGCCTTGCCCGGCGCGTTTCGGATCCCCATCCGACGGGCTTGCTAGTTTAACTGTTTCCCAGAGTCAGCCTCGTCACCCAGGAGTCTCTCCAGTAGGTGATCCGGCAGGTCCTTCAGTGTACCTTGACGGGCTAGTTTCTTGAGGGATTCCAGAGTCTTGATGTCTTCGCATGGTCTCCCAGAGTGCACCTTTCCGCAAACCTCACACGGCGGTACTCGGCACATCCTGCTCGGGTGACCTTTCTCCTGACATCTGTCACAGACAATGTCTCTCCAGCAGTTTTCTTCTGAATGGCCTGAGCGACGACACTTCTCGCAGAACTTGTTCCAGTAGTCAGGGTTATCGCGCCGTGTCTGCTGGAAGTCTTGACCTGACGATCCTCGGGGAGACTGGGGCGGCGGTCGCCATCCCATGTTATCCATGACTCGGTAGACTTCGTTTGTCAGAGTCTGAGTCCAGTCAGCACCACCAAGCGCCTGAGAAGCAGATTGTACACCAGACGAAGATTGTACACCAGACATCTCGCGATCGTGTTCTGACGACGAAGCTCTGGTATCCTTCTCTTGAGTTCTGGTATCCGCATCGGCATCGTCAGAGGCATCCGGGTCTGCTTCTCGAGCGACGTAAGTCTTCCCCATGCGCTTCGGCTTAAACTGTCCACGTGGGAGATTGTCCGCTCGGAAATCCCGATGTCTGGTGGTCGTAGTTTCTTGATCAGCCGTTCGCCAGACATCTTCGTCCTGTTGCAGAGCGTATTCCAAGTCCGAGATGCTCCTGAACTTCCGGCCTTGTAACGCGATCTTCAGACGCTCGTCCTTCAGCTTGGTGATGTACCTCAGAACGTGTTTCTCCAGACGTCTGGAGGATTTTCTGAAGTCCACCTCAGCTTTTCCGGCAGCCGAGTTCAGGCGATAGAAGAAGTCCAACGGAGTCTCGGAACTCTTCATTTCCATCGTGAAATATCTCTCGGAGTATGATGACCGGGCCTTGCAATAGCGCCTGCGAAACTCCGACGATAATTCCTTCCAGTCACGGGAAACGCTCTTCGGAAGCTGGTTGAACCAATCTCTGGCAGACACCGGGAGCTTCAGCTTGAGTTCCTGTATGCGGGTCTTGTTCGTCCACGCTCCCTGAGATGCCATGTTCACGAAGCGCTCCCACCAGTGAACACGCTCCCGTAATGCCGCTCGGGGATCAAATTCTCCGATGATACTTGAGTTTATGAAGGGCCTCATAGTCAGCAAGGTCGCTCCAGCTTGTCCCTGGGACGCAGAAGTCAGGTTTACAACCTCCGGAGGATCCAAGTCATCAGAAGACGAATCACTTGAGTCCGAGCTTGAGTCACTTGAGCTTCCACCCGGGTCTGGGTCATTCCTGCGTCTTCCAGGCCTTCGAGGAGCGTCCCGACCATCTTCAGAGCGTCGTTCGCTTGGTTTCCGGTGTCCTTCGCGCCTGGGAGTCGCTGGGCGTCTTCCTTCGGTCTTGACCTCGGTCAGGGGAGCCGCTTGAGCCGTCTGGGTCGTCGTAGCGGCCGCGGTGGCCGCGCCATGCCTTCCAGCCTTCGCGCGCTTGGTGTCGGTCGTTCTCCGTAGGGGAAGAGGCGTATGGAAGGCCTCCGTCGTTTTAATGGGTGTAACCCTACTCCTACTGGCGACTCCTTCTGATCCCCTAACCCCAGGTGTGCAATCTCCCGTATCCCGACTGTTCACCAGAAGTCCGGTTGCCGGTTTAGGGTCATGTTCACCGGAGATTCGACTTGAAGTTGCTACTTCAGGGTGGGCGACCCCTTGAACTTGGGACAATGTTGCACGAAGGTTCCTCAATTCTGCGGCCTGGAAACGCTGCATGTTCTGGGAACTTTCTCGCTCCCTGTCGCGCTCCGATTCCACGTCGTGCACCCGCTGTCGTAAGGTCTCCATTTGCGAAATCCAGTCACGTTTCAGCTCGTCTGCCCAACGCGCACGTTCGGCTTCGGCCTCGGCTTCCCGTTGTTTCCAGCGATCTGCAAACTCGGTCTCCAGACGCTGTACGTCGGAAAACTGTTCACCAGAAACTTGTTCGTCGGACACCTGTCTCTCAGACGATTTCGAATGATATTTGAGCTTGGACTCTGACGCTTGACTCCGACGTTTTTCCAAGTCATCCGCGCGTCTCTGGGCTTCCAGTCTGGCGCTCTCAGACTCGAGTAGTCGGTCGGTAAGTGTCTGGATCTGCTGGCGCGTATCAAGTTCTCGTTGTTCGCGTCGACGTTCACGCTCCATGGATTCCAGACGTTCTCTGGCCAGAAATTCCTTCTGCTCCTGTTCCATTCGACGCTGCCATTCCTGCTGCTGCCATTTAGCGTTCAGTTCGATCTGCGCTGGGCCTGATCTCTGGGAACCTCGTGTGTGGCTTGACGCAACGGAACTCAGGCGTCTGGAAGACACTTTCTGGTGATCCTCGCTCTTCAGACTCTGGTGCCTGCTCTGGTGGCTTCTCCCACGACTCGAGACGGACGATGATGGAGCTTCTGGCGTCCGGTGAACAGAATCTCTTACAGAATTTCTGGTAGACAACTGTCTCTCGGACTTCACTTCTGGAAACTCCGGCTTCTCTTCCAACATCTCGAAGTCTTCAGGCTCCGACTTCACCGGCATCAGTGTTCGTGTCACGTGGATTCCCATAGACTCTCCGGCGAGCATCCCTCCGGCTTCAGCACCTTGGGCGATCATCGCCAGACCTCCTACAGACAACGGCATATGTGCAGACGCCCCTCGACTCATGGACATCAGCGATGAGTCTGTGGAGCTTCCACGAGAGGTCTGGAGTCCCGACGAGTGGTCGTCAGACGTACGCGAGGTCCCAATGACACTTGGCACAGGCGCATCAGTCGTCAGAGAGCTACCTCGATCTTCAGACATTGGTACACCAGACTCCAAACGAGTGCTATCAGAGTGACTCTCGTATACTGGCAGCGAACTCAGCGACGGCGTCGACAGTGCAGATGGTGTCGACGAGACTTGCGGGCGCGGCGGACCATGCTGTAGGCGCTTGGACTGCGGCGGTTCTCCACTGCTGGACCCGTCGGAACTATGTGTGACTCTGAGTCCGGTCACCCGGAGTCTCATAATCAGCTGTCGTCCTTGTAGGTCAGCCTTCTCATCGCGTAATATACCATCAGCTTCGCCTTGACGTGCTTCGTTGCCTGCTTTTGCATCTTCTGGGAGTCGATTGACCTGTGACCTGGCGGTCACAGTGGCCCACTCAACCAGTTCTTCAGCAAGTCGGCTCTGAAGCTCCGTCGCCACACTGCGCACTTGAGGTTCGAAGATAGCAGACGCTTGGGTCTGAGACCACCTCGGTAGCAGGTTCTGGAACTCAAATCCCGCTTCATACAGCATCGTCTGAAGCACAGCAACGCATTCGGGTGCCGTCAGAGTATTCATCGAGATCTCGACGTATGACAAGTCTTGGATTCGGCCAAAACTATGGCGCCTCAAGCAGAACTCCGATATCCACATGTCTTCCGGAAATACTGAAGAACACCGCCACTTGATGTAGTCGCCCGTCGCTGCCGCAGCCTTCTGAAAGACATTTGCGTCAGGCTTCGCTGTTCGCCAGACGTATTCGACGTTCGGCGGAACAATTCTTCCAGCGTCCATGTCCCTCCAGCGGCGGAACTCACGGCGTACGTACTTCAGGGCACGTTCTCCATCCAGCGAATCGGCCCTCCCAGACTCATCAGACGGTGTCTTCAGAGAATCTTCGGACTTCATCGGCATGTCGTCAGACATCGGAGTGTCTTCGGACTCTGGAGTCTTCGAGACACGTTCATCAACCAGTCCGGGTTCTGTCTTCACTTCCCCCACGGACTTCCCAGAAGCCGTCGACTCAGAACACAAGTCAATGACCTCCGGGGACTCAACCACGTCGGCGCCTCCCTCAGACGCCTCATCACCACCCTCACGGGCAGTGGCCACCTCGTCACCAGAAGCTTCAGCTTCGGACGGGCCTTCCTCAGAACCTTGTTCGCCAGACACATCGGCTTCAGGCTCCGCAGCAGGCTGGTCTTCGACCGCCGGTTCCGGGACGTTCACCTCCTCGACTGCTTCCTTTTCACGTGCAGCCTTCCTCTTCTCGCGTGCCGCCTTCTGAACAGCATCCAAATCGAGTTGTTCGTCAGGCGGAAGACCTTGAAGACGCTTCGACTGACGTGTCGCCATACTGCGACCACCGCGTCCCCGACGTCCTCCTCTCGTAGTTCCATGTGAAGCCATCTTGAATATAGACGCTTGACAGAAACCCTCTTCTCAAACTCTCTTAGATCCGGTGATATCACGATACCAAGATCCGGGCACGCGCACCAGTTGTCGCGAAGTCGGTGCAACTTTTACCGCGGTGCAGGGGCGTACAGTGAACCTGGAAGTGTGACTACCGGTAGTGATACCAGAGTCGCACAGCAAGGTGGGCGTGTGTTACCTTGTGCTGTCCTCGTAGGTTCGTTGTCTTGGTAATGAGACCCTCGCCGGGGTCGTGAGAGTGTTGATGAGAGTGAGGGTTCCTTGCGTAGACCGTCGGATATCCTTCTGGTCCTCACAGGAGCGCTTGAGAGTCGAACGTTTTCCGGTGAACACTTGTGTACACCAGAGATTTCTGAAAGCAAAAGAGAAATTAATACAATGGGAAGTCCAGTAATTAGACTTCCGAGATAACCGCAATATAGAGTTCCGATATACAAATATGTAGCTGCTCTTATTCTTTCCTGGCCCTTGAGCAGTGGGCTAGTTCTCCAGGTCAACTAGGGAAATGTTCACCAGACACCTGGTCTGTCTGGTATTCCCGTAACTTTCGCGCACCACCCTCTAATATATAGAGGGAAATAAACCAATACACTATCAGTTATATAACAGTCTACCGAGCGTCTTGAGAGCGACTGTCTAGCTCCCAAAACCTGTCCAAACGTACAATATGAAATGGGCTACCGCTAGAGACAAAACAAACGACCCAACTAGGAAATGGAATAGGTGGGTCCTCTCAGGTCTCTGCGTTACGCTGATCTCCACCTAAAGGGGCTTGATAGGTGAGAGATCACACGACTCAAAGCTTTGTCGTGGCCTTACACTTCCGAAGAACCGACGAATCGACCTTGGGGTTGTAACGCAAATTTAACTCGGGGGTACCGATCAAATTGAACTCTGGTTATCTATCTCGTATCTCTCTGTCTTCTGTCTTCCATATTCTCATATACACTTGGTCTCAGTATAACTCAGGAACTTTCACTTGGGCTCACTATGGTAGTCGATGCTGCAGATCTTGTCGAGTCGACACTTAATGATGTCATTACAGGGATGAGCAGGTTGCGTTTCACTTGATTGCGTGAGATCGTGTTGGGTACACTTGGTTTCAGTATGGGGTGGACTTCAGAGTGTCAGAGTCTGGTATCCTGTTCATCAGGGTCTGGAATCATGTGCGTCGGAGACATGTTCATCGGAACCATGTACTCCGGAATCATGTACATCAGAGTCATAAATACCAGAGTCGTGACACTTGGGTCTGTTCATCGGAGTCTTGTACGTCGGAGTCTGTTCATCGGAAACTGGTAAATGTCTGGAATATTGCTTGAATAAGCCGGACACATCAGACTTGTTCACCAGAATCATGTACGTCAGACTCATGTACGTCGGACTTCATGTACGTCGGACTTCATGTACGTCGGACTCATGTATGTCAGACTTCATGGTGTGATATCAGAGTTTCCATGCGTGATACCAGAAATCCATGAGTGTTTTTAGGGTGCGGAGCACGTATGCTACAACGCACGAAGTCCAATCGGGATATGCGCGGGGTGCGCTACGTCCGGTGCGCGATACTTGGTATCTTGTGGGTATAACTGTATTCCTTGAACCATCATCATCACACAGGACGGCAACGGGATGAGGTCTCTCAGAGATACATTCTTCTGAGAGACTTTCTGCCAACCTTTAGGCACTCATCGTCGGGGAAAGTCCGGTGATCAGACTGAGTGTTGTTGTCTCTCGGAGTTTGTGCACTTTTCCGAGGAACACTTCTGATCTCTTGGGCCCCTTTGCAGTACAGGTGAAGGTTAATATATAAAGCGGTTTTCTTCCACAGATCCATTATTGTCGCACGGGACATAACCTCGTCCCACATCTCCCTTTCTCCCACAATCCAGTATATGTCCAATCACATCACAGCGAAACTTCCATATCCACTCGAAAAATCGTAATTAGCAACGTGTCACCTTTCTCCCACAATCCAGTATATGTCAAATCACATCACAGCGAAACTTCCATATCCACTCGAAAAATCGTAATTAGCAACGTGTCATACACGACAGCGTCGCCGACGCGCGACCCACGTCGCTCTCCTACGGAGGAAGGCGAAGTCGAAGTGGACTACGAGGAGTCCGAACAGGGCGATGCCCATGCGTCTCCTACCCATGCGTGGCCTGCTCCTTCGAGCTCTCGGACGACCCGATCTGAGCTGCGCTCTCCACGTGATCCGCGTCGATACTCAATTCCTCGGCAGCTGCGCCAGCCCAATCCGTTCCCGGAGGGACCTTCGAGCCTCGTGCTCAACGCGTTGCGCAACGCACCACCACTTCCTGCTCGCGATGAGCCAGAGTCGCTCAGGGGCGTCGAAGATGCGATCACCAACCCTCTGGATGAGGCGCAGGAGGCTTCTATGAGCGGTGCTCCAGAGTCACGTCGGCCGGTCCAACGGGACATCGTGGGGGCTTCGTCGCGACGCTACTACGGCTTCGAGCCTCGTGAACCTGCCGAGCAGGTGAAACAGTTGATGGCCCAGCCAAACCTGCATGGTTACACCATAGGCGGACCTCCTCGTACGGTGGCTGAAACTCAGCAGCGGCAGGGGCTCCATGAGCGTTTCTTGACCCCGCAGGTGTGCACACTCGCCGAGTATCGGCAACGCTTAGATAAGCAACGACGACGGGAGTCTGTGCCTCAGATGAGGACTTATCCACTCCTGCTCCAAACCGGAGAGACCACCTGGGACTACATGGTCCATGTGGCCACCTGGGCCGAGGCTTCACGGAAGCTCGCGTCGTTTGACCGGCTCATGGAGAGCTGCGCCGAGGTGGACGTCCGCCTCGCTCGAGGTCTACTCTTCCAGTACGCGAAGATACGCGTGCGGCCTGGCCGCTTTCCTCGCCACACAACGGCAGTGGCTCCCGCCTCTCGGACCGCCCTCCCTGCTTCGCAGGACGCTCCTTCAGTCTCCGAGGGAGACTCGCTGGCTGTGCCAGCCACGGACCAGAGCCTGAGCTCGGCTGCTAGTCCGTCAGCTTCTCACACTAGTGGTGAGAAGCGGGTGTCGACCGAGTGGTCGACCTCGAGCCCTTCGGGCACCTCCGATCTTCGCGATCAAAAGCGTCCACGACGTCAGGGCAGTCCTGCCTCAGGGGCCCTTCAAACTCCCACGAGTTTTGGGAATGAGGATACCCACGCCACTTCACCAGATACTGGTTTTGACTACGATGGCGACGCCGCGCCATCAGGCGTTCCACGTGGTAGTGGGGAGTCCCCTGCTCATCGAGCAACGGCGGAGGAGGCCGATTCGCTGCGGAACGCCGTACTTGATGAGTGTGACGAGCGCTATCTGTCGCATCGCGCCTGGTACCAACTCGATCACTCGATCGGTACTCTCCAGAGTCAGACTCAGTCCCTTCAAGGGAACGTGGAGAGTGTTTGGCATTCGCATGCCCGTCTCGCACACGACATGGAGGAGATCGAGAGCCGAATGGCTTGGCTCGAAGGGCCTCAGTCCCTGACCGCTCGCCTGCATCAGCAGGAGCTTCAGCTCGCTGAGCTGCGGGGTCAGGTGGCGTTGCTGCTGCAGATGACGCAGCCTGGGCGCAGGACGTCGGCGCCAGCGCCTCCGCGTTCACCCCCGCGGGGTCCCGATATGGCTTAAGCAAGCCGACGTAGAACACGGGGTGTGTTCGCATCCGCTTTGGCAAGTCAAGCGTGTATGCCAGGCCCCTCTTGGCCACGACCGTAAACGGTCCGATGAAGCGCGGACGCAATTTCGTCTTAAAGACACTCGACACTGCATGTGTAGGTAGGTTCTTAGCGTTTAATAAAACTTGGTCACCGACCTTAATTCCCACATATTGCCTCTGCCTTTTGCATCAGCTTGTTCCTTCTGAACGTCTTGGCTTTCGGCCATCGCGTCACGCACACGGCGTAATACGCTCAATCTCACCGAGAGGAAGTCATCGACTTGTTTACGCACAGCAGAAGGGCTGATATCAGCAAGCTCTGAGTCGAGCGACGGCACAGCCTCTCCCCCACTAAGCCCAAGGCTACCGCGAGGCGGAGTGAGCGGGACGCGCGGATGCGCAAGGCCGTTCACGTAGAACGGGGTGAAGCCTGTCGAGGCATGCACCGCGTTGTTCATAGAGAACTCAACGAGAGGGTGCATAGCGCTCCAACGCTTCGGCGTTTCAGCGCATAAGCTGCGGAGGATGTCCTCCAAGACGCGATTGACGCGTTCAGTCTGACCGTCGGTCTGCGGATGATCCGTCGTGGACATGTACAGTCGAGTGCCAAGCACTTTGAAGACGGACGTCCAGAAGTGACCCGTGAAACGGGGGTCTCGATCCGAGACAATGGTCTCCGGCAGCCCATGCTGGCGGAAGACCCGATCGATAAAGATCGTCGCTGTACCAGCGCCATCGACGGTGTCCGGCACAGCCGCTAGGTGAGCCATCTTGCTCAGACGGTCAACAAAGACCACAACGCCCGTGTTGCCTGCCGTATCCTTCGGCAGGCCAAACCCGAAGTCCATACTCATGGACTGCCAACACCCAGAGAGTACAGGCAAGCTCGCCAAAGGCGCTGCCGCATGCGGCGAGGGTTTAACCCGCTGACACGTCTCGCACGTGTGCACATATGTGCTGACCCACTTGTACATCTTCGGCCACCAGTACATGGAGCTCACCGAGCCGTAGGTCTTCTCGCGACCGAGGTGGCCGCTTGTGGGCGTGTCGTGGGCCTCATAGAGGATACGATACTTCAGGTCCTCATCGTGAGGAACCACCACACGTGGTGGGTCATCCTGACCCGTGCTGTAGTACAGCAGACCACCTTCCAGACTACAGCGCTGGAGTCTCGCCTTTTGGCGTCGTGATAGAGTCACCTTTGAGTCCTGAAACTCATCGCTCCCTAGAGCTTGAAGCAGCGCGACACAAGAGTCGTCCTGAGCGTACGCTGCTCGAACCATGTCCGTCACGGACGACGTCACAGAAGTGACATGAGATAACTCATAGTCCGGGCGACGTGATAGCGCGTCAGCGAGGACGTTCTGCCTGCCAGGCTTATACTTCACCTCGAAGTTATACTCCGCAAAGAAGGAGAGCCATCGGGCCATCCTCTGTGAGAGGTGGGGCGACTGCGTCGCGGTGCGTAGCGACGCATGATCCGTGTAGATCACGAATGGCTTGGAGCCGAGCAGGTGAACCCTGAAGTTGACGAGAGCGTACTTCATCGCGAGTAGCTCCTTGTCATGAGCTGGATAGTTCTTCTCAGCAGCCTTGAGCTGCCGAGACTCAAACGCAATGACGCGTTCGCTCCCTTCGGCGTCCGCTTGTAGCAAAGCACTGCCGATGGCAAAGTCCGAGGCGTCACAGACGACGATGAACGGACGGTCGGGGTCTGGCAAAGCCAGTATCGGTGCCTGAAGCAGGCTATCCATGATACAAGTGAACGCACTCTCGTGCTCAGCACGCCATACCCATTCGGCATCCTTCTTAAGGAGATCCGTCAGTGGCCGAGCCAACTCAGCGTAGTTCTCGCTATACTTGTGCAAGTAGTTGGCCAAGCCCAGCCACTTACGCAAGTCCTTCTGGTTCGAGGGAACCGGCCAGTCCACAATGGCCTTGACCTTTGCTGGATCAGCACGAAGGCCATGCTTCCCAATGAAGCACCCTAGGAAAGGGATTTCTCCCGCGCCAAAGACGCACTTGTCCGCGTTGGCGTACAGCTTGTTGGTGCGCATGCACTCAAGCACTGCTCTCACGTGTTCCACGTGTACTTCGACATCAGTCTTGCCGTGTTCGGCCTGACTGTGGACGAACACGTCGTCAAAGTACGTTTGTGCGAATGCCCGCAGGGGCCTGAACAGCTGCGTCACTAGACGATTGAACGTCGCGGGCGCGTTCGACAGCCCTTGGGGCATGACGAGCCACTCCCAGAGCATACCGCTCGGGGTGCTCACCGCTGTAAGCGGAATATCACTGGCTCGCATGAGCAGCTGATAGTACCCATCGACTAAGTCGAGCGCACTGTACATGGTGCAACCCACCATGTTGTTCTGAAGAACATCCTTCCTAGGAATCGGCGTCTGCGCCGGAATCGTGGCAGCGTTGAGCTTGTTAAAAGCGTGAACGATACGCCACTTGCCATTCGGCTTTCTGACACAGAACGTTGGCGCGGAATGCGGAGACTTGCTCTCGCGCACGAGACCCGCCGCGTGCTTCGCACGGAAGAAGGCGTCAATGACGTCGCATTGCTCTTTAGGAAGAGGCCACTGCCGGGTCACGCAGTATTTAGTTCCGGGAACTAAGTCGATCTCGTGACGAACGCCTCGGTCAGGAGGCAGGCCACTCGGTGGCTCCTTCGAGACAACGTCTCCATATTCCTTCAGCAAGGAGTAGAAGGGATCCGAGGGATTCTTGAGGATCTCCGATCCACTCCTGGCGTTCAACGCCTTCTTGACCTCGGCCAAGACGGACTCGTTAACAAGGGACGATGAGTTTAACTCCTCTTCAGGTCGGACGATGACCACCTCGGCGAGTTCGCCAGCCTTCAAGGCATCGCCAAAGTCGGCGAACGACATCTCCTCTAGCTCGAGGAGCTTGTCAACACTCGGCAGATCGCCCAGCAGGACGCTGCCTTCGGCACTGCCGTCCACTCCATCAACCAGAGTGTATAGCTGCCCACAGTCCTCCCGTGCGTTGACACTTGACGTCACGGACGACTCAGACGCAGAGCGTCTAGCCCATAGGGCCTTACGACGTCGTCGCCTAGCCGACGAACGTCCACTCGACGGAGTACGTGCCGCCGCACAGGTTATGGCCTTGCCCGGCCCAGTGTCAGTGACACTCTGCGATCCACTCGGTCGACGACCGATGCCGCTCAGCGGAGTACGTGCCGCTGCACAATCAATGACCGTAACAGGTCCAGTGTCAGGGACACTCAGCGATCGACTTGGTCCACGACCAGTATCACTCGACGGAGTACGTGCCGCCCCACAGTTCACGGCCTGGTAAGGCCCGATGCCATCGGCATCTAGTGACGGTCCATGACCGGCGTCACTCGGCGGAGTACGTGCCGCCCCACCGGGGTTACGTGAGCTTTGCCCACACGTTGACTCACTGTCAACCAGCGCTATGCGCTCAACAGGACTGCGGTCCTCGCACTCGGTGCTGTCCACTAACTCGGACACACCGACTTCCAGCATCATAGCCGACTCGGCTCGATGCTCGCGCCAGTAGCGCTTCTGCTTCCTAGCAGAGGTGGGTTCATGACTCGCCAAAGCTCCACTAGGAGAGAAGTGCGTAGCACCTAAGGTCTTCGACCTCCAGTCAATCCATGGCTCGTGGCGCTCCAGCCACGCCATACCAAGGATGAGGTCGTACCTCGAATCCAGGTTTAAGACCAAGCAGCGTTCTACGCTGTCGAAGTCCAAGAACTTCAGCCGCAGGTCCATGGGGACCTTGGCTGCCGTGACACGGACGCCCGTCGCTAGACGGACAGTGACGGTGTCACCTCTTCGCGCTCGAAGCGCCTCAGCATATTGCTGACTACCCTCAACGGTGGAGCGTCTGACATAGTTGCCAGACGCTCCCGAATCGATCAACACGATCCATGGCTTCTCGAAGCCCTTCACGTCCACCTGGACGACCAGCAAGCCCTGCTTGCTCACACGTTCCGTGTTCAAGAGCACGGAGCTCTTCGGGGCTGAGCCCCAGTGCCTCTCACGCACTGCAGAACTCAGTCCTTCCCCAGTAGAACGCCCCGCGTCTACTGGGAGCCGTCGTTTCCCTGGGCAGAGCCCAAAGCGGGACCCGCGGCAGGGTTGCGGCCATTCTGGCCGGCGCGCTCTTTGCGCAGAGGGCAGTTGGGCCTCAGATGTGTGGGACTACCACACGTGTAGCACCGGCGGGTGCTCATACGCTGCACCGCAGCTCGTAGTTCGGCTACTTCATCTTCAGCATAGCTGAGGTCCATGGGCTCGGGTCCCCCAGACCCTGTGCTGTTAGCACCGACCCTCGACAACTTAAAGTTGTGTTCGGCATTCAATGCCACGCTGACGGCGTCCTCGAAGGTGCGAGGATTCTGACGGAATGCCTCCGTCCTGGCCACGCCAGCTCGCAAACCTTCCATGAAGATGGTCACGGAGACCACCTCAGGTAGAGGGTCGGCAGCCATGCCGGCAATGAGCGTGCGCAGCTCTTGGACATAGTCCACCAGGTCCTTCTTGCCCTGTCGGCAAGCGAGGAAGCGTGACCGCACGCGATACGCCTGGTTAGGCGGAGCAAACACTTGCGTAAGCTTGGCCTTAAGCTCACTCCAAGTGGGGAAGGCCATTTTTACCGACGTCCCAGACGTCAAGGCCCATTCTCGTGCTCGCCCTTCGAGCTTAGAGATGGCGAACGCCACGCGTTGGCCTTCCAACTGAAGCATAGCGGCCCCCATGGCCATTTCGACCTCTCGGGTCCACAACAGGAGGTTCTCTCCTTCGTGCCCGTGAAAGGTCTTCACGCTGAGCGTGACGGGCTTAGCTCTCGGAGCGGGGTTGACCCCTTTTACATTCCGTTGGATGTGCTCAACGAGAGCGTTTTCGTACGAGGCAAATGCCTCGAGGCGCGCGTTGACGGCCTCCGGCCCTTGGGACGCAAGGTGCGCCATACCTTCTGGGCCCAGCAAGGACGTAAGCTTGTTAAGCGTGTCCCGCTGACTCGGAGTCAAGTGAGCGTATGCTTCTGGCTCCATTCTCACAGAGAAACAGTCTTCAACTCAGGAGTTGGATTGACTACAAGTGCTACCAGATGCAGCGGAGCTGCGTAGGTGTGCACGACACAGAGGAAGATTAGCTGACTCGTAGAGTCCTGCTTGCAAGGCACTAGCCTCCGGTTCTATACAAGAACCAAGTAGTCCACTAAATACGGGACCCACACAATCAGTGTCCCTATAATAAAGGAACTAACACTAATTATGTAAAATGCAAACTGATTTTTATTGACTTTATTGCCCTAATCCTGAATGTAACGGATTTAGTATCTAGCATACTAAATCCTAATTAAAATGCAATGTGTGGCTCTGAGCTAACTGGCTACATATGTGACGTGTGAGAAACACTATGTGTAGTACACAGATCTGTGACTTGTGACCTGGATGGTGTATGCCACACCAACTGTAGCCAAGGCGCACAGCGCCGTGTAACCCCGTTACATCTAGATTGATGGGAATAACACTACTAGTGCTGCTACTTTTGAGGAAATATTTTCAAGTGCATTATATTTTACTGTAACCTAGTGACCTTTGCATGACTGTCATATACATCGTCTTCAGCTTTATCGTGCGCGTAAATCCAAGCATGTCTAGCTACAGCCATATTTCTATAACAATACGTAAATAGTAGTACAAAGGTACATGCGTGAGGTGAGTAAGCAAGTGATGTTTCTTATACACACTCTTTGTACGACTGAGGCATGCATTTTCTGAACTTGTGTTCGTGCAAAAACTTGATATTTAATAAAAAGTGCATTTCTGAAGGTTGGATCCTCCATCATACTGGATCGTATTTGGCGATTTTGCCTACATATAGCGCAATATGTTAGAGGTCGCCCGACTTTACGCAAGAACAGAGACTGTGGTTTACCTATCCCTCCCGCCAACTAATTCATACTTATAGTAGACATATACAAACATCAAGACTAATTATGTTGGTGGCTCCAACATAATGGTCAAAATATACCCCTCGATTTTTGGTCGGGGGTTGAAGGGTTAACGGACAACAGCGCAACGTCATTCCAACCGTGTTCCACCTAAGCTGTCGGATTAGGAATTGTGCCTGCACTCCATGTCAAGCCTAGGATGGAGTCTGCAAGGACTAGGACACCACCAGTCGATGGCAACCACTCGCTAGACTGCCGCAACTCGTGGAGCACAGCGATACAAGTGTGTTCTACCTGCATCCGCCGCAAAGCCGCCAAAATAATACCACCCAAGTCACTGCGGAGTAAACCGAGTAACACATTCGGATGTAGTAGTCTTGTCGGGGCATCTCCGATCCAAGGAGCTTCAAAACCACATAGTAAATGAATCCAGCCATCGTGATCATGAATACCCGGAGCTGCGGCTAAGGTCAAAGCTCCGAACAGTGCCAGGGCTTCGGAGATCTTGTACAAATCATGTTCCGTTTCATCAATACCCCACTGATCCGCAAGGGCGAAGAGCTCAGCCTTCGTATCGGGCCATGATACACCGAACCGGAACTCCCACTTCTTAGTCAGGCTCGCGTAGCTTCCGGGTATCCCCGCAGCCACCGCGCGGGAGATGAGATGCGCGCGAATGAAATCTGTAGCAAGAGAATGTTTGGTCCGAAGTAGCCGAAACAGTCTCCCAAGGAAGCGCAGATGGTTTTTTGCGATACTCCGTCGAATCGCTTCGGCCGTAGTCGCCAGCTCTTCCGACCGAGTTGGCTCCAGGTCAGCCACCACCAAGGGTTCCCGAAGTTCTCGCGCGACCAGGTTAGCTTGATGAGAAGCATCGTCCTCCAGGAGAGGTATCACGGCTTCCAATGTTGCTGGGGTAGCAGATCGTTTCACTTTACCCGTTGTACCTCAAAGTGGCGAGTGTACTCCTGGGAGGTACGAATCGCTGGTGGTGTCGAAAGTGACTGTCAGATGATAAGAAATGATTAGCATTCGAAAATTCAATATCCCATTCAAACAATTCACAATCACAATCAAAACCTTCAGAATTCAATAGTCAAGCCAAGTAGTAGCAACCGGGAATAACCAGTTAATCAACTTCAATTTCCTTTCCTAGACTTGCATTTGGGATAAAGATCTTACCGGTCACAATGAGATGGTGACTCAGGACAAGTGATGTACCCTATACGTGTAATGCCGCATCTCATTAAGATCTACCGGTCACAATGAGATCTCATTGTGTACGCAAGGGGTCAAACTGACCCCGTCCCTAGACTTGCATTTGGGATAAAGATCTTACCAATCACAATGAGATGGTGACTCAGGACAATTGATGTACCCTATACGTGTAATGATCTCATTGTGACCGGTAAGATCTTTATATGTGCCCAGAAAGTATCTGTCCTCGTCTTCATCGTTGAGTTGCAAAAAGTCCGGCGTCCTTCCTCGATTCCTCGAGGTCGCTAGCAACTGATAGATTTACTCTGACTCGGCCTTTACCATGCAGAGTATTGGTACACATACTGGGGATATGGTCATCTTGGAACGGAGACCTTCCACTCCTGAACCAATCAAGTCTCCCACAAGGGTTACCTGTCGATTGGAACAGATACGGAACGGATCTGATCTTGGACCAGGTTTTCAGGTGCATCAAGGATAGACAAAGTGGTGTGAAAATGGGAGGTGGTGCATGTGCTGCTGCATGTGTGGATCACAATAACAGAGTCAGTTTGCAATAGGCAATGGCAGACGCAGTTGCTGATCCATCGGTGCAAGGCGGCATGCGCGTCACAGGATCTCAGGAACAAGTTGCTGGGTCATTAAAACGGCGAGCCAAGGCGTTGGAGCAAGGTACTGGGCAAGAGTCACAGGAGCAAGATGATGAGATCGATGCTAGGCAGGTGAAGAAGCATCGTCAAGAGCGTACGACGTGCTACTTCCAGGATATATGTACACGCGTGCATGGACTTCCTCAAAGAAAGTTGTATATCGTTGTTCGTCATTTCGACGCACGGAGTGCAAGGGGACTATGGAATACAATATCTCGACAATGGGCTACTCCAATGCTCGGCCACATACATGTCAGGTCATGCAGAGTGCTTTTGGAATATCCGATGTCAACGATGAAATGAAAGCCATGGCAGACAGCTTGGCAATTACTGACGTCGCTCGACCGGTAAGAGAAATGTGGCAGGAGCTACGCAGCATCTTCTACGGTAATGGCAGCAATGTCATGGTTGGTTTGTCTGAGTCACAAGTGATTAACTGCGTGTATAGAGCAAGATCTCTTCACTATAGTGGCAACGTGCATGGATCAGTGGAGATTCCACCACTCTCGCTAGCACTCAATGCACTCTGATTCAGTGTCGTTTTCTCATTTCACTTTGTTTCGGCAAACCGCTAGGATGTGAACAGTCCAACACGATCCCTGGGGTGGGCACATCCAAGGCTGGTGAACTTACTTCGCTACCACAACGTGTCGCTCGTTATCGATGGTACTTTTCGTTGCGTTCCACGCAATTTTCAGCTATGTGTGGTTTTCATGGTTCACAACCGTGCTTCAGGACTGGGCTTTGGCAGTTGCATGTTTGACTCACTTGCTGTTTGTCCCTGTGTTTTACATTTTAAGCACATCTCGCTGCGCTGACGCGAACTGGGATATGATGCACTTTGTTTTCCAAGCCACTGACCAGCAACTAAGCCCAGGAGAAGTTGTATGCGACTTTGAATCGGCTCTAATGCAAGCAGTGCAAACTCAGTTCCGTGACGCTATTGTCTTGGGTTGTTTATTCCATTTGAAGCAAGCACTGCGACGAGCGATGAAGAGGTATGCTATACCTGATGCCGAATGCGCTGTAGCGATGAAAAGAGGCGTTATCGATATGTTGACAGTGGCCGACCCGGATCAAGTGAACTCACATGGAATTGCTTAGGCTCGTGCAGAAATGAAGCTTCGTTGCGAGAAGCAAGGCACCACGCACGTATTCCAATGCGAAGTGGCAGGAGTTTTGGGCCTATTTTAAGCGAACTTGGATTGATGAATACTCAGTGGATCTTTGGAATGTACACGGTCTCGATAACGAGCTTGTTGCACGTACGAATAACCCACTTGAGCGATTCAATCGCATTCTCAACACGCGATTCCCCACACCACATCCCTCCATGGCCACATTCGTGAGTGTAATCAAGCAACTTTCAGCCGAGTATGTGCAGCAGTTGGCTGATATCCCTCGTGAACGAAGCAAACGTGTTGTGCGCGAGACCATTGAGTTACCTGCTGCCATTGATCTACCCATGGCACTCGAGAATACGACCACAGCTGACTCGGATTCTACTTCATTGTCGGCAACTACTACTTCAGATGGTGGTACACCACATCTCTGTCAGGAAGATGCTGCTGCTGCAGTACTGTAGCGATAGGACTTGGTCTACTTAGCCAGTAGGTTGCTGTACCTTTGCACTAATCTGCGAGTGCCCTTTGCCTGTTGCCATGACTGATGAGAATGTTCTTTTAGTGCTGATCCAAGACCAGATCCGTACTGTATCTGTTCCAAATTCAAATCTACCGTCAAGCTTGTTCGTCTCTTGTGGCCTATTCGGCGCTCAATGCCTCATTGAATGAGCTCTTCATTCGAGGTATCGACATCACTAAACAAGGCTTCGCTCCGTCCGTTGCAGACGGGAGTATCGAGAACGCCACGATCTACATCCACTCGGCTACTGAGGACTACACATTGTTCGACCCTACCTCACTCTACCGAGGGACGAATGGCTTCCACGGACCTCTAGCGTTTGATGTCAACGTGTCGAAGGAAGACCCTCCCAACGTTCTCCTCATTGTGGTCGAATCATTCCGATTTCACGACTCACACTACCTTGTAGGTAAGAAAGACCCGTCCAACCTGTTCAAAGGAACCAACATCACTGCGATCGATGGGCGGAACGCGGCGTTTCTTTCAGTAATATGTGGTCCAGCTGGAGAACAAGTCGATCCGTCGAGAGTTTACTGTTTGCACAGCTCCCATACGACAGCGTGGCAGACTCAGGAATGACTGGAGGCAAAGAGGACGTCGAACTTGCAGGTTTACCACAGCTTTTCAAGGCGAAAGGATACGAACCGGTGTTCACAACTGGGTGCAAGACCGACTACGACGACTGGGACACGTTCCTACCATCCCACGGCTTCGATACTGTCTTGAGTCGTAACGAGATGATGGAGTTAGCTGAAGGTTACCTCAATATCTCATCTGACGAATGGTACAGCGGTCCGCACCGAGGCTTTGGCTGGGGCGTTCACGATGATTTGAGCTTCCAGTTACTGGGAGATCTTCTCATCAATAAAACCATCGAGCAAAAGGAGCGGGTAGCAAGAGGAGACGCCAAGACCCCACTGTTTGTAAACCACTACACCATTTCCAGCCACACCCCGTTCAAGGATCGACCACGATGGTACGCACAAGCAGATAAACCAGATTTCTCTGCGCTCTACGAAGATGAAGAGTACGCTGATGTCGTTCGGGATTACTTGGAGATGAGGTACTTCACTGACCTTGAGCTTGGCAAGTTCTTGGACCGGATGGATGACAAGGGCATACTGGACGATACTATCGTTGTGGTCGTCGGCGACCACGGTCAAGGACCTGAAGACGGTCTGGATGTTCCAGAAGCTCGTGAAATTTCGGCAACCAGAGTGGCAGGGACTATTATTGCTGAAGGAAGACTCGGTGACTCGGTGGGTCTCATGATTGAAGACGCAGTGGAGCAGTACGATATGCTGAATACGTTGGCAGATATCACTGGCGTTCCAGAAGGAGGGTTCCTGCAGGATGGCATTGGGCGGTCACTCAAGCGCGACGTAGCGTTTGGAGAGCGTGTTGTATACAGTAACAACCCCAGTCGTAAGATGTCGGTGGTCAGGGGTCATGAACGTCTGCGTTATGATCGGTATTCGAGCTCCGTCCTTTTCCACAACCCTGATACAGATCACGACATGGAACACGACCGGTTTCCCACTTTAAATGCCCAAAACAAGACGCACCGGAGAACGTGGAGAGATGATGGCCGACGGATTAATGCGTACTACACAAAGCGCTGGGACAAAAAGTGCTTACTTGCTGGCGAGTGCTAAGGAGCGATAGAAGCTTCAAAGGAAAGATCAATAATATAACTGAGTTTACTCAAAAGCCGTACCCCTACTTGTATATCAAAAACCGTAGTCTTAATGGAGCTGAAAATGACAAGCAGGTCAAGAATCAAAGCTTTAAGATTCAACTCAACAGAATTGCGCGCCAGGTCGTCCAAGCTGGATGCATTTACATTTGTACGTCACCCTTGTGTGTTTTTATCGCATTTGAATTCGAAATGTTACTTTTGAAGTCATCCTTTTTCTTCTTTACCTGAATCAATTTCAGAAACATCTCAGAAGTAACCATTGCATGCACGGAATATATTAAGCGGCTATCGGAGCATGTGGACTCTTAAATGGGCCGCGCTTCGTGAGTTATCGGGGTGTGCCGGGTACGAACGCTGAAACTTGCCTGCATTTTTCCCTTTACTAAGGATGATCTCACCAAAAACTTCACATTTTCCACACGAACTGTGGAATCTTCTTGAGCATGTCCTCCATCCTCTCAAACGTCTCGAATTTCTTCGCGCACAGCTTTAACAAAGAATCCCCGCTATACTTGACTTCGCCAAGTTTGCGAAAATCCCCCAGTGTGTGGACATTAACCCCGGCAAGAGCTGTTGTCATTTTGTCACCAATACCGTGAATAACCGAGACACTTTCTCCGTCCGCTGCTGGAGGCCATGGAATTTGTTGTTCGTCGTCGATGACCATCTCGCTACCGTCAGGACAAACGAAAATCAACGCCACTCGCGCTGGAGCGTCCACTGCTCTGTCCAGCCACCCGATGGCTTTCAGCAAAGCCACTATTCCATTCCCCTTCACTGGGTGCGTCGACGACACGGTCATTTGAAAGAGAAGAAGTTTACGCGTGCTCTGAATTCCAAAGGAGTTCTGACAGTAGAACGAATCCACAGACTCAAAGTTGGCTGCGCGTGGAATATGATACGGACCTGTTTCTTCAATCATTTTGCTCGATAACTCCTTCTGGTCAAAGAAGCTGAAGTCCTTGCTTTGGGCGAGCGTGAACTTCACCATAGGCTTGTCCATTTTTGAGATACATTGAGTCTCAATAACGCCACCCCGCACAAGTTGCTCGTGCGCTTTCATTTCGAATAGATGTCCACGCAATGAAGCCGCTTTTGGAATGCCTTGGAGCAACTGAAGCAAGGTATCTCGGTTTTTGAAATTCCTACTCGTGAGATTCTCCAGTACCAGGCGAGAAACGAACGGCGAAGCAATTTGCACATCGTATCCCCCTCGGTTGGCCTTGGGCTGGTAGTGACACATTCGATGGCGTTGGGGTCCTCCTTTTCCCTTATTCACCAATCGTTCCAGCTCATACAAAGAGTCCATGCCAGTGATACCCTCGGTAAGATCATCTTTCATTGTTGCTACGAACGTTTCCTTTGCTGAAAGGCAGCCACGAGCCACACCACCAAATATCTTAAAACGATCTTCAATCTTCTCCTGGGTAACACCAGCACCAAGGTCCAAGTAGTTTGCCGCGTCCAACAGCTCCTTCAAGGTCCACAATGACATGTACAACGCACACGCCTGCTCATTCTTTCTCACCTCCTCCAACCACCGCTCATTTGGACTGGTGAAGCAAACCATCTTGGAAGGAAGCGTTGGTGGGAGTTCTGGTGGTCCGTCGCACAGATACATTACTTGGACGCCATCAGTTAAAGCAGCCCTGTGTGTTTTCCGTATAAAGATAAAATTGTCTTCGTCATCTGATGCTTCTGTGTGTGTTCCATCTTCGTGAAAGACAACAACTTTCTTCAGCTTCGAATTTCTCGAAAACGAAGTCGCGATGATGGTTGTCTCTCGTTTATCTTCCTCTTTGAGTTCCTCGTTTGCTTCGTTTGCTTTGTAGCGCTGGTAGAAATAGGCGTAGAAGATGGACTTCCCGATGCCTAGCCATCAAGACATATCAGTATTACTTCATGCCAACAAGCCCTCGGACACTAAGACGCACCTGGTGTTCCCGTGACGGTGACAATGTCGTTTTCCGCTAACCTCTCGAGAATGAGGTCGTAGTACTCGGAGTAACACCTGCGGACGTAGTACCTGGGTCGAGTATAAGGATACTGCATTGGCAGCTCACTAGGAAACACTCGCGTCCGTTCCTCTCCTTCGGTTTGGATTCCCATAGGTTCGTCGGGGATGTCCATTATAGCACAGCAGCTACGGCTTTCTTGTCTTCAACGTATTCTCTGCAAATCCAGCTGAGAATTCTCTGATACTTCACTATTTTGTTTCAGTATGAAATACCACAGTTTTCCTTCTGTGCTGAGAGGTGCAAAGACTGGGCATTGTCTTTCGTAATTTTTCGGAAAAGCCAGTTCAAATTTAGCCTCAAACAGAAATTGACTTGGAAGAACGCAGTTACTGATCTATTTAGTTAGAGGCGGAATTACAGCATAGAATTAAAAGGCACTTTTCACCTAGGTTGATTTTTTGTTGTATTTAGGCATTTTTTAGTTTACCATGTCACTTAATAGCACCAGCCACATCGTGTATCTTGACTTTTAGGGACGCCATCTCATTGTGTACGGAAGGGGTCAGTTTGACCCCTTCCGTACACAATCACAATGAGACCGGTAAGATCTTTATCCCAAATGCAAGTCTAGTGACGGGGTCAGTTTGACCCCTTCCGTACAAAATGAGATTGTTGGAGGCATTCATTCAGTCGGGCTCGGGCACAAGATCCGGAACGGCGGTGGAGTGCGCGAAAAAGACCGAGTAAATGTGATAAATTGTCTTCTTAGCTTCCGGTGGAGGTTGATCTTCGAAGAGGTGTTTGTTCCGAGCAGTCCAGATGCTATGGAGCGTGATGCTACGCATTTGGGACCATAAAAGACCGAGTTCGTCAGAGTTAGCCCGAACTCGAGAGGTCCACGTTGGTTTGATAGGAATACAAACGAGAGTCCAGGAGATCGTGACGATGAGCGTATGCCAATCGGCACGGATAAGCTGCCAAAGTGACCGTGCTCGGTGACACTCATAGAACAAGTGGCGCTCGGTCTCAATAGCCGAGCAACCCAGATACCCGCAATTCAATGCCCTGGGTGAGGAGCGTTGTAAGAACCAAAAACGAGATCGTGTCGGAAGAAGTTTCCAACCCAGTCGAAATTGTAGATCAGCATACACTGGTAGCATGACCAGGCGTAGATCCTTGAGGCGTTGAACCGCGTTGATTATGGTGTCGAGCGAAGTGCCGGTGCTATGGTAGGAAAGCGGGTATTCGTGGACAATGGTACGTCGATCGGCGAAAATAGTACGCAGTGCCTCTTTAGAAACTTGCGGGAAATAGACTGCAACTCCATTGTGTAATAGTCCCTTAAGCGGAACCAAGGCACTACGCTGGGCCGGGCCAAATACGACTTCTTGCGTGCCTAGAATCGAAAATACCATAGCACTTAAATCCTGGTACAGCACTAGTAGGTGTCGAATCCGAACGCGCAGATTCCACTCTGGTAAACTTAACCCCTCTAACCCGGTATTCTGTATCCTACAGAATAATATATTGTACAGGATTTAATATCCAGCAAACTCATCAGCGCTCCAAAACTCCGCATGAAGATTATTGTATGGTGTCTGGATCAGTCCACTTTCCTAACAGATCGGCGATGGGATGATAGACGGGTATTATTCAAGGAGGATAGAAAGACGCATATAAATCCCCAACAGGTTTGAAAATTCTGTCGAAAGCCCATCGGTTCACGTGTCAGAAGCTACCTCACATTGTCATTCGAAAAAATGAACGGCCCAGCAGAGATGCCGTTCAAGCAACTATGGCGCGAGATCTGCGAGGAAGGCTGGAAGGCTCGTAAGCCGACAGGGATGACCTAGAATCAACGCTACGTGAAGCCGGGGTGAAGGGCCGTCTCGACGAAGCCAGACGTGGCATAAACTTCTTTGAAGGTTAGTGGCCTTATTTTTGTGCCACCACAGTTGTCGACACAGAGGAGGTGGGCGCTACAGGTGAACTACCAGCAGCTATACCGGATGATACGGAGCAAGACGGCGCGACCAATGCCTTTTTCCGGATGATCCAGAATTCGATTCAAGTGAGTGCATGGCTGCTGATGAAGAAGCAAAGAGCGAGACCGATGAACCAAACGGAGCCGACGGCCTCATCGACTCGGACGTGTTTGGTAGCGACAATTTCATGGAGAGGCTCCGAAAGGAGCGACTGTTTGGCTCTACAGCTATCGATGACGTGAATCTCGTGGAGACCGCTGATGTCAGCGATTCCGATTCCAACGCCGACGAAGAAGACATTATGGCAGACAACGAGGTGGTCCACTTGAGGAAAGTGTAGAAGAAGATGTAGAAGACCTGGAAATAAATGACAACGTTCCGGAAACTAGTAACTTTGACTTGACAGGTGATCTCTGCGATATCCCAGAGTATGGATAGATCACATACAATGAGGAGCACAGCCGTAAGCCGGGATGCTACAGAATAACTCAAGTGGTGCTTTACTAATTCTGGATGTTGCGTGTGCACACGGAATTTCCCATAGCCGTAAGTCAGGATGCTACAGAATAACTCGAGTGGTGCTTTACTAGTTCTGGATGTTGCGTGTGCACACGGAGATTTCCCGTAGCCGTAAGTCAGGATGCTACAGAATAACTCGAGTGGTGCTTTACTAATTATGGATGTTGCCCCGAATTGTGTGCACAGGGAATTTCCCGTAGCCGTAAGTCAGGATGCTACAGAATAACTCGAGTGGTGCTTTACTAATTCTGGATGTTGCCCGCACAGGGAATTTCCCACAGCCGTATGTCGGGATGCTACAGAATAATTCGACACATCCAGCTACTGGCGCTGCGCAGAATCAACTTTAGAGCTCATATCAACGCCGAGGACCTGGTGTTTGTCATATCACGCTAGAAGCACACGTTAGTGAACACATCGGATCACCAAGCAGAACAAACGCAGGCAGTACTTGTGTAAGGTGCGTTCCGCCTTTGAGCACCTTCTGTCAGCAATGGTTTAGGCGGTCGTGTACCGCTCTGCCACGTTCACGCTCACGTGCTATCAGAAATGGCACGATACCTCGGGTGACGGGAAGAGCATTCCACCGAGCCTAAAAGATGATTAGATTCCTGCAAACGTAAGAGAGAAAGTAAAGACGAGGAATAAGAAGGACAACTAGTTAGCACCACGTACTTTGCAGTAGGTCTTGCTGGAGCCTGCAGAGAAGTATTTGCCCAGTTCCTCCTCACTACTCCGTTAGTTAGGAACTGGGCAAATTCTTCCTCTTCGCGCGCTTTGCACTTCGCGCGCTTTTGGCGGATGGTTGGTTGGCGCCAAGAGTGCCGCACAGTACAGAGTCGTTTCAAATTTGACGGGGGTTGCCGAGTGAGAGGTTTTGAACATGTTTTGTCCGCCAGGGAGCCAATAGGAGATCGCCAGTTTCGCAGATGTTGGATACATTGTGCATGCTATAGCCGATGATGTACACTTTATGTACAGAATATGCCTCGCCGAGCACGAAAGGGCTTCCAACGGCATACTTTTCGCAGGTTATCGTTCATACTTTAATCAAGATAATTGCTTATTCTGTAGAATACAGAATAACGGCTCGGGTTAGAAGGGTTAAGAGAAATCGGCTTAGAAAATCTGTTGCCGTTGGCCACGACTTCGAGAAAAAATCCATGAGACAACGGCATTGCGTGGATGAAGCAAAGTCAAGGCGGAAGCGTCTGCTGAGTCGGGTGGGCTGGAGCACCGACCGTCGATGGTTTCTCCGTTGTATTTGAAGAAGCGGGTGAGCGCTGTGCCAGAAATTGGCATGGAGAAGAGCCTCTCGTTGAAACGCCAACTCGTCTGGGGACTGAAGTTGTAGATGGGGAATAGAGGAGAAAACGAGCCACGAGAACTGCCACCCAAGGAGGTATAGTGCAAAAAGGAATAATTTGCAAACGCATGGAGTAGGGGCATGATAGAAAGTCGAAGAGCGTGAAATGTAGCTCGGGCGGTAGAACACTGTCGATCAAGGATGAACCACAAACCTTCCAGGGTTCATCGTTCGACATCAAAAAGAGCTGTTGGAGTAACGACGCACGTTGCGTCGAACAGGTCGCCTCAATGTTGGGCATTTGAAGCCCTCCCCGGTTGGAAGAAAGATAGCAGATACTCGGTTTCACCAATTTTACAAAATGCCTCCCGTTGTCGCTCCGGCGTGTTAGCAGGTAACGTTCACAAAGCCCTTGTAGGCGGCGGATAATGACCGGTGGTAAGGTGAAATGCGGAGTAAAATGCCACAGAATCGAAAGCACCATTGCGTTGAGAATCAAGAGACGGCCTCGATAAGTACGAGCGTGATTCCCCCATCGTGATAGACGAGAGTATACTTGACATTCTAGAGATAAACACACCGCCCCCGGGTCGACGTCAGGACCAAAAGGAACACCCAAATAAGTCACAGAGGGAGAAGAGCCTACCCCAAACGTAATATCAGTTGCTGTGATCGTGTCGCCAGCAAAGGATATAAGCTGCGACTTGGACAGGTTCAATCTGGCCCCTGACCCAGCACAGTAGAGCTCCACGAGATCCACTTGCAGCAGGCCCGTCTAGTGAGTGTGATAGGAGCGTCGAGTCGTCTGCGAAATAAAGACCTGTACTCGCGTAGCTCGGAGTGATGGGGATACCTGCCTCGGGTAGTGCTCGTAGAAGATTGCCGAGCGGTTCGATGGAGAGCACAAAGAGTAGCGAAGAGAGAGGATCCCCTTGCTTGACCCCACGAGAAGGTCGTAGTACTTCCTGTAGGACACCGTTGAGAGACAACGCTGCTTCCGTTTGTTAATACAACAGCTTGACCCAGTTACAAAATGCTGGTCCACAACCAAAGCGCTCCAGTATTCGAAACAAATAATCCCAGTTCACACGGTCATAAGCTTTTGCAAAATCCAAGAACAGCGCGTACCCTTGTTGTCCTCGGCGGCGGAGAAGGTCTTGCAGGTCCTGGAGGTACCGAATGTGATGGTGTAGAGATCGCCCACGAACGAAGCCTTTTTGCTCAGGATGAATAAGCTGCGGAAGAAGCCGCTGCAACCGGTACGCTAAAGCTTTTGACAAAATCTTCACATCCACTTGCATCAATGAGATCGGGCGGTAGTTGCTTGGGTCTCGTAGGGAGACAGAAGACTTTCGTTGAGAGGCGAGGAGGTGGCCACGACGCAGCTGATGCTCGAATACAACAGCAAGTACTGCACCGAATGCTTCCGGATCCAGTTGATACAAAGCTGCACCTAAGCCATCCAACCCTGGAGCCGAGTTACGTCGAAGATGCCGAATAGTTGCAGCGAGTTCATCCGCAGTACTTGGAGCGTCAAGCCGTTCCGCGTCCGGGGGCGCGAGTGATTTGTGAATCGAGTCCAGTAGCGTATTCATTGCACCCGGGGCGACACCTGGCGCGTCGTCGATATAGCGGGCATCGCCGAAAATGGTTCCCCAGTGACGGCGAAAGTGTTCACTAAAATCAGACGGGTCATTAGATTCCCTGCCATTCTCCAACAGAACACCAGGAATGGCTGTAGAGCGTAGCGATACGCTGGGTGGCCGAAAAAAATACGACGTAGACGCTTCCATTTGACTCGCATGAAAATCAAAGCCGTCGTCCTGCTGACGATCGCTAGCTTCTTGTTCTAGCGCTTCGACCATCTCCATCCTCTCGGCCAGCGTAGCCGCATTATCCGGTGTTGGATTAGAAGTGTGTACTCGCTCAGCCTCTAATAATTGAACTCGACATCCACTGATGAGGTCACTGGCGATCTTGTCCTGCCGAGCTTGGGCTACCCGAAGTTGAGATTTGATTCGTCGCTTCTAGCCGTACCCGGGATTCGTGGCAGAACCAATTGTTGTTTGTAAATTTTGAATCTCTTGGACGATAGTTCGTCGGACACCTTCGTCATCCAGCGTTCGTGGTTTTAAACGCCAATATCCTGGTCCCGGCCGCCTCTGGGGCGGACCCAAAAGCAATCGGACAGCCAAGTGATCCCCGGTATACGGTGCCTGAATATATTTTGCAGCCTCAAAAGACGAATCCACCCAACTGTCACTAACGAAGATGTAGTCTAGACGATTGATCCGAGGAAGAGGACCCGAAAAAATTTGTCTCCTAGGAAATCTTAGCCTCCAAGGGTCAATCACGTTCAGCGACGTTAACCAGCTGAGAAAATGACTCCGAGACGGGTCGGCAGCGCTTGATGCGCCACGTGAGTCCAGGATCGGGTCTACCGCGACGTTAAAATCGCCAAGCACTATATGCCTTGCGTCAGGTCCAAACTGCGTTGGAAGGCCTTGGTAAAAGTGGGTTCGTTCGTGCGGGCGCACTGGTGCGTATACATTGTGCATATAAATCCATCCCGACGGTGCTCTGATCCGGATGAGTAGATCCCGACCGGGTATGGTCTCAACCTGAACTTCCTCGGCGCTATCGACACCGGGAAGGTCTGGATGGAGTAGCGTGACAACGCCTCCACTGCGCGGTCCGATCTGCACAGGACTGGAGGCATTTCTGTCACTAATAAAGAAATGATGGTTAGTTGTCGAAGAGAGGTGAAAACGAAACTTGGATAGGTGGTGGGCATCTATACTGGGAAACCACCTTCTCGATCAGTTTTCTGCCGTTGCGTTTAATGCCATTTATGTTGGAGCCACCAACATAATGGGTGTATCTCTTGAAAACCTAACCACAGCATCTATACGCATGTTGGAGGCTCCAACATATTAGAATTTAGACTATATATTTGTATTGAAAGTAGCTCAATACTAAAAACAAGTGGAAAAAATGTGAGAGAGAAGTGACGATGCACAGGGGTAGGTCGAATCGAAAGGAGAAAATCTACACAAACGGACAAAGGCAGAACATTATCTGATCTGTAACGAAATACGGTGTTGTTTCCTTGCTATGTACACCATTACTTTGCAAAGTCCTTTCTAATTCGTTAATAATGAACATAAATTCTTGTCAATACACTTCCCATAAGATTGCGCGCCCTCTAAGCGCATAACTGGCCTTGATTGTTCTCACAAGCAGGGCCCATTCTGCACATATCATGATCTAGTGCAGCGGGGCTGCGTAGGTGTGCACGACACAGAGGAAGATTAGCTGACTCGTAGAGTCCTGCTTGCAAGGCACTAGCCTCCGGTTCTATACAAGAACCAAGTAGTCCACTAAATACGGGACCCACACAATCAGTGTCCCTATAATAAAGGAACTAACACTAATTATGTAAAATGCAAACTGATTTTTATTGACTTTATTGCCCTAATCCTGAATGTAACGGATTTAGTATCTAGCATACTAAATCCTAATTAAAATGCAATGTGTGGCTCTGAGCTAACTGGCTACATATGTGACGTGTGAGAAACACTATGTGTAGTACACAGATCTGTGACTTGTGACCTGGATGGTGTATGCCACACCAACTGTAGCCAAGGCGCACAGCGCCGTGTAACCCCGTTACATCTAGATTGATGGGAATAACACTACTAGTGCTGCTACTTTTGAGGAAATATTTTCAAGTGCATTATATTTTACTGTAACCTAGTGACCTTTGCATGACTGTCATATACATCGTCTTCAGCTTTATCGTGCGCGTAAATCCAAGCATGTCTAGCTACAGCCATATTTCTATAACAATACGTAAATAGTAGTACAAAGGTACATGCGTGAGGTGAGTAAGCAAGTGATGTTTCTTATACACACTCTTTGTACGACTGAGGCATGCATTTTCTGAACTTGTGTTCGTGCAAAAACTTGATATTTAATAAAAAGTGCATTTCTGAAGGTTGGATCCTCCATCATACTGGATCGTATTTGGCGATTTTGCCTACATATAGCGCAATATGTTAGAGGTCGCCCGACTTTACGCAAGAACAGAGACTGTGGTTTACCTATCCCTCCCGCCAACTAATTCATACTTATAGTAGACATATACAAACATCAAGACTAATTATGTTGGTGGCTCCAACATAATGGTCAAAATATACCCCTCGATTTTTGGTCGGGGGTTGAAGGGTTAACGGACAACAGCGCAACGTCATTCCAACCGTGTTCCACCTAAGCTGTCGGATTAGGAATTGTGCCTGCACTCCATGTCAAGCCTAGGATGGAGTCTGCAAGGACTAGGACACCACCAGTCGATGGCAACCACTCGCTAGACTGCCGCAACTCGTGGAGCACAGCGATACAAGTGTGTTCTACCTGCATCCGCCGCAAAGCCGCCAAAATAATACCACCCAAGTCACTGCGGAGTAAACCGAGTAACACATTCGGATGTAGTAGTCTTGTCGGGGCATCTCCGATCCAAGGAGCTTCAAAACCACATAGTAAATGAATCCAGCCATCGTGATCATGAATACCCGGAGCTGCGGCTAAGGTCAAAAGCTCGAACAGTGCCAGGGCTTCGGAGATCTTGTACAAATCATGTTCCGTTTCATCAATACCCCACTGATCCGCAAGGGCGAAGAGCTCAGCCTTCGTATCGGGCCATGATACACCGAACCGGAACTCCCACTTCTTAGTCAGGCTCGCGTAGCTTCCGGGTATCCCCGCAGCCACCGCGCGGGAGATGAGATGCGCGCGAATGAAATCTGTAGCAAGAGAATGTTTGGTCCGAAGTAGCCGAAACAGTCTCCCAAGGAAGCGCAGATGGTTTTTTGCGATACTCCGTCGAATCGCTTCGGCCGTAGTCGCCAGCTCTTCCGACCGAGTTGGCTCCAGGTCAGCCACCACCAAGGGTTCCCGAAGTTCTCGCGCGACCAGGTTAGCTTGATGAGAAGCATCGTCCTCCAGGAGAGGTATCACGGCTTCCAATGTTGCTGGGGTAGCAGATCGTTTCACTTTACCCGTTGTACCTCAAAGTGGCGAGTGTACTCCTGGGAGGTACGAATCGCTGGTGGTGTCGAAAGTGACTGTCAGATGATAAGAAATGATTAGCATTCGAAAATTCAATATCCCATTCAAACAATTCACAATCACAATCAAAACCTTCAGAATTCAATAGTCAAGCCAAGTAGTAGCAACCGGGAATAACCAGTTAATCAACTTCAGTTTCCTTTCCTAGACTTGCATTTGGGATAAAGATCTTACCGGTCACAATGAGATGGTGACTCAGGACAAGTGATGTACCCTATACGTGTAATGCCGCATCTCATTAAGATCTACCGGTCACAATGAGATCTCATTGTGTACGCAAGGGGTCAAACTGACCCCGTCCCTAGACTTGCATTTGGGATAAAGATCTTACCAATCACAATGAGATGGTGACTCAGGACAATTGATGTACCCTATACGTGTAATGATCTCATTGTGACCGGTAAGATCTTTATATGTGCCCAGAAAGTATCTGTCCTCGTCTTCATCGTTGAGTTGCAAAAAGTCCGGCGTCCTTCCTCGATTCCTCGAGGTCGCTAGCAACTGATAGATTTACTCTGACTCGGCCTTTACCATGCAGAGTATTGGTACACATACTGGGGATATGGTCATCTTGGAACGGAGACCTTCCACTCCTGAACCAATCAAGTCTCCCACAAGGGTTACCTGTCGATTGGAACAGATACGGAACGGATCTGATCTTGGATCAGTTTTCAGGTGCATCAAGGATAGACATAGTGATGTGAAAATGGGAGGTGGTGCATGTGCTGCTGCATGTGTGGATCACAATAACAGAGTCAGTTTGCAATAGGCAATGGCAGACGCAGTTGCTGATCCATCGGTGCAAGGCGGCATGCGCGTCACAGGATCTCAGGAACAAGTTGCTGGGTCATTAAAACGGCGAGCCAAGGCGTTGGAGCAAGGTACTGGGCAAGAGTCACAGGAGCAAGATGATGAGATCGATGCTAGGCAGGTGAAGAAGCATCGTCAAGAGCGTACGACGTGCTACTTCCAGGATATATGTACACGCGTGCATGGACTTCCTCAAAGAAAGTTGTATATCGTTGTTCGTCATTTCGACGCACGGAGTGCAAGGGGACTATGGAATACAACATCTCGACAATGGGCTACTCCAATGCTCGGCCCCATACATGTCAGGTCATGCAGAGTGCTTTTGGAATATCCGATGTCAACGATGAAATGAAAGCCATGGCAGACAGCTTGGCAATTACTGACGTCGCTCGACCGGTAAGAGAAATGTGGCAGGAGCTACGCAGCATCTTCTACGGTAATGGCAGCAATGTCATGGTTGGTTTGTCTGAGTCACAAGTGATTAACTGCGTGTATAGAGCAAGATCTCTTCACTATAGTGGCAACGTGCATGGATCGGTGGAGATTCCACCACTCTCGCTAGCACTCAATGAGTCAGTGTCGTTTTTCCAATTTCCAATTTCACTTTGTTTCCGCAAACCGCCAAGATGTGAACAGTCCAACACGATTACTGTGGGTAGGCACATCCAAGGCTGGTGAACTTACTTCGCTACCACAACGTGTCGCTCGTTATCGATGGTACTTTTCGTTGCGTTCCACGCAATTTTCAGCTATGTGTGGTTTTCATGGTTCACAACCGTGCTTCAGGACTGGGCTTTGGCAGTTGCATGTTTGACTCACTTGCTGTTTGTCCCTGTGTTTTACATTTTAAGCACATCTCGCTGCGCTGACGCGAACTGGGATATGATGCACTTTGTTTTCCAAGCCACTGACCAGCAACTAAGCCCAGGAGAAGTTGTATGCGACTTTGAATCGGCTCTAATGCAAGCAGTGCAAACTCAGTTCCGTGACGCTATTGTCTTGGGTTGTTTATTCCATTTGAAGCAAGCACTGCGACGAGCGATGAAGAGGTATGCTATACCTGATGCCGAATGCGCTGTAGCGATGAAAAGAGGCGTTATCGACATGTTGACAGTGGCCGACCCGGATCAAGTGAACTCACATGGAATTGCTTAGGCTCGTGCAGAAATGAAGCTTCGTTGCGAGAAGCAAGGCACCACGCACGTATTCCAATGCGAAGTGGCAGGAGTTTTGGGCCTATTTTAAGCGAACTTGGATTGATGAATACTCAGTGGATCTTTGGAATGTACACGGTCTCGATAACGAGCTTGTTGCACGTACGAATAACCAACTTGAGCGATTCAATCGCATTCTCAACACGCGATTCCCCACACCACATCCCTCCATGGCCACATTCGTGAGTGTAATCAAGCAACTTTCAGCCGAGTATGTGCAGCAGTTGGCTGATATCCCTCGTGAACGAAGCAAACGTGTTGTGCGCGAGACCATTGAGTTACCTGCTGCCATTGATCTACCCATGGCACTCGAGAATACGACCACAGCTGACTCGGATTCTACTTCATTGTCGGCAACTACTACTTCAGATGGTGGTACACCACATCTCTGTCAGGAAGATGCTGCTGCTGCAGTACTGTAGCGATAGGACTTGGTCTACTTAGCCAGTAGGTTGCTGTACCTTTGCACTAATCTGCGAGTGCCCTTTGCCTGTTGCCATGACTGATGAGAATGTTCTTTTAGTGCTGATCCAAGACCAGATCCGTACTGTATCTGTTCCAAATTCAAATCTACCGTCAAGCTTGTTCGTCTCTTGTGGCCTATTCGGCGCTCAATGCCTCATTGAATGAGCTCTTCATTCGAGGTATCGACATCACTAAACAAGGCTTCGCTCCGTCCGTTGCAGACGGGAGTATCGAGAACGCCACGATCTACATCCACTCGGCTACTGAGGACTACACATTGTTCGACCCTACCTCACTCTACCGAGGGACGAATGGCTTCCACGGACCTCTAGCGTTTGATGTCAACGTGTCGAAGGAAGACCCTCCCAACGTTCTCCTCATTGTGGTCGAATCATTCCGATTTCACGACTCACACTACCTTGTAGGTAAGAAAGACCCGTCCAACCTGTTCAAAGGAACCAACATCACTGTGACGCCTAACTTCGATCGATGGGCGGAACGCGGCGTTTCTTTCAGTAATATGTGGTCCAGCTGGAGAACAAGTCGATCCGTCGAGAGTTTACTGTTTGCACAGCTCCCATACGACAGCGTGGCAGACTCAGGAATGACTGGAGGCAAAGAGGACGTCGAACTTGCAGGTTTACCACAGCTTTTCAAGGCGAAAGGATACGAACCGGTGTTCACAACTGGGTGCAAGACCGACTACGACGACTGGGACACGTTCCTACCATCCCACGGCTTCGATACTGTCTTGAGTCGTAACGAGATGATGGAGTTAGCTGAAGGTTACCTCAATATCTCATCTGACGAATGGTACAGCGGTCCGCACCGAGGCTTTGGCTGGGGCGTTCACGATGATTTGATCTTCCAGTTACTGGGAGATCTTCTCATCAATAAAACCATCGAGCAAAAGGAGCGGGTAGCAAGAGGAGACGCCAAGACCCCACTGTTTGTAAACCACTACACCATTTCCAGCCACACCCCGTTCAAGGATCGACCACGATGGCACGCACAAGCAGATAAACCAGATTTCTCTGCGCTCTACGAAGATGAAGAGTACGCTGATGTCGTTCCGAACGACTCGTTCGGGATTACTTGGAGATGAGGTACTTCACTGACCTTGAGCTTGGCAAGTTCTTGGACCGGATGGATGACAAGGGCATACTGGACGATACTATCGTTGTGGTCGTCGGCGACCACGGTCAAGGACCTGAAGACGGTCTGGATGTTCCAGAAGCTCGTGAAATTTCGGCAACCAGAGTGGCAGGGACTATTATTGCTGAAGGAAGACTCGGTGACTCGGTGGGTCTCATGATTGAAGACGCAGTGGAGCAGTACGATATGCTGAATACGTTGGCAGATATCACTGGCGTTCCAGAAGGAGGGTTCCTGCAGGATGGCATTGGGCGGTCACTCAAGCGCGACGTAGCGTTTGGAGAGCGTGTTGTATACAGTAACAACCCCAGTCGTAAGATGTCGGTGGTCAGGGGTCATGAACGTCTGCGTTATGATCGGTATTCGAGCTCCGTCCTTTTCCACAACCCTGATACAGATCACGACATGGAACACGACCGGTTTCCCACTTTAAATGCCCAAAACAAGACGCACTGGAGAACGTGGAGAGATGATGGCCGACGGATTAATGCGTACTACACAAAGCGCTGGGACAAAAAGTGCTTACTTGCTGGTGAGTGCTAAGGAGCGATAGAATCTTCAAAGGAAAGATCAATAATATAACTGAGTTTACTCAAAACTGTACCCCTACTTGTATATCAAAATCCGTAGTCTTAATGAGAAATGTGGAGCTGAAAATGCCAAGCAGGTCAAGAATCAAAGCTTTAAGATTCAACTCAACAGAATTGCGCGCCAGGTCGTTCATTATAGGCCTCTGGTGTCCAAGCTGGATGCATTTACATTTGTACGTCACCCTGTGTGTTTTTATCGCATTTGAATTCCAAATGTTACTTTTGAAGTCATCCTTTTTCTTCTTTACCTGAATCAATTTCAGAAACATCTCAGAAGTAACCATTGCATGCACGGAATATATTAAGCGGTTGTGCTATCGGAGCATGTGGACTCTTAAATGGGCCGTGCTTCGTGAGTTATCGGGGTGTGCCGGGTACGAACGCTGAAACTTGCCTGTATTTTTCCCTTTAATAAGGATGATCTCACCGAAAACTTCACATTTTCCACACGAACTGTGGAATCTGCTTGAGCATGTCCTCCATCCTCTCAAACGTCTCGAATTTCTTCGCACACAACTTTAACAAGGAATCCCCGCTATACTTGACTTCGTGAAGTTTACTGCGAAAATCCCCCAGTGTGTGGACATTAACCCCGGCAAGAGCTGTTGTCATTTTGTCACCAATACCGTGAATAAGCGAGACACTTTCCCCGTCCGCTGCTGGAGTCCATGGAATTTGTTGTTCGTCGTCGATGACCATCTCGCTACCGTCAGGACAAACGAAAATCAACGCCACTCGCGCTGGAGCGTCCACTGCTCTGTCCAGCCACTCGATGGCTTTCAGCAAAGCCACTATTCTCCCCCCCTTCACTGGGTGTGTCGACGACACGTTCATCTGAAAGAGAAGCAGTTTACAGGAGTTCTGACAGTAGAACGAATCCACAGACTCAAAGTTGGCTGCGCGTGGAATATGATACGGACCTGTTTCTTCAATCATTTTGCTCGATAACTCCTTGTGGTCAAAGAAGCTGAAGTCCTTGCTTTGGGCGAGCGTGAACTTCACCATAGGCTTGTCCATTTTTGAGATACATTGCGTCTCAATAACGCCACCCCGCACAAGTTGCTCGTGCACTTTCATTTCGAATAGATGTCCACGCAATGCAGCCGCTTTTGGAATGCCTTGGAGCAATTGAAGCAAGGTATCTCGGTTTTTGAAATTCCTACTCGTGAGCTTCTCCAGTACCAGGCGAGAAACGAATAGCGAAGCAATTTGCACATCGTATCTCCCTCCATTGGCCTTGGGCTGGTAGTGACACATTCGATGGCGTTGCGGTCCCCCTTTTTCCTTATTCACCAATCGTTCCAGCTCATACAAAGAGTCCATGCCAGTGATACCCTCGGTAAGCCTTTCAATCATTTTTGCTACGAACGTTTCCTTTGCTGAAAGGCAGTCACGAGCCACACCACCAAAGATGGCAAAACGCTCTTCAACCTTCTCCTGGGTAACACCAGCACCAAGGTCCAAGTGGTTTGCCGCGTCCAACAGCTCCTTCAAGGCCCACAATGACATGTACAACTCACACGCCTGCTCATTCTTTATCACCTTCTCCAACCACATCTCATTTGGACTGGTGAAGCAAACCATCTTGGAAGGATGAATGTCCCGTGTCCGGGAATGAGACCCTCGAACCAGCGAGTTCTGTTGAGCCCCATGCCTCGGGGCCTTGTCACTTGTCGCACTCGCCGTGTTGTGATCACTTGGCGTAGCAGACTGTCGGAGGTCCACTCAGCGGTGTGTCCCTGTCTATTTCATCTGAGCGGTCCCTCAGTGCCCTCCCTCGAGTGTCGTGCGGGGAGGTCACCTCCGATGACTCCCGCCCTGCCGTATCTACGGGAAGTCACTCCCTCAAGTGTTTTTCAGAAGTAGTGAGTTCCCGGACTAACTAGTCAGTCGTGATTTTACCTGCTAACAACAACAACAACAAGTGACTTATATTTGTTTAAGTTAGTCTTCGAACTCCCTACTTGGACCTGCACTCACCTAACAGCCCGCTAGTACTCGACCCTGGGCTAGATCGCGACACGTGGTGGAGAAGCAGGGTACTAGCCCGCTGGAGAAGGGTCCTCGGAAGTGAACTTCGAGCGACTACCTAAACGAGGAAGTGAAGTACTCTTGTCCTACCAACTAGTTGTTAGTTGGATAACTGAGTGGTTCGTTTGGGCGGGATTACGACAGCTACCAGAACTCAAGACTGCCCAAGAAGAACAAGAGAGAGACGAGCAAGAACCCGAAATCGAGATGTCTTCGTTTGGGCCTGGTGTCGGAGATGACGACAGGAGCACTACCTCAAGTGAAAACGGTGGCACGGGCCCATCTGCTACTTCCTGGTTCAGGGGAGGAGCGAGTCGTCCTCCTACGGTGACTCCTGCGAGTCCGGGAGGCAGTGATAGTCAACCTGCGGCTTCGTGGTTTGGACTCGGAGGACCTCCTGCTACTACGCACCCGGGGAGGCCGAGCTTAACTGCTCCTGGAGGGCTGACCACGGTCCAGGCCATGGTACGGAGAGCTGCCCTTGGTTCTACCCGCCCGGTGCAACAACCTCCTCCTGCTAGACCCCGGCTGACTCGAAGTCTCTCGGAGCCCAGGAAAGGAGAAGCTAGACCACTTGCTAGCCCCGTAACTACTCACGGCGGATTTACCCTATCTGGAGTGACTTCCAGTACTGGACTCGCTGCTGCGACGTCAGTGCCTCAGGGTGAGACTCAATTCCCATCGACGACCTCCATGACTAGTCAACCTGCTACGAAGCAAGTGACTCCTGCCGCTCTTATCCCCCCTACACCTTCAATGACTCAGTCGGAAGTTGCGACTATGGGAGTAATTGACGCTACCAAGCACTACTTGTACCCGCCTCAACTGATGGCTCAACCTGGTTATGCTCCAAATGCTGAAACTGGTGCGAATGTAGCAGCTAGTTCTGCGGCGGCTAATCCAACTGGATGGAGTAGTCAACTCCCTGGACTACCACCTACTGCTCCGGTGATGACTCCTGCTACCAGCGTACCTCAGTCTACTCGCTCGGCGATCCCGAGTTATCAGAATGTGACGCTTGGCGCGACTCCTGGCAATTCGGGCACTGGGCTGAATAATCCATTCATTCAACCAGTCGGATGGTCAGTGGCGGCCGGGTTCTCCTATGGAACCCCAGCTCCCATCTCCTATGCGGCTACCTCCGCTCCGCCTCAAGTGACTCAAGCCCCTACGGCTCAAGTACCCCCTAGTAATGCTCTCATGACTTCTATGGGTGCGGCTCCACCGTTGACTTCAGTTCCTACGATGACGACTCCTGCCACTACTAGTCACCTACATGCGACTGCAGGGCAGGCAGCATACTGGGGCCAACAGCAATTACCTGGAAACTCTGCTCCAGTGACTGGCCTACCTCCTCCTGTGACGGCCCCGAATGTGGTGACTCCTGGACATCTCGCGAGTGGCGTGAGTAGCCAACCTTACTCTACTGTACCCAGTCAACTTCCCGGACACTACTCTCCGAACTACCAACAGTCTGTGAGTCAAGTGACTAGGCCTCCACTAGGTATGCCGTCCAACATCAAGAATGCAGTCCGGATGATCCAGCCGTTTTACTCCGATGGAGCTTCTGCAGACAAGGCTCGATCTTTTTGGAGTGCCTTCGAGAGAGCTACTGAAGGTCTTGACGACTCCTTACGGTTGAGTGCCTTCAGGGAGTGTCTTAAGGGTAAAACTGGTGAAGAATGGTGGACTTACTCCCAGATTAACGACTTCAACACTCTGAGAACTCGCTTCCACAACCAGTTCGTGTGTCAGACTCCACTTCAAATGATTGAGCGACTGAAGGTGACTAAACGGTCTCGGGGTATGTCGGCCGAAGTGTGGGGCGACTTAATTTCAAGTCTCTGTGACGCCGCTCAGTACTTTGACCCCGAGATGAGATACCAGTACTTCTTGTCAGGACTTCGCGACAAGCAGTGGCGAAACACTCTTGACACTTCATTGGTGAACTCGATTCCCCAGGCTGTAGCAGTGCTGCTTTACAAGAACCAGCACTTACCCGTAGAGGATGATGCTGACTTCGAGGACGAGCCCCCTAAGTCGACTGCGAATGATGACTTGATGAACCAAATGCTGACTGTGATGCAACAGACTCAGAGTCTCTTAGCGCAACAGCAAGTGCAAGCTACTACTTCGGCTGCTACTCAGGGAGGAACTACTGCGGCTGCTATTCAGTATCAGGCAATGCCTACTACTAGTCAAGGAGTATATGCAGTTCAGCCAACTACTCCTCTACCGGTGACTCCTACTCGAGGTATTCGACAAGGGCCTGACTTGTACACTCAGGAAGGTCTCATCGTGTGCGGAAGGTGTCATACGTTGGGGTGCAGTCGACTGAACTGTCGTAGAAACAACTCGACTTGTTCGAACTGTCATGGAACTGGTCATGTCTACGTCGAGTGTGAGTTACCCCGAGGGTACCAGCGTCAACAGCAGTCAACGGGCCAACGTCAGCAGCAACAGCAGTCGCAGAGCACGAACTCCAACTCTCGCTCAAACTACCAAGCCAGTCGAGGCCCTAGGGCCTGCTTCCTGTGTGGAGGTGCGGATCACGTAGTGGCCAACTGCCCGTCGAGGGAGACGCTGAACCAGCTAGTCCAGAAGGCTAGGGTTACAGCGAGCTCTAGTCAAAACTGAAGGGGGCTGGAGGAAGGGAAGGGTGAAGTCACTCCTTCCTCCTGCCAGCTAAGTGACTTGAGTGAAGTCACTTCCAAATCTACAACTGGAAATGGAGTGAGTTCAACTGAGACCATAGAGAGAACAACGACTGATAATGGAGTGAACATGACTGAAACTGAGAAGACTGAGTGTGAAGGTGCTGAGGCAAGTCACTTGACTGCCGCTTACATCGGTGACTGGTCGAAAGACCCTTACTGGGGGGAGTTTGCCGATGAGGTACGGGTGAGGTCGAACCCGGTGAACTACTGGAACGCGCCCCGTGAAAAGAGTGAAGTTATCCACTGCGAGTGGAAGACTAATGGAACGAGTGTGAAAGAGGAAATTACTTCCCTTGGTGACTTGGGAGTCACTGAGAGGCAGCCAGAGAGTGATGACGGAAGTGAAAGTAATAGTTCTGAGTTCGATGAGAGCATTTTCGACCCCAGTATGAGCGAGAATGGAGATGAACCTGCGAAGAGCCGTGAAGAACTACTTGACGAGATGAGTGTGAAGACTGATTACCAACTAAGAAATAACGAGACCAGTACTAGTGAAGGTGCTCCAGGAGTGACTACTGACGAGACTGACTTTACTGCAAGTGTGCCGTCTACCACCGATGCTGATGGTGGGGGTGAGGCGAACACTTCCGAAGCCGCTCCTGAACTAACTACTGGTGGACTGGTAAGTGATCTAACCGAAGAGGAAGTCGCTCGAACTGAGGTCGAGGCTACTAGAGTGACTCAAGAAACTCAAGGAATGGTTGAACTGAGTGAAGCTGTGAGTGAGTCGTCTACCACCGATGCGGATGGTGGGGGTGAGGCGAGCACTAAGAGTAGCGCCGCGGGAGCGACTACCAAACTCACAAGAGTGTTCTCCGAAAAGGAACTGAATGAACTGGCTGACGGAGTAAACAATGGAGTACTAGAAGAAAAAGAAGAATACGACAAAGAGCTCGAGGAGCGACTCTTTCCACTGGACGAAGTAGAACTCAAGAGAAGAATGGAAGTGAATGCGTCGCAGTCGCAGAAAATGTCACTAGCCGACTTAAGCACCATACTGGGGATTCCAGAAGAAGTCATAAGTCGGACGAGAGAGTCGTCACCTGGGGTGCTAGCTACGCCCGAATACTGGACTGCCTGGTATCGGAAGACACTGGCAGCGACTAATGCAGCTAAGCGAGCTAACCGTGACTTCAGTGACTTAAAGAAGTCGAAGGGAGATGACCACTCCCCAAACAGCGAAGGAGTCGCTGATTCGGACAAACGCGATGTGGGAGGTGGAAGAACCGAGAGTACTTCTAACCGGGATCAGACTGAGGCAAGTGAGGTAATAACCTCCTATTCGTACGATGAAGAGGCTGTGATCGCGAATGTGGCCATCGACTTGTCGGAGGTTCCTGGTGGTGCTGTTAGCGCTGTGACGGTATCCTCCCGACGAAGGAAATGCTTTGATCCGAGATGGCGTGGGTTAGTCCAGCGGATGGTGTACTACTTAGTCAGGGAAGAAGAAAAGGTGAACCCCGAATGCGTTGACTGTGGGTCACCACTCCTGAGTGACTTGGTCCTCCCGGAAGTCGATTGGGGAGGAAATGACCTTGAAGAGAGAGCTCTGGCTAAAGTAGCTCAGTACAATCGAGCGATGAGTAACTCCGTGATGAAGCGTATCGTGGGTGTGATAATAGAAAAGTACTTGAGCGAAGGCCCACTCATCCGAGCTAAGTTGAAGGAGCGAGAAGACCGGTGTGAGGACTGCCTAAAAGCTGCACTCCCTTCTCGAAAAATGCGGAATCCGAAGCAAGTGCGCTTCGACTACTCTTCTTTGGCTGGTCAGAAGGCCGAAGAACTGGGACCTCGGTGTTCGCGTGAGGACTCGAACAGCGTGTACGAGTACGCGTACGTAGTGACTGATCAAGCGCGAGTCTCCACTAGGGAAGAAAGCAGTGACTACAGGAAGGCTGGACTAGTCGGGCGGGATGTGTTCGAAGAAAGTGAAGTCGCTGGTATAGTGCCCGAAGGCAAGCGGGTGATTGGCTCAGTAGGGGGGGTGGAAGCTACTTCTCCAGGATATGTCGACTGTGTCCCTGTGGACATGCTCATCGACTCTGGTGCCGTTGTGAGCTTGATCGACCGTAAAGTACTTCGACGGATAGGACGAGGCAGTGACTCTCTGCGACCGTACCATGGGAACTTGAACGGAGTGTCGGGTCACCAACTTAAGATACGAGGTGTTGCCGACCTCCCTCTCAGACTTGGGTCGTTGGAGATTGTTCGACCTTTTGTGGTTGTCGACCACATGCATGTGGATGTGATACTTGGAACCGACTCACTTCGACAGTTCCGAGCTGTTGTCGACTTGGATACTAACTCAGTGACTCTGAAAGACACGGGTGAAGTATTCTCACTGGGTACTCCGAGAGTCGAAGAAGTACACTCTGCCCGAGTGAGTTCGACTGTTCGCATCTGCCCTGGTGGTCAAGCTCTAGTAGTGTCGGAAGTCCGTGGCCAAGCGAGCGATGGACAAACTGTGTTGGTTGAAGGAGTCCCCGGATTGGACGGGACCGTGCGAGTTGCCCGTACGCTCTGTACTGTGAACCAAGGGAAGTTATTGGTTGAAGTCTGCAATGCTTCTACCGAGGAACTGATCATCAAGAAAGGTACTCTGGTTGCTGCCGCCACGGTAGTGCCGGAGTCGGCTTTCGAGTTCGAGTCTCCGGTGACTCCGCTGTCGCACAGAGATTCGAGGCCTGTCGAGTCCCGGAAAACTACTGAGGAAGACTGAGTGCACTCTGTAGTGAGTGCTGCCGGCGCTACTACCGACTCGCCTCACCACTCCATGCCGAACCTCGAAAAGGAGCTAACTGAGGAGTTTGCAGTTGACTTCACCGATTCGAAGCTGAGTGAGGAACAGAAGGGGCTGTTCAGGCAGACACTTGGGTCCTTCCGAGACTTGTTTGTCGAGACCTCAATGAAACCCGGTCGAACTCACTTGCTTGAGTTCGAGATAGACACTGGTGACCACCCCCCCTATCAAGCAGCGACCCTATCGCGTCTCCAAAGCTGAAGGTGATGTAATGGAGGCCGAAGTGCAGCAGTACCTGGACTTGGGACTCATTCGACCCTCGAGTAGTCCTTGGGCTAGTCCTGTACTGATGATACGCAAACCCGACGGAGGTATCCGCTTCTGTATCGACTACCGTCGACTCAATGCAGTGACTGTGAAGGACTGTTATCCGATGCCACTCATCGACGACATCCTGGACGTACTAGGAAATGCTAAGCTCTTCTCTACAATGGATATTGCCTCGGGGTACTGGAATGTGCCGATGGCTGCGGGCAGTGTCGGGAAGACGGCCTTCGCCTGCAAATTTGGACTGTTCGAGTGGCTAGTTATGCCATTTGGACTGTGCAATGCAGTGCCTGCATTTGAGCGACTTATGGAAGGAGTGTTAGTCGACTTGAAGTGGCGAACTTGTTTAGTCTACTTGGACGACTGTGTAGTCTTCAGTGACGACTTCCCTACTCACCTTGTGCGACTTCGGCAAGTACTCGAGCGCTTCAGGACTGCCGGTTTTAAACTCAAGATGAAGAAGTGTAAGTGGGGTCGTGACCAAGTGGCTTTCCTCGGTCACATAGTCACTCCCTCCGGTATACTTCCTAATCCTGAGAAGGTGAAGGCAGTCATGAATGTTGAGCGACCCAGTGACCTCCGTGCAGTTCGCGCGTTCCTGGGCTTGACTAGTTACTTCCGGAGGTATATACCGGGGTATGCTGCTATCTCTTCACCCATCGAGAGGCTGAAGGCCAAGGGTGTTCCCTTCGAGTGGAGCCCTGACTGCGAATCTGCTTTTGTGCAGCTGAAACGTAAGCTAGTCGAACCTCCTATTCTAGTCTACCCGGACTTCAACAAGCGGTTTAAGCTCTATGTCGACTCCTCGAAGCTAGCCGTGGGTGCCTGTTTGATGCAAGAAGTCGCCGGTCGTGACCGAGCTATCGCCTACGCTAGTAAACTACTAGTTGGGTCAGAGAAGAACTGGGTGAACAACCAGAACGGCACTTCGGAGATCGAGTGCTGGGGGATCGTATGGGCAACTCGCAAGTTCAGGTGCTACCTCGATCGTTGTGAGTTCGACCTCTTCACTGACCATAAGGCACTACTGTGGGTGTTCAGTGACGCGAACAGAACTAACAACGCTAAACTCGCCAGGTGGGCGATGGAGTTGTCCCAGTTGCGGTTCAAAGTGTATCATCGGCCTGGTACTTCTATGGGTCACGTGGACGGACTCTCTAGGCTACATGCCGTGACTGTCAATGCTGTTACTATGGCGGATCTACTGAATCAAGCTAACGAAGAGGACCCGGTTCCCGTTCTGGTCGGGGAGGGTGAGACTGAAGTCGCGACTGAAGAAGTCACTGGAGCGACTCCTACTAGTACCGGAGGAAGTGATCAAGTCGCGGTCGGGGGGCGACTTCCTGTCGAAGAACCTACTGCCGCAACTACTACTCCGACCCCTCAGACTGAAGAGACTTCCCTAGACGAAGAACAACTACTTGTCTCCCCCGTTGATGTTTTCGGCCTGGATCAGGCCCGCTTTAAAGAAGAGCAGAAGCGCACTCCTTGGATACTGGCGATGATTGCCTTCTTGGAGAGTGGTGCACTGGCCCTAGATGCACAACTGCGAGCGAAAGTGTTATCTTTGGCTCCACACTACACAGTGAAAAACGGAATCTTAATGCGACGAGTCCATTTAAAGGCTCGAGCTGGCCCCGCTCGATCGCTGGAAGTCCCAGTGATACCGATTACCTACGTCGCTACTGTACTACACCACTGCCATGCTGACGTGTTCGCTGCTCACGTGGGAGTCACTAAAACTATGGACAAAGTGCGCAAGCACGCCTACTGGCACGGCTGGAAGAAGGACGTCGCCGAGTACGTCCGCGAGTGTACTGTTTGTGGGAGTGGCAAAGGCTACCGCCCTTGGCGGAATGGGCTCATGCAGAAAATGCCCATCCAAGAACTGTCTGGTCCCTTTTCGCTACTTGTGGTGGATGCTGTTGGCCCTCTCGTGACTACTCCTAGAGGCAACAAGTTTATCCTGGTGTTTGCGGACTACTTCACCCGGTGGGTAGAAGCTTTTGCCGTTGAGCGTTTGGATTCAGTGACTTTTGTGGAAATTATGGTGAACGAAGTGATCTCACGGCATGGAGTGCCTGAAAAGCTACTAAGTGACCAAGGGTCAAACTTTATCTCCGAGTTGGCAAGGTCGCTGTACGAGACTCTAGGGATTAAAAAGTTGTTCGGGGCGGCTTATCACCCACAAACTCAAGGTATCGTCGAACGCTTCAACGGGACTCTTATTGGAATGCTACGCATGTACGTGAGTGAGTCCCAAGATGACTGGGACTTGTATCTGCCTAGAGTACTCTTCGCCTATCGGACTTCTTTTCACGAGGCCCTGGGTGACTCCCCATTCTTCAGTCTGTACGGTCGTGACCCCGTGCTACCTCTCGATTTGGCGTTCCTGAACACTTCCTCTCAGTGGAAGAGTAATGAGGTAGCTACTTACAGGCGACGAGTCTACTTGTCGCTACGCGATACACGTCGACTGGTAGAAAGACAACTACTTAAAGCTCAGAGTCGCCACGGGCAGCGACTTCAAAATCAAGTCGCTACTAAGTTTGAGGAAGGTGATGCGGTTTGGGTCTACCAATATTTCAGAGCTCGCCGAGGAGAGAAGACTTCGAAGAAACTAGCCTTCTCCTGGCACGGTCCTTACCGTATAGTTGGCACTGTCGGTGAGAACGCCTACCGCGTCGCCATCCCGACTCACCCTAACAGAGTGGTCACCATCAATGTAAACCGACTCAAACCCTTCCGGGGTCGCTGGAGTCGACCTTTTCCTACTGAAGTACCTGAAGGCATTACTACTACTCCGGGTGAGGACGACGAGGGTCCACTCGCTGAGGAGGACTTACCCTCAACGAGTTACATAGAGCGCCTCGTCATTGGCTCTGAAGAGACTGCGTTTGCTGGCGCGAGTCTTCCCGTTGTCGACATACTCGCTCGAAGGAAAAAGGCTGGCGAAGTGCAATATCTGGTATTACTTGCTACCTACGAGACTAGTTGGCTACCCGCGACTTCCCTCCGCCCTAATTTTGACGTGTTGATCACCGCGTTCGAGAATACTAGGCGAAAGGAGCAGGGACTCCCTCAACTTCGTCGTAGTGCTCGGTTGGTCGACGCCAACGCAGCAGTCGACGAAGACGAAGTACTCTTTTAAGTGGTGAGTCGGACTAGTCGACGTGGTGACGACTCTCCTTTGACGGTATACCCTACCGAGCGGGTGTTCAAGTGGAACGCTCCTCTCTACATTTTCGACTACATTTGGGCGATCCGATGATTGCCCCTGCATTATTTCGTGAACTTTCGGCGGATGGTTGAGTCGGGAAGACTCTCTACTGAAGGACGACTGCTTCTGCTACTTGGCTAAGAGAGTCCCGCTGCGAGACGCTGGACTTAGCTTCTATTCGATGATTGACCACTACTTGGTGATTTTCCACTACTCGACGACTACTACTCCCTTGGGGACTATTGGACTCGCTGTGGCTTTGATGAATTGGTGACCACTCCTTACTGACTCCAATCGATCTGCGACTTTCTTCCTCTTGGCGATAAGTCTTACGACTCGAGTGTTCAAGTTGGACACTCTTCTCTACATTTTGTTTACTACATTTGGATGGTCCGATGACTGCCCCTGCGTGAATCTGTGAACTTTCAGCAACTACTTAGTTTGGGATGCTCGCGGCGGAGTCGTGACTGCCGACTACTACTAGTTGCTGAAGTGAACTACCACTTGGGATCGACTGCCTATTCGATGCTTGACTACTACCCGATGACTGACTACTACTCGATGATTGAGCTTCACTTGGTGACTGACTGCTGCTCGATGATTGACCTCTACGTGATGAATTACTACCACTAGATGAACTCTGTTTACTTGGGGATTAACTGTTACGCGGTGACGTTGACGACTTTGGGGTCTAACGTGGTGGCCTTATCGACTTGGTGATTCCTCTTCTCTTGGAAGATCGGTGGCGAGATAATTTCGCCCTGTGACTTTGAGTATTACTCGACTAGTAGGCGACTCTACTATTCGTGAAAGGGGCGATCCTGAAAGGGGTAATGTGGACTATACGAGCAAGTGATCTGAGATTACGCAGTTAGAACTTGATGACTACACGAAGTGATATGAACTGCCATCCTACAACTACGGCGAAGCACTGCTACTCTTTCACGCGGGCGCGTACTTAGCCGGCGCCGGTGGCTTCTACTCGTCGAGATCGTCCTCTTCGAAGTCACTCTCTTCTTCGGATTCACTCTCCTCCGACTCTTTCTTCCCCCGGACTCCTTTCAACGGAATGGCTATCTCTGCGGTATATCTGCCGTCCGAGCAAAGCCAGCTGGTGTACCCTGGTGTGTCCTCCTCTTTGGCGTTGAAGGGTGGGACGGACAAGGGCTTGTAAGTGCCGGCCGCGACCTTTCCCCTTATCTCCTTCTCCAACTTCTCGATGCGGCCACTATGGGTCAATTTGTACCAGACCCCCGAAAGACGATCTCCTACCCACCGTTCCTTGTCGGGATCCTCCTTGGAACAAACGTCCCTGCGAACCAAAGCCAGGGCTTCGTCGGTCAAGCGATTCTCGGGCTTCTGATCCGGGTCCAGAGCATTGGTAAACACCAACAAGGATGTAATATTGCGAAAACCTCCCTGGTCCAGCTGAAAAGGCTTCAAAGCCCCCTTTACGCGAGCATTATAGGCTTCCCGGTCTTGTGCATATAGGCTCGTGAGGTTCTGCATGGTGGGGCCGTCGTACTTGTTCGCGTCTGGAGCATTTTTGCCTGGTTGCCCTCCCATCCACATCAATAGTCGATCGGGTTCGACTCCCTCGAAGAGTCGCAAGAATCCATAGTAACCCCAATTCGTGATGCAGAGACTGAGAAACTTGAGTCGCTCAGTGCAAGCCAACTGCTTCCAACGGCGTCGCTGACCTTTGGCCGAACTGCTTCGAAGAGGAGCATTGAGCTGCCACTCGAAGAAGCGACTCCGATTCGCCATCCAGAAGCGCCAGTGTGCCGTGTGTAACTCTTTATGATCCAGGGGATCGTACCACACCTTGGAGTGTTCCCAAGGGTACGCCAACTCGAAACAGAACTTGCCCATATTGGAAGCCCGGCGGTAGATGGCCTCAATATCGGCGGCTATCCTGGCTGGAGTATTGTCGGCAAGTACAAGAGGACTAAAGTCAGTCTCTGGCGGGGTAGCAACTGTGTCCTCTGACACTTTCGCCTTCTCGGATTCTTTGTGTGATTTCGGGGACGACTTCCGCTTACCCAATGCCGAAGGGGACTTCTCCTTGCCCAGGGCAAGGAGAGCTGCACTCGTCGCCGCCTCCGACGCCGTCGTTGCCCCCTTCTTCTTAGTCGGCTTATGCTTAGGAGTTATCTTCGCAACCGGCGGAGCGTTACCACGGACCACGGGTGCCGAATTAACCTCTGGATTCGGGAGATCGTGAGTATCCGAGAATCTGTCGTGAACGTAGGCGTTGGTGGCCTCGCGCTGCGCTGACGGTTTGGGCAGCAGCATCACAGGGTCCGTGAAGGTGGTGTCTTTGTCCTCAGCGTCGTCGAGAATGGCCAGTGCAATCTGGTCTAGGACAAACAAACCAGAGGAGGCCTCATTGACCGAAAGTTTCTCTCGCATGGTCGACCAAAACTCACGCTGCGCTTGCTTCTTAATCTTCTGCTCTGAAGAAGTCACTCCTGGGACAATAATTGCGGCTATCTGCTTGACTATCTCATCGTTCAATGACCCAGAGGCGGGTTCGGTGGTGGGCGGCGAAGCAGGGGGCGGCGTGTTCGGAGCAGACTTGGTGGTGCCCATGGTGACGGAGACTCTGTGTTGGGATCCGGGTGTCGGGGACTTGGCAAGTTGGAGAATGAGAGCCACTCGTTGCCGTGCAAATGACTATACGGTTCCCTTGAGTGTGTGTGTGTCTACTGAAGGACTCTGCCCTGGGGCCCCGTTGCGTCCTGGGACGAGGCGTGAGTGTTTCGGCGCTATCTCCGCGAAAGACCTCTGGGAATGACCGGAAATGCCCTGTGGAGTTTCTGAGACTTTTCCTCATACGAAAGTCTAACTGTGGGGAACTGCCCTCCTCTTGGGTACGGCCTGCCGTTCGAGTTGTTCTGGTAGACTACTCCTGTCATTTCACTTTTGGACTCCTACCCTACGAACGACTTCCCCTGCGACTTCATTCCGCGACTCAAGCCCACCGACATGCACGAGCTACTGCAGTCCGCCTACGAAAACTACTTCCGCATCGAACTACTTCCTGCCTACCTGACGACCGTGCTACTCTGGGTGCTGACATCTTCCGTTCGGGGAGTCGTCTGGTCACTCATGACTCAAGTCTGGATGGTAATCTCAGTGAACTCGTCTATGACAGTCAGCTTCGTGACTCGCTATCAAGAAGTGCTTTGCGACTCGGAGCTAAACCAACTCACGGGGCTCTCTTACGCTTTTGCTCTGTGGAATGCCTTCTTCGCCGTCCCCGTTCAAGTGCTTGAGGAAGGCGAGGCGGAGTACGGACAGTATGGTGTAATGTTACGGAGCTGGTGGACTGCCCTACTAGTCACCTTTGGAGATTATATCCCTGACTTAAGTATGAGATCGGGACACTCCTACTTGGCTTACACTCGTGCGTCGTGGGAAGCTTGGGCTACTGTCTGCCAGCGTGTTATGGCCGTGGTTAAGGGCTGCTGCTGGTTCGCCCTGCTGATTCTCTCTCTCCTCATTCATATTCCTATGAAGCTGTTCGACTTGTTGGAGTTCCTAACCCTCGGAACTACCGGTTTGATCGTTGTCCTCGTGATATCGAACGCGTTCAACCTGCTGCTTGGGTGGACTCATTGGCTGGCTCCTTCTACTGGTGTGATAGTTGCGGTCGGGATAGTGACTCACGGGTGGCGTTTCGGCCAAGGAAGCGGTCATTTGGATAGTGCTACTCCTCGGGTAGTGGTGAAGAAAGCACTCACATCCGTGCGTCGCGAAGTGAACAGGTGTAATCGTCGGGAGGCTGCTTGCCTCGCTAGCCTTGGAGGACCTACGGCTCCTGCTACTAGTCGACTTACGACTACTCCCCATAGAAATCGTAACTCTACCCCCTCGCGTCGACCTCCGGCTGAGGCTCCGACGACAACTCATCCTATGACTACTTGCTCACCCAGCGTCGAACCGAGTGAAGCTGCCTTCGTCCTCAGCGATGAAGAACTGCGCGTCGTGCAATGCCTCCGTGGCATGGGTCACGACAGTGCCGATCGAGGACGACCGGCTTATGGTCGGGGAGTTTGTCCCGTGTCCGGGAATGAGACCCTCGAACCAGCGAGTTCTGTTGAGCCCCATGCCTCGGGGCCTTGTCACTTGTCGCACTCGCCGTGTTGTGATCACTTGGCGTAGCAGACTGTCGGAGGTCCACTCAGCGGTGTGTCCCTGTCTATTTCATCTGAGCGGTCCCTCAGTGCCCTCCCTCGAGTGTCGTGCGGGGAGGTCACCTCCGATGACTCCCGCCCTGCCGTATCTACGGGAAGTCACTCCCTCAAGTGTTTTTCAGAAGTAGTGAGTTCCCGGCCTAACTAGTCAGTCGTGATTTTACAACAACAACAACAAGTGACTTATATTTGTTTAAGTTAGTCTTCGAACTCCCTACTTGGACCTGCACTCACCTAACAGCCCGCTAGTACTCGACCCTGGGCTAGATCGCGACATGAATCGGCGGAAGTATTGGTGGACCGTCGAATAGGTACAATACTTCGGCGTTACGGGCTAAAGCGGCCTTGTGTGCTGTACAAATGAATTCTCTCACATCTCCTTCTTCCCATGGTTGTGTTGTTCCATCTTCTTGAAAGACAACAACTTGATCTACCTTTGAGTCTTTTTGAAACGAAGCCGCGATGATGGTTGTCTCTCGTTTGTCTTCTTCTTTGAGTTCCTCGTTTGCTTCGTTTGCTTTGTAGCGCTGGTAGAAATAGGCGTAGAAGATGGACTTCCCGATGTCTAGCCATCAAGACATATCAGTATTACTTCATGCCAACAAACCCTCGGACACTAAGACGCACCTGGTGTTCCCGTGACGGTGACAATGTCGTTTTCCGCTAACCTCTCGAGAATGAGGTCGTAGTACTCGGAGTAACACCTGCGGACGTAGTACCTGGGTCGAGTATAAGGATACTGCATTGGCAGCTCACTAGGAAACACTCGCGTCCGTTCCTCTCCTTCGGTTTGGATTCCCATAGGTTCGTCGGGAATGTCCATTATAGCACAACAGTTGATGTCTTTGACGTATTCTCTGCAAATCCAGCTATCGTGAACTGAAAATTCTCTGATACTTCACTATTTTGTTTCAGTATCCACAGTTTTCCTTCTGTGGTGAGAGGTGCAAAGACTGAGAAAACGCAAGTCGAACCACCTACAGTTATTTAAGAAGTTACGATGTGCAAATTGCATCGACATTGTTTCTCGTTTGGTAGCGGAGCAGCTTGTGGCCAGAGACTACGAAGAACGAGAAGCCTCGATTCGGTTGCTGCCAAAATTGACTGCCTATTCGAGATGAAAGCACACTAGCAACTCGTGCGGGGAGCAAGTATACGGAAGATTTTCAGATCGACAAAAGCCAGGAGTTTTGTTACTTTGATCATACGGAGCTGTCGGACGCCGCGCTACAAGACACAGTGCACCCGTACCATACCTCGCGTGCAGCCAATTTTGAGTCCGTAGGTTCTTTCTATTGTGAATACTCGTCCACGAAAGTGACAAGACTTCTGCTGTTTCTGACGACCGATTTTTCTGCACACACCGTGAAGAGGAAGGGAGCTTTGCTGAAAGCTGTCGGGTGGTTCGACAAAGCGGTGGAAAATCCAAAGACCCGAGTGGTATTGGTAGAGAAAGCGTCACGATAATCCCCGATGTTGATGACGAAATGGCGAGAGCTCTTGGTGAGGTCGATGTCCACACTTTTGGAGGATTTCGCACTAAACTTCCCGAACTGAAACACAGTAGACAAGGCGTGCTAAAGCTGCGTGGAGATATTCGAAACATGTGAGAAGACAGAGGAAATGCTCGAGCAGATTTCGCAGTACGTGTGGAAAATGCATCCAGCTTGGACCTTATCTTTAGTGTTGAAAGTAAATGGCTCGACGTATCGTGAAAGATCGTGCGGTTCTCGTGAGTTGGATCTTTCTGCTTATCATTTCCAGTTCCACAGTTCTCAAAACCCGAGTTGTGATGAAGGTCAGAGGCCAAACGTGGTTAGGATGGGCGTTTGTCTACACCTTCGTCCTCCTGCTCTTCTTCATCTATCGATGTTTGGCACTCCACTCACTGTTTAATATGTACGCTACGAGCAAATACGGGACTCCAGGTGTCATAGCTGCAACGTTGGTGTTAGGTGTTCTCGAGGACTTCGTCTGTACGACATACTTGGCATGTGCGCTGTGTGCAGTTAACAGCTTCAGCCGGTGGTTTAACCACAAAGCGAGCCGAGTTGTGACTTTCATCACATCTTGGCTACTTTTCGTTGCAACAATGATACCTTTCGTGGTGGATTTACTACTGGTGAGACTCCGGGGTATGAGATTCACCTTCGCTCTTGTACAAATGATGATTGACGAGAAAGATCACGCGAAAGCAGTCGCAGTCTCCAGCACTGAAATTCAAGTTGCGAGTTTGGGGATGATGGAGTTTGTGGTGGTGGCGACTTTCTTCGCGATCGTGCGGACTTGGGCTTCATGGGCCGATCTCTCCGTCTGGAACCCAACGCACTTAGTACTTCCTTCTACAGCTTCGCAAGTATACAACACACGAATTGAAATCGAAGAGAAGGAGAGTCTTGCACTGCGTCCAATGTCGAAAGGAGTGTTCTTCAAGCGAAGTATCATCGTTTTCGTTGCTCTTGTGCTAAATCCACTCCTAGTGGTGGGTTTAAGTCGCGCCAGCTCGCCTCTTGTGGCTTATTCGGCGTTAAACACGACGCTCAACGAGACGTGTTGGAGCCTTTTTTGGACCTCAGCCAAGCAGTTCTCTCAGTTGTTGAAACCAGCGTGGAAAACCCAAACAACTTACGAGTGGGTAAAAATCCTGCTAAGAAGTCCGTTCTACCTTGCGTGGAAGCATTTATCGACTACAACACCGAGGAACACACACTACTAGGTGAAAACACGTTGACTCGACTCACTACCGGATTCAAAGGAGACCTCGCTTTCGACGTAAATGTCTCGGATACTGATCCTCCCAATGTACTGGTTCTTGTAGTGGAATCTTTCCGATATCACGACTCTCATTACCTCGTAGGGAGTGAAGATCCGATGAATTTCTTCAAAGGAAACGACATGACCATAACTCCAAATTTCGATAAATGGGCTAAACGTAACATTGGTCTACGGAACTTCTGGTCCAGTTGGCGAACGAGTCGGTCCCTTGAAAGTCTCATGTTTGGGCAACTTCCGTACGATAGTGCAACGAAATCCGGCACCACTGGAGGCCAACAGCACACGAAATTGTCTGGATTGCCACATTTTTTCTCGAAAAAAGGCTACGAGACTTTCTTCTCGACTGGCACTCGAGTGGACTACGACGGCTGGAGCGAATTCCTTCCCACTCATGGCTTCGACACAGTCTGGGGAATCAATGAGATGGTTTACAGAGCAGAAAACCATTACGGAATCAAGCGCCATCAATGGGCTGGTGAAGAACATCGTGGGATGAATTGGGGATTACATGACGATTTGAGCTTCCAGATTCTGGGGGATCTTATGATACAGAAAACCAATGAACAAGCTAAGCGAGTAGCAAAATGAGAACCGAAGAAGCCGTTATTTCTCAACCACTATACCATTTCCAGTCACGTGACGTACAAACAGCGTCCGAAATGGTACGACGAAGCTGAGAAACCAGACTTTTCAGCTCTTTACGAAGGTGAAAAGTTCGCCGACAACATCAAGAATTACCTGGAGATGAGGTACTTCACTGACTTGGAAATGGGCAAATTCCTGGATCGAATGGAGAAGGCTGGGGTCCTCAATGATACTATCATTGTAATTGCAGGAGATCACGGCCAAGGTCCAGAATTCGGGAATGATGTCCCTGAAGATCGAGATGTGTCTGCTACTCGAGTGGCTGGTGCTATTATCGCTGAAGGACGACTAGGAGAAGCTGCAGGAATGATCATTGACGATGCAACCGAGCAGTACGACATCCTCAACACGTTAGCAGATATCTCTGGTGTCCCAGAAGGAGGCTTTTTACAACATGGCATCGGTCGGTCACTCAAGCGCAAGATCAAATTTGGTGAACGGGCTGTCTACAGCAACAATCCGACTCGGAAGATGTCTGTTGTACGAGGTCATTTACGTTTGCGATACGACCGCATGACTGACTACGTTCTACTCCACGACGTCGACACAGATCACGATATGAAGGACGATTTGTTACCGAGTTTAAGTGAAGAAGAGCATCTTGAATGGTTAAACTGGCGGGATAAAGGGAGACTTCTTAACGCTTATTACACGAGACGTTGGGAGTCTCAATGCTTCCTGGAGCAAGAATGCTAATAGAAATTCAGTTCCAAAATTGTACAACAAATAGGAAGACGCGAGAAAGAAAACTTCCTTAACAACTAGAAAATGGACACCGTTCGCAGCGAATACTCGGAAGGCAGCGTCACTTCCAGTCGCTTGGATGATGGCAGTGCTACAGACCGTGGTTCTCTATCTTTTTCTTACTCCAGTCGCTTGTCAATTGACAGTGCGTCGACCCGGTCCGACTACCTTTCGAGCTATGAACGGAAATTCCATGAACGAAAAGCTGCAAAACACAAGAAAGTGGAGAAGGCCAAGCGAGCGAAGGAGAAAGCAGACAGACAAGACATAATGTCGGCCGATGTGAAGCGAAAAGCACAACGAGAAGCGGAACGTCAAGCTCGTCGAAAAGAAATGGAGAACTGGTTGACAGATCCGAAAGAGTTACGACGTCTCGAGCGTCGATCTCAGAAATTGACTCGTGATCGTATGAAAACACTGAAAGAATGGTACAAACCGGCAATTTCCGGTCCTCATAACGAGGTTCAACCGGTTTTTGTAGCTGCTCAGCACCAACAAAGTAACCAGGAGCAAGGGAAACGTTTACTGACAAAGGAAGCCGCAGCATTGAAAGACGCGGAAGATCGAGAAGCTCTTGAAGCTGTTTTGCATCATCAATTAGCAGCGTTTACCTCTAAATTGGAGTATCTCGAGCAGTTCGCTGATCCTGCAATCGTGCGAGCTAAGACTCGAGCTGGTCCGAGAAGACGAAGGAGAATTGCAGCAGAAAATTTGCAGTTAAAACCACTCGGACCACGTAGCAACATCAGAGCAGTGAAGAGTGTGTCGTCACTTCCAGTTTATTCAGGGAGAGCAGACAAGAGGCTTGTTACATCTGCATCGTTGCTGGCACTTGGATACATTAACAATGACGAAGCAGATGACGCTGAAGTGGAGGAATATCTACTACAACATCGTAAAACCTCCAAGCAAATCTACGCTGCAATAAAAATCCAAGCCACCTGGAGAATGTACGGACGGAGACGGAAGTATCTTCCCTGGAGACAGCGAAGAACTCGACACCGACGGGCGATTTTCGAGATTTGGGTGATGACCTACAAAGTAGGGTTTCGAGCTCAGCGTTCTCTACTTCGTAAATATTTCACTGCTTGGCGTATCGATGTGGCTGAAGCTCTACAACTGCGAGAAATGGAGCTGCAACTCTTCCAACAAGCTGCCACTCAATCGGAATTACCACGAATGGTGCTCAACCTCGTCTTCACTACCGACTGGGAAGATGCACGGGCCAAAAGGTTGGCTGAAAAAGCAGCCGAAGCAGCCAAGAAGAAGTCGATAGCGCCCACCAGCAAAGCAGCGTTCCTCAACGCCTTCTTAAGTGCTGCGTTCAGTGACGTGGAGGCTAATTCGGATAAAACCCGCAGTCGAGTGCACCAATTACGAGCTCAACACGTAGCAGCCCGTGAAGAAGTCCGGAAAAAAGTGGTTCAGCACGTTTTCCGCCTTTGGAAAAAGATTCACGAAGGCAACAAGCGAGTGGGTCTTAATGCTCAACTTTGTCTTAAACGTGCAGTTCGTATGGCTTTCGGAACACGACAACGCTGGCCTGCAGAGATCCTCCTCTCGGTGTTCGAGATTTGGGCTCGATGGGCGAGTTTTAGTCGTTGTAAGCGTCTGGGCCTCCCGTTACCACATTTCGCCCAGTCGAATCCTCATTGGGATATTTGGCTGCACAATTACCAGGAGCGTCAAGTGCGATGTGTTAAAGCTGCAGCGAAAGCTCCAAGCGCTCGACTACGACGTTTTTTCTTACGTTTACACGCATTTGCACGTCGAAAAATACGAGCACGACAGACTTTGGCACTTGCCATTGCGCATTATTCACGAACTGTAAAACTTCAAGTTCTGTTGGAATGGAGAGAAGCAATTGCCGATAGTGCTGCGGAGAAGAAGCTCGTAAGGGGAATTCTACTGCAAATACATCGCTATGCCTGTGCTAAGCGAAAGTTACGGCCTTTAAAGGAAATTCTACGAGGAAGAAGAAGGAAATGGCTGGCCTTTCACGCTATGGCGGGGTGGAAACGTGTACAACTTCACGCGTGCTTTAAAAGAGAGTTAAACGTCTCCAGACTAGAAAATAGTCCCGCTTGGCGGTCACGAGTGCAGCGGATACTGGATATCTGGCGAGATAATCGAGATTCTCTCATTTTATGGAGAACCTTCGAAGCATGGACTCATTTCATCCGTAAACGGAAGCTTTTTCTTACCCTTCGATTGCTTTGTGCTCGTCAGCAGAGACGGAATTTGCTATTCGCGGTGTTTAACGCTTGGAAAGGGGCCAAATGGGATCGAACAGATAGTTTCTTAGAGGATTCCTTACGGTTGGACGCTTGGGAAAGCTATCGTGAACTATCAGTGTTCTTTCCGATGATGTTTTACGGGAGTTTTTCAGATGCTGGCTCAATTTTTGGAGGTTTACCAAGTTACATGTACGGTGAGAGCAATAGCCTCGAACGGTTGAAAAAAGATAAGCAAGACTTGATTTTGGCCACATCAGGAGAAGCTGTTCGTCATTTTCACGGTGTTTTAGTCCGGGACAGCGTCATGGAAGTTCGTAATGCCATTTTACAGTCGCGACATCTTGTAAACGCAGTGGACGATTCATCGGGAAATACAGCGCTGCATATTGCGGCTCAGATTGAGGAACCTGAACGACGTCTGGAAATTGTTACGTTGCTGCTTAGTGAAGGAGCTGCGACATTGAAACGGGTGAATCGCCATGGGTTATCTCCAGTTCAGCTTGCGCCTGATGCAGATACTCGTTCTCTGCTAAATGAAGGGATTTATGCTTTTTATTCCCGGAGAATCCTCAGTCGGGAAAGTGTTGAGGAGTTGGATAAAACCCAAAGACTGTTGTGGTGCATGACTATGATCATGACTGGTGAATGGACAACAGGCGTACGGATTCCTGCCGAACTACGCACTGGACAGTGGCATAGTACACTACAGGAAGAGCTTTGGCTACGGCAGAAGCAAATTCGCTTTGCTGTAGACTCGAATTTTTCAGCTGCTGTGAATCGCTCTCGAGGATTTCTCAATGCTTTGAAGACGCGCTTGTGTTTTACAAATCATGAGTTCTTACGATCTGTTTTACCTCGAAAACTGGTAAAAGAAAGCTCCAAGACTAGAAAAATTAAAGAGAATGAGACAGGGAACTACGAGGCTTACACTCGTTATCTCCTTGGATCGACGTTGGATACTGAAGCTTGTGAGCAGGAACTGATTCCAAGTTTTGTAGGTTTACTCTTTTCTCTGGAATTTTCAACTGATGATGTTCTTACCCAGGCTTATAAACTTGAAGACGAGTGTTCGACTGGAGAGAGTGAGTTGTGGGAGATTTATCTGAGGATCCAACAAGCTGAAAAAGAGTGGAGTGCACTTTTCTCGAAAGGAAGTAATGATTCATCGGTATCTGCTAGAAATGACGTTGGAATGCTCCGATTGTTCTCCACTGATGCTTCAGCGGAGCTTTTCTTCAAGCGAGAACTCTTTTTCCTCGAATTTGAACAGTTTTGTGCTCGAGATGGAGCTGTAAAGACCTTGGATAGTCAGCAGGAAGCACTAAAACTGGACATCGACTCGTTATTGATTCGATGTAAGCGGAAATTTCGAAAAGCTGAAAAGAAAGTGAAGAAGATACAAGATCAAATCGATGAGAAAGAGAAAATGTGTCGTGATGCCTTGTTTACCCCTGCGAGACGAGTGGAGGACGTTTGTGGGACGCGATTGGCGTTAGAACAGTCAAGACTTGCTATGGCTATGGCGTTGATAAAGCAAAACGAGATGAAAACTGTCGTAGTTCGCTTAGAGTACGCGAAACGAGTCCTTGAGACGGGGGAGCGTGAATCGGAGTCAACTTTTACTAGCAATACACTGGATCTGCCATATTACGAGCAGAAGATGTTCTTAGAGAAGGAAATGGCTCGGTATTCTTCCAAATTTCAGGCTCGAGTTATTCTGGAGGAAAAACTAAAGGCCGAATCGCTTCCAGAAGCTCTTCACCCTCTGCAGAAGGAAGCTGTGAGTAAGTTACACCGTCTTCTCGTGCTGAATCTGTTCCGCTCCTGTTGCTGCTGGCTGGCTGAGAATATGGTGACTATGGATGAGAAACACCAAGAAGATAACGAAGAAAGTGAGAGTGAAGACAGTGATGAAGAAGAAATGCTTGGGGATGAAAATATGAGTAAAAGCGGGAGAAGGAGCATGAAATTGGCCAGACTTCAGAGTGCTGCGACGTTATTTACCGACCAATTGCCTAGACGTCGCAGCAGTCTGAAAAACACGCGACGTGTACTGGAAACTTATCATCAAGGCTTCTCGTCGAGGAATTTGTATGATCCTGACAGCGAAACAATGAATACAACTTATGCAGCAAGCTCCTTGCTGTTATTCGAAGAGGAACGTCTGTTAGCTGAAGAGGAAGAGCGCACCAGACAAAATACTACAACTTTAGAGGTTCTTCCCGCTATTTCGGAGCACAACCCTCTAACTGGAGAATTAGAGATGCCCCCTACTCATTTCGTAAGTCTGGATAAAATCTCAAGTCAAGCAAAACCTGAGCCAAATCCTGTCGTTCAAGTGAAAGAAATCCGTCGCAACCGTAAAAGGGAGGAGTTGGAACGAGCAAAGAAACATCGAAGACTTCAACGCCAGCCTGGAGATAGTGAAAGTGATAGTGACGAAGGTTTTACCTCTGTGAAGGATAATTTGCTGCCAGTACTTGACGGTTCTGATTTTCATTTCGGGAATTTCGTGATCGGATGTTCAGCACCTGATAAAGATTTATCCAGAACGACAGTGTCGAATCCTAAAGTGCTGGATAGTTTTGCTGTAGAGGCGATGTGGAGACGTGGAGGTGTGAAATCAACGGACAGCTCAGCTCCAGGTATCAAGGAAGTTCTGGAAAAGGCTCAGAGATTAAGCTCATCCAGAGAGAAGATGCGAGCTGGAAGTCGACAGCGGATAGTCGTTCCTGACTCGCCTGGAGCACCACAACCTCTACCAGAAGTCCCGGAAGTGACACCTCCTCAAGTTAAAGTCCCTGAGACCCAAGAGGAGATCAAACAACAAAGCTCTCGCTCACTGAATCGCGCTTCGTCCGTGTCCAGTCTACAGCCAGCAAGCCCAACGCCAACAACCCCCACCATAGAGGAGAAGGTGACCTCACTAACGGACCTGGTAAATGTCATTCCAATGGACAATTCATCTGGTAGTGATTCTGGTGGAAAGGTTAATGGAAGTGTTGAAGTTCTGAGCGGTAAAATTGATTCAAAAGGAGGCGAGGAACATGATGCAGGAGATGAGGGTGAAATAACCGCAAAAATTGATGCGATTCCTGTCGAATCGATGACGAATCCAATCGAATTGGAGACGAATTCAAGTGAATTGGTTCACACAGAAGCAGTTGTTGATGAAAACAAGGAGGAGCTCGCAGTAGAAGTGTGCATACCAATTCTACAGTCGCCAGTAGTGGAGATCAGTTCGTCTCGCGTCTCGGAAAGAGTAAAAGAGTACCCAACTACCGAGGAACCATCAGAGTGCGAATCTGTCGAGAACCCGATCGTCAGACCAGATACACCGTTTGTTAAGTGGGAAGACGATAAACGTCTTAAGGCTTTTCCACTGGCTGTGACACCCATGTACCAGCAGAAGCCCATTGTACAAAACCCAAGGAATGGAGTATCACGTGCTGTGAGTGTTGACGTTCTAAGTCCAGTGGAAAAAACAGCAACGCAGTTCCTTTTTAAGGAGTTTACGGACGGTAGGCACGACGCGCAGACGTTGACACTCCAGGGAAAGACGCTTGTTATCGCGAAAAAGAAGAAACGAGCGCTACGTTCTACGAAAAGTATCGAAACACCCAAGATATTACCCAAACGAGTAACAAGGAGACAAGAGCCAGAGGTGATCGAAAGTTTAGAGCCCGATAGCATTCCATTAGTCTGTCCGATCTCCGTCACTGTCATTGCGAAGCCTTCCAAGCGTGAGGAAGTTTCCGAAGCAGTTGAAATCGTGCCAACCGTGTCTGTTTTAGAGATGCAAAAGCCTGCAATGCCTTCACCGAAGCCATTCATGAGACTTGATAGAACCCCAGAGGCTGACATAGAGCGGAGTGATTCAACCGAGTTGCAACTAGAAGGCACTGGATTGAACTCTGTGGTTTCAAAAAGTGTTGAGCTTGTCAAAGTTGATGAACCGAAAACTGTATCACCTTCCAAGCGAATTGTACACCGTAAGCTATGTCAGCCACTGTCAACCGGTGATCTAGCGTTGCAAGGAGCTCGTATGGTGCTTCCAAGGTCGAATCTAGGCGGGAAACCAATGGAATTGACAGGTTTCGAAGGGATGGAGCCACTTTCGAAGACGGAAAAGGAACGTTTGTGGCGTGAGTTTGCAGCGGAACCTCTCTCGTCCAATGTACATGACGCTTATGCCATTTTGTATCCACGAACTTATCAAGTACCGGTTGCCACTGAAAGATTAAAAGTTGCTCAAGCTCCGTCGATTCCGGAGAAAACCTCGTCGGGTCCAGTGAGTCTGAGAGTAGACGCTATTCGTCAACCGATTCAAAAGGAGATCGAATTGAACAGGAAGTTCTGGAGTGCTATTGAAGGGTATCGAGCTATTGGGAGCTCCACTTTAATCCCGTTGGATGCTGCTACAATAACGCAACGTAGACACGACAAGGCTGAAGCCATCTTCGACCAGTTCTTACGTGGACACCGGGACAAAGGAAGCAATAGGGAAAACAATGGGCTGGCATTACCGTGGCTTGACATGTATCCAAAGGAGGTGGCAGAAGTCCAAAGACAATTGAAAAACGCTCCTGAATGGCTATTTGATGAGCTCCAACGCACTGCAGAGTGGCAGATATCTGCAGCTTTAGCCTCCGATCATTAAAATAGGCATCACTTTTAATATAGGCATTTGGGATCAGAAGGAACCTTACCGGTATTTGCACCGGAAAAACGTCAGCTGAGTTTGCTGTTCGAGAGGGATTACAGACGCTAAACAACCGGATGGTTGTCATAAACTTTTGGCGTGTCTACCGCAAGGTATAGGTGGCAAATTTCTTTATCTTGGGAACTGCCTCACCATCGGAAGATGGAGATTTTCCCAGCAACCCGACGACTGTCGATGCAGTTCACTTTGCTTTCGTCCGCGTCAGTGTGTGGTGAGCCGTGTTTGCCCCCCCCCCAACCCTGAATTAGTAGTGTACTACATAGTACAGTACCACATTCGACAATGGCACTAAGTGACAAACCACCTACGTCGGAAGAGAACGAAATCGTCTCCAAGTTGAGATGGAGTCGACTGCAAGAGATTTATCGACAGTTCGTGGAGAAGGACTACCCGTGGCTCGGTTGGGCGTTCGTCTACACTTTCACCCTTTTCTTCCTCTTTGTCTACCGCTGTGTTGCACTTAATGCACTGATCTCCATGTACGCTACTGCGGACGATGCTACTCTTGGAGTCGTGCTTGGAGCCTTGACGCTCGGGTTCTTGGAAGACGTCGTCTGCGTCACGTATTTCGCCTGCGTTTTGTGGCTATTCGACAAGTTTAAACCGGTTGTTGCTAGAAACTTCACCTCGAGAGTTGCTGTTCGAGTTGGTGGCAAGTTTTTATCGTTCTCCGTCTCGTGGCTTCTCTTCGTGCTTTTCACTATCCCAGTAGTGGCGGATGTGCTCATTGTGAGGTTGAGGGGTATGCGATTCACCTTTGACATCATTGTGATGGCGATTCAGGAGAAGGACAATGCCAGTTCGTTCGAAGTCTCAAGCCAAGAGATCACTGACGCCTGTGTGAATGCCTCAGCTCTTGTCTTAGCAGCTACGACGTTTGCTATCGTGCGTACGAGAGCTCCATGGGCTGATCTTGCAAGGTGGAACCCGACCCAGATAGCTTTGTCACTTGGAGGTTTGTACGCTTACGATATCTTACGTCTGACTGGTAGTACCAAGAATCAACAAAGCTCCAATGATGTTCAAGAACTTCCAGTTACCGAAGAAACGGAGTTGAAAGAGAAGGAAAAGGATCAGACGGAAGAAAAAGACTCCAAGTACGTGACTGTCGATATTAACGACGCTTCTGAGCGCTCTGAAGTGGAGACAATGGCCTCTGTGGATGACGACAACGATACTACTCAGTGTTTGCCTCTGAACAAAGAGAAACCCAGTAGAATGGACAAACGCCAGCTTCTTCAGCGAGGAATGATCGCTTGTACCGGTCTAATTCTCTTCCCGATGGTGGTCGTCGCTATAAGCTGTGCTTGTTCGCCGCTCATCTCGTATTCAGCACTGAACACGACAGTTAACGAGCTGTTCGGCCACGCTTTTCAGCCGAATGTCGATGGTAGTACGTCCTCTCTGGACGACAGCAATCTCCCGTGGGTCGAAACATACATCCACCACGCGACGGAGAACCACGAGTTGTTCGGAAATGACACGCTCTACCGCCGTACTACCGGATTCCAAGGAAAACTTGCGTTTGACGTCGACGTGGACCAGAAAGATCCTCCAAATGTTCTCCTCCTGGTGATCGAATCCTTCCGTTTCCATGATTCGCACTACCTCGTAGGGGAAGAAGATCCGTCCAACCTCTTCAAGGGAAGTAACATGACTATTACCCCCAATTTCGACAGGTGGGCGAAGCGGGGTATCGCTCTACGGAACTACTGGTCCAGTTGGAGAACAAGTAGATCCGTGGAGAGTTTACTGTTCGGCCAGCTTCCGTACGACCACGTTACCAAGTCTGGAATGACTGGAGGACAACGCGAAACGAACTTGTCCGGTCTCCCACAGCTCTTCACGGCTAAAGGGTACGAGACGTTCTTCACTACTGGGTGTAGAACGAACTACGACAGTTGGGACGCTTTCCTGCCTACTCACGGCTTCGACACTGTTTGGAGTCGGAATGAAATGATGAAACTCGCCCAAAGCGACTTAGGAATCAAACCTGGAGACTGGAAAGGACCGGAACACCGTGCACTTAACTGGGGCGTACACGATGACTTGAGTTTCCAGCTACTTGGTGATCTGTTCGTGAATAAAACGAAGGAACAATCTGCTCGTGTAGCCAAGGGAGAAGCCAAGAAACCGCTTTTCCTGACGCACTACACGATCTCCAGCCACGTAAACTACAAACAACGACCGAAATGGTACGACGAGGCAAAGAAACCTGACTTCTCCGCCTTGTACAAGGGTCAAAAGTACGCTGACAACATCAAGAACTACCTCGAGATCCGGTACTTCACCGACATGGAGTTTGGTAAATTCATGGATCGGATGGCTGAAGCTGGAATCCTCGAAGACACGATCGTTGTGATCTCTGGCGACCACGGACAAGGCCCGGAGTTCGGTAATGACGTCCCTGAAGATCGTGATGTGTCTGCTACTCGAGTGGCTGGTGCAATTGTGGCTGAAGGTCGACTGGGAAAAGCTGTGGGGATGGTCATGGACGACGCCACGGAGCAGTACGATATCCTGAATACCCTAGCAGACATCACTGGAGTACCGGAAGGAGGTTTCGAGCAGGACGGAGTTGGACGATCACTCAAGCGGAAGATCAAATTCGGTGAACGAATTGTGTACAGCAACAACCCGACTCGGAAGATGTCGGTGGTGCGAGGACACGAGCGTTTGCGGTACGATAAGGTGACGGAGTCGATGCTGCTGCACAATCCCGATACGGACCACGACATGGAGAAGGACCTTCTGCCTACTTTAACGGATGAAGAACGCGCCGAATGGATCAATTGGCGTGACGCTGGACGAAGAATCAATTCGTACTACACCAAACGATGGGAAGGCAAGTGTTTACTTGCTGCTGAGTGTTAGAACATTGAACGTAGGTAACATTAATGACATTTTATCTATGTTTTTGGCGTTTTTGAATGAGTAAATAAGCATAGTAGCGGTTGAGATCTAGAGTACACTTTCAATCGCTTCGAAGACACCAGCACCTAACATGGCACAACCCAAAAGCATCATCGCACACAGGAAAAGCTGGTGCAACCGGTTTCCGCACGTTGCTAGTTCATCGCTAAAGAGACGCAAGTGGAAAAATGCTGGCAGGATAAAAGCTAGCAACGAGCAGCACGTGGAGCCGATGAACGAAATAAACCGACCGAAATCTGTAGATACAAGAAGTGTGAGGTGTGAATCGTTTGCTGACCCGACAGTACGTTTCCGTACCTGGTACTCCAGCAGCGATCACCGCACTGAGCAGCACAATACCAGCGCGTAATACGACACCCTTCTTCTGGGTTGTTACAGGATTTTCAAGCTTGTTACCGCACGCCATCATTGGCTGCAGCACCTCAAAGACTGGGAACAACATCACCGGGTATGTGAAGAAGAGCCCCAAGCACAGGAAAACCTTGACGAGCGTCACCAAACCGCCGCTACCTTCGAAGTTGAGAGTGATCACTGCATTTGTGCTGTCACCAAAAGCGAGATACCCGCAGATACCGAATGTAGCGTACAGTGACGTGATGATCACTACAGTACTGACTAAAATCGGCTTGAAGTTCTGCTTGTTCTGCATCGAGTTCTCCAATGGCAGCACCATTCCTACCCCTTCGAAACAATAGCTGGCCACACCGAAGAAGAACGGAATAGCCGACACGACGCCTATAGCCTCAATATCGTCGTGATCGATGTCCATGTAGCTCAAATCAATGTTGAGCACCACCAGAAGTCCGAGAATGCACATGAAATCGGCCAGTAAAGCCACGTAGGCCAAATCCTTCATATGCTTGAGCAACGAGAACCCGATAAGTGGAGGTACACACACAGATACAACGAGCGCCTTGGATACGTCCAGAAACTTGTGCGCATTGGACGCTATAAAAATGAGATCTTTGAAAAACAAAAAACAATTAGAAAGTCATCAGAAATGTAGGAAAAACAACCGAATGAAAGTCTTACAGGCAATAGAGAAGCCGGTCTGCGAGATCACGAGCGCCGTATTCACAATCACAGAGCCAATAGGACCCATGGCGAAGTACCCGATTTCTCCATACTTGGTAATGCTCTTGCCCTGTTGCTTGAGCTTGTACTTGCACTGTACCACCAACATCATAGCGTACGTACTCACTGCAGCAACTCCGATCAGCGTCACCAGACCGATCTAGACAGTAAATATCCTATTCAGCATTCTGAGTGATAAAATCCTAAAAACTTGTTGTACGTACCAAGATGCCACATTTTCGAAAAGCGTAGGGAAGACCCAGTACTCCCGAGCCTAGAAAAGCAATACAAATATTGCTAAAACTCTTGAGATCTCTGCAAATATATCGAACTAAGTCAGAAAATGTAAAGAAGTCAGTACATTTATGCAAATTAACGTACGACGTGAGATGTAGCGCCTCCTCTGCATGTTCATGAAGTTCCAGACTGTCCAGTCGCTTCGGTACTGCGTTCTCCTCACCACCAACGCGCACACTAAAACTGGAGGTGGTGGAGCACGTATCGGCTTGACTGTCGAGGTCCACAGTCTCGAGGTTGCGCTCCTGTAGCGCCGGCACGGGGACAGATGACGTAGCCATTTTGGTACAGTAGTGACGTTGTGAAGAGAGCTGTGGAATGGAGACATTCGGCTAAGTACGAGACACTGTTCCCCTGGCTTGATCATGGCAGATGGATGTCCTGCTGTCGAAAGATTTTTATTGTTAAAGTCCGACGTGGAGAAGCTCAAGAAGAGCATGAAGGAGAGAGTTTAATATGATACAGTACGGTTGTCAGTGGGGTCTAGTTGAAGTTGTCGAGAAATTAAAAAACTGATCGGCAACGGTCCAATGGATGGAGATTCTTAGAAGACTCTCTTGCGAGTAGAGTCCATCGCTTTAGGGCATGACAACCCTTGCCTGGCAAAACGTTTTGAAGTTGTCGAAGGTGGACTAATCCGATGGAAGGAGGTGCTTTTAAACGAAAGTCTCCGATATCTGTCGGTAGATGTAGCTGTAAGCTTGCTCAAGTTCAAGGAAGAGAGGACCACTACGAGCCTGGTCCGCTTTACTGGCGATGTCGTTCACTTCTCAATTTGCAGCCTTCCTCACACACTCAAGTTCCAACATACAAAAACCAGTTATGGGTATCGCCTCCGTCGTCACGCAAGAGCACGTGGACATCGTCAAGCAGTACGTGGCGTTACGTCTCGAGAAACGCACAAAGGAGACGCTGCAGCTCGTGAGTGACGACATCCAATTCTACAGTCAACGAGACGGCAGCTACAAGGGCAAGGAGCAGTTCCAACAGTATCTCGAAAAGACCAAAATCGAAGGCAAATGGGAACCACCAGCCATCGAAGATGGAGACGACGAGCACGTGGTTGTACGTGGTGTCGTCAAGATCTTTTACATCCCAATTTCAGTCAAGTCGACCTTTTCCTTCGACGATGAGGGCCACATCTCCAACATCCACACCGGCAAGGCCTAAAGGAATACGTAAGGTAAATCATCAATTTAGGGCCATCAACCATTTTAAGGTCGTATTTTAACTGCCAATCACGTGAAGTTTTTCACAGAGCAAGTACTTTATTGGCTAAAACACACTAAATACGAATACCTTCAAGAATTAAATTTGTAAATTTGGCGCGGCTCCAGGCGATGACAGATCAGTCGCCTACATGGTTGGCGGCGAGCTTATTGAGGGCACATTATGGGAGCAGGGTTGTCGCGGGTTCAAGTCCCGTTAATTCTCCGCACTGATTTGGTAAGTAAAGCATCTATTCAACCTCACTGTGCCAGACACTCGACTAACATTTTGTTGTTTAGAATACAGCTGAACAAGTGATATGCGCTACATGTACTAAGTACTCTTCTACACCTTTACCTGCAGTTGTAGTAACAGCTTTCTTAGACGACTTGGTTTTTTGCTGCCAGCCTCAGCAAGTTCCTGGAGCACTTCATGGGTAAACAGCCTCCCCCCAACTGCGACTCGTTTACGCTTTGTCGTCTTCTTCGGCAGGGGCTTCAATTGTTGGCCTGCCACTGGACCTCCGTAAGTTAATTTCCGTCGAAACTTGATCACAAGTAGAAATATAAAAGGTGAAGGTCGAATAACCCAAACCTCAAATGGTCACAAAAATGACACTCACTCAGCGCTTTCAATACTGAAAGCAAGACTAAATTCGGCCGTAAACTGATTAAGTCGATTTTTTTCTTCTCCACGAGCATGTGCTTAATTTCATTGGTCTGCTACTACAAAAAATCGAGAAAAAATCTCTGGTTTGCGAAGTTTCAGAAACTGTCTCACTTTTTGTCAACGCATAAGTAGATGCCGAGTAATTCGAGCATCTTTTATCTCGGCCCATATTTGATTTTTTACCTTAGTATTAGTACAAAAAGCATCTCTGCTAATAAATGATACCGTTATGGTATTATAATAAAAAACTAAAAAACTTGATGTACTCTCTATCCATACATTTTCCCAATCACTAAGGAAGAGCGCGCATAGCTGTCCGAGACCTTTGAGCCTCGCCCTCTCTCTCTCTCCATCCAAGACGTTGATCCGCCGCCTCTCCATGACGCAGGACGCGCCGATGCGCTCCAAGCAGCTGGAGCTATTCGGCAAGATGCACCTGGGGATGGACCACGTGCTGGCCAAACTGTTGCTGGAAGCGCCGCCACTTCCAGATTCGCTCCAGTTGCAGACGGAGAAGCAGTCGCTGGCCACCACGTGGGTCCAAGTCACAGAGGCCTTCGACAAGCGTAAATTAATGTTGCAACGTCGTAAAGAGAAGGCCAAAAGCACGAGCAAACGTCGTGAAGAAGTTAAGAAGAAGAAAAAAAGTAAAGAAAAAGACACAAAGCTGGAGATAAAGGAGAAAACCAAGCAAAAAAGCAAGAGTCGGAGCTCTAGTGCCTCTCCACGCAGTGCAAATGTCTTTCCAAGTGCTAAAACGGAGAAGAAAACCCGTAAAAAGACGACGAGCTCTCCTAAGGCGACGAAGCTTGAGAGCAACTCTGCAGAGGTGAAGAAGGAGGTGGATATGAGTTCACATGACAAGTCTGTGCTGAAGAAGCTGCGCAAACTGGCGATGTGTCAGAACGTAGAGTTCGGCACGAACAAGTACAAGGCCATTGCCAAGTGGTTGGAGCTGGACAAGGGCAAGAACGCAGGTACGTCGGCCGAGCTGATGGAGCTACTGACCACGTTCCAGATTAATTCCGCGCCGGAAAAGAAGAAGAAGCAGTCGAAACAGAGTCGCAGACCCTCTTCTGAGTCACTAGACGATGTTTTACGTGTGGAAAAGCGCAATAAGCGTAAGTTGGCAACGGCAGATCGAAGACGGAAGCAATTTGTGGATGAGGATGAAGTGGTTTATGAATCTGAAGAAGAGGAGGAGGAGCCAGAGTATAATGGCGGGTATTCGGATTCAGATGAAGCAGAATTCGTACCAGAGCTGGAAAACAGTCCTCCACCAGAAAAGCCGAAGAAGCGTGCTACAAGGGCACCAAAGAGGCAGAAGAAGGAGAATGATACAATGAAAGAAGAAGGAGCTGATGCCCAGTTAACCTCTAGGGACCACCTAGCTGCAGTTGTGGCGAAGATTAGGGAGGACGATGTGGTTTCAGGGGAAGCTGAGACGAAGTACCTGTCGTACGAGAAGAAGCCTGAATCCGTTCAACCAGGAGCGACTTCTACATCTGCTATCGTATTGGATGACAGTGACGAAGAAGAAGAGGAGGAAGTGGAGGAAGAGGAGGAAGAGGAGGAAGAGGATTCCTCGACTGATGACGACCATGATGCAGCTGAGCAAGATATGTTCGATCTGAACGAGGAGGACGTGTACGTTGTTGAGGCGATCTTATGCGTCAAGGAAGGGCGAGCACTGATGTCTGCCGGCCCCCGGCAGAAGGAAGCAGATCTATATCTCGTGAAATGGGAAGGATACGATGAGTTAACGTGGGAGCCGGACGAAAACATCCCACGACGCCTTATTGAGATGTTTCGGGAACGCGAACGCGCCAAGCGATCGTGCCAGTATCAGATCAAAACTGCTCACGAACGCAGAGAGGTGACAAACGTGACGACGCAGCAAAAGGAAGTCATCTACATGATCCAATGGATCAACCAAGAGGCTCCAGTTTGGGAGTCACGGACGACGCTCCCGGGTAAGACGCAGGTTTGGTTGGAAAAGGTTCTTGGCGCACCTGCTTCAAAGAAGCGCCGAGAGACGAAAGTTGCGAAGAAGTATTTCTACCAGTAGCTGGAGTGAAAATGGTGAACAACAAGTGAGTTACGAATTGAAGAAGTACAAATTGAAGGGTGAATAACGTCGTGGTTTGCGGCAATAGCACAGCTATTATTTCTTGGGTCGCACGAGCTCTTGTTGTCGTGTCCTTCTCTTATACGATACGATCCAGTTCCGTCGCGTACGCAAGAGTCTCGCCAACTAGTCTCAAAGAAGGGATGTCCGAGGCGCCAAGCGATTTCTCGGGGGCCTTGAACCACACTCGACCTTCCCTCACAACCCACTCGGACTTGTCTTCCTGGATGTACGTACTGAGCTCAGCTGCAGAGTCAAAAATGAGCATCTTCTGCGCATCCGCCAACGTCAGGCACTGGTACGCCACCTCAGCACAGTCAGCGATGTTCTCACGCACAGTCTGCAGTAGTTGCGACAGGAAGAAGGGGAAGTACGGGTTAGGCACGTTGGTGCGTGACTCCAGCACTTTGTTGTACGTCCCTTCCATCAGATATTGCTCCAGCTTGACAGCGAAAGCGATGTTGGGGTCCTGACGACTCTGCTCAGGCAGCAGCTCTAGCTCGTTGTGGAATTCGGCCATGCGGTTCTCCACCAGCAGTTGCAGCAATCTCGTGCCTAAGATAGGATAATGCAGTGGTGATGGCTCCAAGCCACTTCTGTAGTAGACCTTGAGCTGGATCATACTACGCTCGAACGCCGTCATGTCTTCGCGGAGAATACTCAGCAGAGAGGCGCTTTCCAGTACGTGGCCTGCAAAGAGGAGAAACGGGTGAGTGTACTGTTTTAGTATTAATTTAGAGAGAGAAAGAGCCACATACGGGCAAGTTGCAGCTCCTGTTTGGCTGTGGGGGAGTCAATTCCGCACGGAGGAAGCGCCGGAAGCGTCGTCAGAGCCATCTAAACAGTATAATAAAAGTGTTAATAATTAAAGAATTAACTATAAAGTTGCGGGAGGATACGCACCTTGAGCTGTGTGAGGAGCTTCGTAGCTTCAGCCACTTGTTTTCCGTCCACAGCGGCGCGTAGCACCTGCGCTTCCTTGTCCAGAGCCTCGAGATTAAACGACATCGCGAGCACTTATTGATCTTTTAGTATCGGTAGGGAGGATCGCGAAGACGATTGTGACGCGAAGGTCGTTACAAATTGAGTTACATTCGGATCACATTCTAGACATACTCTGCAGGTATGTACCCTTCAACTTACACAGCGATGATCTGTTCAACCAGCATTTGAACGGGGACAAGACTTGCGTCATGAGTGAAGACGACGTCGTAGAGTTCGAGATACTCGTCCAATGCCTCGTCGACATGTACGTTAAGGAAACCAACGCGGATGATTTCCTCAGCGTTCAAGCCTTTACACATATGGACGTCACCTCTCGAGTCTCCCAATAGCAGCACGTTCTGACGCTTTAGCTCCGAGTCCTTCCAGAGTGGCGAATCAAGCAGCACTTGAGCAGTTTTGTTGAGCGAGTGGATGACTTTCCCATTGAAACCTTCGATCACTCCTTTATCGTCGAAGCGCATCATATTAGACACCACGTGCACGTTGCTAGGCGTGAACGCACGGTCGTTGGTCCTTTCTGCAGCGTCACCTCCCTTGCGCTTGTTCTCAGCTGCAAACTCTTGCTCCAAAGCTGCATGGATGACGTCGTACAGTCCTGCAGAGAAGACGAGCGTCGGTATCTGCTGGTCGTGCAGCAGTTTGAATAGCGGGTGGAAGCCCTGGCGGAAGCTCAATGAACCAAGAGCAACTGCTTGATTCACCTGCTCCTTGGTCAGCTTGTACTCAATGAGCAGTGCGTGTGCACTGTTCCACCACTGCTCCATGAATGGCAGCTTCTCCCTCTCTGATAAAGTCGGGGACATCTCCACAGGGTAAAACTTCGCAAAGAGTTCTTGTTCACCAGCACATACACGCGGGTTCAGCACGCTACTGGTCATTAGCAGGCCGTGGCTGCTGCTTTCCTGCTCTAGCGGGGCCTTCGGATCACTCTTCTGCTTGTAGTATGGCGTCAGGGTCCGGTCGAAATCGGCAATCACCAGTAATTGGTCTGCCCCGTCCTGCTTAAACTTCTTCATCTTGCGAGCAAACGCATCTGATTGTGCAGTAGTTTAGCTTATGATAAATGAAATAGTACCACGTTGTCAAAAAGCGTACCGGGATCTCCGATGATCATTCGAGTAGCGCGGTGCTGGTGGCCATCACTGTAGGAATGAATGTGGATAGAGGGGCTGGAAGCAGACGCATCCGCACGAGATATGGAGCACGATGCCAAGAACGAGGCGCCTGTGGCCGCGCCCAGCGGCAGGAGCTTCGCCAAACGAGCTGACATCATATTGGACAATTTTTTGTATGACTATCAAAAACATATTATTTTTTTTGAAAGTAATGCTCGATAATTATATACTCCTTGCTTCTTCATTCATCTGTGGTGGGTCCACCGACGACTTTGCCGTATCACTTGCTCCTGACACCTTCTCGTGATCATACGAAGCTAATCGGTTAAATACTCGGGAGAGTCTCTGGGCTAGTAGTTGTGACGGATACTCAATCAAATTGTAGGAGGCCGTCGCCAACAGAATCACCAGCCCGAAAACAGCGAACGTCTTGTCGTAGTACTTGGTCTCCTGCTTGATCGGAGGCGTGAAGATCACGAACACGTGGAGCAAATAGACGGAGAAACTAATCTTGCCCAAGTACCTCAGAACGATCCACTCGAAGATGAGAGACACGGTGGACGGCTGGATCATTTCAATCACAAATATCAACGACAGTTTGACGCTCGTGAACGGCATGATGTAGCGCGTCCTGGGTGGGAGTGGCATACCCAGCCAGTTGAAAAACAGACCACGGAAGACCATACTCAAGTACGCTGCGATCAAAACAAACTCGACGATGCGAAGTCCGATGATGTGCAACGTGCGGAAGTTGAAACTCGTCGCTTTGATCCACGCCTCAGTCTTGACAAAGAGAACAGCAGCCATGGACCCGGCCACAAACGTCGGTAGGTGTTTACTCAGCGGTTGGCGGTAGAAGTTGTCTCGAGTTGTGTACAGGCCCTCGTGGATCACCCAAACGTAGAGAGGGACGAAAGCCATCCACCAGAACCGACCCAACTTCAACACGGCCAGCACGACCGCGGGTAGAATGAAGTAGTACGAGATCTCCAACGGTAACGTCCACATGAGGTAGTGTCGGTGTTCGGGATGGAAGGTGAGTGTCTGGAAGAGGTTGAAATCCTCGGGTTGTTTCACGAGATAGTACCGATTCTTGTACTCGAACGGCATGAGCCACAAAGCGATGGATAGCAGAGCGAACAACGGATAGACGCGGAAGAAACGCTTGGAGAAGTAGTCGGCAAGCGTATACCCCCACTTTCGGTAGGACGCGTTCTCTGCGAAGAGTTTGATGCTCTTCTTCATGAAGATCATTGTGAGCAGGAACGAGGAGAGAACGAAGAAGGCGTCGACACCGACTGCTCCCATGAAGATGTCGTGCATGTATCCAGAGTGTTGAGTCACGACGAAGACGACGGCTGCACCTCTGACTCCATCGAGGAAGAGGATTTTGGCTACGGGTGACGAAGTATGGTTAACCACGTTCTGTTGGAAGGTATCTGTTGTCGATGTAGTATTCAATGCGGGGTTCCCTTTCAGTTCGTCACTGTTCTCGACCACTACAACTCGTATAATTGAATCATGTTGTAAAGCAGGCATCCCTTCCAGGCACAGAACGCCTTAGGTAGAGCTCAGCTATTTCGTAAATGTCTCCTGTCCAGTACGTCGCGAACGGTTGATTACCGAGCAGAATAATCGTGGAATCAATGAAGATTGTACGATTTGCCGAACTCTTGGTCAATGTGTATCGGTGTCAACAAAATTTGTACTGTACTGTATTTAATACATGTACAAATAACGACGGAAAAACCCGCCGGGAAATGTTAGTGCTTTCAATAGTTAAGAACGGGCAGCTTACACGACGGAAAAACACGACGGAAAAACACGACGTCTGGCATTACTGTTTTCTATTGGCTCAAAATTGAAATCTATGTCCCAAAGTCCAATTTTTGTTCATTACAAAATTCTGTTTTATCCAATAGAATCGGCAAAGCAAAATTTACAGCTATTATAAATAATATTCAACCAATCGAAGAAGTGATTTGCGGAAAATGGTTCACTTTTTTTGTATTCTTAGTGAGTTTTTCACCAGGTGGTCGGATGAACATTGCTGGACTTACGACGTCTTTTTGAGTCCGTCGTCTTTTTCCGTCGTTATTTGTAGGGATAAACTCAAGGTGCAGTGTAAACTCTACAACACTGTAGAGATACTGTAGGTTGCAGCTGTTTGCAAATCCTTCCTCAATATGTCTACCTACATGTACAAACGTCGTCGTCCCAGGAAACTTCTCCTACGTTATCGTCTAGCCACATTAAGGCCTTCAACGTGCTGGCCAGCTCTTCGTCGATTTCGTCGTGCTGTACTTGTTCGCTTGGTGTCTCTGTGCGCTCGTCGAATAGAAGATCCACGTGTTTGAAATCACCTTTAATCGTCTTCACGCTGAGGTTATCCCAAGCCGTGTGAAGCCATCGGAGCACACATTTTCGATCCGGTGTAAGTTTTGGGGTGCGTTCACCGCTAGTTACTAGCATTCTGAAACACTGGTGCTTGGTACAGGTAAAAATCTATGTCGAATGTTTGCTGTCGTTGCTTTCATGAAAGTAAATTTATGAACGGTATCTGCGATTTATGTCTTCATGACTTACTACATGTAGTAGTTGTTGAAAACTTGTGGGTAATCTATTTAGCCCTAGTTAATAGCCCCCTTATCAAGTACTCGTTTAGCTACTTTGCGCCGTGTTGGAACTGTTCGATGCCTTTCAGGATTTGAGAGTAACTATTCCTTCCGTCTTTTTGTTGGTTAGACGCCGACGCAGTAAAATAAGTTTAGAAGGTGTCAGTATTCTCTGCCTTCAGGATTTCTCATGAGATTGTAAGAGCCCTACGAGGTAATCAGGGCGTATGTGATGTTTATTATCCGTGTGGACAGGTAGTGCTCCACGCACCTGAAACACAAGCAATGTCAGCAGAATCCCGCGCCGCAGTGACAATTGACCTTACCAGTGACGACGAAGATAGTTGGAAGTAGATGATCAGTCAATCGGGATCAACGGAGTGCAGGACGGTGACAAGCAGGACTACAGACACAAGACATTGGCGGAGACGTTGAAGTTGCAGGACGACGGCTACACGAGAAGATCGCTACAGGAGGGATGACACGGAGCAGTTACGATGGAGATAAGTATACAACCAAGGCGAACGACGCAGATAGAAGGCAGTGAACGGCGGAGAAAGCTTGCAGAGCGTCGCCGAAGGAAGATCCTGACGGTGGCGACCAGTATAGTTAGTTTAGGTGTAGTCTAGAGGGGGCGACGGTAGCTAGGGGAGCTCTGGGTGCGCGGTCAGCCGCCACACCTCCCAGTTGCGATTCTGCTCGGTTGAGAAGAGTTAAGCAGCTAAACACGACGCGTGGAGTACTGCGACCAAGGGGTCGGCTTCACCCAACAGCATTCAGAGGTTTCGTACGTGGCTTCGTTCTGCGACGTACTGGTCGGCGGAGGCGTATCGAGTCATTAGTGAGGTGAGGCACAGGGTTCTGAGGTGGCAATCATGAAGGAGTCTGTGTAGAGGGCTGGGATCTCGGTTAGCGACCGAGTGGCTACGGTGCCTACTGATGGCGTCTTGGCCGTATGAACTGAGTCTGGAACGTGGAAGGTGAAGACGTGTTATGAGAGTCTCAGTTTACGTATATTTACATGTTACATGTTCGGGCAAGCGTGAGGACAGGCTGTCAACCTACCTGAGGTTGGTAGTTGCTGCTAATGTCCCCTCCTAAGCTGTCTCTGCTGGATTTCAGCAACCGGTTGGTCCACCTAGTTTTACTGGTGACAGACGACTTCTAGCTCCTGCTCGTGTGACCCACACGCTCCCTCTAGTTGGATTACAGCGGCGTTTAAGAGAAGTAGCCGACATGGTGGTCATTACAGTGGCTTTCTGGGCAAGTTTGCAATAAGGTGGACTTTGCGAGCCTAGTCACAGTGGGCAAGGACCATGGCAGGACACTCTGTACTGGGAGTGGTGCAATACTGGCACTAGGTGTACTGGCCTATCCTGTAGGCGTACGGAAGTAAGGAAGCACAGACGTTAGGCAATACGGGCCTACTACAGACACAGGGCAAGAAGGCCATCTACAGAGATTCCGCACAGCATGAGCCACAGATACTGTTACTGAGGGGTTAGTAAGATACAGATACTGAACATGAGACTGGGTTTTGTATTACAGGAAGTTACGGACACGGATACGGAAGTCACGAACAAGGAAGTTACAGACACGGATACGGAAGACACATATAAGGAAGGCACAGATACTGAAAGTTAAAGGAAAGTATGGTTCGACGATCGGCTAGTGCTGCGAGAGATGAACGGGCTGAACGGCGAGCCTCGTTTCACGACGCGGTAGCGGAAGCGGCACATGTAGCAGCGGACCCAGGATTAGCCCAAGGAGGGGGAAAACAAGTTCCACAGGCGGTCCTGCACAGCATTAGTGGAAGTTCAATGCCGGAAACAGCAAACGTACGGGCAACGGCGGGTCATACTCCTCGAGTTAGCGGCGGAAACAGTGGCGTCGCTTCGATGGTCAACATACCGGGATCGGGAGGAGGACAACAAGCACCAGTAGCACCAGTCGTACCGGCACCCGGGATAGCAGACAACCCTGGAGGCAATGGTAACGGCGGTGGTAACGACGACGGAGGGCAAGGTAACGACGGCGGAGACGACGGTGGACTGGGACAAGCAGCACCAGTGCCTATGGGAGACGGCGGAGCAGGGGTGGGTGTTCCCGAAGGACTAGCAGCGGCGGTACCACCAGTGCCCCTGCTCTAGCTCCTCCACAGGTATTTGCAGTTCCACCAGCACCGACGTGGGTTTACCAGGCTCCACCAAGTCGAGAGAAGAAGTTGAGACTACCAAAGTTCAAGGGACTAGGAGAACCGAAAGTCACTGTGAAAGCGTGGTTGAAAGCAGTTAAGAATGAGCTTCGGCGTCAGACAGCGATCCTGAGAACAGACTGGCGGGAGCATGAGGTCTTCATCGAGATTGTTGCAAGTCTTGAGGGTGAGGCGCTCATGTGGTACGACACTGTGGAGGACGCGTTTAGCCGGCGAGAAGACCAGACATTCGGCAATCTAAGTAAGATGATGAGGGACCGGTATTTGGTCAAACGTTCGAACCCGGAGGTGGTTGCGAGGCTCCGTCAGCGACGACAGCAGCGAGGTGAATCCTTGGTCGAGTACGCACAGAAGCTTCGAGAAATCGCGTCAAGTAACCCGGTCGACGAAGAATGGTTGGTGGATTCGTTCCTGTCTGGCATGAGCAACGCGTGGTGTGCGACCATAGTACGTGGGCATCGCCCAGCGACACTCAACGAAGCAGTGAACTCTGCCGTGGACCAGGTCGGCGAATACGGTGAAGGTTACGGCGTGGACTTGGCGACGGCCATACGCGCGCACGACGAGCGAGCAACGACGAGCAACGCTACCTCAGCGATGTCGACTCCCGAATTACTCAGACCACAGCAGTTCTCGGGCGGTGGAAACTTGGGGTTTGTCGTGTCTGGCTACGATGATGTGGGTTTGACAAGTGGCCCTCCTCCGAGGTACGACGTTGAAGGAAGATTAGTTCTCCCAGCTGGAGGTGCTACACTTCAAGCAGGCAGTCAGTGGAACATGGTGATTCCTGCTGGATACCGGCTAGTTCCAGAAGCGACAGCGACGACAGCAACGGGTACAGCAGCTAACACGGCATCGACAAAACAGACGTCGACTCGGCAACAGACTCCTCAGCACCAACGTTCAGATGGAAGAGAGCAGCCCGGTAGTAACTCAGAGCAGTGAGGGTGGAAACCAGGATGCGAACAGTAACTCGGGAAACGACGGGCGGATGTAGGGGCCCCGGCCCAACATCACGCACGGCAAGAACGGGGAGCGAGAGGCACGGACGAACCAAGACGAGGGTGGCTGGTATCAGAACAGAAGACGGAAGGCACTGTACAGCAGGATTCAATGGTGGCGTCTAGAAAACGGCAGCTGGAGGACGAGACTCCGACAGTTGGGCGGAAGAGACGAAGAAGGAGACGAAGGAACCGGCCAAAGACGCCCACGAGAAGATCAGTGGTGTTTGCGACCGAGACGGACAGTAAGGATGAAGGAACAGACGGTGCGGCATCAAACGGCGCCGATAACACCGTTACGAAGGAGCAGAATGGGAACCTGGAAGCTGACGGCACGGAAAGAGCGATCGGCACAGTAGAGAATATCCCAGCGAAGAGCGATGAACAGGAACGACGTAAGCGACGACGCGTTCACTTCGAAGACGACAGAGGACTCAGGACTGGGGATGGCGAGGCGACGCTGCAAGAAGAGGTGTCACCAGCCTTGACTACAGACTTGGAAGCTCCAGAGACGGCCGAAGAACTGTTGACGGCGACGACAGGTGAAACTGAGCCTCTGGAGATTACAGCGGCAACAGACAATTATCAGACAGCGAGCTGTGTCTACAGTATTGACGAAGAGACTAAAAAGGATGTCAGGGTTGAACGTACACGGATGTCGAAGGTGTCTTTCACTGGGGATGGCGCACCAGCCACGCCCATGGAGAAACCAATCATCGAAGAGATGGAGGTCGCAGATAGCACCCGTTCCTTAGTGTTCCAGTTGAAGGCGGGACAAAGACAGCGAGACATCGCCCAGGCAGAAGCTGAACGGCGTTGGGAACGGGTACATCTACAGCAGCAAGAAAAGTCGGTGCGACAAAAAGCAGCGAAACTACGGAGATCCAAGGATACAAGCCCTGAGACGACAGACATCGTGAGAGAAGCCATTGATAAGACGGCGGCCGTCACGAACGGAACTACGATCGATAGTACGGACACTGGACGAGTTACACGGTTGCTCGGTCAAGATGCGCAGGTACAAGCCTCACGGTCACGACGACGATACCAGAAACGAGTGTTAAAAGCTCAGGCAAAAGAACGGCGGCAGCTTAGACAACGAGATGAGCAGTTGCAGTACTCGAAGGCATATACTACGGTTACAGTGATCACAAACGGACACAAGGGCGAGCAGAAGTATTGACAGCGGAAGACGTTACGACCATTCGTCATGAAGATTCAGGCGCTGTTCGAGTGTTGAAGAGGTCCATGAAGCAGCTACTGCACAAGTCTTACGAATATCTGAGTGGCAGCACGTATAGCAGCCCCAGTACTCGGTGGGACGATGAGACACTGCAAAACGGGAAAACTACGGGCGGTTCAAGCACCTGCAGTGGACTCACTACGGACGGCGATCGTGACGATAAGGGGCAAGACGACGGCAGTGAATCTCGACACGGGTGCACAGTACAGCGTAGCCGGACGAGGTTGGAAGGAGAAAGGTACACGCCTACATGTACCACCGCCAGTCGACTTCATGGAAGGTTTCAGTGGAGTAGCTGTACGGGTTCTCGGAGTCTATAGGTTCGTCTTTTGGACGCAGTACGCACAACGCATGGTGGTAGACGCGCTTATAGTTGGCAGTGATACAGGCGACTTTCTGGTTGGCGAAGACTGGTTCTACGACCAAAGTGTCAGCTAACAGGTGGCAGAGCAAATTCTGAAGGATCTCGCCGAAGACGAGCTGATCTACGGGCATGACAGTAGTGCGGAAGGACAGAACCCTGCGTAAGGCGTTGATGAGCTAGGACAGCGACCTACGACTGTACCAGAGACACAGACACGAACGAGCACGGGTCAGGGAATGAACGAAGATAACAGCACGAGTACGGTGACGCAAGTGGTAACCACAGACCCAGATGTTACTGTGAGGACGCGAGTTACCAGTGGCGACGTTGCCGGGACGATGGGGCCAAGAATAACTGGGGCACCGGCACGACAACCTCAGCTAAGGGACAAACACGAACTCGGGCGACAGAGGTACAGGCACTCGACGAGAAGCAGCCGAACCAAGAGTTATCTGAAACGCACGAGACGACTGGTACATCACCGACACCAGGCACACAGGTGCGTGGACGGACACGACCGAGACATAGTGAACTACCAAGAACGGATGAAGCTGAACGGCAGGAAACGAAACGGCGAGAAGCAACAGAGGCCCGGGAAGCGCGAGCAGCGCGACGGAGTACTTTACGTGACCAGCAGACGACGTCAACAGCCAAAACGGTGGATACAACTACAGATCGCGGGGTTCCAAGCGCTACGACGACCAAGAAAACAGCACATGACGTTGGCAGCAGCACCGGAACAACAGCAAGCGATCCAGACGAAACACGTGAAGGAAACGTTAAAGGTCAGACTACTGGAAACGGTGGACTTGGAAACTACGGACTCCGACGCAGAGACGGCACGGCACAAGCTTTACGAGGGCGAGGACAGTCACGGTGGCCAACATCAGTCAAGGTCATCATGGCAGAAGCCACAGGAGGCAGTGTTCGTGAACAAGGACAGCGGAAAGTTCGAAACAAGGCAGGGCGATATGAAACACAGCACAGTGAGTGGAGTATCGAGACCGGCCAGGAGGACCAGTGGTGGCAGCATGGCTTACAGCACAACGGTTTGAGCGATTACTCGACGAAGGAAAGGTCGAGGACGACCTTCTGGCGGGGGATGGCGTGTGGACAGGTAGTGCTCCACGCACCTGAAACACAAGCAATGTCAGCAGAATCCCGCGCCGCAGTGACAATTGACCTTACCAGTGACGACGAAGATAGTTGGAAGTAGATGATCAGTCAATCGGGATCAACGGAGTGCAGGACGGTGACAAGCAGGACTACAGACACAAGACATTGGCGGAGACGTTGAAGTTGCAGGACGACGGCTACACGAGAAGATCGCTACAGGAGGGATGACACGGAGCAGTTACGATGGAGATAAGTATACAACCAAGGCGAACGACGCAGATAGAAGGCAGTGAACGGCGGAGAAAGCTTGCAGAGCGTCGCCGAAGGAAGATCCTGACGGTGGCGACCAGTATAGTTAGTTTAGGTGTAGTCTAGAGGGGGCGACGGTAGCTAGGGGGAGCTCTGGGTGCGCGGTCAGCCGCCACACCTCCCAGTTGCGATTCTGCTCGGTTGAGAAGAGTTAAGCAGCTAAACACGACGCGTGGAGTACTGCGACCAAGGGGTCGGCTTCACCCAACAGCATTCAGAGGTTTCGTACGTGGCTTCGTTCTGCGACGTACTGGTCGGCGGAGGCGTATCGGAGTCATTAGTGAGGTGAGGCACAGGGTTCTGAGGTGGCAATCATGAAGGAGTCTGTGTAGAGGGCTGGGATCTCGGTTAGCGACCGAGTGGCTACGGTGCCTACTGATGGCGTCTTGGCCGTATGAACTGAGTCTGGAACGTGGAAGGTGAAGACGTGTTATGAGAGTCTCAGTTTACGTATATTTACATGTTACATGTTCGGGCAAGCGTGAGGACAGGCTGTCAACCTACCCGAGGTTGGTAGTTGCTGCTAATGTCCCCTCCCTAAGCTGTCTCTGATGGATTTCAGCAACCGGTTGGTCCACCTAGTTTTACTGGTGACAGACGACTTCTAGCTCCTGCTCGTGTGACCCACACGCTCCCTCTAGTTGGATTACAGCGGCGTTTAAGAGAAGTAGCCGACATGGTGGTCATTACAGTGGCTTTCTGGGCAAGTTTGCAATAAGGTGGACTTTGCGAGCCTAGTCACAGTGGGCAAGGACCATGGCAGGACACTCTGTACTGGGAGTGGTGCAATACTGGCACTAGGTGTACTGGCCTATCCTGTAGGCGTACGGAAGTAAGGAAGCACAGACGTTAGGCAATACGGGCCTACTACAGACACACACAGGGCAAGAAGGCCATCTACAGAGATTCCGCACAGCATGAGCCACAGATACTGTTACTGAGGGGTTAGTAAGATACAGATACTGAACATGAGACTGGGTTTTGTATTACAGGAAGTTACGGACACGGATACGGAAGTCACGAACAAGGAAGTTACAGACACGGATACGGAAGACACATATAAGGAAGGCACAGATACTGAAAGTTAAAGGAAAGTATGGTTCGACGATCGGCTAGTGCTGCGAGAGATGAACGGGCTGAACGGCGAGCCTCGTTTCACGACGCGGTAGCGGAAGCGGCACATGTAGCAGCGGACCCAGGATTAGCCCAAGGAGGGGGAAAACAAGTTCCACAGGCGGTCCTGCACAGCATTAGTGGAAGTTCAATGCCGGAAACAGCAAACGTACGGGCAACGGCGGGTCATACTCCTCGAGTTAGCGGCGGAAACAGTGGCGTCGCTTCGATGGTCAACATACCGGGATCGGGAGGAGGACAACAAGCACCAGTAGCACCAGTCGTACCGGCACCCGGGATAGCAGACAACCCTGGAGGCAATGGTAACGGCGGTGGTAACGACGACGGAGGGCAAGGTAACGACGGCGGAGACGACGGTGGACTGGGACAAGCAGCACCAGTGCCTATGGGAGACGGCGGAGCAGGGGTGGGTGTTCCCGAAGGACTAGCAGCGGCGGTACCACCAGTGCCCCTGCTCTAGCTCCTCCACAGGTATTTGCAGTTCCACCAGCACCGACGTGGGTTTACCAGGCTCCACCAAGTCGAGAGAAGAAGTTGAGACTACCAAAGTTCAAGGGACTAGGAGAACCGAAAGTCACTGTGAAAGCGTGGTTGAAAGCAGTTAAGAATGAGCTTCGGCGTCAGACAGCGATCCTGAGAACAGACTGGCGGGAGCATGAGGTCTTCATCGAGATGGTTGCAAGTCTTGAGGGTGAGGCGCTCATGTGGTACGACACTGTGGAGGACGCGTTTAGCCGGCGAGAAGACCAGACATTCGGCAATCTAAGTAAGATGATGAGGGACCGGTATTTGGTCAAACGTTCGAACCCGGAGGTGGTTGCGAGGCTCCGTCAGCGACGACAGCAGCGAGGTGAATCCTTGGTCGAGTACGCACAGAAGCTTCGAGAAATCGCGTCAAGCAACCCGGTCGACGAAGAATGGTTGGTGGATTCGTTCCTGTCTGGCATGAGCAACGCGTGGTGTGCGACCATAGTACGTGGGCATCGCCCAGCGACACTCAACGAAGCAGTGAACTCTGCCGTGGACCAGGTCGGCGAATACGGTGAAGGTTACGGCGTGGACTTGGCGACGGCCATACGCGCGCACGACGAGCGAGCAACGACGAGCAACGCTACCTCAGCGATGTCGACTCCCGAATTACTCAGACCACAGCAGTTCTCGGGCGGTGGAAACTTGGGGTTTGTCGTGTCTGGCTACGATGATGTGGGTTTGACAAGTGGCCCTCCTCCGAGGTACGACGTTGAAGGAAGATTAGTTCTCCCAGCTGGAGGTGCTACACTTCAAGCAGGCAGTCAGTGGAACATGGTGATTCCTGCTGGATACCGGCTAGTTCCAGAAGCGACAGCGACGACAGCAACGGGTACAGCAGCTAACACGGCATCGACAAAACAGACGTCGACTCGGCAACAGACTCCTCAGCACCAACGTTCAGATGGAAGAGAGCAGCCCGGTAGTAACTCAGAGCAGTGAGGGTGGAAACCAGGATGCGACCAGTAACTCGAAACGACGGGCGGATGTAGGGGCCCCGGCCCAACATCACGCACGGCAAGAACGGGGAGCGAGAGGCACGGACGAACCAAGACGAGGGTGGCTGGTATCAGAACAGAAGACGGAAGGCACTGTACAGCAGGATTCAATGGTGGCGTCTAGAAAACGGCAGCTGGAGGACGAGACTCCGACAGTTGGGCGGAAGAGACGAAGAAGGAGACGAAGGAACCGGCCAAAGACGCCCACGAGAAGATCAGTGGTGTTTGCGACCGAGACGGACAGTAAGGATGAAGGAACAGACGGTGCGGCATCAAACGGCGCCGATAACACCGTTACGAAGGAGCAGAATGGGAACCTGGAAGCTGACGGCACGGAAAGAGCGATCGGCACAGTAGAGAATATCCCAGCGAAGAGCGATGAACAGGAACGACGTAAGCGACGACGCGTTCACTTCGAAGACGACAGAGGACTCAGGACTGGGGATGGCGAGGCGACGCTGCAAGAAGAGGTGTCACCAGCCTTGACTACAGACTTGGAAGCTCCAGAGACGGCCGAAGAACTGTTGACGGCGACGACAGGTGAAACTGAGCCTCTGGAGATTACAGCGGCAACAGACAATTATCAGACAGCGAGCTGTGTCTACAGTATTGACGAAGAGACTAAAAAGGATGTCAGGGTTGAACGTACACGGATGTCGAAGGTGTCTTTCACTGGGGATGGCGCACCAGCCACGCCCATGGAGAAACCAATCATCGAAGAGATGGAGGTCGCAGATAGCACCCGTTCCTTAGTGTTCCAGTTGAAGGCGGGACAAAGACAGCGAGACATCGCCCAGGCAGAAGCTGAACGGCGTTGGGAACGGGTACATCTACAGCAGCAAGAAAAGTCGGTGCGACAAAAAGCAGCGAAACTACGGAGATCCAAGGATACAAGCCCTGAGACGACAGACATCGTGAGAGAAGCCATTGATAAGACGGCGGCCGTCACGAACGGAACTACGATCGATAGTACGGACACTGGACGAGTTACACGGTTGCTCGGTCAAGATGCGCAGGTACAAGCCTCACGGTCACGACGACGATACCAGAAACGAGTGTTAAAAGCTCAGGCAAAAGAACGGCGGCAGCTTAGACAACGAGATGAGCAGTTGCAGTACTCCGAAGGCATATACTACGGTTACAGTGATCACAAACGGACACAAGGGCGAGCAGAAGTATTGACAGCGGAAGACGTTACGACCATTCGTCATGAAGATTCAGGCGCTGTTCGAGTGTTGAAGAGGTCCATGAAGCAGCTACTGCACAAGTCTTACGAATATCTGAGTGGCAGCACGTATAGCAGCCCCAGTACTCGGTGGGACGATGAGACACTGCAAAACGGGAAAACTACGGGCGGTTCAAGCACCTGCAGTGGACTCACTACGGACGGCGATCGTGACGATAAGGGGCAAGACGACGGCAGTGAATCTCGACACGGGTGCACAGTACAGCGTAGCCGGACGAGGTTGGAAGGAGAAAGGTACACGCCTACATGTACCACCGCCAGTCGACTTCATGGAAGGTTTCAGTGGAGTAGCTGTACGGGTTCTCGGAGTCTATAGGTTCGTCTTTTGGACGCAGTACGCACAACGCATGGTGGTAGACGCGCTTATAGTTGGCAGTGATACAGGCGACTTTCTGGTTGGCGAAGACTGGTTCTACGACCAAAGTGTCAGCTAACAGGTGGCAGAGCAAATTCTGAAGGATCTCGCCGAAGACGAGCTGATCTACGGGCATGACAGTAGTGCGGAAGGACAGAACCCTGCGTAAGGCGTTGATGAGCTAGGACAGCGACCTACGACTGTACCAGAGACACAGACACGAACGAGCACGGGTCAGGGAATGAACGAAGATAACAGCACGAGTACGGTGACGCAAGTGGTAACCACAGACCCAGATGTTACTGTGAGGACGCGAGTTACCAGTGGCGACGTTGCCGGGACGATGGGGCCAAGAATAACTGGGGCACCGGCACGACAACCTCAGCTAAGGGACAAACACGAACTCGGGCGACAGAGGTACAGGCACTCGACGAGAAGCAGCCGAACCAAGAGTTATCTGAAACGCACGAGACGACTGGTACATCACCGACACCAGGCACACAGGTGCGTGGACGGACACGACCGAGACATAGTGAACTACCAAGAACGGATGAAGCTGGAACGGCAGGAAACGAAACGGCGAGAAGCAACAGAGGCCCGGAAGCGCGAGCAGCGCGACGGAGTACTTTACGTGACCAGCAGACGACGTCAACAGCCAAAACGGTGGATACAACTACAGATCGCGGGGTTCCAAGCGCTACGACGACCAAGAAAACAGCACATGACGTTGGCAGCAGCACCGGAACAACAGCAAGCGATCCAGACGAAACACGTGAAGGAAACGTTAAAGGTCAGACTACTGGAAACGGTGGACTTGGAAACTACGGACTCCGACGCAGAGACGGCACGGCACAAGCTTTACGAGGGCGAGGACAGTCACGGTGGCCAACATCAGTCAAGGTCATCATGGCAGAAGCCACAGGAGGCAGTGTTCGTGAACAAGGACAGCGGAAAGTTCGAAACAAGGCAGGGCGATATGAAACACAGCACAGTGAGTGGAGTATCGAGACCGGCCAGGAGGACCAGTGGTGGCAGCATGGCTTACAGCACAACGGTTTGAGCGATTACTCGACGAAGGAAAGGTCGAGGACGACCTTCTGGCGGGGATGGCGTGTGGACAGGTAGTGCTCCACGCACCTGAAACACAAGCAATGTCAGCAGAATCCCGCGCCGCAGTGACAATTGACCTTACCAGTGACGACGAAGATAGTTGGAAGTAGATGATCAGTCAATCGGGATCAACGGAGTGCAGGACGGTGACAAGCAGGACTACAGACACAAGACATTGGCGGAGACGTTGAAGTTGCAGGACGACGGCTACACGAGAAGATCGCTACAGGAGGGATGACACGGAGCAGTTACGATGGAGATAAGTATACAACCAAGGCGAACGACGCAGATAGAAGGCAGTGAACGGCGGAGAAAGCTTGCAGAGCGTCGCCGAAGGAAGATCCTGACGGTGGCGACCAGTATAGTTAGTTTAGGTGTAGTCTAGAGGGGGCGACGGTAGCTAGGGGGAGCTCTGGGTGCGCGGTCAGCCGCCACACCTCCCAGTTGCGATTCTGCTCGGTTGAGAAGAGTTAAGCAGCTAAACACGACGCGTGGAGTACTGCGACCAAGGGGTCGGCTTCACCCAACAGCATTCAGAGGTTTCGTACGTGGCTTCGTTCTGCGACGTACTGGTCGGCGGAGGCGTATCGAGTCATTAGTGAGGTGAGGCACAGGGTTCTGAGGTGGCAATCACGAAGGAGTCTGTGTAGAGGGCTGGGATCTCGGTTAGCGACCGAGTGGCTACGGTGCCTACTGATGGCGTCTTGGCCGTATGAACTGAGTCTGGAACGTGGAAGGTGAAGACGTGTTATGAGAGTCTCAGTTTACGTATATTTACATGTTACATGTTCGGGCAAGCGTGAGGACAGGCTGTCAACCTACCCGAGGTTGGTAGTTGCTGCTAATGTCCCCTCCTAAGCTGTCTCTGATGGATTTCAGCAACCGGTTGGTCCACCTAGTTTTACTGGTGACAGACGACTTCTAGCTCCTGCTCGTGTGACCCACACGCTCCTCTAGTTGGATTACAGCGGCGTTTAAGAGAAGTAGCCGACATGGTGGTCATTACAGTGGCTTTCTGGGCAAGTTTGCAATAAGGTGGACTTTGCGAGCCTAGTCACAGTGGGCAAGGACCATGGCAGGACACTCTGTACTGGGAGTGGTGCAATACTGGCACTAGGTGTACTGGCCTATCCTGTAGGCGTACGGAAGTAAGGAAGCACAGACGTTAGGCAATACGGGCCTACTACAGACACAGGGCAAGAAGGCCATCTACAGAGATTCCGCACAGCATGAGCCACAGATACTGTTACTGAGGGGTTAGTAAGATACAGATACTGAACATGAGACTGGGTTTTGTATTACAGGAAGTTACGGACACGGATACGGAAGTCACGAACAAGGAAGTTACAGACACGGATACGGAAGACACATATAAGGAAGGCACAGATACTGAAAGTTAAAGGAAAGTATGGTTCGACGATCGGCTAGTGCTGCGAGAGATGAACGGGCTGAACGGCGAGCCTCGTTTCACGACGCGGTAGCGGAAGCGGCACATGTAGCAGCGGACCCAGGATTAGCCCAAGGAGGGGGAAAACAAGTTCCACAGGCGGTCCTGCACAGCATTAGTGGAAGTTCAATGCCGGAAACAGCAAACGTACGGGCAACGGCGGGTCATACTCCTCGAGTTAGCGGCGGAAACAGTGGCGTCGCTTCGATGGTCAACATACCGGGATCGGGAGGAGGACAACAAGCACCAGTAGCACCAGTCGTACCGGCACCCGGGATAGCAGACAACCCTGGAGGCAATGGTAACGGCGGTGGTAACGACGACGGAGGGCAAGGTAACGACGGCGGAGACGACGGTGGACTGGGACAAGCAGCACCAGTGCCTATGGGAGACGGCGGAGCAGGGGTGGGTGTTCCCGAAGGACTAGCAGCGGCGGTACCACCAGTGCCCCTGCTCTAGCTCCTCCACAGGTATTTGCAGTTCCACCAGCACCGACGTGGGTTTACCAGGCTCCACCAAGTCGAGAGAAGAAGTTGAGACTACCAAAGTTCAAGGGACTAGGAGAACCGAAAGTCACTGTGAAAGCGTGGTTGAAAGCAGTTAAGAATGAGCTTCGGCGTCAGACAGCGATCCTGAGAACAGACTGGCGGGAGCATGAGGTCTTCATCGAGATGGTTGCAAGTCTTGAGGGTGAGGCGCTCATGTGGTACGACACTGTGGAGGACGCGTTTAGCCGGCGAGAAGACCAGACATTCGGCAATCTAAGTAAGATGATGAGGGACCGGTATTTGGTCAAACGTTCGAACCCGGAGGTGGTTGCGAGGCTCCGTCAGCGACGACAGCAGCGAGGTGAATCCTTGGTCGAGTACGCACAGAAGCTTCGAGAAATCGCGTCAAGTAACCCGGTCGACGAAGAATGGTTGGTGGATTCGTTCCTGTCTGGCATGAGCAACGCGTGGTGTGCGACCATAGTACGTGGGCATCGCCCAGCGACACTCAACGAAGCAGTGAACTCTGCCGTGGACCAGGTCGGCGAATACGGTGAAGGTTACGGCGTGGACTTGGCGACGGCCATACGCGCGCACGACGAGCGAGCAACGACGAGCAACGCTACCTCAGCGATGTCGACTCCCGAATTACTCAGACCACAGCAGTTCTCGGGCGGTGGAAACTTGGGGTTTGTCGTGTCTGGCTACGATGATGTGGGTTTGACAAGTGGCCCTCCTCCGAGGTACGACGTTGAAGGAAGATTAGTTCTCCCAGCTGGAGGTGCTACACTTCAAGCAGGCAGTCAGTGGAACATGGTGATTCCTGCTGGATACCGGCTAGTTCCAGAAGCGACAGCGACGACAGCAACGGGTACAGCAGCTAACACGGCATCGACAAAACAGACGTCGACTCGGCAACAGACTCCTCAGCACCAACGTTCAGATGGAAGAGAGCAGCCCGGTAGTAACTCAGAGCAGTGAGGGTGGAAACCAGGATGCGAACAGTAACTCGGGAAACGACGGGCGGATGTAGGGCCCCGGCCCAACATCACGCACGGCAAGAACGGGGAGCGAGAGGCACGGACGAACCAAGACGAGGGTGGCTGGTATCAGAACAGAAGACGGAAGGCACTGTACAGCAGGATTCAATGGTGGCGTCTAGAAAACGGCAGCTGGAGGACGAGACTCCGACAGTTGGGCGGAAGAGACGAAGAAGGAGACGAAGGAACCGGCCAAAGACGCCCACGAGAAGATCAGTGGTGTTTGCGACCGAGACGGACAGTAAGGATGAAGGAACAGACGGTGCGGCATCAAACGGCGCCGATAACACCGTTACGAAGGAGCAGAATGGGAACCTGGAAGCTGACGGCACGGAAAGAGCGATCGGCACAGTAGAGAATATCCCAGCGAAGAGCGATGAACAGGAACGACGTAAGCGACGACGCGTTCACTTCGAAGACGACAGAGGACTCAGGACTGGGGATGGCGAGGCGACGCTGCAAGAAGAGGTGTCACCAGCCTTGACTACAGACTTGGAAGCTCCAGAGACGGCCGAAGAACTGTTGACGGCGACGACAGGTGAAACTGAGCCTCTGGAGATTACAGCGGCAACAGACAATTATCAGACAGCGAGCTGTGTCTACAGTATTGACGAAGAGACTAAAAGGATGTCAGGGTTGAACGTACACGGATGTCGAAGGTGTCTTTCACTGGGGATGGCGCACCAGCCACGCCCATGGAGAAACCAATCATCGAAGAGATGGAGGTCGCAGATAGCACCCGTTCCTTAGTGTTCCAGTTGAAGGCGGGACAAAGACAGCGAGACATCGCCCAGGCAGAAGCTGAACGGCGTTGGGAACGGGTACATCTACAGCAGCAAGAAAAGTCGGTGCGACAAAAAGCAGCGAAACTACGGAGATCCAAGGATACAAGCCCTGAGACGACAGACATCGTGAGAGAAGCCATTGATAAGACGGCGGCCGTCACGAACGGAACTACGATCGATAGTACGGACACTGGACGAGTTACACGGTTGCTCGGTCAAGATGCGCAGGTACAAGCCTCACGGTCACGACGACGATACCAGAAACGAGTGTTAAAAGCTCAGGCAAAAGAACGGCGGCAGCTTAGACAACGAGATGAGCAGTTGCAGTACTCCGAAGGCATATACTACGGTTACAGTGATCACAAACGGACACAAGGGCGAGCAGAAGTATTGACAGCGGAAGACGTTACGACCATTCGTCATGAAGATTCAGGCGCTGTTCGAGTGTTGAAGAGGTCCATGAAGCAGCTACTGCACAAGTCTTACGAATATCTGAGTGGCAGCACGTATAGCAGCCCCAGTACTCGGTGGGACGATGAGACACTGCAAAACGGGAAAACTACGAGCACCTGCAGTGGACTCACTACGGACGGCGATCGTGACGATAAGGGGCAAGACGACGGCAGTGAATCTCGACACGGGTGCACAGTACAGCGTAGCCGGACGAGGTTGGAAGGAGAAAGGTACACGCCTACATGTACCACCGCCAGTCGACTTCATGGAAGGTTTCAGTGGAGTAGCTGTACGGGTTCTCGGAGTCTATAGGTTCGTCTTTTGGACGCAGTACGCACAACGCATGGTGGTAGACGCGCTTATAGTTGGCAGTGATACAGGCGACTTTCTGGTTGGCGAAGACTGGTTCTACGACCAAAGTGTCAGCTAACAGGTGGCAGAGCAAATTCTGAAGGATCTCGCCGAAGACGAGCTGATCTACGGGCATGACAGTAGTGCGGAAGGACAGAACCCTGCGTAAGGCGTTGATGAGCTAGGACAGCGACCTACGACTGTACCAGAGACACAGACACGAACGAGCACGGGTCAGGGAATGAACGAAGATAACAGCACGAGTACGGTGACGCAAGTGGTAACCACAGACCCAGATGTTACTGTGAGGACGCGAGTTACCAGTGGCGACGTTGCCGGGACGATGGGGCCAAGAATAACTGGGGCACCGGCACGACAACCTCAGCTAAGGGACAAACACGAACTCGGGCGACAGAGGTACAGGCACTCGACGAGAAGCAGCCGAACCAAGAGTTATCTGAAACGCACGAGACGACTGGTACATCACCGACACCAGGCACACAGGTGCGTGGACGGACACGACCGAGACATAGTGAACTACCAAGAACGGATGAAGCTGAACGGCAGGAAACGAAACGGCGAGAAGCAACAGAGGCCCGGGAAGCGCGAGCAGCGCGACGGAGTACTTTACGTGACCAGCAGACGACGTCAACAGCCAAAACGGTGGATACAACTACAGATCGCAGGGTTCCAAGCGCTACGACGACCAAGAAAACAGCACATGACGTTGGCAGCAGCACCGGAACAACAGCAAGCGATCCAGACGAAACACGTGAAGGAAACGTTAAAGGTCAGACTACTGGAAACGGTGGACTTGGAAACTACGGACTCCGACGCAGAGACGGCACGGCACAAGCTTTACGAGGGCGAGGACAGTCACGGTGGCCAACATCAGTCAAGGTCATCATGGCAGAAGCCACAGGAGGCAGTGTTCGTGAACAAGGACAGCGGAAAGTTCGAAACAAGGCAGGGCGATATGAAACACAGCACAGTGAGTGGAGTATCGAGACCGGCCAGGAGGACCAGTGGTGGCAGCATGGCTTACAGCACAACGGTTTTGAGCGATTACTCGACGAAGGAAAGGTCGAGGACGACCTTCTGGCGGGGATGGCGTGTGGACAGGTAGTGCTCCACGCACCTGAAACACAAGCAATGTCAGCAGAATCCCGCGCCGCAGTGACAATTGACCTTACCAGTGACGACGAAGATAGTTGGAAGTAGATGATCAGTCAATCGGGATCAACGGAGTGCAGGACGGTGACAAGCAGGACTACAGACACAAGACATTGGCGGAGACGTTGAAGTTGCAGGACGACGGCTACACGAGAAGATCGCTACAGGAGGGATGACACGGAGCAGTTACGATGGAGATAAGTATACAACCAAGGCGAACGACGCAGATAGAAGGCAGTGAACGGCGGAGAAAGCTTGCAGAGCGTCGCCGAAGGAAGATCCTGACGGTGGCGACCAGTATAGTTAGTTTAGGTGTAGTCTAGAGGGGGCGACGGTAGCTAGGGGGAGCTCTGGGTGCGCGGTCAGCCGCCACACCTCCCAGTTGCGATTCTGCTCGGTTGAGAAGAGTTAAGCAGCTAAACACGACGCGTGGAGTACTGCGACCAAGGGGTCGGCTTCACCCAACAGCATTCAGAGGTTTCGTACGTGGCTTCGTTCTGCGACGTACTGGTCGGCGGAGGCGTATCGAGTCATTAGTGAGGTGAGGCACAGGGTTCTGAGGTGGCAATCACGAAGGAGTCTGTGTAGAGGGCTGGGATCTCGGTTAGCGACCGAGTGGCTACGGTGCCTACTGATGGCGTCTTGGCCGTATGAACTGAGTCTGGAACGTGGAAGGTGAAGACGTGTTATGAGAGTCTCAGTTTACGTATATTTACATGTTACATGTTCGGGCAAGCGTGAGGACAGGCTGTCAACCTACCCGAGGTTGATGGTTGCTGCTAATGTCCCCTCCCTAAGTTGTCTCTGCTGGATTTCAGCAACCGGTTGGTCCACCTAGTTTTACTGGTGACAGACGACTTCTAGCTCCTGCTCGTGTGACCCACACGCTCCCTCTAGTTGGATTACAGCGGCGTTTAAGAGAAGTAGCCGACATGGTGGTCATTACAGTGGCTTTCTGGGCAAGTTTGCAATAAGGTGGACTTTGCGAGCCTAGTCACAGTGGGCAAGGACCATGGCAGGACACTCTGTACTGGGAGTGGTGCAATACTGGCACTAGGTGTACTGGCCTATCCTGTAGGCGTACGGAAGTAAGGAAGCACAGACGTTAGGCAATACGGGCCTACTACAGACACAGGGCAAGAAGGCCATCTACAGAGATTCCGCACAGCATGAGCCACAGATACTGTTACTGAGGGGTTAGTAAGATACAGATACTGAACATGAGACTGGGTTTTGTATTACAGGAAGTTACGGACACGGATACGGAAGTCACGAACAAGGAAGTTACAGACACGGATACGGAAGACACATATAAGGAAGGCACAGATACTGAAAGTTAAAGGAAAGTATGGTTCGACGATCGGCTAGTGCTGCGAGAGATGAACGGGCTGAACGGCGAGCCTCGTTTCACGACGCGGTAGCGGAAGCGGCACATGTAGCAGCGGACCCAGGATTAGCCCAAGGAGGGGGAAAACAAGTTCCACAGGCGGTCCTGCACAGCATTAGTGGAAGTTCAATGCCGGAAACAGCAAACGTACGGGCAACGGCGGGTCATACTCCTCGAGTTAGCGGCGGAAACAGTGGCGTCGCTTCGATGGTCAACATACCGGGATCGGGAGGAGGACAACAAGCACCAGTAGCACCAGTCGTACCGGCACCCGGGATAGCAGACAACCCTGGAGGCAATGGTAACGGCGGTGGTAACGACGACGGAGGGCAAGGTAACGACGGCGGAGACGACGGTGGACTGGGACAAGCAGCACCAGTGCCTATGGGAGACGGCGGAGCAGGGGTGGGTGTTCCCGAAGGACTAGCAGCGGCGGTACCACCAGTGCCCTGCTCTAGCTCCTCCACAGGTATTTGCAGTTCCACCAGCACCGACGTGGGTTTACCAGGCTCCACCAAGTCGAGAGAAGAAGTTGAGACTACCAAAGTTCAAGGGACTAGGAGAACCGAAAGTCACTGTGAAAGCGTGGTTGAAAGCAGTTAAGAATGAGCTTCGGCGTCAGACAGCGATCCTGAGAACAGACTGGCGGGAGCATGAGGTCTTCATCGAGATGGTTGCAAGTCTTGAGGGTGAGGCGCTCATGTGGTACGACACTGTGGAGGACGCGTTTAGCCGGCGAGAAGACCAGACATTCGGCAATCTAAGTAAGATGATGAGGGACCGGTATTTGGTCAAACGTTCGAACCCGGAGGTGGTTGCGAGGCTCCGTCAGCGACGACAGCAGCGAGGTGAATCCTTGGTCGAGTACGCACAGAAGCTTCGAGAAATCGCGTCAAGTAACCCGGTCGACGAAGAATGGTTGGTGGATTCGTTCCTGTCTGGCATGAGCAACGCGTGGTGTGCGACCATAGTACGTGGGCATCGCCCAGCGACACTCAACGAAGCAGTGAACTCTGCCGTGGACCAGGTCGGCGAATACGGTGAAGGTTACGGCGTGGACTTGGCGACGGCCATACGCGCGCACGACGAGCGAGCAACGACGAGCAACGCTACCTCAGCGATGTCGACTCCCGAATTACTCAGACCACAGCAGTTCTCGGGCGGTGGAAACTTGGGGTTTGTCGTGTCTGGCTACGATGATGTGGGTTTGACAAGTGGCCCTCCTCCGAGGTACGACGTTGAAGGAAGATTAGTTCTCCCAGCTGGAGGTGCTACACTTCAAGCAGGCAGTCAGTGGAACATGGTGATTCCTGCTGGATACCGGCTAGTTCCAGAAGCGACAGCGACGACAGCAACGGGTACAGCAGCTAACACGGCATCGACAAAACAGACGTCGACTCGGCAACAGACTCCTCAGCACCAACGTTCAGATGGAAGAGAGCAGCCCGGTAGTAACTCAGAGCAGTGAGGGTGGAAACCAGGATGCGAACAGTAACTCGGGAAACGACGGGCGGATGTAGGGGCCCCGGCCCAACATCACGCACGGCAAGAACGGGGAGCGAGAGGCACGGACGAACCAAGACGAGGGTGGCTGGTATCAGAACAGAAGACGGAAGGCACTGTACAGCAGGATTCAATGGTGGCGTCTAGAAAACGGCAGCTGGAGGACGAGACTCCGACAGTTGGGCGGAAGAGACGAAGAAGGAGACGAAGGAACCGGCCAAAGACGCCCACGAGAAGATCAGTGGTGTTTGCGACCGAGACGGACAGTAAGGATGAAGGAACAGACGGTGCGGCATCAAACGGCGCCGATAACACCGTTACGAAGGAGCAGAATGGGAACCTGGAAGCTGACGGCACGGAAAGAGCGATCGGCACAGTAGAGAATATCCCAGCGAAGAGCGATGAACAGGAACGACGTAAGCGACGACGCGTTCACTTCGAAGACGACAGAGGACTCAGGACTGGGGATGGCGAGGCGACGCTGCAAGAAGAGGTGTCACCAGCCTTGACTACAGACTTGGAAGCTCCAGAGACGGCCGAAGAACTGTTGACGGCGACGACAGGTGAAACTGAGCCTCTGGAGATTACAGCGGCAACAGACAATTATCAGACAGCGAGCTGTGTCTACAGTATTGACGAAGAGACTAAAAAGGATGTCAGGGTTGAACGTACACGGATGTCGAAGGTGTCTTTCACTGGGGATGGCGCACCAGCCACGCCCATGGAGAAACCAATCATCGAAGAGATGGAGGTCGCAGATAGCACCCGTTCCTTAGTGTTCCAGTTGAAGGCGGGACAAAGACAGCGAGACATCGCCCAGGCAGAAGCTGAACGGCGTTGGGAACGGGTACATCTACAGCAGCAAGAAAAGTCGGTGCGACAAAAGCAGCGAAACTACGGAGATCCAAGGATACAAGCCCTGAGACGACAGACATCGTGAGAGAAGCCATTGATAAGACGGCGGCCGTCACGAACGGAACTACGATCGATAGTACGGACACTGGACGAGTTACACGGTTGCTCGGTCAAGATGCGCAGGTACAAGCCTCACGGTCACGACGACGATACCAGAAACGAGTGTTAAAAGCTCAGGCAAAAGAACGGCGGCAGCTTAGACAACGAGATGAGCAGTTGCAGTACTCGAAGGCATATACTACGGTTACAGTGATCACAAACGGACACAAGGGCGAGCAGAAGTATTGACAGCGGAAGACGTTACGACCATTCGTCATGAAGATTCAGGCGCTGTTCGAGTGTTGAAGAGGTCCATGAAGCAGCTACTGTAATAAGTCTTACGAATATCTGAGTGGCAGCACGTATAGCAGCCCCAGTACTCGGTGGGACGATGAGACACTGCAAAACGGGAAAACTACGGGCGGTTCAAGCACCTGCAGTGGACTCACTACGGACGGCGATCGTGACGATAAGGGGCAAGACGACGGCAGTGAATCTCGACACGGGTGCACAGTACAGCGTAGCCGGACGAGGTTGGAAGGAGAAAGGTACACGCCTACATGTACCACCGCCAGTCGACTTCATGGAAGGTTTCAGTGGAGTAGCTGTACGGGTTCTCGGAGTCTATAGGTTCGTCTTTTGGACGCAGTACGCACAACGCATGGTGGTAGACGCGCTTATAGTTGGCAGTGATACAGGCGACTTTCTGGTTGGCGAAGACTGGTTCTAAGACCAAAGTGTCCAGCTAACAGGTGGCAGAGCAAATTCTGAAGGATCTCGCCGAAGACGAGCTGATCTACGGGCATGACAGTAGTGCGGAAGGACAGAACCCTGCGTAAGGCGTTGATGAGCTAGGACAGCGACCTACGACTGTACCAGAGACACAGACACGAACGAGCACGGGTCAGGGAATGAACGAAGATAACAGCACGAGTACGGTGACGCAAGTGGTAACCACAGACCCAGATGTTACTGTGAGGACGCGAGTTACCAGTGGCGACGTTGCCGGGACGATGGGGCCAAGAATAACTGGGGCACCGGCACGACAACCTCAGCTAAGGGACAAACACGAACTCGGGCGACAGAGGTACAGGCACTCGACGAGAAGCAGCCGAACCAAGAGTTATCTGAAACGCACGAGACGACTGGTACATCACCGACACCAGGCACACAGGTGCGTGGACGGACACGACCGAGACATAGTGAACTACCAAGAACGGATGAAGCTGAACGGCAGGAAACGAAACGGCGAGAAGCAACAGAGGCCCGGGAAGCGCGAGCAGCGCGACGGAGTACTTTACGTGACCAGCAGACGACGTCAACAGCCAAAACGGTGGATACAACTACAGATCGCGGGGTTCCAAGCGCTACGACGACCAAGAAAACAGCACATGACGTTGGCAGCAGCACCGGAACAACAGCAAGCGATCCAGACGAAACACGTGAAGGAAACGTTAAAGGTCAGACTACTGGAAACGGTGGACTTGGAAACTACGGACTCCGACGCAGAGACGGCACGGCACAAGCTTTACGAGGGCGAGGACAGTCACGGTGGCCAACATCAGTCAAGGTCATCATGGCAGAAGCCACAGGAGGCAGTGTTCGTGAACAAGGACAGCGGAAAGTTCGAAACAAGGCAGGGCGATATGAAACACAGCACAGTGAGTGGAGTATCGAGACCGGCCAGGAGGACCAGTGGTGGCAGCATGGCTTACAGCACAACGGTTTGAGCGATTACTCGACGAAGGAAAGGTCGAGGACGACCTTCTGGCGGGGGATGGCGTGTGGACAGGTAGTGCTCCACGCACCTGAAACACAAGCAATGTCAGCAGAATCCCGCGCCGCAGTGACAATTGACCTTACCAGTGACGACGAAGATAGTTGGAAGTAGATGATCAGTCAATCGGGATCAACGGAGTGCAGGACGGTGACAAGCAGGACTACAGACACAAGACATTGGCGGAGACGTTGAAGTTGCAGGACGACGGCTACACGAGAAGATCGCTACAGGAGGGATGACACGGAGCAGTTACGATGGAGATAAGTATACAACCAAGGCGAACGACGCAGATAGAAGGCAGTGAACGGCGGAGAAAGCTTGCAGAGCGTCGCCGAAGGAAGATCCTGACGGTGGCGACCAGTATAGTTAGTTTAGGTGTAGTCTAGAGGGGGCGACGGTAGCTAGGGGGAGCTCTGGGTGCGCGGTCAGCCGCCACACCTCCCAGTTGCGATTCTGCTCGGTTGAGAAGAGTTAAGCAGCTAAACACGACGCGTGGAGTACTGCGACCAAGGGGTCGGCTTCACCCAACAGCATTCAGAGGTTTCGTACGTGGCTTCGTTCTGCGACGTACTGGTCGGCGGAGGCGTATCGAGTCATTAGTGAGGTGAGGCACAGGGTTCTGAGGTGGCAATCATGAAGGAGTCTGTGTAGAGGGCTGGGATCTCGGTTAGCGACCGAGTGGCTACGGTGCCTACTGATGGCGTCTTGGCCGTATGAACTGAGTCTGGAACGTGGAAGGTGAAGACGTGTTATGAGAGTCTCAGTTTACGTATATTTACATGTTACATGTTCGGGCAAGCGTGAGGACAGGCTGTCAACCTACCCGAGGTTGGTAGTTGCTGCTAATGTCCCCTCCCTAAGCTGTCTCTGATGGATTTCAGCAACCGGTTGGTCCACCTAGTTTTACTGGTGACAGACGACTTCTAGCTCCTGCTCGTGTGACCCACACGCTCCCTCTAGTTGGATTACAGCGGCGTTTAAGAGAAGTAGCCGACATCCGTATGTATTAATAGCAGTTGTTGTGACAGAAGCAGAAGCAACCATAGTTTACAGTGCACATACAGTATAAGTACTACGTAGTACTTCGTAGAAGAGTACTGGATACACTACCGTAAGTGTTCATCACTGTACCTGGTACATACACATCGCTTCTTCGGCCACAACAAAGCTAGTCGAAGCTCTTGTTTCGACACCGTACACAACGTCAGAATGTATTATCATCCCGGAAAAGACTATCCGAAACAGAAACGATAAACCAAGACCACCTTCAGCGGCTCTTACTGCACACCACGGAACAGCATCAGCTCGGCCAGCTCCTGCTTGCCCGACACGTGATCAGGCTCGCCGGACTCCCTCGCGTACGCCGCCACTTCTTCCAGCGTGGCCTTGCCCTCCTCAATGCGCTCGCCCAGCTCACTCTTCCACGACGCGTAACGTTGCTTGACCATCTCGCCCAACTCGTTCTTCTCCAGCAACTTGGCCGTCTGACGCAGGCCACGCGCGAAACAGTCCATTGATCCGATGTGCGCGATGAAGATGTCCTCGAGGTCCGTGGATTCGCGACGCACCTTGGCGTCAAAGTTGAGACCTCCAGGCGCGAGTCCCCCGATCTCGACAATCTTCTTCATGACGAGCACGGCCTTCTTCTCGTCCATGAGGAACTGATCCGTGTCCCAGCCCACGAGCGGGTCACCCGTGTTGCAGTCCACAGATCCCAACATCTTGTAGCTCGCGGCGTAGTAGATGTCGTGCTCGTAGTCGTGACCCGCCAGCGTCGTATGGTTAGGCTCGATGTTGAGCTTGAAGTCGTTCTGCAGACCGTAGTTGTGCAAGAAGGCCATGACCGTCGCAGCGTCGTAGTCGTACTGGTGCTTCATGGGCTCGCGAGGTTTGGGCTCCACGAGGAACTGGAAAGTGGCGCCCAACTCTTTCTTGTACGCCACTACCAGCTTGAAGAAGGCAGCCATGTGGTCTAGCTCCGCCTTCATATCGGTGTTGAGGATGCTCTGGAAGCCTTCACGGCCTCCCCAAAAGACAAAGTTCTGGCCTCCGAGCTTCAACGTGATCTCCATGGCCTTCTTGACGCGTACTGCGGCGTGCGCAAACACCTTCATGTCAGGGTTGGTGCTGGCTCCGTTCATGAAGCGGCGGTGGCCGAAGAGGTTGGTGGTTCCCCATAGGCACTTGATGCCCGTCTGGTTCTGCTTGTCCAGTAGGTAGTCCGAGATCTCGTCCAGGAGACTCTGGGACTCGTCCAGACTGGCACCTTCCGAGATCAAGTCCACGTCATGGAACGTGTAGTACTTGACGCCGAGCTTGGTGAACATCTCAAAGGCCGCGTCAGCCTTGCACTTGGCGGCTTCCAGCAGGCGCTCACGAGGCGATAGATTGGCGTTCTCCAACGGTTCGTTCCAGAGGCGGTTGGTGTACGTCTCGCCGCCGAACGGGTCGGATCCAGTGTTGCCGAAGGTGTGCCAGTAGCAGACGGCGAAGCGACACCACTCCTCCATGGTTTTGCCCAAGATCACTTCGGACGCGTTGTACTCGCGGTAGGCGAGCGCACCCTTGGCGTTCTGGCCCTCGAATGCGACCTTGGGGACGTTGGGGAAGTATTCCTTCACTTGGTGCTGCACCATCTTCTTCACTTCACTGCACTTGGGGTTTGGGCTGGGGTCGGTTGGGTTGGTTGTTCACGGAAGCGCTTGTGTTGTGCTTAGCGAATTTGCGAATGAATATTAGTACTGGAGAAGCTGGTTCGCTTTTTGCCACGTTGGGAGCGGTCTTTGGATTGGCCGACAACTTCAAGGTCTCTCTCTCCTCACGATTTGGGGAATGAGAACCGGTCAATTTATCAGTTGGCCATCATCTCGGTGTCGTTGAAGCTGCCAAGGTACTGGTGTTGCTCGCGATGAAGAACAGCGGAGGTCTTTCAACTTTACGGTATTTGCGTGGATTTTGTGGTGGCGAACCAAATCCAGATGTGGCTTGCTTGCCACTGTATCAAGTACTGCTGTTGGCTCAACAGTGAAGGGTATTGTGTAACGTTTAGTGTGGATTTTCAATACGCAATGACGATAACAAATGGTACAGCACAGGTCTTATATAATGTCATTCATCGTTGCTGTGCTATGGACCATCTTCGCATTAATTGCCTAGATCGCCGTGATAAATCTTTTGTCCATTGCTGGCAGCGGCACAAGTACGGGAGCATTGAAAGCTGATAAAGAGCGAGGTTTTCCAGCAACCACCAGCAAATGATTACCATGGGTTGCGTTGGCATAATCTTCGAAAGCAATTATCTGTACTACATACCAGCCAAAATGAAAGAGGTGTGAATTTCCACAACATGTACATGTGGCCTAGAATATTCTCAGTGTCATCAATTGAGAGTTGGAGCAGTACTTGTACATGTATGTGTACGCGTAAGCAACTCGCGTCGTTGTAACGTTTTCTGCCTACCGCGTCACACTCTACTTAATGAGTACAATGCAAGTACATGTAGTACATGTACACGTACTGTATGTGTAGTGCGTAGGAAAGGAATTTGAAGTTGCTTATTCCTGGTTGCTACTACTTGGCTTGGTCCTGAAGGTTTTGATCGTGATTGTGAATTGTTTGAATGAATCATGTCTTATCATCTTGAAAGTAAGTCTGCTGAGGGACTCAAACGCCTGCCAAAGTGCGTAGCTTTGTGGTGCGTTGACCAGTGGACCACGAGGAGGCCCGTATGTGTAGTGCGTATTGGTGCTGCCGGACACCGTCAATTGACACAGTTGATTCCTCTCGCCCAACGTGACACGGTAATCATCTGCTCGCATTCCATAAGCTCACGGACCTTGACCTACCGGTACATGTATTGACTTGGACGCATGTGCATGAAAGCAAGTTCTAGTTGGTTGGTCTCCGAAAAGAGTCCAGGTCTAGACCTATACTGCCTTATGCTAACCACGCCACCAATTCGAAGATAAGCAGTTCTTAAAGCCAGAATAGCAATGACGGTGAGTGTTCGATCACGCGCCAAAGTTGGAATCAAACTCATTATTGCTGAGGTCTTTTTAAATGAGGTTACGAGTCTTACCGTACAATACAAGTTTCTGTACAAAAAAGTCCAAAAGGAATAGCAGAAGTTGAAAGACCGCTGCTGTTTCCACTACATGAAGTTGGTACATGTAGTGGAAAGCTATGTTGCTGTAAGTTGTAACAGCAGTATCTTACCGAGCTGCTAGCAGCTTCAACGACACCGGGTTCTCATTCCCTGAGGAGACCTTGAAGTTATCAGCCAATCCAAAGACCGCATAGATCGATCCCAACGTGGCAACACGTTGGTCAACGTCTCCAGTATTCATTCGCAAATTCACCAAGCACAAGACAAGCGCTTTCCGTGAACAACCAACAACCAACCCAACTACCCTCAGCTCAAACCTCAAGTGCAGTGAAGTGAAGAAGATGGTGCAGCACCAAGTGAAGGAATACTTCCCCAACGTCCCCAAGGTCGCATTCGAGGGCCAGAACGCCAAGGGTGCGCTCGCCTACCGTGAGTACAACGCGTCCGAAGTGATCTTGGGCAAGACCATGGAGGAGTGGTGCCGCTTCGCCGTCTGCTACTGGCACACCTTCGGCAACACTGGATCCGACCCGTTCGGCGGCGAGACGTACACCAACCGCCTCTGGAACGAACCGTTGGAGAACGCCAATCTATCGCCTCGTGAGCGCCTGCTGGAAGCCGCCAAGTGCAAGGCTGACGCGGCCTTTGAGATGTTCACCAAGCTCGGCGTCAAGTACTACACGTTCCATGACGTGGACTTGATCTCGGAAGGCGCCAGTCTGGACGAGTCCCAGAGTCTCCTGGACGAGATCTCGGACTACCTGCTAGACAAGCAGAACCAGACGGGTGTCAAGTGCCTATGGGGAACCACCAACCTCTTCGGCCACCGCCGCTTCATGAACGGAGCCAGCACCAACCCTGACATGAAGGTGTTCGCGCACGCCGCAGTACGCGTCAAGAAGGCCATGGAGATCACGTTGAAGCTCGGAGGTCAGAACTTCGTCTTTTGGGGAGGCCGCGAGGGTTTCCAGAGCATCCTCAACACCGATATGAAGGCAGAACTAGACCACATGGCTGCCTTCTTTAAGCTGGTAGTGGCGTACAAGAAGGAGTTGGGCGCTACCTTCCAGTTCCTCGTGGAGCCCAAACCTCGCGAACCCATGAAGCACCAGTACGACTACGACGCTGCGACGGTCATGGCCTTCTTGCACAACTATGGTCTGCAGAACGACTTCAAGCTCAACATCGAGCCTAACCACACAACGCTGGCGGGTCACGACTACGAGCACGACATCTACTACGCCGCGAGCTACAAGATGTTGGGATCTGTGGACTGCAACACGGGTGACCCGCTCGTGGGCTGGGATACGGACCAGTTCCTCATGGACGAGAAGAAGGCCGTGCTCGTCATGAAGAAGATCGTCGAGATCGGGGGACTCGCACCTGGAGGTCTCAACTTTGACGCCAAGGTGCGTCGCGAATCCACGGACCTCAAGGACATCTTCATCGCGCACATCGGATCAATGGACTGTTTCGCGCGTGGCCTGCGTCAGGCGGCCAAGCTTCTGGAGAAGAACGAGTTGGGCGAGATGGTCAAGCAACGTTACGCGTCGTGGAAGAGCGAGCTGGGCGAGCGCATTGAGGAGGGCAAGGCGACGCTGGAAGAAGTGGCGGCGTACGCGAGGGAGTCCGGCGAGCCTGATCACGTGTCGGGCAAGCAGGAGCTGGCCGAGCTGATGCTGTTCCGTGGTGTGCAGTAAGGCTGTTGACAACGTTGAAGTGTAAGATGGTATCCAGTCTCAAAAACAGGAGATATTCTTCATGCACTCGCCAATCAACGCGATACAGCGGCACACCTAGATAGAAGACAGGCTCGTGACTTCACTGCGTTCGTAGCGGAGACGCAGGTGACGGGAGCGCACCACCTCGACCTCGACCAAAAATGCCAAGAGAGAAGCCCCATTGCAGTGAACGCACAACTTCCATGATTCTAGTAGTCTTGCGTGTCGGGGACTATCACTCGAGTTTGAACCGGGGTAATTGCGCCATCTACTGGGGAGTGTGCTACAGGTACACACCGCTAAATGTAATCCTGTTCTTCGTGTAACAACGTATAAACACAGCCAGTTGAGTCGTCCAAAAGGAGATTCGACTGCAGCCTGATGAAGCACAACACGTTTTGGTAGTTTTTGGATGCCAACTACAAACCTTACGTATTATACTCCTTTCTCCAAACGTAGTCTCAGCTTCCTTGGGGAGAGGGGCTACGGTTAACGTTAGAACTGATTTTACTGAACAAGAAGTTTCGCCGAAGACTTGGTCGTGTCAACTTCGTCCGAGTCCTCCGTGTCGCTCTCATCAGCAATTCGCTGGTGTTCGCACTTCGACCGTTCTGCAAGCAGTCTAGAGATCCGTTGAGCCAGTAGCTGTGACGGATACTCAATCAAATGGTATGAGGCCGTCGCCAATAGAATCACCAGCCCGAAAACAGCGAACGTCTTGTCGTAGTACTTGGTCTCCTGCTTGATCGGAGGTGTGAAGATCACGAACACGTGGAGTAAATAAACGGAGAAACTAATCTTGCCCAAGTACCTCAGAACGATCCACTCGAAGATGAGCGACACGGTGGACGGCTGGATCATCTCGATAACGATGATCAAGGACAGTTTGACGCTGGTAAACGGCATGATGTATCTCGTGTCCGGGGGGAGTGGCATACCGAGCCAGTTGAAAAACAGACCACGGAAGACCACACTCAAGTACGCTGCGATCAAAACAAACTCAACGATGCGAAGTCCGATGATGTGCAATGTGCGGAAGTTGAAACTCGTCGCTTTGATCCACGCCTCAGTCTTGACGAAGAGAACAGCAGCCATGGACCCGGCCACAAACGTCGGTAGGTGTTTACTCAGCGGTTGGCGGTAGAAGTTGTCTCGGGTTGTGTACAGGCCCTCGTGGATCACCCAAACGTAGAGAGGGACGAAAGCCATCCACCAGAACCGACCCACCTTCAGCACGGCCAGCACGAACGCGGGTAGAATGAAGTAGTACGAGATCTCCAACGGTAACGTCCACATGAGGTAGTGTCGGTGTTCGGGATGGAAGGTGAGTGTCTGGAAGAGGTTGAAATCCTCGGGTTGTTTCACGAGATAGTACCGATTCTTGTACTCGAACGGCATGAGCCACAAGGCGATGGATAGCAGAGCGAACAACGGATAGACGCGGAAGAAACGCTTGGAGAAGTAGTCGGCGAGCGTGTACCCCCACTTTCGGTAGGACGCGTTCTCGGCGAAGAGTTTGATACTCTTCTTCATGAAGATCATGGTGAGCAGGAACGAGGAGAGAACGAAGAAGGCGTCTACACCGACTGCTCCCATGAAGAGGTCGTGCATGTATCCGGAGTGTTGAGTCACGACGAAGACGACGGCTGCACCTCTCACACCATCGAGGAAGAGGATCTTGGCTACTGGAGACAGTTGTGGTTGGGTGGGTTTGCTCCGTTCAAAACCCTGATTTGTCTTGGCCACTCGCAAGTCAGTGGTGTCTGTATCGGTGTGCTGCGGTATGTTGGATTGTTGATGGTGGTGACTGTGGTCTTGAATTACCTGGATGTCCAGGGCGGTGTCTGTATTGTGTCCTAGCATTCTCGAAATGCAGTCTTTAACTCTGTGAGGTGTACTTACTCTATCGACGAAATGATGAATGGCTTGATATGAACAGGCAGGGATCGGACTGACCTGTTCATTGAACAGGTCAGTCGATGCACGAACTCAAGCCGTTTTACGAGACAGATCGTCACAGGTTCGGATCGAACCAGATGCCAGATAGGCTGAGCAGCTAGTGGACTACAGAAGTAGAAGGATCACGATTGTCGATCTACAGTAGTGTAGCATGTACCAGCTACAGCTCTGTAGCGGAATCAATGTTGACAGCAATTCCTGGAAGATATCGACAACATCAATTACGAACCGTGACAGCAACAATGATGACACTCACCGTTGGCCATAATGTCTCCGGCACAGGTAGATGTAGAATCTACATCTACCTGGTGCCGGAGACATTATGGCCAACGGTGAGTGCTATTCTACATTGTAGAATAGCGCTAGACCTCACTTGTCAATTTGGCCCTGGTTCAGGTGCTGACGTGTGCTGTGCTGAAATGGCCCAGCATATCCATTACCATTAGAGGTCTTTAGCAGAACTGTGTCAGTTTGAATTTTACAGACAGCTGTAATGAGACCGTCAAACTGAATCGTCTAACTTTAACACAACAGTCCTCGTTCCTCGCAGCCTGATGCCAAATAGCCTGTAATTAGCACAATGAGAGTCACATTTTACTCACTCTACAATCTGTGCCAAAGCTACAAGATGGTTTTCCGCTTCACAGAGGAAAATGACAAGGAACTAATGAGGGAGGCTATTGCCCAAAAGCCGTTTGCCGCAAAGTACGGGGAGTCCGCTCGCCTGTGGGCACACGTTGCGCAACGGGTGTCAACGGCAATCCAAGAGGTCGTGGGGGAGAAGCAAGTTCGGGACCGGGTCCGGCTACTCAAGAAGAACTGGCGTGTAGGAGAGCTCCGTTCTGCGCTAGGAAGTGGCATTGAGGAGACATTAGAAGCTGTTAACGAGCAAAGCCACTATGAGACCTTGGTAGGGCTAGTCAGGCAATACGTACTGCTTGAAGACGCATTCATAGACGACAAAAGGCCGCGTCAAGGAAAAAAGCAGAAGAGACAAGAACGACACGTTGTGCGTCGGAGATAGTGGAAGAGGCGATGATTTGGCGCTCGCAGCGAGGGGAGCAAACTTATTCCGATGGCAGCTCTTCCGGAGAACGATGACTGCGGAGAAACATCGTCTACCAAGTCTACACCAGCAAAGCCTAGACGCAATAAACGTAAAAGCGCATTTCAACTGGAAGCTGACCGTCAAGACAAGCGTCTGCGCGACGATATGGAGCTTCGTCAGCAGCAGTTCGCGCAACAAATGGCGGCCCAAGCACAACAACACGCGGACCGGATGACGTTGGAGCGAGACATACAAATGCGTAGGATCGAACTCGAGCAGGCTCGGATCGATGCTCAGAATCAAGCAGAATTACGAGCGCAGCAAGCGCGAAACGAGTCCGAAGAACGCAACAGACAGCTAATACTAGAGTGCGTCAAGGCATTAGGTGCTGCAGTTTCCAAGGCAGATAGCAAATGAGAATGCATTCTGTATTTAAAAAGAAGACCATTGTATTAACTACGGCTTAATCTTCATTTCATTCATTTGAAATGAACTTCAGATATTTTGCAAGACTTAAAGGGGACAGTCTGAAGTAATCACTTATCGTGTTGCCACCTTGAGCACAGGCAATACAGTTCGTGAGGAATACACCGACCCTGTACATTACACCAACGGGTTGGACACCGGCTCGGGCTTGTCGCTTAAAGTCGAGTGCAGTCCAATAGTTTATAACCTGACCATAAGACCATTCAACCGATACGCGAACACGACTCATGCTTACATTCACTTGGCGCTGCTGTCTCGATAAGTTTCCAACAGCACCGGCGTATGGGCAGCACAAAATGGAGTCGTTCCCGTACGCTTGATCGCCATAAATACGGAATCCACGAAAGCGAGTGTCATTCAAAATCTTTTCAGAGATTTTGGACTCCTTGAAAAGTTTGATATCATGGTTTCTACCAGGAAACGGTCCATAAAGATGCACGATTAATCCGTCCGGTGTAGTCAATGTCTGGTACTTAAGGGCGTGCTTGCGTTTGTGTCCGTTGTACACTGACTTCTGGCTCATGAACATCCCGTCGCGTTTGATGTGCCGAGGTTGAGGACGGCAGATTCCTCTAACCGTACCATCAATAAAGGCCCACACGTTTTGTAGGAGGCCCCCAGCATCGAATACTGCGTCGGCGTAGTCTTGAAGATTTTGCGCGACGTAGTCATGATAGAAATATAGAAGTCGGTCATACTTCTTGTCGATATAAGTTAATACATGGAGAAAAATGTTGGATAACCCACTTGCGTCGCGCCCGAAAAAATCTTCCAGGTCCACCCAGCGCACAGGGACAGCAAGTTTGTATAAAACAATACAAATACCTTCAACACCTGACGCTACTGTCCTCTCTCGCGTTCGTATTCCTTCCACACCCAACAAAATGACAAGCTCCACTATTTGGTGCTTCTCGAATCGAAACTTGTCAATACACTGGTCGTTGGACAGAGAGTTGAAATTAAATGGCGCGTGAAAAGTGGCTTCGGGGGACATATCCGCTGACAATACCGTGTAAATTGCTGCAGCGATAACAGCGTCCCCATCAATCTGTGCTTGACGCCACACTCGGAGTAGATAAATCTTTTTGTGGTGACGGCGCAGCCCCGATGTTAGCCTTCGCACTATTAAAACAGCGTCATTAGCGTCGTCTCCGCCGCTCGAGGATGAGACCTCCATTGCTTAGAGAATATTCGTCTGCCTACAGAGTGTCAGGGGGCGTTCTGCGACCTCTGACTTCACCTATGCCACCTAAGATTTAGTGCTGCCACCACGTGGTTTTAGTAAAGACACCGAACAGTATTTTTCTTTTCAAATTGTAGATTCGAAACCATTTACTTGTTCGCACTTGTCGATTGGGAGCTGTGGTTAGGCGAAATTTCCGGATGGCAAACAGACTTTTCTTGATTTGCTAAAGACCTCTATTATGCTTAACCCCTTGAACCCGGCAGCCTGGACCCTACACGTTAGCGATACTTGCTTAACGTGGACCATACAAGTTAAGCAATTATACACTTGGTTTTTGTATGAGACGTTACAGTTTTCAAGTCAATGGGGGGTAGGGAATGTATCCTTGCTTTCCCGCTATCGACATAGACGATACCCTAAAAAGGCCATTTCCCATCCAAAGAACAGTGTGCAGATCGACCCAGTATATCGCATATGCAGTTTGGAGATGAATCAGCCGCCACCACCCAGTACTTGCCTCACTTTCAGATTCACCTCCACAGCCGCAAAACCCCACGCTGCAGGACAAAATGGCATTCCAAGCTCGTTGGCGCGAGCTCAAGAAGGCCGGATGGACTTCCAAGAAACCGACAGGCCTCTCCGTAGACTTCACGTACTTACGACCCGGCAAGACCAAGAAGGACACCCGTGGGCTAGACTTCTTTGTCGGAGAGGAAGAACTAATGAAGTATCTGGACAAAATCGACATCGGTAAGAATAGCTGATAAATTGGGAGATTCCACTGCATATTCTGATTGTATAGTGTGTACAGCAAAGCTCGCAGCAAAGAAGAAGGCGAGGCGCGAAGGGTCTGCGAACGCAGCACGACGTCGAAAAGCTCAGCAGGTCGTGGAGACGAAGCAAACCCCCAAAGAGAACCGTACGTGTGCGTCTTGTTCTGTTAGATACGTTTTCCTTTGCTAATAGAGTATATGGTTGGATAGATTGTGTGGCTAGACTTACAAGTGGTAGCCCCAACCGACCTTTGCAGCACCCAACCTCCACACCACCGCGGTGCACGGTGGCTTCAGACGCCGCCCTTCCGCCAAGGGTCACAGCCAGCACGACCATCATCCAGGGACTTTCTCCACACAACACCACGTTTCCAGGACAAAGCGACCCAGATGACTCCAATGAAAGCTCGCAAGGTACTATTGTGTATGGTTCATGTTATCTCCTTGATCTAATCTTGTATCGGTGATGTTTGTTGTGTATTAGACTCGCCTGTAAGTCGGCGGAACCTCGATCCTGACTTTGAAGACGTCGATGGGAATAGCGATGCATCGGACGCTTCTGCGGTTGACAACGACACCGGAAGCAGCCAAGCGATAGGACCAGAAGAGGAATCAAACGAAGGCTCGCGCGTTGGTGTGCAATTTGACGAAGGTTGGTTTAAAGTGTATATACAAGTTACGCACTTGCCTCTAACCTGTATATACTATTGTAGGCGTTGACGGAGACATCAACCGTGTTGTTGAGAGCGATGACTCAAACCAGTTCGCTGGATTTGAATCAGATGCGGAGAATGACGATGGCGACGATGACGATTCGTTGACTGAATACTTCGATGCTGAGGACGTGCAACTACCTGTTCCACCTGAGCTGCCATTCGGGGATCGATTGATATCTGCCTTCGGTGGATTGGAGAATATCGCAGCCGGCGCCGTACCAGACACCGTCTTGAAGGAGATGGGGGAGGAAGGCTGGTCGGACTTGGTCACGAAAACACCGTACGACTATCTGATGGAGCCGTATGCGGCTCGCTCGTCTACTGCAATGCGAGAAGACTACCCGAATCTCTACGATGGCAATTTCGGCCCAACAGCGAAAGCCTTAGCTGCGGCAGAAACTCCGTCCGGGGCGTTCTTTACTTTTACAGCCCGAGCTGTGGGAAGACATCGCTGAGGAGTCGAACGATTACTTCGAGGAGAGCCTCGACGAGCGGGTGGAAGGGCAACATGCCAAACAAGTATCCCGAGAGCAAAAACATCCCAATTTTAAGGCCAAGACACGTGAGCAAATCCGCGACGAGTTGTTGAAGGCGCCTGCCATTGAAGCGAGAGAGATGTGTCTTCATGGGCCTGTTGATAGCTCGATCAATCGCTCCGAACAAGGAAAAACTGGCGAACCATTGGCGAAAGACTGAAGAAGGTGCTGTTCCCCGGGGATGCTTTGGACGATTCATGCCGCGCGACCGGTTCATGCACCTGTCTCGGAACCTACACTTCAGCTCAAACAAGGACCCTAAAGCTGCTACGGATCGAGCATGGAAGTTGCGCCCAGTTATAGATGCTGTACAGCATCGATTCGCTACCGGCTACGTGCCTCCTGCTATCATGGCGTTTGACGAAGCAATGCTCCCGTCACGGTCTACATTCAACCGAATGCGCGTATACATCAAGGATAAGCCCCACAAGTGGGGCACGAAGCTGTTCATGCTGTGCTGTTCGGCGACCGCATACTGTATTCGGTAAGCAGCGGGTGTGTCTGCGGACACACCCGCTTTTTTTTTTTTGACACTTAAGTTCTTTTATCATGTATGATACAGACTAACAAATTGTTATCGTGTATGGTACAGCTTTGAAGTTTACTGTGGTAAAAAGGAGAGAGCAGGAAATTTCAGCTCGACAGACCACAAGTCAGGACCGGCAGCTGTAGTTCGCAACTTACAGCAAGTATTCGGCCCTACGGCTCCATCGAACGGTGATATGAGGCTGGTTGTCACTGATCGGTTCTACTCGTCGGTCCCGCTATCCCTACAGCTTCTGACAATGGGTTTCTACTCAATCGGTACAGTCCGAACCGATCGCCAAGGACTGAGCACGAAGTTGATACCCAAGAAAAAGAAAGGAGACAAGAAGAATCCACCCAAGATCCCCAAAAATCGTCCAGCGAACATTGAACGGGAACCTTCGTCGTTGCAGAAGCGCTACATATTCCTGCTATGCGAGTGCTGCGGTGGTGGGATACCCGGTCGGTCCACATGCTCAGCACTGGTGGGAGTGTCAAGCCAGACCGTATTGTCCGTCGCGACAAGCTGACAGGCGAGCAGCAGGAAGTGATGTGCCCGCGCATCGTGAAAGACTACCAGACTTATATGGGCGGTGTCGACGTGCACGATCAATTACGCCTACAACGGTAAGTGCTGATATGTTGTATATACATTTTATCCGCCTAACTAATCTTGTATGTACACGTTATAGGTACTCACTGCAGCTCTGCATCAAGTACAAAAAGTACTACAAGGGTCTCTTTCTTGGTCTCGTAGACCTTGCAATTATCAACTCCTACATCGTCTACAACGCCGCTCGAGCTGCGGCTGGACTACCAAAGATGAGTCACGTCAAGTTCCTAAAGCAGCTCCATCTTGAACTCTGCCAGCTGAGCGATGAAGACTGGGAGGCCCTGCGCAGCAACGAGAGCATCCAGGCGACCCCGTCGAAGGAGTCAGCTACTACCAGAAGCACGCGGGCTAGCCATGCGCCAGTACTAAACGATGAATGGCGCCCCGGTAACAACAATCAAGGCCGCAAACGGCGAACAAGAGCCTGCAAAGTGTGCTCGCTTCTCAAAGGCACCAGCAACGTCCGTGGGGGCGACTCGTCCACCTACTGCAGCAAGTGCAAGCTGCGAACCCCCTCAAAGAAGCCCATGGCATGGCGAGTGTTCCTCTGTGAGAAGAAGCGCCACACGATCAAGGGCGAGCTGCTGTCCTGTTTCGACATCTGGCACAAGTGCTGGAGTAATGGAACACTGGCACCTGCACCACAGCAAGGTGAAAAGCGGACGATTCGAGCGCGGGCTCCTGCGCAGGCTTCGGCGCGCCGCCAAGATAAAGTCAATGGTGAAGGGATAGTTGAAAGTGATCAACAAGCAACTGATGAGTCCACGGCAGGTGACACGCGCCAGTCGAAGCGGCCCCGGCGTGCACTCGACACGACAGCAACTGATTGAACAGCTGATAGCGTCCTTCCATTTATATTGAGTTTCAGTATAGCAAAATATCACACAATTCTGATCGGCTGCACATGTTTTTGGTGATGCTGTTATGCGCTTCATTTTCACGGCTGTGTTCGTCGGCGCACTGCCTCTACTTCACGCTTGTACTGGTTTTGCTGTATGACATACATGTTAGGTTCGCAAACATGTATTATTTACTGCCGAATGATGCACCATACACGATATCAAGAGACACCAGCCTCGAAGACTAGGTTTATCCCGCGGCTATCCACTATACATGTTACGCTTTCATATAGAGCTTTGTATGAGAACCCTTCCCCGTACATACAAGTTAGAGCATCTAGGGCTTAGGCTCACATGGGGTACGGTACTACCCCGGTTTCAAGGGGTTAAGTGAGTGCGCGATTTTGTTCATTTTAAGCTGGCTAAAAGTTATTTGTACAATTAAAGCATAAGTACATGTACAGTAGTCTCTTTCATCACGTTTACGCGGTACGATATCGACACTTACGATGGGCATCCACTCGCAGATTCAATTGAATTCAATCATGTCGTACTACAACTCTGCTGGATCTATAGTACGTTTTACAGTGTTCGCGTGTAAATTCTAGGAATTAAGGCCGTTTACGACTTAAACCACAGGCCATTCTTCTCTGGTTCAATAAATGCTTTTTCGAGAAACGGCACAAGATTGGATCACAGAAATTGTCGGTACTGCGAACTTTCTACGTGAAGTACAACAGTACCACAACTCAGGAGATTTGTCCATTCGTAATCGAAGAATTTTTGTTGTTGTGTGCACATTAATTTTTGTGTATTAATGTCCAAGCCCCACCCTGTCCCCGCACCACTGACTATTAATAACACTATTATTAATACCGCATAACTCCTGAATGATGATTAGCCCACTTTGATTGTGTGAAAAAAAAAGTTTTGGGCTATTTTGGGTTTCTGTCAGCCGCCTAAAATTAATGAGGCAGCGGACGAGGAGTCCTCGCAGACCCCACCACCCGCGACAGTATTGCAGGAGGCAGAGGAGGTTGCCATCACAGGCCTCCTTGAGGAGGTGTACGCGCCAGCCAAACAACGCCGTATGCACAATTCGTGCTGATGGTGTCAAGCTGCCATTGCTATTTATTTTGCGAGGGGAACCGAACGGAACCATCGAGATGGAAGAATTGCCAACATACCCCCAAGGTGAGTCTTTTTAATTTGTTTTATTTCGTTTATTTGTACTTAAACTGTTTATATATGTAGGTCATGTGTATACTGTACAGACAAAAGCATGGACTCTCGCGTGTGGAAGCTTTACCTACGCTCGCTTCTGCAGCAGCACATTACGCCCTCGGCTCTACTACTCGTAGATAACTTAGAGTGTCATGTCTCGGGCGTATCGGAAGCTATAGTTTCGGAGGAACTTGGCGCTGTTCTACAGCCATTGCCTAAAAACGCTACCTCTGTTTGCCAGCCCTTAGACGTTGGCATTATGGGGCCTCTCAAGGCGAAGCTGAAGGCGTTATGGCTGTTTGAAAAGGCTACTGCTACGACGGCGAAAGAAAAGCGCTTGGCTACGATAAAGCGTGCCATTTCAGCCTGGGAATCCATTAAAGCGGATACCGTCACTAGTGCATTTAACAAGGCACTTAAAACCAATTTTTAGTGCAAATACAGCTGCTCTCTATCTTTTACCAAAATCGTTATTAATTCGTTCTCACATAACCAGTCTACACACGCAGGACAGACTTTGCACCTGCGGGAAAGTGGTTCATGCATTCTGTCGATCGGTGTACCGGATCAAATCTCACCATCGAGCATTGATGCACGCAAATTTGTTTATCAAGGAGGCGAGCGGCAGACGCAACTCCAATTTTCGCCATTCCTTCACTTACCAAGGCTACAACCGTTCGTGGCGCTCTGAATCTCTTCCAGCCAAATGCTAGGACACAATACAGACACCGCCCTGGACATCCAGGTAATTCAAGACCACAGTCACCACCATCAACAATCCAACATACCGCAGCACACCGATACAGACACCACGGACTTGCGGGCCAAGACAAATCAGGGTTTTGAACGGAGCAAACCCACCCAACCACAACTGTCTCCAGTAGCCAAGATTCTCTTCCTCGATGGTGTGAGAGGTGCAGCCGTCGTCTTCGTCGTGACTCAACACTCCGGATACATGCACGACCTCTTCATGGGAGCAGTCGGTGTCGACGCCTTCTTCGTTCTCTCCTCGTTCCTGCTCACCATGATCTTCATGAAGAAGAGCATCAAACTCTTCGCCGAGAACGCGTCCTACCGAAAGTGGGGGTACACGCTCGCCGACTACTTCTCCAAGCGTTTCTTCCGCGTCTATCCGTTGTTCGCTCTGCTATCCATCGCCTTGTGGCTCATGCCGTTCGAGTACAAGAATCGGTACTATCTCGTGAAACAACCCGAGGACTTCAACCTCTTCCAGACCCTCACCTTCCATCCTGAACACCGACACTACCTCATGTGGACGTTACCGTTGGAGATCTCGTACTACTTCATTCTACCCGCGTTCGTGCTGGCCGTGTTGATGGTGGGTCGGTTCTGGTGGATGGCTTTCGTCCCTCTCTACGTTTGGGTGATCCACGAGGGCCTGTACACAACTCGAGACAACTTCTACCGCCAACCGCTGAGTAAACACCTACCGACGTTTGTGGCCGGGTCCATGGCTGCTGTTCTCTTCGTCAAGACTGAGGCGTGGATCAAAGCGACGAGTTTCAACTTCCGCACGTTACACGTCATCGGACTTCGCATCGTCGAGTTCGTTTTGATCGCAGTGTACTTGAGTGTGGTCTTCCGTGGTCTGTTTTTCAACTGGCTGGGTATGCCACTACCCCCGGACACGAGATACATCATGCCGTTTACCAGCGTCAAACTGTCCTTGATCATCGTCATCGAGATGATCCAGCCGTCCACCGTGTCTCTCATCTTCGAGTGGATCGTTCTGAGGTACTTGGGCAAGATTAGTTTCTCCGTCTATTTACTCCATGTGTTCGTGATCTTCACGCCTCCGATCAAGCAGGAGACCAAGTACTACGACAAGACGTTCGCTGTTTTCGGGCTGGTGATTCTGTTGGCGACGGCCTCCTACCATTTGATTGAGTATCCGTCACAGCTACTAGCCCAGAGACTCTCCCGAGTACTTAACCGATTAGCTTCGTATGATCACGAGAAGATCGTAGAACAAAGCGACACAGATTCCGACGAGCCTCTTGAATCAAACACAAGAAGCTCAAGCCCACAGCAGAACAAGCAAAAGTCAGCCACGAAAGGAAAGGAACAATTCAGAGGGCAATCCAGCATAGAGGTATCGTGCTCACGTGGTTACAGCTGAATCTGATGCAGTAGGAGCTCGACAGGCAACAAACTCGAGTCGTTCGTGAGTACAACATCGAACCTCTGCAGGTACAAGTCCAACTTCTCATCAGCACCGTCGTTCAAGAAGCCGATGCGCACGATTTCGTCCTCCTTAAAGTCCAAGCCGTTGGCCATGTTCGCGTCGCCGAGTGAGTCTCCCAGGAGAAGAATATTGTGCCGCTTTTCCAGCTGGCACTGCTTCCAGAATTCGGTTTCCACCAGGGCACTAGCGTCCTTGTTCAGACTGTGGATAAGCTACAGTATCGACAGTAAAACCAATTGTTAATTATACCATTCAACCATCTTTTTTCAATCAGTTAGCCGTACCGTTCCGTCGAAGCCGACGACCTTGTCAGACTCGTCGAACCGCATCATGTTGGAGATAACGTGAACATTCTTCGGGGGCGTCTTCATCGCAGTCTTAGCGTATTCCTTGTCCAAGACGGCGTGAATCACGTCGTAAAGCCCCGCAGAAAAAATAAGCGTTGGCACATTCCTGCTCGCCAACAAGTCAAAAATCTCCATGAAACCTTCACGAAGTGAAATGTCGCTCTCCTCTACCGCCTTCTTCACAGCACTCTTCGACACGCCGTGCTTGATCATAAGTTCGTGTGTCTTCGTCCACCACTCGATCATGAAAGGCAATTTTTCTTCCTTGGTGAGTTTCGCTGACTGTTCGATCGGGTAATATTTCTCGAAAATATCTCGAGCTATGGTCTCTGCCTGTGGGCCAAGAGCTTCACTCTCCATCAGAAGACGATGCGTGCTAAGAGCTTGGTCATCTTTAAAAGCAATAAGTGAATTTTCTAGTACAATAATTGCAATAGTTGGCCACAAACCTGTGGGTTTATAAGCGGGGGTCAGAGTGTAGTCGAAGTCGGCAATGACCACGAGTTTGTCCAGTCGATCGGTGGAAAACTTCTTCCATTTGCGCGCAAACTCGTCTGCAACAATTCAATTATTATATTGTTTTGGAACTATGATTATCAATAATGTTATTGTAATGTGACAATAATACTCGCCTGGGTCGCGCACGAACATCATCGGCTTCCCCTCCGGCCGGCGGTGAATAGAGCTGGATTCAGTGTGAGCGGTCAAAGTATTGTCAAGGTGACTCGTAGCAGCAGCTGTAGCAGCAAAGGCCAGGCCGGCGGAGCCGCACAGGAAGAGCGGACAGGCTCGAGTTAGGTGACGAAACCCGAGCATTGCAACTCGCTTAGAACAATACAATACAAGCAATATATTATCAATATTTTTTACTACTACCTGTAGTAGTACTAGTATTGTCTATAAGTTCACTGTTGATACTGATCGAGTGTCATCTGCTTTAGCGTTTTGGCTTGTCGAATTTACTGTCACATGTGCTTGATGAGGACTTTGTGTGTGACTTGCATGGTGAGGAGGAGGAACTGGTCCTTGCGGACGTCTTCGGATCACCACCACACCACCATTCGTCGAAGTGATCGCATGATGAGAAGGAGGTTCCAACACTTGAGGATGTTGTGGAATTTCAGTGGAATGTCGACGAGTGGCGGCTGACTGCGGCAATTCTCGTCTCGGTGGATGAACTGGTTGCACAATAGGCCGAAGAGCTACCATCCCATTGCTGACTGTGACGCGTGAATTACTGTGTGGTTTCCTGGAGGTGAGCACACCAGAGTGGCGATGGTCACGTGGTGGATTGGGTGCAATGGACAGAAATGCCCCACTGGGGTGCACTGTTGGTCCATTGTTTATCATGACGAGATTTCGCCCACCTCGTACTGAACTTGGTCGTTGTGCGGGTTTAGATCCGTCTTTGAGGTCAGGTTGCCTTGGAGTTGCAGGTGTGACTGCACGTCGAGCATACGGACTCTCATTCTGTTGTTGCTGGTGAGACGGAGGCTGTTGGTGGTGAGAATTCGATCTGCGTCTTGGAGTTTCCTGAACGCCGCGAGAACTTGAATTTTGACGTCGAGGTGTTTCAGTTTCTGCGTTTTTCCCTCCTGTTGAAGAGTTTGAACTCATGATACCAACATCACTCCCACCCGCCCGGACTGTGGCTTCTGGCTGTTTATCTTGACGTTTCCCATCACTGTTGGAGTTACCTTCGCGACGATCGATCAAAGCGTTGGGATTGTTGGTGGGCAGTATGACGCGGTTCTTCGTCATGCGTTGGAGTTTACTATCGAGAAGGTAATAGGATGCTGTGAACCTGTTGAATGTTTTCTTCGACAACGCCAACTGCACCTCTTCTTTTGATAACCCCAGCGATTCCAATTGATTTAGCACAAGCTCGTGTCGTGCCTTGATATCGTCACTCATTGCTCCACCGGCGTCGTAACCAGATATATCGGGTACTTGCACCGCTGCAAGCCACGGATGTTGGCGGATGTTGTCCACGGTGTAGCGTTTGCTGGGGTCCGTCTCGAGGATGTGGCGAATTAAATCTTGAGCATTTGCCGATAGAAACGTCGGCATCTTGTAGTTAGCACTTAGAATCTTCTTGTACAGCATATTGGTGTTGCTATCTTCAAAAGGGAGAAACCCACAAACCATAGCGAAGAGCACAACACCCAAACTCCACATGTCCGCAGTGGGGCCATGATATAAACGTCCTTGGATCATTTCTGGTGCAGCGTAACAAGGGGAACCACAAGCTGTACGCAGCAGACGATTACCATCATGCGTATTGCTCAGTCCAAAGTCCACAATCTTGACTAAAAGTGTAGAAGGAGACGATTGCTGCTTGTGTTGGCGGTTCGACTGGAGCAACAAGTTTTCAGGCTTCAAGTCGCGATGTGTCACTTCATTCGAGTGCAAATACGCGAGACCATCCACGATTTGTCGAAAGAGAAAAGCAGCTTCCGGTTCGCGAATTCGGTGATGTGCCACAATGTACTCGAACATTTCACCTCCGTCCACGTGCTCCATGATGAGGAAGATATTATCCGGTGAATCGATTACTTCAAACAACTGGATGACGTTCTGGTGGCGATTGCGCTTGAGGATTTTAATCTCTCGTGCCACTCGCTCCACATCTGCAGCTTGCACAATTCGTTTCTTTTCCAAGATTTTCACAGCCACTTTCTCACCCGTGAGCAAATGCAATCCAAGTTTCACTTTGCCAAATGTTCCTTTACCAATTGTCTCTCCTAGGACGTATTCTCCGATGACGTCGCCATTGCCATCTCCATTTGTAGCAACTTCCGGTGCAACTCGTTCAGGAGGTCGTTGTTGTTGTTTCTCCTGTTCACTTGCATTAGAATTTGACGGAACTCCGTCGACCTGTTGCTTGTTCCTCGGTGAGGTTTTGTCGGGGATATTCGACTTGGACTTGCGTCCTGGAGACTCGGACGCGTTCATCACCGCTGCAGTTCCTTTCGTGTTGTTCGCTGTCATTCCGAGTGTTAACTACAAACGATCAACTGCGCTTTCATCTGCTGCGGAGGACAATAAATGCACCCACAGCACAACGACAAAGGGGGCCAAGACCAGAGCCGACGAGCGAATGATTCACTGCTCTACACAGCTCAGCAGCAAAGCATACGACAGCACGATATGTACGACAAGCGCCAAAATAGGACACAAACCGCCCATAGTGATGCCTCCTATTTATACGAGTTCTCGCTCTACTTGCTCTTCTTCTTCATTGTAGAGCTCGTCCACACGAATGTTTAGAAATCCGACCTTGATGAACCATCGGCCATGTGCACGTCCCCGCGGGAATCTCCGAGTAGAATCACGTTGTGACGCTTGTCCAGCTCGCATTCCTTCCAGAAGGACGAGTCCAGCAATGCATGCGCAGTCTTGGTGAGTGGGTGGATGACACTTCCGTCGAAACGTTCGATACGGCCTTGAGTGTCAAAGTGCATCATGTTGGACACGACATGCACGTTATTGGGCGTGAAGATCTGCTCGTCTTTGAGATCCGAAGCTTGAATCCTCCCTATGCGTTTGCGAACTCCTTCTCTAAAGCAGCATGGATGACATCGTACAAACCTGCTGAGAACACAAGCGTAGGGATTTCCTGGTTGTGCAGCAGCTTGAACAACGGGTGGAAACCTTCACGAAAGCTAAGAGAACCCGACGCCACCGCTTGCTTCACTTGATCCTTTGTCAATTTGTACTCAACTAGCAACGAATGAGTAGATTCCCACCCTTGAGCCATGAACGGGAACTTTTCCTCAGCTGAGAGGGTTGAAGAGATCTCGACCGGGTAGTATCGAGCGAAAAGCTCTTGATGAGCGTTCGCTACTTCAGATGACAGACAGTGAGGAACGAAGCGCCTGCAACACCACAGAACGAACGGGGGAGATGCTGACGCCAAGACATTGCGATCGTAAAGACACAAGTCGAAATGGTCACAAAAAACAAGGAAGTTGTCACAGGTTGTGCAGTAGTTCTACCGTAGTACATGTACTACAGATTAATTTCCTCTACCTCTTCGCCTCTGTGTGCTTCTTTCTGTCGGTTTGCTAGAATTGCAGAGGATAAATTACGTCTGGAACCTCCAAAAGACTTCCGTTTGCCTCCAGGAGCTGGTGATGACGTACGTGAAGGTCGGAATGGTCTCGTCTTTTGATCTTCCTCGTCACTGTCCACTCGTAAGCAAGCGGTGTCGTTCACGAGCTGTTGGCAAAGCTTCTCAATAGATCCCAGCGTCTTCTCTAGATCTTGCATCCGTTTGGTCTTCAGTCGGTTGCTCTCAGCCAAAGCTTCAAGACGAGCTGCAACATCTCCATCCACTGTATGTCGTAGGCTTTCAATCTGCGACTGCTGCAGCTCCACACGTCGACTCACTCGTAGTCGGCCCTCAGCTTCAAGCAGTTCAGTTGCTACTTGACGTTTCACGTGGCGTGTGAGCTTACGAGAAGCTGTTTCACTTGGAAGAGGCCATTTGTTCCCAGTTGCAGGTAACATGATGAGAGGGTCCACCTTTGTGACGTTAACCCCATTGTTGCCATTGCGAATCTCCGATATAGCACGCTTCAGATCAGCTACAAGCAACTTCCATGCTGGTGAGAAACCCTTCGAGAACGGATACTTTCGTAGTTGCTCCAGTTCCCGTCGAGTAGCTTGAAGTGCTCGCTCTTCACTCGGTGAGAGATCTGCATTGGTGCTCACTACGTCTCCCGCTTCATTCCAGCCCATTGTGTGGGTTTGAGCCATTGCCAACTCTTCGTCTTCCTCTTCTTGCTCAGTGATTGTCTGCATGTATGCGTCGTTGAGAATCGCCAGGAACACATTCACTAGAATCAGTAGTAGCAGCAGGTAGTACAGGATGTAGAACAGCGGACCTGCCACTCGATGCGAGTCCGCCATCCCGGCGTAATCTAGTTCACCAGCTACAGCCTGTAACAGCGTCACAATGGACGAGCCGAGCGAGCTGAAGCCACGTACATCCAGTCCAAACAACAGGAGTCCGATCTGGGCGAACGCACAGATACAGACCAAGAAGCACACGAAGAACCAGGCCAGATCACGCGCAGCTCGACCAAGCATTCGCAACAATAGACTCATCCGTTTCGATACGGTAGTGTATTGCAGGAGTTTGAGCCACACTAGCGCCGCATTGATACTTTCCACGACGCTTTCAGCGTATAGAACGGTTGCAAGTCCTTGTAGGTTCGGAATCTCCTCTAGGGAAACTGAAGTGATCGCTTTGGACGCCTTCCCACTGATTGTGCCGTACGCCAAGTCGATTGAGTACAATCGAACACCGATAGTGGCGGCGAATACGACGAGGTGCAGCGCTGTGAGAGTGTTCCATGGCGAAGCAGTTAGAAATGATTTCGCGCCTTCGCGATACATTCTCTTCAGCATACACCACCACTGGATAAGGATATAGAGCACCACGAAACCTTCCAACACGATACGCCCGGTACTACGCGAGGAGTACCGGAAGAGACGGAGAACCTCATCGGAAAGCTGCACAAACGCACCACCAGAAGCCGGAAACTCGACAATGAGCTCAACGATATTGAACAGCTGGAGGTACGCGTTGTAAAGAGTAAAGTCCACAATCAAAGCGCGCGTGGGGAGGTCAAGATATCTGTCAGTCTTGAGTGCTGCCAATTTCTCACGGGAAATAATTCCGTTTAAACCAAGTTCTACAACGTAGCCAGATCCAGGAAAAGACACATCGGTATATCCATGAACTGACATCACTTTCGTCTCCTTGGCACTGCTCCAATTGTACGCGTATACAGCTTTGGGAATCTCTGCTCCTGCACCATTCGGATTGGGATCAGTGCACAAACGGATGCCCACTGGTTCCTCGTAAATGCATTTGCACTGTACTGTACATTGTGCAGTGCATTGAGACACATACCGGAACTTGTCAACTCCAAATTCTTCGCCACAAATACGTCCGCAGTCCTCGTTGCACGTTTGCAGCTGTGTATACACCTTAGCCACGCCGTTTGTCTCCAGATCTTCAAAGAAAGATCTTGCTGACGCGTAACTCACAGAAGCAACAATGTCCGCGCTGTTGATAATGAGCCCGTAGCCTTCAGTCTCCTCCGCACTACTGGAGAACTTTCCGTAGCAAAATTGGACGATCGTCTCGTACTCAGGGATCTGGATGAGAGATGGACACGATCCTGCCTTCACGCGAAGTGTCCTCAGCCGAACACCTCCCAACAGACGGTTGGAACTTGAGCTGCCTGGAGCCGTAGAATCGACACTAGAATCAATTGCACCATAGACAACATCCGCGAAAGGCCCTTGAAGGAACGCCCACATTTGTGCTTGATCACGTATTGAAGTAAAACTGGTCGGTAGAACCGCTCTATCGCTTGTTGTTGATGTTGACGTAGAAGACGTACTTGTTGCGGCCGATACTGTGAAAGATTGATCCACAAGCGCAGTTTTGAGTCGATTGGCGAAGTAGAAGGCCTGTGTATCCTCCTCCACCACTGTCGTAACCAGAACGAACAGAACGAGAAATACCACGTAGCTAACCGCTTCAGCCAGACTCCCGTACGGCAATGAGTCTCTTGCTATTCTCTTGATCTTTTCGTCACGGTGGACTGTTTCAGTATCTGGGTTTGGCGTCATCGGTCTAGGTGATGTTGGGGCTGCTACTGAAAGTTCTGCACACTTGATATCATCTTCTACCTTCGTGGCTTGGTCAGCGTCCACCTCAGAATCATCTCCAACTCGATGGCGTCGCAGCATAGCAACAACGATCCAAGTTCGGAGCAGTCTCCGCTAATTACCGACCCACGAAACGACACACGAGCTCTGCAAATGAACAGTCTCCAGCAAAAATACAACCATAAAGAAAGCAGAGAAAATATATACGCATACAGCTCACTCTTTCGGCATCTACGACCCAGTCTCAAGCTCTCTCCTGACTCCCAGGAGGGTTAGCAGCTGGACTAGTAGAAGTCATCTCCATTGATGGGGTTGGCGACTGCATTTTAGCTGGACTAGGTGTCATATCAGGGTCTTTAAACTCCACGCGCCGCTTCTTAGCCACTGTGGGGGCAGCCGAACTACTGAAAGATCCACCAGCCATTTTAGACTTGGCTTCTTCCACTAAAATGTCCTTGAGCAGCTGAAACTTGGCGTGTTTCTGATCTGTAAGCTCCTGCAGCTTCTGCTCCAGGTCTTGGGCCTGTTTCTTGGCTATAGCAACGGCGTCTTCCTTCTCTTCAGCAGCTTTAGCCTCTTGTTGCGTCTGTTTTTCATTTTTCTTCTCCTCTGTGTCTAACTCCGCAGCAGCTTCTCCCGTGAGTCTTCTGTGTCGGATACTGATCATCTTGCGCCAGTTCTTCTGCATACAACGGCGTCGGATGGCACTAAAAAAAAATATTAAATTAAAAAAACGTCATTTACGAACACTCAACAGCATATACCTGCGAATAGCTTCATGCTTCGCGTCCCGTAGACGAACAGGAGCTTCAAGACGGAAGGTATGAGGTAGAATAGCCTCTAGATCTCTCGGATCAGCGTACGGAGCGCGTGGGTTGCGTGCATACGGTCGTCCGCTCATCTCGGTGCGGAATAAGTAAATGTGGCAACTTTTTAAGTAAATGTAATAAGCCAATCATCATCCACCAAATCACATGTAAAAAATTTAAATCTGCCCCGGCCAGAACACGTAGAGAGAAAAACAACGCATAGTCGAAACCGCCGGCTCCCGCAGTCTCCACGTCACTTTAGCTCCCTCCCTCGTCCTCCAGCTCCGTCCGATCGCCATGAAGATTGTTGCTATCGGTAGGATCTCGTGCTTCCATTCTTTGTAGTTCACGCTGCGTAGTTTTATTATTATTATTTAGATTTTTATCTAAGAATTAGTTTTTTAACTTTTTTTTATTGGGTATGTAGAGTTGCTGCGTCAGGATGGTCAGGGCCAGGACCCGACGATTCTGTCGGCAGCCTTTGAGGTCTCGTCCTTTGGCTACTTCCAACGCTCCGGGTATGTAATTTTTAATGGCGAAGAGCTGAGTTTTTTGTTGTTGTATTGACTGTTGTTATGACTGCAGCGTCCGGGAAATGATCAACTTCTTCAGTCGCACGTTCATCAAGCGTACGGAGCCTGGTCAACGGCAATCCATTCAGCACGAGGAGTACAATTGCCACGTGTATGTGCGTCGTGATGGCCTCTCTGGTATCGTAGTGTGCGACCAGGAGTACCCGCCACGTGTGGCTTTCGCACTGCTGAACAAGCTCATGGACGAATTCGACAAGGCAAATGGGTGAGTGATATGGCTACATATTGATTTGTTGATGTTAGTCAAGGTGTTAATCGATTTTTGGGATCCTATAGTGGCAGCTGGAAGACGCAGTCGGGCTCTCCGCAAGATTTCGCCCCGCTCACGTCGGCTATTCAGGAGTACCAGGACCCGTCCAAGGCTGACAAGATCTCAGCTATTCAGAAGGAGCTAGATGAGACCACCGCTGTGTTGTCCAAGACCATCGACAATGTGCTGGAGCGCGGTGAGAAGCTGGATGACCTCGTGTCCAAGTCACAAGATCTCAGCAGCCAGTCCAAGGTTTTCTACAAACAGGCGAAGAAGACCAACTCGTGCTGTGTGGTCATGTAAGAACCGAGGACTTTGCCGATTTTTACCGCCCCCTATCCATCTCACAATCGATCGGGTTCCCTACAATTGCATCTTCCCTACCTTTTCTACTGTGTGCATGTTGGTAGTACATTTTAAACAAACATAATGCTTTACTTGCATTCCGGTTGGCACGAGTTAACATCTCGCTCCTCATTTCTGCAAAAAACGCTCTACTTGCGCTTTGGAGAAGCGGTAGTAGCTTGTCTTCGCGGTCGCAGAGATCGCTTCATGGGTTTTCCTCGACCTCTACCTCGCCCTCCTCTTCCACCTTTGGTTCTTGGTGGCGCAGCATCGCTTGACTCGTTTCCACCTTCATCCACTGCGGTATCGGCCCCACTGTGCTTTCGTTTTGACGTCCTCCTGGAATCGCTATGCACACTATCATTGTCTCCAGCTCGAGAATTTCTGCTATTGGTCTCCGAAAGATCGTCATCACCTGCGTAAAACAAAGATTCATCAGTATTTCGTACGTGTTAAATGCACAACTCGATGCTGGATACGTACTATCATCTTGTTTTGCTTTTCGGTGGTGGTTGTTGCTTCCCCTCCCGTGATGAGCGTTCTTCGAGGACTTGTGGTTGCCACATGTTGGGCAGGTGTCGGCGTGTAGTGCACTGCTTGGAGGCAGACCAGCGTTTTCTCTCAGCTTGTCCAACTACACCAGTTCAAACAAATCAACGTAAGCGCCGATAACAATTCGATAGCAATGCTGGGCCGTACCTGTGACACGAGCTGATTAATGGATTCAAGTTGGTCGCTTGCAAGCTGCTGCGCATCGATTTTTTGAGCTGCAACGACAGATACAGCAATATATCAGTACAACAAGGACCTTACACCATTAACCAAGCAAGTGTTGACTTACCTTCAGACTTTTGCAGCTGGAACCGCAACCTCTCGATCTCGCCTTTCATTTGCAACGAGTTATAACGCTCTTGCTCCCACTCGTCCATGTTTTTAGGCAGATACGACGGAAGCCACTGCAGTGCATTGGGGCCAACAGCAGCTACACGCTCCGGGAGCTCACTTAGAGGGCTGATCAGGAGTCCCACATCATACGGGGTAATGGGAACAGTTGATGCCGGGAACTCAATCACTCGACGGCTCTTTGACTTCTTCCTATTCGTCCCTGGCGAAGGCGTCATAATGAGGCGACGTTTTTTCCCCTGTCGTTGGCTTGACTCTTCCACATACTCATCGCCAGGAGTAGCCCCAGATTCGTCCTCTGAGGACGAGGACCCCTCGCTGTCTTCATCCGAGTCCTCTTCGTCACTGTCATCCCGTGGGTACTCAACAGTTCCATTGAGCAGCCGCAGCTTGCCATTCGGCTGGGCAAGTTTCCCAATCTTTTCAAAGAAGCGTTGTTTCAACTCTTCCTCGGCTTTAGCGTATGTCGTGTCCGACGGTAGGACCTCTACGTTTTCTTCCTGGATATATCCAACACCACCGAAATCCAGTTTCACCACAAGTTGCCTAGTATCCAGGCGCAGTTCCAGCACCCGGCCAGTCCCAAATGGAGCGCACTTCACACGGTCACCGACACACACTTCGTCGATTTCAGGCAGTTCAATGTCGTTCGATTCCAATAATGCTTCAAGCCTGCTTTTTTCTCGAGTAAGACGCAAGACGTTGCTACCTCTCGTTTCAAGCTCTGTCATAATGTCCTGGAGAGCACTAGTGCGCCGACGGCTAGACTCCAATTCCTTCGCAGTCTGCACCACCTCTCGACCCAATGCTCGTGCCACACGATCATGCTGCTTCTGCATACGCTTCATCTCACCCACTTGCCATAAAAGTGTGTATCGATGCCTTACGTAAGCTCTTTCCAGGTCTTCGCGCTCAATCATCATAGCGCGAAGTTCCCGTTGCGTAATTCGCACAGCTCGTCTCGCAGCAGGTAGAGTCTCCACAATCTCCTCGGGAGAAATAATGCCACTGGGTCTTGCACGACGATTCTTGAGTGATAAAGCTAAAGGTGCCAGGTCTTCATCGCTGTCATTCTCATCCACCAAAAACAGTCTACGATGTTCCTTATCTCCAACCATTGGACGTCCACCAGGCAACTTAATACCGGACCTTGCTTCAAACTTTGCCAATTGCTGCTGAATGTTCTTAATATCCATGTGAACTTCATGGTTCGATAGACATGTTACACCTTCAATGTCCGGAAGCAATCGAGGGTCATGGTCATACCGTTGACCTTCGTGCAGATGCTGCATCAAGTGCAGACTATCCGGTCCAAGCCGAAGCTGCTCCACCTCCTTATACGCTTTGGACTCGTCCTCGTCCTCATCAATTGCGTCTCGTCGCTTTTGGGGTCCACGTCTGCAGCAAATATCAATAAAAATGAGTCATTCCATGAAAATTTCAGCTAAATCCACCTTTAAAGGCAACAACACTCACTTGCGCTTAATCTTCTTCCGGTTCCCGAAATCATCGACATCCTCAGCGTCGTCGAACGCTGTGGGTTTTTTATTGCGCGGCTTGGCGCGAGCCTTGCCGACTGATTCCGCTTCAATCATGAGAAGTAGAGGCCTCCAGGACGAGATATTATACGCAGAATGCAGCTGACACGCGTCTGTCGATGCTGTGGACTGTCGTGGCGCCGCGAAGAGCGCTAGAAGCTCGAGTGCAGGACGCGAATGAGACTTGGCGCTGGGCGGAGGGAGAATGGCAGCAATTGGTCAGGCTTCCCTCGTTTATGTTTCGCCCATGTGATGCGCGCGGGTGGATCATAAAAAGTGATTAAAACTGTGGGTGAATGGACTTGCTTGACATAAAACACGTATTTCACATGGGGTGGTTAACAAACCTATGGGATGACATATGCTTTTTAATAAGATGGCTACACTTCTTTTTTTTAACGTGCGCTGGTTGTGCGTGTGAACAACACGAAGTACAGGTTCACGTTGTCCTGCTAGTGAGCTTTACTGGAGTGAGGACTCCAGTCAGTGACTGGCAGTCACTGAGGAGACCGCCGTTTCAGAGCACTGAACATCTCAGTCAAAATACTACGGAAGGGAATATCATTTTTAAAGCATTCTACCATTTGTCAGGTATTACAGTTACCTTTTTTTCAACCAATCCGCGTGAACTTCCTACAACAGCCAAAGTCAGAATTGAACGCGGCAGAAGCTCATGATCTCCAACTCGACGCGAGAGAAGGCCAAGGCCACCAAGGCCTACCTGGAGCAGAAATATGCCACCATGAAGCGCGAGCGCGAGGAAAGTCGCGAGAGACGCAACACTCTCGAGCAGCAGATGGCTGCGATGCGTCTGACTGAGCGCAAGAAGGAACAGTATCGCCAAGAGCTCCGTTCCAAGGAACTGCAGAGTCTCCGTCATCAACGCAAGCGTCTTGCAGTCGGAGACTTTCAACCACTGGCTGTTATTGGACGCGGAGCCTTTGGAGAAGTCAGACTTGTGCGTAAGCGAGACAGTGGAGAGATCTTCGCGCTCAAGTCGCTCGAAAAGAGCGCTATGGTGCTCAAGAACCAGGTGGGCCACGTCAAGGCGGAACGAGACATTTTGGCCAGTGCTGATCAAGACAATAACTGGCTAGTTACGCTACACTACTCGTTCCAGGATGACCACAGACTCTATATGGTCATGGAGTACTTGCCTGGTGGAGACCTCATGGGTTTGCTGATGAAGGAGGACACGCTCAATGAAGCTACTACGCGCTTCTACGCCGCGGAGATGGTGCTGGCGATCGAGTCCGTTCACGACTTGGGCTATATCCATCGTGACATGAAACCTGATAATGTGCTGCTGGATGCACATGGACATTTGAAGCTCACAGATTTGGGGCTCTGCAAGAAGATGGACTCCCGAGTGGACTTACTACCTGTCTCGCAGCATGCGATGAACCCGGAACAAGCGGCAGCGGCAGCCACTGCTGCTGTAACAAGAGGAGGAGGTGGAGGCAACAGTGTGGACGCCTCACGTAGCAAACCTTTCTCGCGGAACAGGCAAGTGGCTTTCAGTACAGTTGGCACACCGGACTACATTGCGCCTGAGGTGCTGGCGCAGAAGGGATACGGTAAGGAATGTGACTGGTGGTCGATGGGTGTGATCCTGTACGAATGTCTGGTGGGCTACCCTCCGTTCTACGCGGACGAACCTGTGCAAACGTGCCGAAAGATCGTGAACTGGAAGCAGTCGTTCGGGTTCCCTCCAGAAGCGATTGCACGGCTGAGCCCACAATGCATGGACTTCGTCCGGAGGCTCATTTGCAACGCAGAAAACCGGTTGGGAACGGGCTCTGTGGAGGAGATTAAGCAGCACCCGTGGTTCAACGGAGTGGATTGGTCTACCCTTCGCTCCATTCGAGCTCCGTATATTCCCCCTGGAGGCGGCCAGCAATTCGACTACGTCCTGAACCAGCTGCAGGCGAACGACCCGGATCAATGCGGTCCCCAGTATCAGGACCTCGTTCGACAGATCACATCCAATTTCGACGAATTCACGGAACCGTGCGAGCTGCCGGCACCAACACCTGTCCAAACGTCTGCAATGAGTCACGCAGCACCTGCAGCTCCGATCGGCATTCCCGGTCGCGGTAATGAAACAGCACATGATGGTGCAGCAGCAGCGGGCCAAGGAGCCGAGGGCGAACTACCTCAAGCCTTCGGTCCGGACGGTAAACCATTGACATTCAACAAGTTTATTGGCTACACGTACAAGCGGAAGCCGCCGGTTCGCATGGCGCTGAACGATGGACTGTTCGACACCGGTAGTGCCGCTGGAACTGCGACTGTTACGGGCGAGGCCGACCATTCCTCCGTACTGTTGCACACGGCCACTCCTCCTGGAAGCTACGTCAATTCAACGGGTAGTACCGGTAGCTGAGCTGAGCAGGAGACAGTAGTAATCGCCTTGGATACTAACAAAACACTAGGGAAGGATATGTGTTTCTAGGTAGAAGAATCAAGCTTGTGTTACATGGTACTACCAGTAGTCTGCCGTTGTCGTATGGTATCACTTGTGATGATTCACCGGTCTAGATTTACCAGAAGACTGCAACGATTTGGACTGGCACGCACTGGCACCACCCTGGACAGTGGCTTCTATAGATGTAGCCATTGTCAAAACCTCGGGTTTTCATTGGCTAAAACACAGTCAATCAAAATTTTCGCAAAAGTCTCACGCTCAAGTTGGATATCAAGTTGACGCTGATCTGCTTGTGGGTGTGGTTGCAATCGTGTGGAGTCCAAACGTTCTTCACTTGCCAATTCTCCTCGCAACCAGCAAGACTTTAATACTCCAGCAATACACAAAATGCAGGACATGGACCCTAAATCAACACGTGCGCAGTTCACGCAGGTGTCAACACCTGGAGAACTCGCACCAATGCACGTGAGCGCTGTGAACCACTTGCCGTCTCCGTCGATGGCTTTGGAGCTCGATACGCCTCGTGCAGTGGAAGTTATCGCTGGTGATGGAATCCCCACTGGCGCTTGGGCTGCAGGACTCTTCGACTGCTTCGACAATATGATGCCCAACTGCTTCATGGTCACCTTTTGCCCGTGTGTGGCATTAGCGCAACTATCTACACGTCTGGGTGTTGCTTCGTACCGAGTAGTGTTGGGTCTACTGCTGTTCGTGATGGTACTGGAGCTCACGATGTTCACGCTAATCTTCGCCACAGCCGAAGACGACGACTCTAGTGACGAGTACTACAACTACCGCTGGGCGCACCACCACTCCCACGACAAAGTGCTCAACGGCACTTTCGTGATCATTACACTTGCGATCCAGATGGTGTTGTTCCTGTTTATCTGGCAGCTCCGTACCAAGACGCGCACGCGGTTCCAACTCCCGGGAAGTGCAATGACCGACTGCCTCAGCTCCTGGTTCTGCTCGTGCTGCACTGTTGCTCAGCTCCGAACCCACGTACGCAGCTACCAGCCTGGTGATTGCTCGTTCGGAGCTCCTGATGTGCTCCAGGCGTACCCAGGCAAGTCTTGCGAGGTGTAAATGCACCAAACGCCTCGACATTCTTCACATTTTTCATCTAAAGTGCCGTTGCACGAAAATATATTCCAAAAGAACCCTCGTGATCTGGTTCAGGATATCAGTCGACCGTTCTCATTCCTCCAACCTATTTTGAAGATGTCGCTCCTATTATAATGAAGACTTGGTTGCAACTGCTAGAACACCGTCGCATCTTGATCATTGGATGCGACGGTGTTCTACAGTAGTCAGAAACCCCCACCGATTCAGGAAACACACGCCTACCCGACCGTATTCGCGACTCCTGTTGAAACAGTGGTGTACGTCGATCATGTGCATGTATCTGGTACCAATACACCAGGGCAACCGCAGACCAACGAGCAAGGTTTGATGGTCGGCGCGTGGTCGGTCGACTTTTGCGGCTGCTGCGATACATTGATTCCGAACTGCTGCATGGTGACGTTCTGTCCGTGCGTCTCACTTGCTCAGATCTCCCAGCGCTTGGGTGTGGCCCCATACCGTCGTGTGCTGGTGATCTTTCTGTTGCTTGTTATCGCCGAGACTATCGCCGGTCTGACTTCAAGCAACAACTCGAGTTGGGAGTACAGTGACAATTCAAGTACCAGATATCTGAACGACGACAGTGATGACAACGATGACAACTCCGTTCAATCGTGGATCATTATCATCGTTCGAGCCATTTTCTTCGCTTACATTTCGCCAAACTACCCGTCGACTGTTCCGCATCCCTGGTGGTGCGTGTGGAGACTGCTGGGCGTCGTTCTGCTGCTCGTGCTGTACGATGGCGCAAATTGCTACGCACATCAAGAGCTACAAACAAGGTGATTGCAGCTTCGACCCACCTGATGTGTTGCCTCCCTACACAGGAACTCAAACTCAGCCTACATCCTAAGCCAAGCTTCCGCAGTTTGAGCCGATGCAAGCATTCAGAACGCCATAAACCTCATTTCTGAAGTGACGTTCACTAAATAAAAAGCTAGTCTTCTGCCATCTTACTGTTTGTTCAGCAGAAAAGGTTTCACGTCGTCAACCGGGAAAGAAACTCGCAGTGGGGGGCCTTGTGACTTCGGTGAAGCAGTTCTCTAACGATAGAAGGAAGGTATAGATGTCGATTTTCCATCTTGGAAGGCAAATGTATCTACCCCTGTCAGTTCTGCTACGAGAGCATGTTCCTCTGCAATGCTCTCCCGTCGGCACCTCATACTCTGACCGGTCTTATCTCCTTTTTCGCGTTGCTGCTCTCCACGATGTAGCGCAATGTCTGCTGCGATACCATACGCTTTCGATAAACGAACGCTCTATCGAGCTGGTAATGCCGGCTATGTACGAGCTCAACTCGTGGATTGCTTTCTGGTCGCTGGGTAGCGTCAAAGCGCTCACTCACTTCCCGATTTCCTACCGAGCTCTAAGGTGCTCCGTCTCTCAGCCACTCAAGCTCACCGACACGATGAACCAAGCTCCAAGCACTCAGACGCCGGCGGCTCCCGCGGAAGGCCCGTACTGGGAGCAGTCGAACGTCACGGCGCAACCTGCCAAGCCTGGAGCGATGAAGGACCTCGAGAGTGAAGACGGATTTTCCAGAGGACAGTGGCAAGTCGGCTTCTGTGACTGTTTCTCGACTCTGATGCCCAACTGCTTCATGGTCACTTTCTGTGCGTGCGTCTCGGTGGCGCAGATTTCAGCGCGTCTGGGAGTCACCACGTACTCGAAAGCTCTCATCGCCTGCTTGGTGATTATCATTGCCGAGTTCGTGATCAGTAGCATCGCGTCGAGTTTAGTGTCGAACAGCTACACGGTCGAGACCGAGTACACGAATGATGGACGAGCGTACACCTACACGACTAGCAGCGGCTCGGGAGCAGGTGAAATTGTGTACCGTGGCGTCACGATCATGGTGCACGTACTCTTTGCTCTGTTCGTGATGCACTTGCGAGTGAAAACCCGTGAACGCTTCCAGATCCCTGGAAACTCCCGCAACGATTTCTTCGCTGGTTTCTGCTGCTCCTGCTGTGCTCTTGCTCAAATGGCGACGCACATCAAGAGCTACACCCCTGGAAGCTGCGAGTTCGGTCAGGTTGCCGAAACACTCCCTCCTTACACGGAGTAGGCTTTGAGATCGGGAGAATAGTTGTTTTCTATTGTGGATAATACAAAGTTGAGTGGCTTCACACTGAAAGGCTGAACGTTGAATCATGGGTGTCTCGCAGTGAATACTATGTGAAGTGCATGTACCGCCACAGCCACCAAGAGCAGCTACGATCAATGGCCATTACCACTTGAAATCGATGATTACTATATAGCACAAGTGTATATCGCGCAGTCTCACTTGCCAATTTTCCAACGCAGTGAAAGTGTCTGTCATCGACGAACAATACGTGAAATCGACTCGATCGGGCGGATCTGATAGTGTTCCGTACGCTGCGCATGTCGAGACTCCAACCACTAACACTCTACCCCCAACTGGAATGTGGAACACGAGTCTCTTTGGCTGCTTCACCCACCTCATCCCGAATTGCGCGATGATCACATTCCTTCCTTGTGTTTCGGTTGCCCAAGTCGCGTCGAAGCTTGAGGTTCTGGAAAAGTTTTCAGCGAGGTTCCGACTGACCCCATACTGGATCGCGCTCTTTTCGTCGCTCGTCGTTGTCGTCGGGCAGTACGTGATGCTCGGGCTGTTCATCAACGAAGTGTCGGTCATCGTCTCGAGCGATTCGGTGGTCTGGGGCTACATCAAGTACAAGTATAACCACTGGGGCGAGAAGAGCACCTGGTACATCTACCTCATCCTCGCTGGAGTTTTCTACGTGCTCTTCTCTGCTATCGTCTGGCAACTCCGTGCAAGAGCACGCAGTCAGTTCGAGATTCAAGGCAATTGGTGTGAGGACTACTGGTCGTCGCTTTGGTGCCCGTGTTGTTCGTTAGCCCAAGTTGCCACGCAGGTCAAGAGCTACACACCCGGCAGTTGCAGCTTCGGCCCACCTCCAGCAGATACTTTACCGGCTTATACACAGCACTAAGCTGTCGATACATGTACAGTTGTAGCCAAAGCGTTGCCTGAAGGAAAGGAGTGCACCCAAGTTGCGAGTCGCTAATACGATATCACGGCTTTCCGCCGTTCCAATACACCATTTTCCTCCAACGTCAAACTGGTTTTATCTGCGGCGTACCCACTGGGTGCAGTCGCCTAATGGCCAGCGACTTTCACTTCTTAAGTCGCAGGGTGCAAGACACACGAACACTAAATCCAACCAAGAAACTCCATCATGGCCGAGTCGGAACCAGCCTACGCCATCCAGATCGATGACCCCACCAAAGGAGCGAACTTGGGTATCACCGTGGGCAAATGGGACGTCGGCTTCTGTGACTGCTTCACGCATTGCGTACCCAACTGCCTCATGGTCTCCTGCTGCCCGTGCGTTTCGCTCGCTCAAGTGTCGTCACGCCTCGGCATGATGCAGTATGGCGTGGCGTTGATTCTGTCTCTCCTGCTCATTTGGATCACGGGGGGTCTCGGGTTTGCCGTTTGGGTCTGCCAAGCTCGCAGTCTTACCCGTGAGCGTTTCAGCATTCCAGGAAGCTGTTGTGGGGACTACTGCGCTGCCTGCTGCTGCGGATGCTGCGCTTTGGCGCAGGTGGCGACGCACATCAAGAGCTACAAGCCTGGAAGCTGCGACTTCCTTGCTCAAGACACGTTACCTGCGTACAACCGCACGTGAAGGGATGCAGACACCTGAGTACGAAGCAGCAGATTGATGATTACACGTTGAAAACAATGTCGATGATTTTTTTTTATGTTTTGATATGGTGCATTTAACTTTTTTGGCAAGCGAGTCGCTAGTGTTCGTGCTTGGATTCCAACATATCTTTAAGCTGAAACCTGTGTTGGACGGTAGTCCTCCTGTTGGTCACATCGAAGGCGATATTTCCGACTTGAGTCGAATCTTTTGGTATGGAATACATGACTACAGCGAGAAAGTTGGGAGAGCAACATCAGTGCTCCTGAATTATTTTGTGGAATTGCTTTTCAAATGGTATTTCTGTCTCCGGAGATCGTTTAACGTTTCCGTGCAAAGCTCGTGTTGGAATAACTATACAACGTACTTCGTTGTTGTGTCGCTTCCAAAGGAAATGTAGAAGTGATATGTATTGAGCAGTTCGTTAGTTTGCACTAACAGCTCTTGTCCTATGCATGCCCTTGGAGGTGACCGCTCCGGTGGCACAAACCGTCCGTACTTGCTGCACCTGCATAACAGTCCATACTTGATCAGTTGACCAACCGTCCTTACTTGATCAGTTGACCAACCGTCCTTACTTGATCAGTTGACCAACCGTCCTTACTTGCTGCAGCTGGTCATCTTCTGTAGAGTGTTGGTGTTGCTGGGCTAGATCCCAGCAACGGCTACACAGTGTAGCACCAGCTACAACACTTCCCCCTCCAAAAGCGCCTTCAATATAAAGCCGTACAGCTCGATGTGAGCTGCGGTTCACGAGTCTGCGTGAAACTAGTCCAGTTGTAGCGCCTTGCGTAGTGCCTTTACAGGTGCCTTGTTGCCGTGGTTGCGAACGAAAGCCTTCACAGCAACGGGAACGTCCTGCAAGAGAGTGTCCGCGGGCTCCCAGGAATCCTCAAGAGCATCGAGACCACGCCAGTGCACCTTGATCTCATGTCGTTTCTCTTGACGATTGTAGCGGGCCTCGAGCAAAGATTCCACGACGTGGCCCTCGCTGTTGTGTGCAATATGCAGTAACAGATCCTCGGTCACGTTGAGGGAAGCATCAGCATAAAATTTGAGCCGGCTAGCGTGCGCCTCTTTCTTCTGCCCTGTGATCAAGTTCTCGATCACAAAGATCCAGTTGGACACAGTCGCCACACACGTGCTGGCCCGCACCACTTCACGCTGAGCTTGCTGCGTGTGTGCTGCCAGACGTCGGCGTACAAAACAAAGTCTCCCACATCAAACTGGGCCATGGTAGTGCCCCGCTTTTTCGCGTGCCCTTTGCGTCCCGCTGCTCGGACGGCCACGTTGGCCTCTTTGCTGCGTTTGTGCATTGATTGTAGGGCTTGCTGCAGCTGCACGACATGCTCCATTTGCATTGTTTGTATCTCGTCAAGAGTAGTCGTTTTGATGGGTCCAGGTACTGCAATGTGATCACTTGGTCCCATAGCTTTAAGTCCTGTCATGGCGGTCAATGGCGCCACACCTCCCAGTGACGGTGACGCCGAGTTGTTCAGCACCATCTGAACAATCTTTATCACTCTTGGCCATTCGTGTGGTTGCAGCCTCCATTCAGATAAGAGTGCGCGACAGCAGCGCAAAGCTTCCCGGTTCACCACCTCTACGGTGCCATTTGCCCACGGGCACCTAGCGGTGGTGAAATGGTGGTGTGCCCCCATTGCATGTTGAAGAGCTTCGATCACCTTGTTCTTGAAGTGTGTCCCTTGATCACTCACCCAAGACCGACACACTCCAAACGCAGCAAACCAGTCGAGCAGAGCACTAAATGTAGTTTCCGCATCAGCTGCCTCGCTAGGCACAAGCCACACGTACTTGGACGCGTCGTCCTTGATCACCAGGACGTACGCCAGGTCCGTGTCGCTCTCCCCCATGTACAGAAAGTCCCAGTGCAGGAGCTCGTTCGGGTGCTCAGCGTGCAACGCTTCCCCAAGTAGACGGGGTTGTGGTGGGCCACCTAGAGTACTGGCGCAGTGCAGGCACCGCTGGACGAAAAACTCCACGTCGCGAGCCATTTCCTTCCAGACGAACTTCTCGCTAATATTTTTCAAGGTCACTGCACTGCCTCTGTGTCCAGCAATACCAAAGTGCCCAACGACACATGTAATTGCGTGGCTTCATCCGGAATCCAGATCCGACCCTGCTTGTCCCTCCAGATAGAGACTGCATCTTCACTGTCGAGGGCGAAATCCCGTGGCGGATCGGCTGCACTTTGCGCTGCCACAATCTCCAGCAATGTTGGCCACACAAACGCTTCATCAAGCTGAGGCGACAATGGTAGTGGCACTTGACGGATAGCACAGACAGTCTTGAAGGTAGATCCCCATCTTGATAGAAGGTCGGCCCACACGTTACCCTCACCCGCAATATCGTGAATGTCGTATTTGTATCCCATCAGTAGTAGGGACCACCGGTGGAGCTTATCCGCGGTGTACTTTGGTACAGAGCTCGACACACTGTGCGGGTCAAAGATATACCGTAGGTTGCGGTGGTCCGTGAATAACGCGAAGCCATCGTGACGGTGCAATAGATAGTCTGCGCGTCTGCACGTCTCCACGATTGCATAAGCTTCTTTCTCGACAATTGCCCACCGCTTCGCTGCACCGGTGAAGGATCCGCTCAACATCATCAGCGGTTGATGCTCTTGCTCGCTAAGCGGCCTGTTAGCGTGCTCACGAGGAATCTGCGTGATGGCGGCGCCCCAATGATCGTCACTCGCGTCGGTGTACACCGAGAGTTGTTTATCGGGGCCCGGATGCGCTAACAGCAGCGCATGCTGCAATGCTTCCTTGCAACGATCCAAACAGGCAACCTCGTTGTCACCCCACCCCACGTCAGAGAGTTTGATGGACCGGACTTGTTGCTTCTTGCGGCCCCCAGCTCGCTCATACACTCGCTCCATTGTCTTCACGAGAGGGTCAATCAATTTATTGAAAGCGGGCAAAGAAGCCCGCATCCAATTCAGTGCGCAGACGAACTGTTGTAGCTCTTGCCCAGTCGTAGGCGCCGGGAGCTTCGACAATGCATCGATTCTAGCAGGATCATGGCGAACGCCCTCGCCAGAGACACCTCGTCTACACCACAGGGCCTCTCGCAAATAAAATCTGCACTTCTTCGGGTTCAACTTCAAACCCTTCTCGGTGCAAATGGTGAGGACTCTTTTGAGCAAAGCTAGCAACGCCATGTCGGAGTCTCCATACCCCAGCAAGTCGTCGATCCAAATCATCAGCCCGTTATTGAACACTTCTGCAAACATTTGCTGTACCGTTGACTGCACGTAAGCCACACTATTGGTCCCTCCCATCAGGACGCGCGTCGGTGTGATCACTCCTTCTTCCGTGAGAATAGAGTAGATTTCCTGGCAAAGTAGAGCCATAGCAAATTGCCAGAACCCCTTGAAGAAATCTAGTGAAAAGTAGCGCGACGAGCCACGCAGTTGCTCAAACGCGGCCTCCAGAATCGGCATCGGCCATACCACAGACTCGACACAGGCATTAGGACCCCGCACATCCACAGTTATGCGATGATCATTAGCCTCTGGTTTGTTCACAACGTGGGGCGGCGAGCACCACCTGCTCTGTGGGTTTCGGTAGCATAGCCCGGCTGCAATCAGTGCGTCAATGTGCTTCTTGAGGAAGGCACGGTGCACCGGTGAGTAGCGACGAGCTTTACACTTGACCGGAACTGCTCCAGGCTTCAGCTGGAGGCATATCGACGGGCGGGTCGCGTCCAATGATGATGCGAAAAACATCGATGAGCTGCATCAATATCGTTTCCAATTCTTTCACAAATTCCTCGGACGCACCAAATCTCCGCGCTTCATCCACCTTCTCCAGCAGAATTGCTCTAATTTCTTCTCTCTCGGCGTCGATATCTTTGTCGAAATCAGGGAAGCACGCGCGAGCTTCATCGTCTTCAAGTGCACGCTCTTCCTCCGTCACCGCCGGAGACTCGGCTGCTCCTGTATACGCGAGAACACTCGCTACACCACTAGCCGGGCGATCATCAACATCGCTCATATCCCATTCGGCACTCACTTGCTGTGCAGAAGCAAGCAGCTTTTCAGGACTGTAGCCCAATCGCTCCATAATCCACCGCGAGAGCAATAGGTCACCAACACCAGGTGGTAGCCGGTGCTCCGTCACCCAGCAGATCACGTTGTGGAGCACCAAAGGCCCCCCCCCCCTGGAGTCGAAAATCTCAGATCGAGCTTCACTTTACTCTTGACAGGCAGAGGCTTATCACCAACACCAGTGATGGCCGCCCCTCCGTCGATATCCTGCTTGTTGAGCCAGACCCCCTTCGCTGTCAACAGCTTCAGTAATTTTGCAGTCACCATTACACCTCGGCAGCACTGTCCGGGGTGATTTCCGTCTCAACGTTGTCCATTACAACACACGGAATGCTTGAAGTCGATGTAGCCACTTTAGAATCCGATGCCGTGACGGCTAATACAGGTTTCAGCACCGTTTTCCCAGTTCTTGCCTTGTAGAGCTCCTTTGCTTCGGATGGACTCCCAATGCCAGGACACTGGAACACACCATGCGCCTGGTCACCGCATTTAAAGCACTTCTTCGGAGGACGATCACTGGTCGGTCTTGGCTTGAACTTATTGGCCGCCTTGGGCTGTTGTTGATCGTCACTGCTATTCACCTTGGTAGCACCTTGTGCCCCACCAAATCCTCGTTTCGGCTGAACCTGTGGCTGAGTCGGCTTATTGCCTCCTTTGGTTTGAGTCTGGGCTGAAATGTGGGCCTCGAATCGCATAAACCCCTCCAATTCACCTCGCAACCACTTCAGGAACGCTGCCAGATCCGACTTCGTGGACTTGTGGCACTGCCGGCTCAATTGATCTTTCACAGCTGCCTTAAAAGGCTGCGGCCTCAATGCGTCCACTAAATACCCGACGACCTTCTTGGGCTCAGTGTGCACAACATCTTCCATGTTGAGACGGTCAATAATCTCGTAAAACTGAGCCATGAGCCGTGAGAGTCGTGACTCCGCATCTTGCAGCTCAATGTCCATGCAAAGAGCTTTGACTTCTCTATCAAGTGTCTTGTACGCTGTGTTATCTGGTACACGCGCTGACAAAAAGTAGTCTCTCCACTCGGCTTCGGTGACGTCCTTCTCCTCCTTGAAGAGCTCGAAACCGCAAATACGAACCATCGTGCCTTGCTCGATGCAAGCACTGAGTGGCATCACAAAAAACTTCGCCTGCGTTCCTTGGTTCAAGGCCTTGATGCGCCTTGTGTAGATCGCATAGCTGTCCATGAAGTCCCTCTTTTCTTTTTTGGAGCTTCCTCTGTATATTGGCGGGACGGGCAGGTTCGTCCAGCCTGCCGCCCGAAGTTGCCGCCACAAGTGGCCAAAGTCGATGTCGTGTTCGGGGGAGCTTGGGCGGCCGGTTTCTCCCGCCGAGTCTTCAGGATGCGCGCCATCCCGTTAATTGTCGAATGAGTGGCTGTGGCAATGATCAGCAAATTGTCGCTCGTCCAGACCAGATTGAATCTCTGCCTCTGGCCCGATTATGAAATGTCTCCAAAAGACCCCTCGCAGCTTATACGAGCCAGGTGCTGTAAAATGACTTGATTAAAGTATTGAAAAATGAGAACAGAGCCATTTCCTATTATTATTTGGACAATGTCGTAACTGACGACATAAACAAAAACATGTCGTCAGTGACGACGTTCGGAACCAAGGTGTTACCACAGACTTCAAAATTGAACGTAAAGAAAAAAACAATGCTACACTTCTTCTTCCTGCTTGGGCCTCCTGGTGGTCCACTGGTGTACACACCACAAAGCTACGAACTTGGCAGGCGATCCGGGGACTTACTTTCCAGATGATAAGAAATGATTAGCATTCGAAAATTCAATATCCCATTCAAACAGTTCACAATGACAATCAAAACCTTCAGAATTCAATAGTCAAGCCAAGTAGTAGCAACCAGGAATAACCAGTTAATCAACTTCAATTTCCTTCTTCTTCCTGCTCATTCGTGTGCATGAAGGTAAAAATCAACACAAAAATATCACCTTAGTATTTTGCGATGTTGCTGACCCAATCCGGGTATTTTTTTATCCATGCTGCAGTATGTTTTTCCCACAACAAGAACTCGCCTGAAGGAAATAAACCGACGTGCGTATTGCTGCTCTTGTCTAGCCTGAGTACCTTGTGAACTCGGTCGGGATCGATCCCCTTTGCCATAAGTCTCTACACCGGTTTATCCAGGTTCATTGACATCGCCTCGAATTGCAGCTTAGTCGCTAGTTTCTTGTCCTTCAACCAGTTCTTTGTCCCACTCTTCGCGAGATCCGTGATCTTGGCCCTCTCTTCATCGTCAGTAGCAATTGTATCAACAACGTTTGGCTCTTCGCGCAAGAACCGGTCATTTTTTGATCCTTTGTCTGCCGCTTCAGTACGAATATCCAGCAGTTTGTTGGTTCTTCTTACCGATGCAGCATCGATGCCAACAAGAAGAGTGAAAAATGCCACAACGAGTACGTAGCCACGCATGATATTGTGTTTGTCCGTCAACGGGCTTCTAGGTGTTTTCCGTGGGTAAATTGCGTTGTGAAGTTCTGTCTGAAAGGCGTGAAGGTCCGGGACGGTCGTATGCTCAATCGATCGACAAGAAAAACTGATATTTTTCACCTTGTACTTTTCCGCTTACTTATTCGGCATGCGCACTTAATGCGAACTTATCACTCAATAAACTTCAACGTACATTTATCGCAGCTATACTCTACAACCACACGTCCCCAAAGCTTGTCCGCTTGCGTAAGAGACCTAAACGATGTAGACAAGATAATGAGTACGACGCATTCAAGTTTCCAATCTCGCCGTCTTGTTAGTATTGCCAAAACCACTTTCCTTCGATTATATATATATTTCTGGATCGTCCTGCGGTTTTATCACTTGAGCGAAGAAGTTCCTATTAACGCCGAAATCATAGAGATCGTCCTTAGGGCGTGGTCGAGGAACGCTCGTCTCGACTTTGATCGTCTTCACTAGCCTAAACCTAATCTGATGTGGTCGATTGTCCAGATCGTCTTCGCCTTCAGTTGTGTGCTTACACACACATTCCAGGCACCACCCACTTCTTCTCACGTCAAGCACAGAGCGCTGAAGGTGAACGCATGAGTGACAGTGACGCAGCTGTGCCGGAAGGACTAGCACCCACCAGAGCTCCCTCAGCTGGCGCAAGCCAAGGGGTAGCTACCACGGCGACGGCGACAAAGTCGACGCCCAGCTGGAACGACGCAGATGTCGAAGAGCTCTTCCGCCTTCGCTACAAGGATCTGGCTGCTCGCTTCAAAAACACGAAAGATACAAAGCGCATCAAGTTTGCGTGGTCAGTGCTAGCATCTACGCTGTCGGTGAACCAAGGCAAAGTGTTCACAGACCAACAGTGTCAGGCTAAGGTAAAGTACGTGTTCAGTGAAAACTAATCTGCTGCAGACACACTAACCGTTGGACCATTAATATGTGCAGATGAAAAACATGAAGCAGAAATGGGCATCAGCCCGGTCGGACGAGGGCCTCACTGGAAATGGTGGTCCTATCCGTCGCCCAAAGCACTACTCAACGATGAAGGATTATTGGGGGGGGGGGCAACAGGAATGAACAACCGGCCGCATCTAAGCACAGAGGACCCCGACACCATTGCTGCATCCGGCGTCTCTGATGCATCACCACCGTCTACTCCTACAGGAACCAGGGCACAGCGCACAATTTCCGCCACAAGCGAGCCTTCAACCAAGCGTGTTAAGCGCACCCAAGGTGACTGCGTGGAGGCAGGCCTGAGTGCGAAGGATTGGAAGCTTTAGGCAAGGGACTCGCAGCAGCACAAAGCGGTGGGGGAGATGGACTTGCTGCTGCGGTGCAACAGCAAACAGAAGTGTTTCGGCAGCAAACCGAGCTTGCTAATTCTCATAACACACAGCTTCTGCTACAAATTCAGGCCCAGAGCGAGCAGCTTAAGGTGCAGAACGAGAATATCCGAGAACTGTTGGATGTAATCCGACGCAATGCATCCATATAGCTAGAATTTAAAGTCGCTCAAAAGCTTCAGTAAAAGGCACAAGCGGATCACGCTTTCTTGCACCAATGTCTCTAAGAAAAGTTGCCGTCATATCAGCAAAGTTAACGCAATCCGTGCTGTCATCGCCCCCTCCGGTTGTTTCGCCGTCCTGTTCGACATCATCATCTTCAACTATTGTGTTATCGTTAACGTCCAGCAGCATATTATGCAACACCATTGTCGCGGCGACGATGTCCACAGCTTTCTCGACGCTCTTCGTGTTCAGACAACAGCTCATTATTCTGAAACGACCTTTCCAAAGTCCGAACGCACACTCTACCGCCATTCGGGTTCTCGAATGCAAATAGTTGTAACGAAGCTGCTTACGTGTCAGCCCTGCGCCATCATCCTCGTGAAATTGTGTCATAATTGCTTGGCAAATTGCATACCCAGCGTCCCCAAGAAAGTGCGTTCCTACGGGTAAATATTGGCTCGCATTAGAGCCAAGTGCGGAAGCACGCCACGTTATTTGGTCAGACCACGATCCGGGGCGAACCTCAACGCTCATAAAGCGCATCTTGTCATCTACTACAGCTTGCATGTTCAAAGCAGGGAACATCTTGCGGCAGTAGTATCCCTCAAAGTCATCTGGACGTGTAATGTCGACGAGCGACCCATCAATAGCACCAACAACACCTGGAATCCCGCCCTTTGCTTGAAATGCGTTCTCGATTCGACGCCACTCCTCTTCGCATCGAGGAAAATGGACATACTTGTCTAGAGATCTTCTCAGAGACTTAATGAACAGGTCAATTAAATCCACGGTCCATGACTTTGATATTGCGAAAGCCACAGACGTTTCTCTATATCCACCTTGCGAGCCTAGGAAAAACAACAAGCACGCAACTTTCTCTTCAAACGCGTGCTCCTTGACGTAGCGATCCAGGTCGTACTCCGCCAGCTCTCAGCGCAGGACAGCACAGAGACGCACGAAAGCAGCTTGTCCACACCTGAGATTTGTGCGGAACCAGCCATCATACGCAGGATTTGAAAGCATCGAGGCGAACTCTAGTGGCGTAAGCGTGAAAAACCTCTCCTTCTCGTTGCGAACTGTACAAACAGCCGCGTGAGCCGCAGCAACTCTAGCCATAGCAGCGGCTCCTATCGCGGCACAGGCCGACACCGTGACGCACTTGTCCAGCGCCATCCAATCTGTGGCTCCTGAGACGACCGACTACGAGCTGAGACTGGTGGTTTACTCGTCTCAGTTTTAGCGATTTTGAGCCGATCGAGTTTCCTACTATCCAATCAAATAGCAGATATGGTGTCGTCCTATCGTTGAAGACGATCTAAATCCGAGACGAGCATTCCCCGACCACGCCCTTACGGTCTTATCACTTGAGCGAAGAAGTTCCCATTAACGCCGAACTCATAAGTCGATTTGGACCGGAACGAGCTGAAGCGTTGAAGATGACACAAAACATCTTTTAGGTCGAAAAATTGGTCATGAAACTCGGACGGAATGTCGTCGAGAACTTGGGAATCACTGAGGACGAGCTCGCGCAACGGTGCGGCCAGTTCGAGAGCTGAACTTCTTACAATGCTTGGAAAGCGAATGTCATTCAAAGTTCTTGGGTGCTTCACGCGCTCGCGGACGTGCTCGGGCATGTTGAGGGTGATACCTATGTGCTCTTTATGATAACCTCCAGCAGGGATCATATACGGTGGATCACCTCTCGAGGGGATCGTCGAGCTCGTCCCCGAGGAATATCAGCAAGACGCTGGACGTACTCAGCCGAGATGGTCTTGATCACACCTACGAAACTCGCCATACTTGGGCGAGGTTTTGGAAAGTGGTTATTCAGTTCTCGATTAAACCTTTCCAACGGGTTATTTGTGCGTGTGATGAGCTCATTGTTTAGGCCAGCCACGTTCCACACGGTCACGTCGTACTGCTCAATCCATGTTCTGTTGAAATACCCCCAGAAGCCCCTCCACTTAACCTTTGAGTACGTTATACCGGCCTCGGCGCATCGCCGACGGATTTCAAGCTTTACCCACTTGGTACAGCGCTTGACAAGGCTGTTATCAACGACGGTAAGCATGTCGAGGACTCCCTTGCTCATAGCAACAGCGCACTCTTCCTCTGAAAGCAGAAACCGCTTCATAGCGCGTCGTAGTGCCTGCTTCCAGTGGAAAAGGCAGCCAATTACGATGGCGTTCGGGAACTGCGACTGCACGGCCTGGATAAGGGCACTCTCGAAGTCACACACAACTTCGGCAGGCTCAATCTGCTGATCGGTGCCTTGCACCACGAAATGAATGATGTCCCAAAACGAATCTCCAGTTCGCGAAGTACTTAGCACGTAGTACACAGGTAATACAGGCCTGAAGCTCGGTCGCGCACCATGACAACGACGCACTGTATCCGTGTGGCACACAACGGAACGTTCCGTCGATAAAAATGGTAGTTCCGTGGTAACGTAGCAGATTAACTAGGGAAGGGTGGGCCCAATCGATTAGGCGTGTTGGTTTGTTGAGGTTCTCTCGGTTCGCCGTGACATGATGAAATTGAAAGAAGGACACAGCTTCGTTCAGTGCTGTAGAAAGTGGAGGGATTTCGATTGCCCCATGCACGTCCCCGCTGAAGTGCCGGTTTCTGGCTTGGTACACCCGACCCAGAACTTGTGGTTCAGATAATCCCTGTACGACATGCTCATTGTTCGCACCGTAGAATTCATCTCGCACGACTTCCCAAATGCGCCGCGCTGGCTCAGCGACTTTTTCTATGGATAGCGTGTCTACTCTGGCTTTCATTGGACCCGTAACATCCACCAGGCTAGCGTCCGTAGCATCAACATTCTGACAGCTGTGGGGACGACCCAAGCTGTAGCCCATTGTACGAACATGGAAAAACATCGTGCCAGCACAGCCTTGACGCCAATGGCTGCACCGGTATGGACCTTTCTTCGAAGACATCCAGGCGCGCGTGTACTTGTAACCGCGGAAGTAGCATGTTGTAGTCTCCTGGCGAACTTGACCGCGGGTACGGCCTGGTATATTGCTGCTGGAAGTTCCAGGTGTGTCTGGGAGAGACTCTATTTTACCGAATGAGCCTGCACTGTCTAAATGTCACCACTCGAGAGCTTACGCGGTCATCTATCAACCGTCCATTTCCAGATCTCAAAGCAGATCCAGCAGAAAGGAATTATGTAGAGAGAACAGATCTGTACCGTATATGATCCCAACGAGGTTTTACCCTCTTTATAGCAATGTGCTCTTTAGATCACGACGCTTTTTGCGGATGCAAATACATCTTGTCAATGCTGAAAACAGCAGTTCAGCAGTTAAATCTGCTGAAACTAGGTTTTCAGCGCTGAGGCAACAGATAATAATTAGCACCCTATTCCCTGGGGAAGGAGGTGTCTCTGGTATCACTTCAATCAGATCCAGAGCGGTACGTGAACCTTGAAAGTCTAACGCACACAATTCAGCCTTTAATGAAGAGTATGGGCGGGAGTCGTTTACGCCAGCAGCAACATCTTCCAACGCAATGCAGACGACTGCGATGGTCAAGAAGGCGCGAACGATAGCCGCCATCTTAGATTCTTAGATATACTGCTTCACACTCGACAACAAATCCAGGAATGAGTCTCTTTGGCTGTTAGATGTCGAGAGGCGTGCCGTTACAGACTGAAACTTACAATATAAAGTACATTTCTGAAACTTCCTCCGCTGAACTTTGTTTGAATTCTTAGAAGAAGAAACAGTCTTTAGCAGCTTTTAGCACACTTGTCCTTTGTCTTGTCTTCCTGCTCCTTGTTGTTGTGCAGGTACTCCAGCGTCTCCTTGGTGCGTCGAGTGTTCTTGTTCTCCAGCAAGAGGTAAGAAAGGAATAGACTTGTTGTGTAGAAGGTAAATTCCAAAGTAATATTGATTGTTATTAGGAGGAAAGCCTCGGGCACAAAACCTCCTTTAGGCTGGACCCATCGATCAAGATGGTCACTGGCCTTCCTGTCACTCAACCGTGACGGAACCTGACACAGGCGAAAGTTCTTCTCCGGGAAGTCTCCAGAACCCGTCGGCTCAAACTCCCCCGGAACTAAGCCTCCGTGTCACTGCCAACATCAGCCGTTGGCCGAATCACATTAGACAGTACTTCCGCTGGCTTCGGCTTTCGTCCGATCTTCTGCCAACGTTTTGCGCTGCACCACAGCTTCATTACCCTGGCTCATGGCCACGCACTGCTTTACCACAGTGTCAATCTTCCTGGCTCTAGGCCACGCACTGCTTAACCACAGTGTCAATCTTCCTGGCTCTAGGCCACGCACTGCTTAACCACAGTGTCAATCTTCCTGGCTCTAGGCCACGCACTGCTTAACCACAGTGTCAACATCCTGGCCCTTGGCCATGTACTGCTTGACCGCAGTTTTATTATCCTGGCTCTTGGCCATGCACTGCTTGACCACAGTGTCAACATCCTGGCTCTTAGCCATGTACTGCTTGACCGCAGCTTTATTCTCCTGACTCTTGGCCAGACGCACGCTTCGACGCTTTACCACGCCTTGACCATCGTGCAGGCGCTCAACCACGCCTTCCTCTGTGTTCTGACGCTCCTTGGCGCCATCAACATCCTTCACCCCGAGTCCCGCTCGCAACTTTTCGAATCGCTGCGGGCCTAGTGCCTTGGTGAACATGTCAGCGACGTTATCCTCCGTCGAGACGTATTCGATGTCCACCTTGTTCTTCATCACCAGCTCCGCAATTTTCCGACTCTTCTTAGCGTAGCGCTTCACGCCGTCGAAATTGCCGGCGTCGGAACAAACTTTAATAGCCGCTTGATTGTCCATCAGCAGCTTCGCAACCTCTGGCTTGAACTTCAGCTCCTTGAGCAGCTTCCTCGCCCAAAGTAAGTCCTCCACACATGTACTTGCAGCCACCAACTCTGACTTGCAGGTATCATCCGTCACGGACGCTTGCATCTTGCTTTTGAATCCAAAGCTGTGGCCATTCAGCTGAAGCACGTAGCCAGTAACCGATCGTGACGTATCTGGGCAGTTCGCATGGTCCGCATCGCAATATGCTCTCACTTGTAAATCCTCGTTCAAGTCCGAGTCATTCACCACGTAAACCAGCCCATACGTCCTTGTACCCTTCAGGTACCTCAGCACCCTTTTGGCAGCCGCAAAGTTCTCCTTTGTGTAGCTTCCTGTATGTCGACTTAGGTTCCGCACCGCATTAGAAATGTCCGGGCGGGTACACGTCACAAGGTACTGCAGCGCACCAACCAACTCCTGGTACTCCAAGTTCTTATCATTGATCTTGCTCTCATCCCGCTCAATTGGCAGGACTTTCTCGTTGTGCTGCTGCGGCGACCTCACCGTCTTCGCATCCTTCATCTGGAACTTGTGCAGGATCTTATCAATGTACGCCGTCTGCGAAATGCACAGCTTCTTCCCAGGCACGTAATCCACCTCCATACCCAGTAAGTAGTGCACTCGTCCCATGTCCTTCAACGCAAACTCGTCGGCCAAGTCCTTCTTCATCTTGTCGACGTCGCAGCGAGTTCAATAATTAACATGTCGTCCACATACACGGTCACCATCAAGAGCCGTCCGTCAATCCACTTGTAGTACAGGCCCACGTCGAACACACTTCGCTTCATGCCAAGCTTCTCTAGGCGCTTGTGCAGAGTCAGATACCATAGTCTAGCAGCTTGTTTCAATCCGTACAGACCCTTAAGCAGGAAACACACCCTGCCAGTTCCGTCGTCGAACTCCGTAGGCTGCTCCACGTAAATCTTTGCACCATCCATGTTGCTGTTCAGGAATGCCGTCTCAAAGTCACCTTGATCGACCTCCAGTCCAAGCAACAGAGCCAGCAAAAGCACAATCAACATTGTCATCCAGCGTACTACAGGTGAGTATGTCTTCCAGTATTCATGTCCAAATCGTTGTTCATATCCATGTACGACCAGTCTCGCCTTGTAGCGCTGCACTCTGCCTTGCTCATCACGTTTCACCTTCAGGACCCACTTGGTAGTCATGACCTTGATCCACCGTCCATCGTCGTCCTTAGGGCGATTCACCAGCTTCCAGGTTCCGTTCTTGATCAAAGACGCGTACTCCTTCTTGAGCGCATCTTCCCAGTCCTTCCACTGCGGCGAATCCATTGCCTCTTCGACGTTGGCCGGGTCTTCAACTTCGGCACCCATTAGCAACTGGTAGTTACTAAGCCTTACATTTTGTTGTCGCACTCGGTTGGACCTTCTCACTGGTTGTTGTTGCTGGTTCGCAGCACGCTGCCGTCTCGCTCTTCGTCCAGCAGCTCGTCCAGGTCTAACTTGTACAGGTTCTTCTACGAGTTCATCTCCGTCCGACTCACTCGACGAACTTTCCACATTGCAATTGTCGTCATCTGCCATGGACTTCTCATTCACGTCGTCCGGCAAACTCTCCTTCACTGCACGCATTTTCACTTCATGCAAATGCTCTTCTGCCACAAATTCAACCGGCAGAGGCACAAACGGAATGTGCTGATACGTCTTGTGCTGTCCAGCTAGGAGCGCGTTCAGTTACTTCCTGCTTACTGTCACGTCCTCACGAAATTTCACATCTCGCGCCTCCACAATCCTCCCAGTCCTCAAATGCAATAGTCGATAACCTGGTGAGGTGTGTGCGAATCCCAGCAATAACGCCGGGTCAGCCTTCGGGCTGAGCTTATCCTTGCGCTTCGGCACATACACAAATCCAATAGCACCACAGACACGAACCTTGGTCAAGTCCGGCTTCTTGCCGTAAAACTTCTCCGATGGGGTCAGTCCGTTCAGTGCCTTGGTCATGCTCATGTTGTCAATATCCACAATGTACTGTAACACCTCAGGCCACAGCTTGCTCGGCATGTTCGCCGCCTGCATAGCTGTCCGAGTCTTGTTGGCCAGTACACCGTTCAGCTTCTCCACAAGCGCGTTCTCCTCGGGTGTGTACGCGTGAGTTGGCACAAAATCAATGCCGTGCTCCTCCAGAAACTTCTTGAGCTCCGTGTTCACGAACTCACCACCGCCGTCGCTTGAGAAAGTCTTTATCCGATGACCTTGCGCAATCAACTTCTTCATCAGCTTCATCGTGTTCGCGTTGGCATCGCTCTTATTCACAATCGGATAGCACCACTTATACCGTGAGCCCTCGTCATGTATCAACTGAAAGTAGCGAATGCCTCCAGACCCAGGTATGTACTTGCCCATGTCACATGTATCCGACATCAGACGTTCGTAGTTGACAGTCGTCCTCTTGTTCTTTGCGCTCTTCTTGTAGCTCATGCGCCGTCGCTTCGCTGACATACAAGTCAAACACTGGAACGGCTTCTTGAACAACTCCTCAGGAATATCCATGCCGTCAACCAACTTCTGGTCCACCATAGCCTTAATCGCGGCCACATTCAAGTGTCCCAAGCGCTCGTGCCACCGCATCAGCGGACTGGCATCGGCGTTCAACGTTGTCATTACCATGTCATCCGGCAATCCAGCTTCCAACCAGTAGTGAGAGCCACGCTTCACGAACTCTAGTCGTCCAATAGCAGAATCCAACCACCACTTGCGAGGCGTTACTTCAGCCGAACTGAACGAAGGCGTCTAACCCTCACTCTCCAGCTTGCCTAAACTTATCAAGTTGACGCTCCCCGCAGGCGAGAATTCCACATCCTGTAACTCGACTTCCACCATCTTGCCGTTCTTGTCCGGCAGGTTCAGCTTCACCGTCCCACACATTACACCTTTTGTGATCTCACCAGTCCAGACCTTGAACGTTGCCTTAGACTTCTTTACGCTCGAGTACAAGTTCTTGTCGACACATACATGCGTCGAACTCCCGCAGTCCAGCATCCACGCATTTCGATTGCCTGCGCCGTCGACCTTCGCCACCATTCCAACCATGGGAAAGTCTCCGTCGTCTTCATCATCGTCGTTGCTGCTGCTGCTACTTGCATATCGTCGTATAATTTCTGGTGCATTCTCGTTCAGGATTAGCATATTATTCTTCACACCTGGTTTGTCTTCATTCTTTGACTTCTTCTTCTTCTTGTCCTTCCTGTCGGTCGCCGACTTCTTCTCGTCGCTCTCGACCTTCTTGGACTGATTCAAATAGTGCCAGCACTGCTGCTTGAAGTGTCCAGGCTTGCCACAGTGGAAACACTTGCGTTTCTTCCACGCTCCCCCGCTCCGCTTGTTCCTTTTCGTTTTCTCTCCAGCAGCAGGCGTAGCGCACATCACTGCTTGTGGCTCACCAACTTCACCGCGCATTGCTTCAGCCATTCGAATCCTCTCATCCTTTGACCTCAACGCGTTCGTAAACTGCTGCAGCGTCAGCGGCGTTCCCTGCCTTGCCGGCAAGTCGAATTGCTCCACAAGCTCTGGATGCGACAGCGTCACACCCATTGTCAATACTCTCAACATCTCCTCCTCGTCCACTACGTGAGTTGCTCCCATGCTGCCAATCTGCTGCCAATCTGCTGCCGAAGTCTGTTCATTGCCGTCAGGTACTCGGTCAGCGGCTGGCCTTTCACGTGCTTGGTATTGTAGAGTTGCGCCCGCAGCATCGCCACGTACGAATAGTCTCTCTGCGTCTTATCAGCCGTGATGGTATCCCACATTGCCTTCGCGGTATCCATCGAGCAGATCTTGTTTACTTCGTCGTCTTGACACCCGCGTAATCCTCGCAGGATCGCAGCCTTAGCAAGTCGGTTTCTTTTGTCGAAAATTGCTTGTTGGTCTTGATCGTTGGCGTGGCGGGTTTCCGTTCCGGTCACGACATCCCACGCTTCACGTTCTTCCAGATACAACTGGAGTTCCACCTTGTACATGTGACGGGGGTCACACAGCACTTCACACAGAGGAAGGCTTGGAGTATACAAACTCCTAGTGAACGGCAGTTCACTCGGTCCCCAAAGACTTGGGGAGACTAACTAAAGATTAGGTAGATTTAAGACTGAATATATTATAGATACTTGTTAGCTTGGCCTGCAATACAAACTCAAAAGATATCTATAGTGTAACCTATATAGAAGGTGATAGGTGGCTGCGGAGCCACCTGCCACGTGTCACCATGATGTGTGACACACCAAATGTATCCACTTCGGAAGAGTGACTAAAGTCACTCTTCAATGTAACCCCGTTACATCCTCCCCCACTTAGATTCGACTCTCGTCCAATCAGAGAAGAGAGAAAATCCCTTTCACATTTCTCTCTTCAATGTCGAAATCGATCGACCTGCCGCCAGCTCTTATCGCTGCGGCTTCTGCTCTCACAGAGCACAGGGCGCACTGCCAACGCGTACCAGGCTTCCTTGGAAGCCCAGCAACATGTCTGCAAAGGGTGCAAACCCAGACGCGCAAGCGTCTTCGCGGAAGAAGGCTGCAAAGCCAACTTCCAAGCCAGCCAAGCCTCGCGGCAAGGCTTCGGCACTTCATGAGGCCACCGATGTGGCCTCCAGGGCTCTTAGCTCGCCCAGCAGCACTGCTGCGACGGCTAGCCCTAGCCAAAGGCGCAGTAGGTCTCCGTCCCTACCGCCTGATACTCGACCGAATCCTCGGTTCGAGTATAGGGACCATAGTCCCGGTTCCTGGAGTCCTTCCGAACAGGAAGCGACTCTTGTCATCTACTCGGGCGACGAGAGCGACAACGGCGACGCCGAGGGCAAGCCTGCGGCGGGTGCTCCGACCACGGAGGAGCACCATGGAGACAAGGACACCGCGTCCAAGTCTCCCGACAACACCAGCGGCCGTGGTGGCGACACTACGCCACCACCTGTCAGACATCTGACACTTGCTGAAGGGCGCGAACGCGCCCGGGCCATTCTGGCAGAGGAGAAGGTGCCCAGCACCAACTCCAAGAAGCGTCATGCTTCACAGTCTCCTTGTCAAGACATGACAAGGAGAAGGGAGCTCGAAGAGATCTTCGGCCCCGACGACGTCGACGATGACGCCGATGAGGAGGAGGGGCTCATCCGCGAGCCCCAAGAGATCACTAACGATCTCGATGAGCAGCAAGAGCTCTTTCAGGCTGCTCAACAGCCAATGCGCACCGCACCAACGGTCGCACGTGAGTCTCATCAACACGATGAGGACTCTGCCCACCAGCGGGGATACTACCCGCCCGATCAAGGCTCGGGAGCTGCTGCGTATCTCGAGCAGCTCCAGGACCCACGTCCTCTCATAGGGGGCCATACCTCCAAAGGCGCCTATGAGCGGGCCTTGGTTCAGAAAGAACCTCTCTTTCAAGGCAACCTCTATGTTGCCAGGTGCGTGCTTCTAGCACAGCACCGAATTCCTCTCAAGGAATTCACCTCGCTTCGCAAGAAGCCTGAGACTAAGGGTGGTCTCAAGACCACATGGGGTTACCCATGGGTTCTCCCAGAGAACACTGCGTCGTGGGTCGACGCTGAGGACCTCTTTTGGCAATGGGTCCGGTTGACAGTCAAGTCAACCCAGGAGTACCACAAACTCCGTGACGAAGATCACCTGGAGGACATCCTCCGCCTCCGGGACCTTCGTGTCCAGTTTGCCCACCTCGTAGGCAAACGGCAGCTCCATCATAAGATGGAGCGACTGAGAACTGAGTCTCAGTCCAGCGCTCACAATGAGCGCGGGTATGGAACACATACATCTGTATTCCAACCCCGTTCAGCGGCTAAGAAGCCGCGGACTACTTACGAGGCTGCCGCCGTGCCTCTTCCCAGCACGCGACAGCCTTCGGGCAGTCAACCTGGAGCCGCTCAATTGGCTCCCAGGTACTCTGCGACGCAGGGTACCCGCGCCACTTCACTCGGAGCTGGCGCTTCCCACCGCGACGCCGCTCCTGGAGAACCCGCTCCACATGGTAGTGGCGTTCTCCGTTCCGGTCAAGCAAGGCCGGAGGAGGCCTCGCCCGACTGCTCTTTCGAGCCGTCCCCGACGTTGGGGACTCAGAGGCCTTCGACTGGGCCTCTCGGCCAACTTGTTGCTCAGCAACAAGAGGAGATCCGCCTCCTCCGAACGCGTATCCTTGCGCTTGAGGTTGCCCTTGGCCTTGGGCATGGCGGTCAGGCTGCCTCTGCAGCCGGCCAGCCTGGTGTCGTGCGCCAGTTGGAAGACCTGCGTCTCGCGATGCAGGGTCTTCATGGTCATGTAGACCGTAGTGCCTCTTCGCGGGCACTTGACTCCCTTCGTCAAGAGGTCTACGACCTTCAGGCGACGATGTCTCGCCGGGAGTCGCAACCGTACGCGTACTCCCCGTTGTCGCGCGACTCGCGCCTAGGGGCCTACTCACTTGGCCCCTCGGTGTTTCCACACCGCTCGTACCTTCCACCGGGGTACGGCTTCGCCCTGGGAGTCACCAAACTCCTATTACCTGGGGCGCTCTGCGCCTGACGCTCAACCTCGCGTCGAGGAGGTTCACACTCCTCCTCGCGGCCGCCTTCAACCTCTTGAGGGGCCGCATGACCCTGAGGTCATGGTACTCGCTTCAGACGACCCACATAAAACGTCGGGTGGGTCGTCATCGACTTAGGCAAGTCGATCGTGTAGGCAGCGCCGTGCCTACTCAGGACCTTAAAGGGTCCAATGAAGCGATGCTTCAACTTGTTGCTCACCGTGGAGCTAACAGTGTTAAGAGGTAGGTTCCTAGTGTCGAGTAGCACTAAGTCACCCACATTAAATACACTTAAGTTTCCTCTCCCATGTTGGTCTGAGTACTCCTTTTGCTTGTCCTGTGCGAGTGCCATTGCATCTCGCACCCGGCTGATCACATTCAGCCTGTTGCCGACAAATGTCGACAACTTCTTCCTGCAACGCGGCTGGTTCCACACTGGAAACCTGGGAGGAAAGCTCTTCCGAGCCTCTCCCCACTTACTCTCGAAGCCGCGGTGCCCCACCCAGTGTGAGCGGCACCTAGGGGTTCCGAAGCCCGTTCAAGTAGAACGGCGTGAACCCCGTTGACGCGTGTACCGCGTTGTTGAGTGCAAACTCAACCATAGGCAGCTGCGCTGACCAAGAGCGCGGCGCCTCAGCGCAAACACTGCGCAGCACGTCCTCAACCACTCGGTTGACGCGCTCAGTCTGACCATCGGTCTGCGGATGGTCCGCTGTTGACATCGTCAACCGTGTTCCAAGCAATTGGAACAGCGTTTGCCAAAACGCAGCGGTAAACCGCGGGTCGCGGTCAGAGACAACAGTCTCAGGCAACCCGTGATAGCGGAAGACGCTATCAAGGAACAACTTCGCAGTTTGTTCCCCGGTAATGGTCTCAGAGACCGGAGCAAGATGCACCATCTTGCTCAACCGGCATACAAACACCACAATGCCGGTGTTCTTCTGGTCATCGGCCGGAAGGCCGAAGACAAAGTCGAGACTCATCGACTTCCAGCAGTCCAGTGGGACTGGCAGGCTCTGCAGCGGAGCCGACGCGTGCCCCGCTGGCTTTCACGCGCTGACATGTTTCACATGTCTTGATGTACTTGGCCACCCACTTGTACATGTGGGCCCACCAAAACATCAGAGAGACCCCATGATAGGTCTTCTCTCGGCCCAAGTGGCCACTCGAAGGCACATCGTGTGCCTCGTGAAGTATATCATACTTCAGATCCTCGTCGTTCGGAACAACGACCCGCGGAGGATCCCCGGGCTCCACCCGATAGTGGAGCAGGCCATCGGCCCACTCATAGCGGTGGAGCCGTGCCCGCTGTCGAGGCGTAAGCCATTCGACCTTGGCATCCGTGCCAGCGGACAAATACCGCACAATAGGGGCGAGGGCGTCATCGTCCCGATACGCCAAGCGTATTCGATCGTAAAGATCCGTCGTGGCCCGACTAATATGAGCGAACTCATAGTCGGGACTGCGCGACAAAGCGTCGGCAAGCGTGTTGAGCTTGCCAGGCTTGTATTCAACGCGGAAGTTATACTCCGCGAAGAATGACAGCCAACGCGCCATCCGCTGCGATAAGTGCGGCGTATGGATGGCTGTCCGCAAGGACGCGTGGTCCGTATAGACCACAAAGGGCCTTGAGCCCAGAAGATGCACCCTGAACTTGACAAGGGCATACTTCATCGACAAGAGTTCCTTGTCGTGAACGGGATAATTCCGTTCGGCAGCCTTCAGCTGCCTGGACTGGAACGAGATCACCCTATCTCGTCCCTCATCGTCCTGTTGCAATAGCGCACAGCCAATTGCATAGTCGGAAGCGTCACAGACAACGCTAAACGACTTGGCATCGTCCGGCAACGCCAGGACGGGCGCGCATTGCAAGCTCGCCTTGATGCTATCAAAAGCATCCTGGTGCTGGCGCTCCCAGCACCACTCGGCCTCCTTCTTCAGAAGGTCCGACAAAGGCTTTGCGAGTCCCGCATAGCCAGCACTGTACTTGTGCAAGTAGTTGGCTAAGCCCAACCACTTCCTCAGGTCCTTCTGTGACCGAGGAACAGGCCATGCCGCAATGGCTTTGACCTTGTCAGGATCCGCTCGGACCCCGACGCTGCTGACGAAGCAGCCGAGGACCTTAATCTCCTCAGCTGCGAAGACGCACTTGTCGATGTTGGCATAGAGCTTGTTAGCTCTCATGACCTCAAACACTCGACGGAGGTGCTCTCGATGCACCTCTATAGCCGTCTTGCCTCCCTCGGCACGGATATGGACGAATATATCGTCAAAGTACGTCTGCGTGAACGCACGCAAAGGTCTAAACAACTGTGTGACCAAGCGATTGAAGGTCGCTGGTGCGTTGGATAGACCTTGTGGCATTACCAGCCACTCCCAGAGCATACCGCTCGGCGTGCTCACGGCCGTGAGCGGGATATCACACTCCCGCATCAGGATCTGGTAGTATCCATCCACCAGATCCAGCGCGCTATACAGCGTGCAGCCGGCCATGTTGTTCAACAACACATCCTTGCGAGGGATCGGCGTCTGTGCTGGCACAGTCGCGCTGTTCAGCTTATTGTAAGCATGAACCAGACGCCACTTCCCGTTCGGCTTGCGAACGCAGAAGGTTGGCGTCGAGTGCGGGGACTTCGATTCCCGCACCATTCCCGCTTTCGCCTTAGCGGCGAAGAACGCGTCAATGACGTCGCTCTGCTCTCGGGGCAGGGGCCATTGACGCGTGACACAATACTTTGTGCCTGGCACAAGATCAATCTCGTGCCTGATCCCTCGGTCTGGTGGGAGCTTTGAGGGTGGGTCCTTGGACACCACGTCCTCAAACTCCTTCACTAAAGGATACAGCGGATCCTTTGGATTCTTCAGAATCTCGGAGCCCGTGCGCGACGCACGTTGCTTCCGGAACTCCTCCAGGACGTCTTCGTCCATCACTGAGGAGGAGTTCAACTCCTCTGGAGTGGGCTCCGGCCTAAGGAGAACCATCTCCGATATCTCCCCGGCCTTCAACTCGGCCAGGAAGTCCTCCATCGCGACTTCCTCGAGGTTCAATAGCTCTGATACCTCAGGCAGGGGTGCCAACTCGATGGCCCCCGCCTTCACGCTATGTCCGGTCACGCCGTCGAAGATGTGATAGCATTCTTCGACCGACTGTGACCTAGGAGCCTTTAGCTCCTGTCCCAAGTCCTCGTGGACTTCTTCGGGATGGTATTCTACCAACCCCGGCTTACGACCATGGCGTGGGGTTAACTTACCCACGCCAGGTGATGCCACTACGATGGCATCACGAGCCCTCATGGCTCCGTGCGGAACTGCGTTACCCGCATCGGAAGCACCCTTGGTGTCTTCCTGATCAGTTATGGTCTGAGCGACCTTGCGTGGAACTACTTCTTCACGCCTGGTGATGCCACTACTTCGGCATCACGAGCCCTCGTGGCTCCATGCGGAACTCTGTTACCCGCATCAGTTATGGTCTGAGCGACCTGGCGTCGAACTACTTCTCGTACGCCTGGCGATGCCACTACTTCGGCATCGTGAGCCATCTTGGCTTCCTGCGGAACTCTTTGATCCGCTTGTGGACCTAAGTTACCCACCTGGTTAGTGCTCTCGGGCACTACCACAGTCGCAGCCTGTACGTCGCTGCGACTTCGTGCGTGGGGCCCTGCTATCGTTGCAGACCCACACGTAGGGCAAGGGCCTCCGCCCGTTGCCCCGGCCATCCATGACCCACGATCACTTCTCGTGTGGGGCGATGTAGCACCGACTACACCAGCCCCCAAATACTCCTCGGACGCTGCCGCGTCCTGGCGGTTCCAGCGAACGCCCTTAGTCCTGACAGAGGTGGGAACATGACTCACCAAAGCTCTGTCAGAGACTGCAGGCCGGCTAGCCCCAATGGCTTTGCCGCGCCAATCGATCCAGGGCTCGTGCTTCTCAAGCCACGGCATCCCTAGGATCAAGTCGTACTTGTCCATCTCGAGGACAATGAACGACTCCACGCTGTCGAAGTCCTCAAACTTCACAGCCAGGTCCACCTGGACCTTTGGTACTTCCACCACCAGTACCATCGGCTAGTCGTACGGCGACTAGCCCACTTCCCTCGCTCTCACGTAGAGCGTCCTCAAACTTGCCGCGATTCCTTGCGACAGTTTGTCGGCGAGCAAAGTTCTTGCTCGCCCCAGAGTCTATCAAGACTCTAAAGGGGTTGTTAAACCCCCGTACACTCGCGTGTACCACCAGCAGCCCACCGCTGCCCTTCTCCGCTTTGAGAGTCCCAAGACTCTCTGGGGCTAAGTCTCAACTGCGTGTGACTCCCGCACCACCCGCATGGGGACTTAGTGTTTCAGTAGGGCGCCCCGCCCCTACTGGTCCCCGGAGTTCCTGACTCTTGGGCGCCGGCTTCTTCCAGCGGCCCTTAGAGCCCTGAGGCTTGGAAAACCTCTTCCATTGACCCCAGAGGCAGACACGTGCGAAGTGTCCGAAACGCCCGCACTCGAAACAGCGGATGCGTTTCTGCTCGGCGAGCCCCAAGTCCATAGGGGCTGGTCCCGAGCCTGCTCCATTCCCAGGAGCACTGGCCGACGCCGTCGTCGGCCCGCTGTGACCTTGCCACGCAGAGGCAGGAGTCTGAGCCTGTGTATGGCTGTACTCCTCCTGGAGCGCGACTTGAATCGCCTCCTCCAGCGTACTGGCCTGCACGCGGACCCGTTGCGTGCGGGCCGGGCTTACTCTTAAGCCGTCCATGAACACAGTTACTTGGATGTGTTCAGGTAGGGGTTCTACCAGAGATGCCGCGAGAACGCGCATCTCTTGGATGTACTCGTGCAGGTCACGTTTCCCGCTTGCAGGCTAGGAAGCGTGACCGCTGGCGATACTCATAGTTCGCCGGGAGGAATGCGGCCCGAAGCTGTTCGCACAGCTGGGCCCAGGATGTAAAACATCCAGGCGACGTCGCTTCGCGCGTGTACGCCCATGTCTTCGCTCGACCCCCGAGGTTAGACAGCGCGAAAGCGACCCGAAGTCGCTCCACCGAGATGAGAGCCGCCTCCATGGCGAGCTCAACTTCTCGGATCCAGAAGTGAAGGTTTTCACCTTCTTTCCCTTCATAGGGAAGAACCTTGAGTCTTAAAGGCTTGGGTTGAGCCGACCTCGGTTCAACCACAGGAGCCTCAAAGGTTCCTCGAACGTGCTCAATGAGCCCATCAGCCTGTACATGTCGAACGCCGCCACGCGTTCGACCTGCTCGGCCGGCGTCGCCGCCACCAAGCTTCGGAAGGCATCCATCCCAAAGATGCCCGCCATCTTCCGGACCGACTCAAACTGAGAGTCGGTCAAGTGAGGAAACTCACTTCGATCCATGGTGGCCAACTACTTCTGGCCACAGAGGATTCAGGTAATCAATCTACCCGCGTAGGCGTAGGATTGACTACAAGTGCTACCAAGTGTGACGGGGTCACACAGCACTTCACACAGAGGAAGGCTTGGAGTATACAAACTCCTAGTGAACGGCAGTTCACTCGGTCCCCAAAGACTTGGGGAGACTAACTAAAGATTAGGTAGATTTAAGACTGAATATATTATAGATACTTGTTAGCTTGGCCTGCAATACAAACTCAAAAGATATCTATAGTGTAACCTATATAGAAGGTGATAGGTGGCTGCGGAGCCACCTGCCACGTGTCACCATGATGTGTGACACACCAAATGTATCCACTTCGGAAGAGTGACTAAAGTCACTCTTCAATGTAACCCCGTTACAGTACAGCTCGAAAGTCCCCTCAAACCTTGGGGCCTTGGAGCTACCTCGAATCACTGGTTGAGCAGCAGCCATGTTATCCCGCTGCAGTCGTAGTCGTAACTTGTTTACTCGATCACAGCCAAGTAGAGCTTGGGCTCATAACCTAGCAGCTTTTAGCACACTTGTCCTTTGTCTTGTCTTCCTGCTCCTTGTTGTTGTGCAGGTACTCCAGCGTCTCCTTGGTGCGTCGAGTGTTCTTGTTCTCCAGCAAGAGGTAAGAAAGGAATAGACTTGTTGTGTACACTCCGCGCCAGGATAGATCGGCCACCCACGTTGCTGGCCGTAACTCAGTCAATTTTAGGAGTTGGAGCCTGCTATTTAGATATGTTTTGCAGCTATTTTTGACTAAAGCGGTGTTTGTGCTAACGAGCTGGATATTGCAATTCATCGGGTGGCTAGCATACAGAGGAGCACTTTTGGCACCACGACAGGTTAGATCGGCCGCCAACACAATACAAATCTCAAATCAAATGTGACTAAATGATTGCATATCAATAGTGAGTCCTGTTTCCGTTCCTATCAACTACTTCTACGCATCGACGTGGCAACGACTCGATAAGGGACTTTAGTAGAGCTAATGGGATTGATTCCCATGCCTCAAAGAGCAACAGTTAAATCTGCTACACCTCATACTGTCATTATTATAGACCGTCCTACTCATAATAGACCACAGATTTTCTATGCGGATTAAAATCCGGTGACTTTGATGGCCAATCTAGAACATCTACAGCTTGCTCCGTAAAAACCTTAGTTTGCTTGGAGACGTGAATGCTTGAGTTATCTTTCCGCACTAGCATGGTGCGAGCCCACGCCACGAGCGGCCATGTCCTCCGGTTTCAATGGCAACGTGTTCTCCATCTTTGTGTACACCATCCAGTCTACCCTGGAAAGGGTACGCTGTATGGTGCGCACGGAGACGGAGAGTTTCAGCTCGGCCTTGAGCTTGGCGGCAGAGAGGTTGCCCTTGACGCTTCGCGCACTAGGCGCGCCGCGTTTCACGATCCGTTAGATAAGGTGGGGGCCTGGGCGCTTTTGTTTCGCAGTGAGCTGGGGCAACAACACGGGCGACAGTGTCTCGACTGCGGGAGGTCAGCAGTGCAGTGTTACGAGCGCTCACACCCGCTTCCCGAAGGCCTTGAATTCTACCCCGCTCATTATCCAGTGAGGCGGGGCTTCTTCTGGGTTGGTGGGGCTTTTTCTTGCGTGGTATCTTGCCAAGTAAGCACCAATACAGACCACTCGTCTTTATCGACTCTTTTGATATGCAATCATTTAGTCACATTTGATTTGAGATTTGTATTGTGTTGGCGGCCGATCTAACCTGTCGTGGTGCCAAAAGTGCTCCTCTGTATGCTAGCCACCCGATGAATTGCAATATCCAGCTCGTTAGCACAAACACCGCTTTAGTCAAAAATAGCTGCAAAACATATCTAAATAGCAGGCTCCAACTCCTAAAATTGACTGAGTTACGGCCAGCAACGTGGGTGGCCGATCTATCCTGGCGCGGAGTGTAGAAGGTAAATTCCAAAGTAATATTGATTGTTATTAGGAGGAAAGCCTCGGGCACAAAACCTCCTTTAGGCTGGACCCATCGATCAAGATGGTCACTGGCCTTCCTGTCACTCAACCGTGACGGAACCTGACACAGGCGAAAGTTCTTCTCCGGGAAGTCTCCAGAACCCGTCGGCTCAAAGTCTTTAGGAAAGTTAGGCATGTTGTGAGATTACTTAGGGATTTTGCTGACCCAATCCGGGTGCTTTAGCTTCCATGCTGCGGAAAGTTTTTGCCACAGCATATATTCGCCCGAACGATATCCATTGATATTCGCATTGCTGCTCTTGTGTAGCTTGAGTACCCTGTAAACTCGGTCAGGATCGATGCCCTGTGCCACGAGTTTTTCCACCGTTTTATCCAGTTTCATTGGCATTGCCTTGAAGTGCAGTTTAGTCGCTAGCGTCTTGTCCTTCAGCCAGTTATTCGCCTTACTTACGAAGTTCTTCAAGAACGTTGGGATCCCGGCCCTCTCTTCATCGTCAGTAGCAAGTGTATTAACTGCGGTTGGCTCTTCGCGCAAGACCCGTTCGTTGTGGAATCGCCTGCCTGCCGTTTCAGTTCGAGATTCCTGCAGTTTGTTGGTCGTATGCGTTTCGGCATGAATCCTAACAAGCAGAGTGATAACCGCCAGCAGAAGGAGTGCGTAGGTGGCACGCATGCGCATGATGGTGTGCTTAGGCTTGTAGGTTGCTGAACGGGGAGTCGTGGCACTTACTGCGCAAATTGCGTTGTGAGGTCAGGTGGTTGTGTCACGAGCGCTCGTAATCTCAAGCAACATTGTTTGCCGTAATACTGGTGATCATCTCTGTACCTACGGCCAATCTCATCATGGATCATGATCGTAATCTTTTGAGGGTCGTACCGGTAACAGACTGTTACTAACAGTAGCCCAGGGAATCGCACTGTGTTTTACATTTATTTATGTAATTACTTTTCACTACCGTGTTGAACGTTCAGGTAGAGCGGCTACAAGCAGCCTACACATGGGCCACCGAGTCCTCCAGCCCTAAAAGCCCCGCCATTGATGCCTCCAAAGCCACCACCAACTCCACCGAATCCGCCTACACCACCGCCAACACCAATGCCAACTCCTCCAACACCAGCGCCACCGATGCCTCCGAAACCTCCAGGTCCTGCAACCACCACCACCGGCACCAATACCAGGACCTCCCAAGCCTCCTGCTCCAAGTCCACCAGCACCGACACCAGGACCACCCAGGCCTCCTGCTCCAGGTTCACCAGCACCAACACCAGGTCCACCAGCACCAGGAACCGGCAGAAACCGTCGGAGCAGGCGTCACAGGTCATTGCGAGGAGTTGATACGGTTGGAGCAGGTGTCACGGGACCTCTATTGCCTCCATTGCCCAGTCCGCCGTTGCCATTGCCGCCGATTCCAGCACCAACACCAGCACCGTTCATGAACCCGTTAGTCGTAGTTGTACCAGCTCGACCGAATGCCGCTTCGCTGGCTCCACCAAAACCGAGTTGGTTGCCAGCTCCAAAGCCACCAGCACCACCTGCGCCAGCTCCGAATTGATTAAGACCACCGCCACCAGCTCCTCCGAAGCCGCCCATACCTCCGCCGAAGCCGTTGGCACCTCCACCGAGTCCGTTCATGCCGCCAGCACCGCCAAACTGCTCACGTGGTCGAGTCATGGGGCCCATCCGACCAGGACCACGAGGACCTTGAGCGAACACAGCGCCACTGATGAAAGCGAACGCCGTGAGAACGAGTGTGAATCGAGTTGTCATGGCTTGAGAGAGAGTGAGAGAGTGGAGCTTACTTTAACTTCTTTCATCCCGTAACTCGACAACAACTAACGCGCAAGACCACGGGACTCAAGATGCCCGACCACGTGATCACTGTGGAGGGTCAGAAGGTTATTCAAACCGAAACTGCCCCGGTAGACATCTTGACCGGAAACTGGGAGGTGGGATTATGTTCCTGCTGCACGCACTGTGTACCCAACTGCCTCATGGTCTAGTGCTGTCCATGCGTCTCGCTCGGTTAAGTGTCGTCACGCCTCGGCATGATGCAGTATTGTGTCGCGCTGATACTAGCTATTCTGGCCGTTTGGCTGATGGGAGGTCTTGGGTTTGCGTTTTGGGTCTGCCAAGCTCGCACCGTTACCCGTGAGCGCTTCAAAATCCCGGGAAGCTGCTGTGACGACTACTGTGCGGCCTATTGGTGCGGATGTTGTGCGTTGGCACAGGTGGCAACGCACATCAAGAGTTACAAGCCTGGAAGCTGCAGCTTTGTAGCTCAAGACACGCTGCCTGCGTACACTCGCACGTGAAGTGTTTGAGCTGAAGAAAGCTGAAGGAAGAGCCGAAAACAGTGAAATTCATGCAGGTGCACCGACGTTTAGTGCTTGTGGATCAACTTGTATCAACTGCAAAAGCTGATGCGACTTATTTTTTCCAAACAGAATCTTGATGCGAATCAATACATCTCTAAGACAGATTTCCAGCGGTACGGGTATGCTTCCGTGCGATCTGTCTTATGTGGTGACAGCGGCGATTGAATATACTCGGTGAAAAAGCAGTTTATTATAGTGGGGGTATTTGCGGTTCCGGAGAAGTGGAATCGTTTCCATGCAAAACTGCGTGACAGGAATCCTGACTCAGGTACCTCTGTGGGTCATGGAGTAAATAGAGATATCGATCCCTCTTCTCCTAGCTACAGATACTTTATTCTCGTCGTGCAAAACTTAACGTCGGTGGTTTCTGCCCGAAAATACATGAATCTCACCTCCTACACTTTAACTTCTTGTCATGATCTTCATTTCCTAACTCGACTCCAACAAGCCACACCGGAAACTCAAGATGGCCGACTTGGAAGGTGAAAAACCCTACGCGATTGCTGTGGAGGACCCCAAGACGGTACCGGTTGCCACTGCTCCGGGCGACATCACTACCGGCAAATGGGACGTCGGCTTCTGTGACTGCTGCACGCACTGCGTACCCAACTGCCTCATGGTCTCCTGCTGCCCGTGCATTTCGCTCGCTCAGGTGTCGTCACGCCTCGGCATGATGCAGTATGGCGTGGCGTTGATTCTGTCTCTCCTGCTCATTTGGATCACGGGGGGTCTCGGGTTTGTCATTTGGGTCTGCCAAGCTCGCAGTCTTACCCGTGAGCGTTACCAGATTCCAGGAAGCTGTTGTGGGGACTACTGGGCAGCCTGCTGCTGCGGATGCTGCGCTTTGGCGCAGGTGGCGACGCACATCAAGAGCTACAAGCCTGGAAGCTGCGACTTCCTAGCTCAAGACACGTTACCTGCCTACAACCGCACGTGAAGAGATACAGGAACCTACGAGTAGGATGCTGGGGCTGCAATAAATACATATCTACTTTAGAAGTATTATTCCTCGTGGTTCAAGAGGGGCTAGTGATGACCTTCCTTTCGTTTGAGTTCGGAACGATTCCTGTGTCTGAACCACTAGTACATCTTAGACACTTGAAGCACTCTTTCCAGCACAAGGTTGGTTGCAAAACGTAAGGCTTAGCGAAATTGTATTCCAGCAGCCACTTCTTCACCGACAGAAGACAGCGTTCACCAGTTACGACAATGGAGAAACCCACAACCCCCAAGCCCAATGCAGAAATGGTCGTCTGAAGATTCCAACCAACCTAAAAGAGATCCGTCAGGAATTCTCCTGGGTAAATGGGTTCTGCAGCTGTTGCACGCACTGCGTCCCCAATTGCCCCATGGCAGCATTTTGTCCTTGCATCTCGGTGGCTCAGATTTCAGCTCTCTAGGTGTGACGACATACACTTGCGCATTGCTGGCACTTGTGCTGTTGTTCTCGTTCACCTGCGGCCTTGCTCATGCGAGTCTTTTCGTTTGGATCTGGCAACTACGTCAGCTTACCCGATAACGCTTCAATATCCCTGGCAACTGCTGCGAGGACTACTGCGCGGCGTTCTGGTGTCCGTGCTGCACTCTCGCTCAGATATCAACGCACGTCAAGAGCTACAAGCCTGGAAGCTGCGACTTTGGACCTCAAAGACACACTTCCAGCATACAAGATAGGCTAGAACTTTTAGCTGTAGTAATTGTGGCTGATCAATCTTGAACACCACTCACTTCGGGTTCCTCATCATGGCTTCCATTTCGGTTCCTGTCTCATTAGTGAGTCGTCCAGCATTTACCGCGACTGGGAGCACCACCTCACAATCGAATTCGCTCAATCCTTCATGAGCATGAACAAGTCTGCACCACTCTCCCCGAAATACGACCAAGGCGACCACCCGTACGCCATTCAAGTGGAAGCTCCGTCAACACCACCGAGGAATGTCCATGGTCATTTGGATGCTCGGAACGATGGCGTGAGCAATATCAAGATCGGAGGTTGGGAGACGACATTGTGCTGCGGTTGCTTCAAGCACTGCGTACCCAATTGCTGCATGGTCACTTTCTGTCCATGTGTCACTCACGCACAGATCTCGGCTCGCTTGGGGATGGCCGAGTACTGGTGCGCACTCGTCACCTTGTTCACCCTCGTACTACTGACTGGAGGCACAGTACACGTGATCCTGTTCATTTGGATCTGGAAGGCGAGGTCACTCACTCGCGAGAGATTCCAGATCCCTGGCGGATTTTGTCGAGACTGCTGCGCCTCACTCTTCTGTCCATGCTGCACTCTGGCTCAGATCGCCACGCACATTAAGAGCTACACGCCTGGAAGTTGCGACTTCGGACCACCAGACACACTACCAGCTTACTCGCGAACGTAGGTCCGCAGTTCTTCGATCTACTGTATACATGTAGGTCGAAGACACGCTAAACTACATACACAACACGTTGAAGTCTTCTGAACTGCGTTCTCTATGGTCGATCACCGTCAAGTGTCCGTTGAAGTGAGGAAGTTACAAACTGCAGTCAAGTCCAGCAGCAGGAACTCCGGTCGGTGTGCGGTACAGATACATCCCCGGCAAGTCTCTACGCGGTCTCATTCACGATTTGTACGTCCACTCGACAGCTCCAGCTCGAGGCCACTGGCTCCGAGCACCGAAGCTCCTCTCTTCCTTTCACTTCCCAAGTCTCCACGTCCGATATGAAGGAGGACGTCAAGTTCCAGTTCATCTGCTTCGGCTTCGGCCAGGCCATCATGTTGCTCAACGTGGCGTCGGGTATCCTGTCCAAGTACCTGACACTGGAGAACGCTAGTCTCCCCACTCTACAGAGCACTTGTCTGTACGTGATGCTCGGAGTCGTCTACCTTCTCGTCCGCTTCGTCCGTAAGACACCACTGATCGGAGTTCCCTGGTGGTTCTACGCCATCCTCGCTGTTGTCGACGTAGAAGGAAACTACTTCGCTGTCAAAGCCTACAACTACGCAAACTACGCTACGCTTAGTCTCATCCTCAACATGACAGTACCGTTCGTGACACTCTTCTGCTACCTGTTCCTCAAGACACGCTACTCGATCCGCCACTACCTTGGCGCAATGATCGCATTGTGTGGCTCCATCGTCATCTTCGTGTCCGACTACACGTCATCCGCCAATGGAACCAGCAGTCGAGAGGTGCGAGGTGACATGTACGCACTAATTGCTGCAGCGTTCTACGCTACGTCCAACGTGATGATCCAAGCAGTGGTCAAGACCCGCAACGTGGACTCGAACATCGAAGTGCTGGGCTTTTTGGGCTTCTGGGCGTCCATTGTGTCCATTATCCAGGTGCTCATCCTCGAACGCAGTCCTATTGAGGACGTAGACTTCACCGGACGTGTCTATGGCTACATGACAGGCTACGTCTGTGTGCTTTTCGTCTTCTACACTATCACGTCGGTCTTCCTGCGTTGGGCCGAGTCTCTCATGTTCAACCTCAGTCTACTCACGGGTCCAATCTTCACAGTCGCAGTTTCCTACCTCATCTTCGATGAAGCAGTCAACAAATGGTACTGGTTGGCATTAGCACTTGTGTACATTGGTCTGATCTGCTACAGCACAGCCCCAGCACCCAAGGAGAACGCTACACTGGACGACAAGCACCCTACCGGAGACTACGGTGAAGCTCTAAGCCCTGACACCACGCGCTACGCCTAACTTCACTAATCCACTTTAATGCAATCTCAATACCCAGCATTGCTTCTATAGGTAGAACACTCATTCTGTATTCTACCACGAGTAGAATTTTCGTTCTACTGTACCTCCACAATTGAAGCAGAGAAATACTGTTATCCTCATATCCTAAGATCTTTTTAACCCACTTTCTATTGGTCAAAAAAAGGGTAGAACCATACTACCAGCCATTCCGCAATGGACCCGCAGCTCTTCCAGCAGGTTTTGGCCGCTGTGCAGGTAAGTCACTCGCCTCTGGCGTCTCCGAGCGACCGTCAGGGTGCCTACGCCTTCTGCGAAGAGTTCAAGAGCCGTTCAGACTGTGCGCTCTACGCTGTGGCGCTGTATCGTAATCCTGGAGCAGGAGACGCTTTAGAGCTCTACACACGTCAACATTTCGCTCTACATGTGCTGGAGCACCACGTTTTGACCCGTTGGGGGTCGCTACCAGTTGAAGAGCAGCAGAAGATGCGTGTAGAACTGGTGGAGCTTCTATTAAGAGCAAATGAACCGGAAGAAACGGAAGAACCGGTGTTTGTACGGGAGAAGAAAGTGTCTCTATTATCCCAAATAGCCAAGAGACAATTCCCTCAACGGTGGCCAGAGCTTCTACCGGAACTACTTCAAGTGTGGCAGACTGGATCCAGTAAACAAGTGGAGCTGGTGCTCATGATCTTGCGGTCTTTAGCAGAAGATTGCGTCAGCAGTTCGTTCAACACGTCCATTCCGCCAGCTAGGAGGAAAGATATCCTTCAAGGACTTAACGTGTGTTTACCACAGCTGTTCCCAGTAGTTTACCAGGAGTTAGAAAAGCAATATGCTATTTACAAGTCTCAGGCTACTCCAGTACAGAAGAACACAAGTCAAAGACTGATCCATGCGGCTCTTGACATGCTGAAAGAGTTTCTAGAGTGGATGCCATTGGAACGACCTGTGGACCCAGCTACTAACTTTATTATGGTTGCAGTATTGCTGCTGGATGAGAAGGAGTTCCGAGTGGCTGGAGCTGAATGCCTAGAAGTTTATATGACGAGAGGTTTCGGGAAGGAGAATCGAGCCATTATGCTGCAGAGTATCAGCCAGATTATTGAAAAAGTGGATTCGCTCGATCTGATCACGCTCAAACCGGATTTGGAAGCCAATTTGCTCTTCCACAAGAAGGTGAACGAGATGTTGGTGACGTGGGGCACGTGCCAGTTGGATATTCTGCTGCTGGATGGCCCAGGCGAGCAGGAGATGGCGTTGCTGCGTGTGATTCTCAAGAATTTGTGCAAGTTGTATGCCCACCCGAGTTTGATTTTGACGGAAGCGCAGATTATTTTGTGGCTCACGGTGTTGAAGAACAAGACGATTTTGAAGCAAGGAGAAGCTTTTCTGGCTGATATTCTGGATCAGCTTCGACAGGTTTCGTTCGATAAGTATTTCAAGTTAGCCTCACCCGAGCGTGACAGCCCAGGAGCTCAAGAAACTGCATGCGACTGCAGTAAAGAAGAATTTGACGACCACAATGAGTACATTTCGTACTACGGCAACTTTCGAGGACGTCTGTACGCACTGATACGAGTACTAGTGCATCTGAACCCTACCATTGTGCTGCAGTCTTTACACGAGCGTTTGGTCTTCGTGCTATCGCAGTATGCTGCAGGAACAGACCACTTGACCACCGACCGTGGCTTCAGTACGAACCTCAGTACAGCTTATCTGTACCACGAAGGAATTTCGTCTCTGATTGACTGCATCGTGAAGCAGCTTCCCCCGAATGCAATGCAAAACCCCACCAACCACCAGGTGTTACAGGCGATCTTGCAGGCGATTCTGTCGTACAACACTCTTGACCCCCTCCTTAAATTCCGCCAGCTTTTAGTGTTGGCCTCCTTCGCCAAGTTCTACCAGCTGGATGGCACCTCGCTTACGGCCGTGTTTGAAATGCTCTTTGCGAATATCAATTTTGTCATGTCTGGCGAGGACGTGCACGGCAGAATGAGTAGTGCGACCATCAACGTTCGGCGGAGGGCACTGTCATCTCTCGTTTCCATCTGCCAGGCGATTCCTGCTCACATCTTGCCAGTTCTCCCGGTGTTGTGTACGAAAGCTCAAGAACTGTTTGCCGCGGATCGTGTGACCGACACTGAAGGAGTAATGCTGTATGAAATGCTGGTGTTGGTCTCCAACTCCATGGAGAACAGGGAGGAGCGTGTCCAGTTCGTCCAACAAATTGTGCAAGACCCACTGACCCAATGGACGTCCTCAGAGATGACGGCGCTTGTGAGTTCACCGCAGAACCTTGTTACCGCTATTGAAGCTGCTGCCACCGATGAAAAGTCCAAGAAACTGCTGGGGATGATCGTTAAAACGCTGACGACGCTGTATGGCATTGCGAAGCGAGCTGGAGTGGCGTTTTCACCCAAAGCTCCTGCTGACACAGGGGCGTTTGAAGGCGCGTGGCCGCACTTGCTGCCTAATTTACTTGCACTTGTTCGTTCCCTTCACGGCCTCCAAGAACCAGCTGTGAAAGAAGCGCTGTTGAAGATGCCTACTGCCTGCTGGCTGCTCAGCGTCTCAGTGGACGAGGTCGCTCAATTACTTGGAGGAAAGAATCAGCTCGAAGAAGAGGAAGTGAACAAGTTGCCTCCTGCTTCCAAGTGGTCCAAGTGGCATAAGAATGTACGCGATATCTCGTACCATTTAATGGGCGTGGCAGTGGGCCAAGCTAGTTTCTACAAGAACCCGCAAGTGGCTTCGATGCTGCAGAACAGTATGCTCAGTGACTTAAACGTGATGGAGCACCGCCACTTGAAGGGATCTTTGGCGTACGTGTACTTGCCTTTCCTGAAAAACTGCCCACGAGAACTGTATCCTTCCCTACTTGACCCGGTGCTTGCAACTTTGTTCGGTCATTTTGCTCAGCGCGCAACATCGATCTTCCAACGTCCAGTTGCTGGAGAGAAACCAGTTCAGACTCCTTGGAGCGCTTTAGTTGTTGGGATTGAAGACGCCAAGCAGGAAATTGCCAGGGAGAAGATGGTGATGGAGCTGACGCGCCAGTTTGTGGACTTTATCGAGTATGCTATTGATCCGAAAACAGTCGTGGGGACGGACACTGACAATCCCAAACACGTTACAAGTCCTGAAGATGCTTTTCTCCGCAACTACATTCTGGCCGAGTCTCCTTCGTTACCGTTCGCTATCGGCGCGATTCTGACTCAAGTGATTTGCTGGAAGGACACACTGAGCTGTCGGAAGGCAGTGCTGCTTGGCGACAAGTTAGTTAACGTGTTGCATGCTGACACCAAATACCATGCTCTACTGGGCCGCGACCTCTTCGGAGCAGCATTGCAGGGAATCTTACGTGAATATGTTGGCCATGTGAAGGAAGACGGACTGAAGTGGGAGATCATCAACCTGGCACGTAACATCTACTGCAGACTGACGTTGGGCTTGATCCCCGTGGAAGAATGCAAGGGTATCGACCCGTGCAACCAGCCGCCTCGTCCTGCTTCGTCATTGTGTGCAGCTCCCCGTGAGATCCTGTTGTCACTTCCGGATGTCTCTCCTGGCCAGGTAGAAGCGCTCGACACTCTACTGCGCGAGAAACACAGCATGAAGACACAGAAGAACGCGTTCAAGGAGCTGTTGGAGATGCCGATTTTGGCCATTCGTCGTGAGCAAGCGCTAGCATCCGGGTCTGCATCGCCGTTAGGAGTGATTTTAGGAGAAAACAGCTCTTCGGTCAAGAAAATCCCCGATCTACCAGAGAAGTTAGTGATCCCCAGCCGAGATTTCGACAACCAGATCAAGTGGCATCAAGCGCAGAACCCAAATCTCGATACGCAGTCCCTCTTCGGCACACAGTGACAAGTAACACCTTAGCACAAATAAAGGGTTTTAGACAAGCAAATCTATAGCTGCAAATGCAACAAAACTGCTCTAAGCTGTCTGAGTTACAGTCACAATCGGCTGCTGTACTGGTGCAACAGGTTTCTTTTGAGGCACGTCCTGGTATACCATGGTATCGTTGCCAATAGCGAGTCGGTATTTCTCGTTGAACGCAGTAACATCCGGCACATCGTCTCCTTCTCGACAGAGGTACAAAGTCCGCTCTAAATGGTACATGAGGGCTGGACTGATGTAGTGGAAAGCCACGCTATCAGGTGCAGCGGCTGCTTCTTTCCACCTCACACCGCCAATGTGTTCGTGATACTGCACATACCAGTAATTTACTCGGTTCGGGTTGGTGAAGAACACTCCTTTCGGCTTATCCGCATGCCACCGCTCTCGTCCTTGATGATCTCGTGTGTCCCAAGGGAAAACATCGTGCCACATCATACAGAACGAGATGGACGCATCATCTGGCAGCATTTCACTGTGTCTGTCCGATAAACACGTCCAGTCAGGCAAAATGCTGACGATCTTGTCCAAGTACAGGCGATTCATGACGTATCCAGGTCCTCCGGAGTTAAACACCCACCGCTCCCACCTCGACCGCCAAATGGCTTCCAGAGAGTCGTCTACAATGTAGTAGCTCACCAATTCCTGAGTCAAGTTGAATCGGTGACCCATCTGCATCGGTTCTCGTTTGAACGTCTGCATGATTTCGGATCGACGTAGGTACTGACGTAAATTCTCCATAATCACGTACGCGTCATCGTCGGCCTTGTAGAACCAGTCGTAGTCGTGTCGGAAGTGCTTGTGTACGTAGCGTAGTGTGGCCTTGTGCTTCTGCCACAGATGATTGTGATCTGCTATCACGTCCATCTTGATCACTTCATACCGCTGTTCTTTAGCTGTACCTTCCGCCACGACAATCGTATCTGTAGTATTACTGAAGAACATGAGTTTATCGCATCGTTGGCCCCACGTTTCGGCCACGGACTGCGCACGAGTCTTATGGTGGACTGAAATGGTGTTCACGAAGCAGAAAATCCTGGGATAAACGTAATTTTCGCTTGAATTTTGCACTGGGGGAGACTCTGGTGTGACCTTGATCAAGTCCAATGCAAAACGAGAGCGATCGATGTCCAACGCGCAGAGATCAGCCTTAGAGAGGCCTGTGACTGGGGCAGGAGGAGGAAGGAAGTCGGAGCTCGCAGCGACCGAAGAGAGGAGAGTTGAGAGCAGTAAAATCGCCAGGAGGATGAAGAGATGGTAAGGAGAATGTGGACCGAGTCTTGACGCTTGAACAGGCCTGTAGCACGCGCACGGAGCCGTCATGACCAGCTTCCTCGCCTGGTATAAGATGCACACCTGACGTATTTCGGTCCTGATGTATTTACAATCTCCAAGTCTAATTATCCGATATATTCAGTTTAAATTATCTTGCTGATGAGCGGTTAAGTAATATACAGGTTTAAGGAAGTCACTGCAAAGAAATGGTTCACAATGATACATGTAGGCACATAGGTAAACGAGCCCCCCCATGTACAGTATACAGCCGGATAAAAAAAGGACGGATCTCCCGTCCAGGTATTTAGGAGGGTTAGGGTATACACTCTCCAGGTTTGTTGCCAGGGATTCTCCAGCTATCAAAATATGCATAAAAGATATTGTAATTTACTTTTATCTTACGGAAACAGGTTTTTTCCAGATTGTATACCTGGAATATTCATATGTGCATGACGTCGACAAAAGGCAAAGTGATGAGAAAGGAGTTGGAGTGTGGTGGTGTGCTTTTATCCAATGCTCGTTCGCCCACGCCCAAACTGATCTATCGCAACAATCGACAACAGTTGGTAGTTGTATCTACAGACAAAGTAATACACTGTTGTTGCCCACGCAGGGTATTATTGCGCCGCTGGACGTTAATATTCTCCTTCACGACAAGAACTTGACTTGTCTCGGTCATGTATACTTTGAGAGCAGCCTGCAGTTAATCAAATTATTTCTTCTTCTTCTTTGAGAGCAGCCTCAAAAAGTGCCCAGCTGCGTTGGCCTACTGAAAACGGAGGTACTGCCACCACCGCCACTTCTTCCAGGTCAGGCGCCGTACGTTTTTTGCTGATACGGACTCTATCGTCACGTTCCCCTTCTCAAGCATCTTCTCCCTCACACCTCTCCTCTCCAGCGTCCTCTTCCTCACTCTCCTCGGCGTTTTCGCCGTCGGACTCCTCCTCCCCAGCGGCTTCATCGTAGGACTCCACCACGTCGGCCCCCACCACTTCTTCTTTACTGCGTGCATTCCGTTATTCCGCTGCCTTCGCCAACACAGAGGACTTTTCGGACCTCGTCCGGGCCGCACGTATCCATTCCCCAGCTTCTTCCTCCTCCCTCGCTTCTTCCGCCATGCGTTGCTTGATGTAAGCCGTCTTGTGGGTGCGCGCCATGCTTGCCACGTATCGTCCCCGATGCTTTCTGGAATGAGTGGCTGAATGGCGGTTAGAAAAACCGTAATAAAAAATAAAACCCGGTAAGTTATTTCAATTTTCATACCCGGACAATACCTGGACTGATACCTGTCTGATACCTGACACCATATGTTTTCAAATACCTGGGCGCGAATGGTGTCGATAAAAAAACATCCGGTCGGGCAGGACAGCGGGACGCCCGTCCTTCACCCCTCACCACACACTCATTTCCAAACAACCCCCGCATCCAGCACACCGCCCAGCCCCTCAATCCCCAGCTCCTGCCATGACGACGTACGAATACGACGTCGTGGCAGACGCTAAAGATTACACATTCAACGAGGTGATGCAGGCCTGCTCCACAGAGGAAGGCGCCATCACTTGGTGCATGAAAGTCGGTCTACTAGCCAAGACCTTTTCGTGCCCCAGCGTCATGCGTTGCAATGATGCGCGCTGGCGCTGCTACCGAGGCGACTGCCGCCTACAACGCAGCGTCCGCGTCAACTCGTTCTTCTCGCGCTCGAGCGCACCGCTCTCGAAGCTGGTGAAGCTGTTCTTCTTCTGGGCCAGCAGGACGCACGTCGGGGAGGCCGCCCAGCACGTAGAGCTCACGGCCAAGACGGCAGGACAATGGTAGCCAAAATTTTGTGGATCCAACTACAGGCGCTCATACGAATCGAATTGAGGGGATTTGGGAAGTCAAAATTAAGGCTAGGATGAAGAGCGAGAGAGGTATGCGAAAAACTAGCGTCCCTGCCTATCTAGATGAGTGCCTTTGGCGATCGTGGTTCTTCCACCAGTCGAAGAAGCCACGCACCAGCGAGTTCTTTCATGGGCTCGTCATTGGAATTAGGCGCAAGTACCAGGTGTAGTTGGCTACTAGACTAGTGTACGGACGGCAGGCTTTAAAACAACATGGGTTGATTTTGGTATCCAGAGCGTGTATAGGAGTGTATACATGGGGGCCTCGTTTACCTATGTGCCCAATGCTACCAGGGCGGTCTCCGACTGCTCTCCTCGTAGGTAGCTCAAAAGTGCAACGCAGAGCGCATACAACGTCGTGGGTGAGACGGAGACTCTTCTCAGTAAAGGCAAACGTTTCCTGCGTCTGGCCTCCAGTATCCGCCAGAAGAATCCCAGCTCGGGCAATTTCGTAAGGATCATTACTCCTTCATGGATGTCCTTCGGCGGAATCTCCAGCCCAAAAAATGAATTCCAACACACCACCTGCATGGTAGCTAGCATTGGGAGACGCCTGCTGGTCAAACCGCTGGTCGACAGATTGCTCAACCGTCATTATGAAGTATGGACACTGAACAGATTATTGGTGAAAGAGGTACACCCCTGATGTTCCTTGCGGTGGTTTCTCATACAACACGCCTGAAACAAAAGGACCTCTGTATGCTCTGTAGACGGGGTTGACAACGGGGCCAGCCACGTTTGGAGCCTCAGTGCTAAGAAATTATCGATCTTTGAGAGTGACCAAATGAGGGAGAATGTTGTCGTAGCCATTATTGCGAACTCGAGTCTGAGATACGATTGCTCAGGTCCACGAGTAATTAGTCCGTACGAGTGCATTCTCCTGTGCTGCTTTGACACATAGACGCTCTCCCCGGAAGTAATCCCTGATCGCTATCGCCACGCCCCGTGGCGCATCATGGCACATCTCCGCTATACACGAACGGAACTCCGTCGAAGTAAGCATACTCGGGAAAATCTTTTGAAGTCGCGCACGATAGAGTGCATGACGAATAGCAGTGAATTCCACGCGCGGAAAAACCTACACAGACGCTGTCGAGTGTTGTCAGAGGTGGCAAAATAGGTTTTTGCATTAGCTTTTGCTCAGTTTAAACTCAAAACCTGTCACCCCGGATCATCCGATTTTAGATTTTTTCATAGAGCACCAGTGTATTTTCAGTCCTTGCATTGCAGTTTCGCAACCGCCAGTGCATCCCCCCACTGATAATCGCCCTGCAATCTCCAAAACGATGGACATCGATCAAGATCACCAACAAGTATCAATCGGCAGTGAAATGCAACAAGGCATCGCGGTGGACAACACTACCACTCTACCACCACATCAAGAGGAGGGATGAAGATCCTACTACTGAAGCACGCAAGTATATCCTGAGCCAGGAGCTGGTAGTGTATCGTCTTTATTGCAACGAGATGAAAGACACCGGCAATCGTCGGTACCACGATCTGATGAGCGGAGCCGTCTCCGTTCACGACTTCTGGTTGGCGTACGGTCATCACTGGCCTACGTTAAAATCCGTAGCTCTTACCGTTTTTGGTTTGGTAGCGTCAAGCGCGGCATCAGAACGGAACTTCTCCACTTTTGGATTTTTTCAAACAAGTCGAAGAAATTCCTTGGGGTCTTCCACGTTGGAAAAATGATTTATATCAAGACAAACCACAACTACAACGGAGAAAATCCATGGGTTAATATGGACGACGAGACTTCTGGCTTGTGAATTGCTGAGGGTACGTTGTTCACAGTCTACACCTGCTCAATGTGCCAATATTCACCCACTGGGCCCTTCAGCGACTCGCTTCAGACGCGCCAGGGAAGAATAATGACTACAACGGCACCATGTAAACTGTGTGACCTGTTCTCCATCAGTCCGCGAACCAGGTGGAATTCGGATTAGGTTTTATAGTTTAAACCTGCTGAAGAACCTAGAACCTAATCCGAATAAAAATTTAGGTTTATCCACCACTGAGTGTTGTTCGGATCCATAGCAAAATGGGAAATGAACACTAAGTAGCAGACAGCAAGTAGCAGTAGCTGGCGACAGGCTCTCACGTTTTTAGATCGGTTGAGGGATACATTGGTGTTAGCATTGTTCCCGGACAATATGGTAAAACCTCGGGATCATATACGGTACAGATCTGTTCTCTGTACATACTTCCTTTCTGCTGGATCTGCTTTGAGATCTGGAAATGGACGGTTGATAGATGACCGCGTAAGCTCTCGGGTGGTGATATTTAGACAGTGAAGGCTCATTCGGTAAAATGGAGTCTCTCCCAGACACACCTGGAGCTTCCAGTAGCAATATACGAAGCCGTACCCGCGGTCAAGTTCGCCAGGAGACTACAACATGCTACTTCCGCGGTTACACGTACACGCGCGCCTGGATGTCTTCGAAGAAAGGTTCATACCGGTGTAGCCATTGGCGTCAAGGCTGTGCTGGCACGATGTTTTCCATGTTCGTACAATGGGCTACAGCTTGGGTCGTCTCCACACCTGTCAGAATGTTGATGCTACGGACGCTAGCCTGGTGGATGTTACGGGTCCAATGAAGGACAGAGTAGACACGCTATCCATAGAAAAAGTTGCTGAGCCAGTGCGGCGCATTTGGGAAGTCGTGCGAGATGAGTTCTACGGTGCGAACAATGAGCATGTCGTACAGGGATTATCTGAACCACAAGTTCTGCGTCGGGTGTACCAAGCCAGAAACCGGCACTTCAGCGGGGACGTGCATGGGGCAATCGAAATCCCTCCACTTTCCACAGCACTGAACGAAGCTGTGTCCTTCTTTCAATTTCATCATGTCACGGCGAACCGAGAGAACCTCAACAAACCCACACGCCTAATCGGTTGGGCCCACCCTTCCCTAGTTAATCTGCTACGTTACCACGGAACTACCATTTTTATCGACGGAACGTTCCGTTGTGTGCCACACGGCTACAAGCAGTGCGTCATTGTCATGGTGCACGACCGAGCTTCAGGCCTGTATTACCTGTGTACTACGTGCTAAGTACTTCGCGAACTGGAGATTCGTTTTGGGACATCATTCATTTCGTGGTGCAAGGCACCGATCAGCAGATTGAGCCTGCCGAAGTTGTATGTGACTTCGAGAGTGCCCTTATCCAGGCCGTGCAGTCGCAGTTTCTGAACGCCATCGTAATTGGCTGCCTCTTCCACTGGAAGCAGGCACTGCGACGCGCTATGAAGCGGTTTCTGCTTTCAGAGGAAGAGTGCGCTATTGCTATGAGCAAGGGAGTCTCGACATGCTTACCGTCGTTGATAACAGCCTTGTCAAGCGCTGTATCAAGTGGGTAAAGCTTGAAATCCGTCGGCGTTGCGTTGAGGCCGGTATAACGTACTCAGAGGTTAAGTGGAGGGGCTTCTGGGGGTATTTCAACAGAACATGGATTGAGCAGTACGACGTGACCGTGTGGAACGTGGCTGGCCTAAACAATGAGCTCATCGCACGCACAAAAAAACCGTTGGAAAGGTTTAATCGAGAACTGAATAACCACTTTCCGAAACCTCGCCCAAGTATGGCGAGTTTCGTAGGTGATCAAGACCATCTCGGCTGAGTACGTCCAGCGTCTTGCTGACATTCCTCGGGGACGAGCTCGACGACCCCCTCGAGAGGTGATCCAACTACCCAAAGCAATCGAGATACCGGATATCGGCGATGATTCTGAAGATGAAGCACCTGCGGCTACAGAGCAGTTGTCCGACAGCTCATCCGATGAAGGCACCACCGAAATGGTGCTGTGAGAAGAGATTCGCAAGCGTGAGCTGTAGGTACAAGTTTGACCAGCATCTCATTGAATGACTCCAGAAATGCCTGGTACTCTGGTGCATACTTACGAGCTTTAGTCTTGAAAGGCCTGCATCCCGTCTTCATCTTCACACGCATCAGCTCTACTTTGGCAGGAGGGTCGTCACCGAGCACAATCCTCCAGGCATCGTAGGCATACACAATAGTGCGTAGCCGCTCGACTCGGTCCTCAGGAAAACCCTCAAACAGTGCTTACTCAATTATCAATTCCACAGCTAGTCGAATGGCGACTTCATCCTTGTCACCTGTTGCCACGTCCGGTAAAGCCTCATCATCATCTCCGTCATCCCCGCTTGGGGCTGCCAACAACTCCAATTGTCGTTCGATATCAATGCCGAGCATCTTCAGTACGTCATCACCAAGGAGGAACTCGTCTCCTTCATTGTTTAACACCAAACACTTCACAGGTTTGAAGAATTGACAGGGCCTGCTGCTGTCACTAGGGACAGACGCAGTGTTTAGCAAGTACCTCAGTGGCATCTAGTTCGGACAAGGAGTACAGACACATAATGAATACACGCTCATTTACCTCTTTGACATGTTCCTGTTCAGCTATCAGATCACCACCAAAGAGATGAGTCAGATCCTTTATCAGATCTGTACCGTATATGATCCCTACTGGAGGTTATCGACAATATACATTGTTAATTGATTGGCAGGTTGACTTTTCAATCAATCAATAGTGTAACAATATCAATATCGAGGAGAAACAATACCCATACAACGATCTAGTGTGTTGAAGTTGACCTCACAGGCAAAAGCTACGCCAATCGAAAACGAGTGGGATAGCACAACACACCGGTCACTTTCAAATCAGCGGCCCTCCCGTTTCACCGCATCCCTTTCCAACTTGGCGACTCCGACTATATCCCCTCTTACCCATTCAGAGTCTACTAGACCATGGCTATTGGCTGTGCTTCGCCTCGAAAGAACTCCAGAAGAGGATATAGCAGTAGATCCTTTTGCAAAACGCAAGAGAAACAAAGAACATTCGTGATCTCGAAGAAGAAGCGCTACAACTCATCAACGCTCGGTGCATCAGTTTCAATGCCCCACAGGGTGGTCAACTATAGAGATCGACAGAACCGGATTCTAGCAGACGTCGTAGATCCCCAGATGAGGCCATTGCAGTGAGAGCAAAGCCCGAGAGGATGGCAAGTCGCAAGTACATGGACCTGTCGTGGCTTCCAGTAACATCCGTTGAAGTTGAACGGGTGAAATGTATGCTCGGATATCTCCGCAAGCAAGGAGTGCTGAGACCCTTGAGGCGATACTATATTTGAGCATGAATTGGGATCTCGTTACAAACGCATCTAAGGCAGTGCAGACAGCTCGTGGAGGATATGAAATAGACGATGAAGAGTACGAAAGCAACGAGTAGGATTCTGGAATTCTGGAATTCTTAACAACATTGATCAATTTGTAGTGGGTATGTACAAGGTTTCAATCAATCAATATTGTAAGGTACAATTTTACAATGCTACAATATCAACCTTGTTTTCAATAGGGCCTCCTGGTGGTCCACTGGTGTACGCACTGGGACTTACTTTCCAGATGATAAGAAATGATTAGCATTCAATATCCCATTCAAACAATTCCACAATCACAATCAAAACCTTCAGAAATTCAATAGCCAAGCCAAGTAGTAGCAACCAGTTAATCAACTTCAATTTCCTTTCAACCTTGTTTTCAATCCCTGATGGTCGATGTTAGAGGTACCGAGTGGTCGTACTTAAGCGCGCGTTAGCGTTACTCTGTCTGAAGTGCCTCAAGGTACAAGAGGCACTTTTGCGCGTACTGTAGCCACTTGTGACAAAAACGAGGGGTTTTATATGGTAGTATATAGCGTTTTCATAAATCTCAGCGTTCGTAGAGATTTCATTGAGTGGCTGACAGCGACCCGCTGTAGCTTGTTGTTCGAATGTAGGTCATGGTGAGGTTTACACATTAAATATGATGTACACCAAAGTGGGTGTTGCTCGAATGTACAAAAGACTTCCGCAAAGTCTGCATGGGTCGTAGTTCGTTCGTTGCACTATCTGCTGTGAGGCACCTCTGGATCTTTCAGGAGCAGGATACGTATATCTAGGCAAGTAGATAGGGATTCTTTCAGGACAATGATTAGTAACCCAATGAAAGCAGGACTACGACAAGATCAGGAAGAAATGTTGCATTACCATAGCTACTGTAGACATTTCAGCATGTACCGCAGCCTTATGAAGCACATCGACGACTGACTAAGTTTCACCGGCATTTTGGTGCCTTTGATGTAGCACTCAAAGAACATCAGGACCGTTGCGCCGCGGCTGACCATGTCAGGCTGGCGCAGATGCGTCTCCCTCTTGGTTTTCAGAAGCTGGTATCTCTCTCCAAACACAGCCTTCAACTGCGTTTCACAGGCATCGTAACAGTTTGACTTGGGCGCTTGCAGTGGATCCAGAATCGTGATTCCACGGCTATCACGGCGAAAGTCGAACACCGCTCCGCACCAATGGTTGTCATCAATGTGCAGTGGCAGAAGAACCATATCACTCGTGCTTCGAAACGGACCAGCAGTTGCCGCTCTTAACTTCACTTCGTGCTTCTTGAATCGCAGGAAAAGTGGGTTGAACGTTCGAGTGCTCACGCTCTAGAAGTGCCAGTGCGTGACACATGGCATTATTGTCCATCCACACGTTTTTTCGGAAGGTCAGTAGCGAACAATACGGGATCTCACCGCACGGCGTTGAGCGTCCACCACGGAGCAAAAGCTGCTTGATAGCGTTCTCACGCTCGTTCAACTCGCTGCTAACACGGACAGTTCATCTGGTATGCCAACGCGCTTGATACTCGTGTTGCTTGCCCAGTTGATAGCAGCCCTCCGTTTCAGCTAAATATCCCATGCTAGTGTGCCAGCGGTTCATCGCGACGATATCTGGGTGGTGAAAAATGCCAAAGCGGGGGACTCGAACACCAACATTTCCTTCAGCACTCTTATCCTCAGCACCCTCATCCTCTGCCAGAAGTTTTTTTTCCGAAAGGCCAGTATAGCCGACTGTGCTTTCACCACGTATCGTTCTGGAAAAACGAATCGCACGTCATCGTTGCACTCTTTAGTGGTGTAGAGCCCGGCGATTGTCTTCTTCGTCTTAGGTACGTCTCGGGTGGATAGTGCTGGTAGAACACGATGCGCGTCTTCATAGGTGTAGTCTTTATCCAACCGCGCAACAATGTTTCGCACACTTGGAACTGGGGCCAAAGTTCCTTGCACCAACTTTTGAACTGTTTTCTTACCACGTTTGACGCGCTGTTTCTTTTTAGCATAACCTTGATTCTTCCTAACTTTAGGTCGTCCCCGACTTGCGCTGCATTTTACCAAGACGAACCCGAGTGGAGATAGCCTCGAAGATTCAGATGAACTGCTGCTGATACGTCGTCGCTTCTTCTGCCGTGGTTTACCTCGTGAAGGCACTCGTGGCAAGTCAGGTGTATCAGCTTCAACGTTTTCACGTGTGATCGAAGTTTTGTCGAATGAATTACAAACGGCTTTTCTGTTGAAGTACCTGGAGTTACACCCGAAGTATCTGCCGTTACACCCGAAGTATCTGCAGTTACACCCGAGTTCACCGCCGATGTACCTGGAGGCACTTGGAAGGATGGAGGTAAAGAGCTACCTACCGGAGAGCGTTGTGTTGGTGGTGGGTCGTCTTGATAATCATCTTCCATTTCACGCTTCATTTGAGACTCGCGTAACCTCAGATTGTTCAACTACGAATTCTGATGCTAGCGCCAAATCGAATTGCGACAACTGCGTGAGTGAGAGCGGATCTATCCAGTGCCTTCGCGGCCAACGAACGGTGCTACTCTATCTTTCACAATATCTTCAAATTTCTCCAGCGCGGTCATCATCTCACGAAAGACGAACGTACCATTTCTGCTCATGATATCAGCAATACTTCTGCCACGTTCCATTGCATGATTGTATTTTGTCGATCCATTGAGCACTTGGTAATCTCATAGCAGACTCTCGAATCTGGAATCTTGTGCACGCAATGTCCCGATTGGCTACTGCTTCTTCAGCAGTAGCTTGGTTCAGCTTCCACGATATCTTCTACCGAGGCTCAATGTAGCGAACAGGAGTTGCAGTCTTTTCTTGCATTAGACGCCAGTACATTACATGTCGACAAGGCAACAGCATCGTCTTCATGAATATACACGAGCATCGATTTCTCTAAGCAAACATCCAACAAGCTCATTAGACAGAAAGCAATGAAACATCAGAAGCAGCTCACCACTTACCGCTGTATCAACATGGAAAAAAGATGAAGAATCTTTGCCACCCGTTAGCACAACCAAACCGGGCTGAATTTCATCCATATCGTAGTGAGTCTTGCGGTCCTTCGATAGTACGTACTGCTCCTCGACCAAACGGTAAGCGTATGGACTCACTTCACGAGCAAGGGTTTCAAGCTGTGCATCAGCTCCCTCATAGCGCATCTGACCCACGACCGTGATCTTCTTCGCGTATTCCATCTCAGCAACGGCTTGCAGGAACATAAGCGTATCTACGCATTTATCAAGCGCCATTTCTGGTTTGAGTACATCCTTGATGTGGCTCCATGATGTTTCAAGTCTACAAGACGCGGGAACACAAGCGTAATTGAGATGAAGTCAGAGAAAGAAATTTAAATGTAACCGTACCTGTTATTCGTGTGATTTCCTAAGTGTGGAACATCAGACCGGGCGTAAGGAGACCATCTTTCTTTCATCGCAAGAAACGGGTGCGTGGGCTCTGGAATATTATCTGCCCCGTGAAGATGAACACCGTCAAGCAAAAAGTACAAGTACTTCAAGTACTTTGTGTAGTCCTGTCGGGAGCCTGCCAATCTCATCATGTCCACTGCATCTTCGACCATGTCTTTGTCGAAGCTGGAAGGCCCTCCGTATTCACTCTTTGCGAGCTCAGTGCGGATATACTTCTTCAGATGAAAATGGCACAGGATCACCTTCACTCCCGGGAAGCACTCTCCAGTAGCCCAAGCTCTCCCATGTCTTTATCGATCACGATAACTTTGACATCCTCCCACGACGGGTTGTTGAACTTGAACGAGCTGATAGAATCTGTGAGGCACTCGGCACTTTCATTCTCCATGAGACTATGATGGACGTACTGACCCTAGCAACACCAAGTATATGACGGAGATGTAAGTGTCATAACTCATACACACTCGGTACCTCCAGTTACAGTGATGTAACTGCAGACAGTCGAGGTCTACTCAACGTAACAAATGTGCGTTTTGAGTAGCGCAATGTTCATTATCTTGCTGATGAGCGGTTAAGTAATATACAGGTTTAAGGAAGTCACTGCAAAGAGTCTGTCGAAATGGTTCACAATGCTAGGCACGTAGGTAAACGAGCCCCCCCATGTACAGTATACAGCCGGATAAAAAAAGGACGGATCTCCCGTCCAGGTATTTAGGAGGGTTAGGGTTTACACTCTCCAGGTTTGTTGCCAGGGATTCTCCAGCTATCAAAATATGCATAAAAGATATTGTAATTTACTTTTATCTTACGGAAACAGGTTTTTTCCAGATTGTATACCTGGAATATTCATATGTGCATGACGTCGACAAAAGGCAAAGTGATGAGAAAGGAGTTGGAGTGTGGTGGTGTGCTTTTATCCAATGCTCGTTCGCCCACGCCCAAACTGATCTATCGCAACAATCGACAACAGTTGGTAGTTGTATCTACAGACAAAGTAATACACTGTTGTTGCCCACGCAGGGTATTATTGCGCCGCTGGACGTTAATATTCTCCTTCACGACAAGAACTTGACTTGTCTCGGTCATGTATACTTTGAGAGCAGCCTGCAGTTAATCAAATTATTTCTTCTTCTTCTTTGAGAGCAGCCTCAAAAAGTGCCCAGCTGCGTTGGCCTACTGAAAACGGAGGTACTGCCACCACCGCCTCTTCTTCCAGGTCAGACGCCGTACGTTTTTTGCTGATACGGACTCTATCGTCACGTTCCCCTTCTCAAGCATCTTCTCCCTCACACCTCTCCTCTCCAGCGTCCTCTTCCTCACTCTCCTCGGCGTTTTCGCCGTCGGACTCCTCCTCCCCAGCGGCTTCATCGTAGGACTCCACCACGTCGGCCCCCACCACTTCTTCTTTACTGCGTGCATTCCGTTATTCCGCTGCCTTCGCCAACACAGAGGACTTTTCGGACCTCGTCCGGGCCGCACGTATCCATTCCCCAGCTTCTTCCTCCTCCCTCGCTTCTTCCGCCATGCGTTGCTTGATGTAAGCCGTCTTGTGGGTGCGCGCCATGCTTGCCACGTATCGTCCCCGATGCTTTCTGGAATGAGTGGCTGAATGGCGGTTAGAAAAACCGTAATAAAAAATAAAACCCGGTAAGTTATTTCAATTTTCATACCCGGACAATACCTGGACTGATACCTGTCTGATACCTGACACCATATGTTTTCAAATACCTGGGCGCGAATGGTGTCGATAAAAAAACATCCGGTCGGGCAGGACAGCGGGACGCCCGTCCTTCACCCCTCACCACACACTCATTTCCAAACAACCCCCGCATCCAGCACACCGCCCAGCCCCTCAATCCCCAGCTCCTGCCATGACGACGTACGAATACGACGTCGTGGCAGACGCTAAAGATTACACATTCAACGAGGTGATGCAGGCCTGCTCCACAGAGGAAGGCGCCATCACTTGGTGCATGAAAGTCGGTCTACTAGCCAAGACCTTTTCGTGCCCCAAGTGCGGTAGCGTCATGCGTCGCAATGATGCGCGCTGGCGCTGCTACCGAGGCGACTGCCGCCTACAACGCAGCGTCCGCGTCAACTCGTTCTTCTCGCGCTCGAGCGCACCGCTCTCGAAGCTGGTGAAGCTGTTCTTCTTCTGGGCCCGCAGGACGCACGTCGGGGAGGCCGCCCAGCACGTAGAGCTCACGGCCAAGACGGCAGGACAATGGTAGCCAAAATTTTGTGGATCCAACTACAGGCGCTCATACGAATCGAATTGAGGGGATTTGGGAAGTCAAAATTAAGGCTATGCGAAAAACTAGCGTCCCTGCCTATCTAGATGAGTGCCTTTGGCGATCGTGGTTCTTCCACCAGTCGAAGAAGCCACGCACCAGCGAGTTCTTTCATGGGCTCGTCATTGGAATTAGGCGCAAGTACCAGGTGTAGTTGGCTACTAGACTAGTGTACGGACGGCAGGCTTTAAAACAACATGGGTTGATTTTGGTATCCAGAGCGTGTATAGGAGTGTATACATGGGGGCCTCGTTTACCTATGTGCCCAATGCTACCAGGGCGGTCTCCGACTGCTCTCCTCGTAGGTAGCTCAAAAGTGCAACGCAGAGCGCATACAACGTCGTGGGTGAGACGGAGACTCTTCTCAGTAAAGGCAAACGTTTCCTGCGTCTGGCCTCCAGTATCCGCCAGAAGAATCCCAGCTCGGGCAATTTCGTAAGGATCATTACTCCTTCATGGATGTCCTTCGGCGGAATCTCCAGCCCAAAAAATGAATTCCAACACACCACCTGCATGGTAGCTAGCATTGGGAGACGCCTGCTGGTCAAACCGCTGGTCGACAGATTGCTCAACCGTCATTATGAAGTATGGACACTGAACAGATTATTGGTGAAAGAGGTACACCCCTGATGTTCCTTGCGGTGGTTTCTCATACAACACGCCTGAAACAAAAGGACCTCTGTATGCTCTGTAGACGGGGTTGACAACGGGGCCAGCCACGTTTGGAGCCTCAGTGCTAAGAAATTATCGATCTTTGAGAGTGACCAAATGAGGGAGAATGTTGTCGTAGCCATTATTGCGAACTCGAGTCTGAGATACGATTGCTCAGGTCCACGAGTAATTAGTCCGTACGAGAGTGCATTCTCCTGTGCTGCTTTGACACATAGACGCTCTCCCCGGAAGTAATCCCTGATCGCTATCGCCACGCCCCGTGGCGCATCATGGCACATCTCCGCTATACACGAACGGAACTCCGTCGAAGTAAGCATACTCGGGAAAATCTTTTTGAAGTCGCGCACGATAGAGTGCATGACGAATAGCAGTGAATTCCACGCGCGGAAAAACCTACACAGACGCTGTCGAGTGTTGTCAGAGGTGGCAAAATAGGTTTTTGCATTAGCTTTTTGCTCAGTTTAAACTCAAAAACCTGTCACCCCCGGATCATCCGGTTTTAGATTTTTTCATAGAGCACCAGTGTATTTTCAGTCCTTGCATTGCAGTTTCGCAACCGCCAGTGCATCCCCCCACTGATAATCGCCCTGCAATCTCCAAAACGATGGACATCGATCAAGATCACCAACAAGTATCAATCGGCAGTGAAATGCAACAAGGCATCGCGGTGGACAACACTACCACTCTACCACCACATCAAGAGGAGGGATGAAGATCCTACTACTGAAGCACGCAAGTATATCCTGAGCCAGGAGCTGGTAGTGTATCGTCTTTATTGCAACGAGATGAAAGACACCGGCAATCGTCGGTACCACGATCTGATGAGCGGAGCCGTCTCCGTTCACGACTTCTGGTTGGCGTACGGTCATCACTGGCCTACGTTAAAATCCGTAGCTCTTACCGTTTTTGGTTTGGTAGCGTCAAGCGCGGCATCAGAACGGAACTTCTCCACTTTTGGATTTTTTCAAACAAGTCGAAGAAATTCCTTGGGGTCTTCCACGTTGGAAAAAATGATTTATATCAAGACAAACCACAACTACAACGGAGAAAATCCATGGGTTAATATGGACGACGAGACTTCTGGCTTGTGAATTGCTGAGGGTACGTTGTTCACAGTCTACACCTGCTCAATGTGCCAATATTCACCCACTGGGCCCTTCAGCGACTCGCTTCAGACGCGCCAGGGAAGAATAATGACTACAACGGCACCATGTAAACTGTGTGACCTGTTCTCCATCAGTCCGCGAACCAGGTGGAATTCGGATTAGGTTTTATAGTTTAAACCTGCTGAAGAACCTAGAACCTAATCCGAATAAAAAAATATAGGTTTATCCACCACTGAGTGTTGTTCGGATCCATAGCAAAATGGGAAATGAACACTAAGTAGCAGACAGCAAGTAGCAGTAGCTGGCGACAGGCTCTCACGTTTTTAGATCGGTTGAGGGATACATTGGTGTTAGCATTGTTCCCGGACAATATGGTAAAACCTCGGGATCATATACGGTACAGATCTGTTCTCTGTACATACTTCCTTTCTGCTGGATCTGCTTTGAGATCTGGAAATGGACGGTTGATAGATGACCGCGTAAGCTCTCGGGTGGTGATATTTAGACAGTGAAGGCTCATTCGGTAAAATGGAGTCTCTCCCAGACACACCTGGAGCTTCCAGTAGCAATATACGAAGCCGTACCCGCGGTCAAGTTCGCCAGGAGACTACAACATGCTACTTCCGCGGTTACACGTACACGCGCGCCTGGATGTCTTCGAAGAAAGGTTCATACCGGTGTAGCCATTGGCGTCAAGGCTGTGCTGGCACGATGTTTTCCATGTTCGTACAATGGGCTACAGCTTGGGTCGTCTCCACACCTGTCAGAATGTTGATGCTACGGACGCTAGCCTGGTGGATGTTACGGGTCCAATGAAGGACAGAGTAGACACGCTATCCATAGAAAAAGTTGCTGAGCCAGTGCGGCGCATTTGGGAAGTCGTGCGAGATGAGTTCTACGGTGCGAACAATGAGCATGTCGTACAGGGATTATCTGAACCACAAGTTCTGCGTCAGGTGTACCAAGCCAGAAACCGGCACTTCAGCGGGGACGTGCATGGGGCAATCGAAATCCCTCCACTTTCCACAGCACTGAACGAAGCTGTGTCCTTCTTTCAATTTCATCATGTCACGGCGAACCGAGAGAACCTCAACAAACCCACACGCCTAATCGGTTGGGCCCACCCTTCCCTAGTTAATCTGCTACGTTACCACGGAACTACCATTTTTATCGACGGAACGTTCCGTTGTGTGCCACACGGCTACAAGCAGTGCGTCATTGTCATGGTGCACGACCGAGCTTCAGGCCTGTATTACCTGTGTACTACGTGCTAAGTACTTCGCGAACTGGAGATTCGTTTTGGGACATCATTCATTTCGTGGTGCAAGGCACCGATCAGCAGATTGAGCCTGCCGAAGTTGTATGTGACTTCGAGAGTGCCCTTATCCAGGCCGTGCAGTCGCAGTTTCTGAACGCCATCGTAATTGGCTGCCTCTTCCACTGGGAAGCAGGCACTGCGGCGCGCTATGAAGCGGTTTCTGCTTTCAGAGGAAGAGTGCGCTATTGCTATGAGCAAGGGAGTCCTCGACATGCTTACCGTCGTTGATAACAGCCTTGTCAAGCGCTGTATCAGAGTGGGTAAAGCTTGAAATCCGTCGGCGTTGCGTTGAGGCCGGTATAACGTACTCAGAGGTTAAGTGGAGGGGCTTCTGAGGGTATTTCAACAGAACATGGATTGAGCAGTACGACGTGACCGTGTGGAACGTGGCTGGCCTAAACAATGAGCTCATCGCACGCACAAAAAACCGTTGGAAAGGTTTAATCGAGAACTGAATAACCACTTTCCGAAACCTCGCCCAAGTATGGCGAGTTTCGTAGGTGATCAAGACCATCTCGGCTGAGTACGTCCAGCGTCTTGCTGACATTCCTCGGGGACGAGCTCGACGACCCCCTCGAGAGGTGATCCAACTACCCAAAGCAATCGAGATACCGGATATCGGCGATGATTCTGAAGATGAAGCACCTGCGGCTACAGAGCAGTTGCCCGACAGCTCATCCGATGAAGGCACCACCGAAATGGTGCTGTGAGAAGAGATTCGCAAGCGTGAGCTGTAGGTACAAGTTTGACCAGCATCTCATTGAATGACTCCAGAAATGCCTGGTACTCTGGTGCATACTTACGAGCTTTAGTCTTGAAAGGCCTGCATCCCGTCTTCATCTTCACACGCATCAGCTCTACTTTGGCAGGAGGGTCGTCACCGAGCACAATCCTCCAGGCATCGTAGGCATACACAATAGTGCGTAGCCGCTCGACTCGGTCCTCAGGAAAACCCTCAAACAGTGCTTACTCAATTATCAATTCCACAGCTAGTCGAATGGCGACTTCATCCTTGTCACCTGTTGCCACGTCCGGTAAAGCCTCATCATCATCTCCGTCATCCCCGCTTGGGGCTGCCAACAACTCCAATTGTCGTTCGATATCAATGCCGAGCATCTTCAGTACGTCATCACCAAGGAGGAACTCGTCTCCTTCATTGTTTAACACCAAACACTTCACAGGTTTGAAAAATTGACAGGGCCTGCTGCTGTCACTAGGGACAGACGCAGTGTTTAGCAAGTACCTCAGTGGCATCTAGTTCGGACAAGGAGTACAGACACATAATGAATACACGCTCATTTACCTCTTTGACATGTTCCTGTTCAGCTATCAGATCACCACCAAAGAGATGAGTCAGATCCTTTATCAGATCTGTACCGTATATGATCCCTACTGGAGGTTATCGACAATATACATTGTTAATTGATTGGCAGGTTGACTTTTCAATCAATCAATAGTGTAACAATATCAATATCGAGGAGAAACAATACCCATACAACGATCTAGTGTGTTGAAGTTGACCTCACAGGCAAAAGCTACGCCAATCGAAAACGAGTGGGATAGCACAACACACCGGTCACTTTCAAATCAGCGGCCCTCCCGTTTCACCGCATCCCTTTCCAACTTGGCGACTCCGACTATATCCCTCTTACCCATTCCAGAGTCTACTAGACCATGGCTATTGGCTGTGCTTCGCCTCGAAAGAACTCCAGAAGAGGATATAGCAGTAGATCCTTTTGCAAAACGCAAGAGAAACAAAGAACATTCGTGATCTCGAAGAAGAAGCGCTACAACTCATCAACGCTCGGTGCATCAGTTTCAATGCCCCACAGGGTGGTCAACTATAGAGATCGACAGAACCGGATTCTAGCAGACGTCGTAGATCCCCAGATGAGGCCATTGTAGTGAGAGCAAAGCCCGAGAGGATGGCAAGTCGCAAGTACATGGACCTGTCGTGGCTTCCAGTAACATCCGTTGAAGTTGAACGGGTGAAATGTATGCTCGGATATCTCCGCAAGCAAGGAGTGCTGAGACCCTTGAGGCGATACTATATTTGAGCATGAATTGGGATCTCGTTACAAACGCATCTAAGGCAGTGCAGACAGCTCGTGGAGGATATGAAATAGACGATGAAGAGTACGAAAGCAACGAGTAGGATTCTGGAATTCTGGAATTCTTAACAACATTGATCAATTTGTAGTGGGTATGTACAAGGTTTCAATCAATCAATATTGTAAGGTACAATTTTTACAATGCTACAATATCAACCTTGTTTTCAATAGGGCCTCCTGGTGGTCCACTGGTGTACGCACCGGGACTTACTTTCCAGATGATAAGAAATGATTAGCATTCAATATCCCATTCAAACAATTCACAATCACAATCAAAACCTTCAGAATTCAATAGCCAAGCCAAGTAGTAGCAACCAGTTAATCAACTTCAATTTCCTTTCAACCTTGTTTTCAATCCCTGATGGTCGATGTTAGAGGTACCGAGTGGTCGTACTTAAGCGCGCGTTAGCGTTACTCTGTCTGAAGTGCCTCAAGGTACAAGAGGCACTTTGCGCGTACTGTAGCCACTTGTGACAAAAACGAGGGGTTTTATATGGTAGTATATAGCGTTTTCATAAATCTCAGCGTTCGTAGAGATTTCATTGAGTGGCTGACAGCGACCCGCTGTAGCTTGTTGTTCGAATGTAGGTCATGGTGAGGTTTACACATTAAATATGATGTACACCAAAGTGGGTGTTGCTCGAATGTACAAAAGACTTCCGCAAAGTCTGCATGGGTCGTAGTTCGTTCGTTGCACTATCTGCTGTGAGGCACCTCTGGATCTTTCAGGAGCAGGATACGTATATCTAGGCAAGTAGATAGGGATTCTTTCAGGACAATGATTAGTAACCCAATGAAAGCAGGACTACGACAAGATCAGGAAGAAATGTTGCATTACCATAGCTACTGTAGACATTTCAGCATGTACCGCAGCCTTATGAAGCACATCGACGACTGACTAAGTTTCACCGGCATTTTGGTGCCTTTGATGTAGCACTCAAAGAACATCAGGACCGTTGCGCCGCGGCTGACCATGTCAGGCTGGCGCAGATGCGTCTCCCTCTTGGTTTTCAGAAGCTGGTATCTCTCTCCAAACACAGCCTTCAACTGCGTTTCACAGGCATCGTAACAGTTTGACTTGGGCGCTTGCAGTGGATCCAGAATCGTGATTCCACGGCTATCACGGCGAAAGTCGAACACCGCTCCGCACCAATGGTTGTCATCAATGTGCAGTGGCAGAAGAACCATATCACTCGTGCTTCGAAACGGACCAGCAGTTGCCGCTCTTAACTTCACTTCGTGCTTCTTGAATCGCAGGAAAAGTGGGTTGAACGTTCGAGTGCTCACGCTCTAGAAGTGCCAGTGCGTGACACATGGCATTATTGTCCATCCACACGTTTTTTCGGAAGGTCAGTAGCGAACAATACGGGATCTCACCGCACGGCGTTGAGCGTCCACCACGGAGCAAAAGCTGCTTGATAGCGTTCTCACGCTCGTTCAACTCGCTGCTAACACGGACAGTTCATCTGGTATGCCAACGCGCTTGATACTCGTGTTGCTTGCCCAGCTGATAGCAGCCCTCCGTTTCAGCTAAATATCCCATGCTAGTGTGCCAGCGGTTCATCGCGACGATATCTGGGTGGTGAAAAATGCCAAAGCGGGGGACTCGAACACCAACATTTCCTTCAGCACTCTTATCCTCAGCACCCTCATCCTCTGCCAGAAGTTTTTTTTCCGAAAGGCCAGTATAGCCGACTGTGCTTTCACCACGTATCGTTCTGGAAAAACGAATCGCACGTCATCGTTGCACTCTTTAGTGGTGTAGAGCCCGGCGATTGTCTTCTTCGTCTTAGGTACGTCTCGGGTGGATAGTGCTGGTAGAACACGATGCGCGTCTTCATAGGTGTAGTCTTTATCCAACCGCGCAACAATGTTTCGCACACTTGGAACTGGGGCCAAAGTTCCTTGCACCAACTTTTGAACTGTTTTCTTACCACGTTTGACGCGCTGTTTCTTTTCAGCATAACCTTGATTCTTCCTAACTTTAGGTCGTCCCCGACTTGCGCTGCATTTTACCAAGACGAACCCGAGTGGAGATAGCCTCGAAGATTCAGATGAACTGCTGCTGATACGTCGTCGCTTCTTCTGCCGTGGTTTACCTCGTGAAGGCACTCGTGGCAAGTCAGGTGTATCAGCTTCAACGTTTTCACGTGTGATCGAAGTTTTGTCGAATGAATTACAAACGGCTTTTCTGTTGAAGTACCTGGAGTTACACCCGAAGTATCTGCCGTTACACCCGAAGTATCTGCAGTTACACCCGAGTTCACCGCCGATGTACCTGGAGGCACTTGGAAGGATGGAGGTAAAGAGCTACCTACCGGAGAGCGTTGTGTTGGTGGTGGGTCGTCTTGATAATCATCTTCCATTTCACGCTTCATTTGAGACTCGCGTAACCTCAGATTGTTCAACTACGAATTCTGATGCTAGCGCCAAATCGAATTGCGACAACTGCGTGAGTGAGAGCGGATCTATCCAGTGCCGTCGCGGCCAACGAACGGTGCTACTCTATCTTTCACAATATCTTCAAATTTCTCCAGCGCGGTCATCATCTCACGAAAGACGAACGTACCATTTCTGCTCATGATATCAGCAATACTTCTGCCACGTTCCATTGCATGATTGTATTTTGTCGATCCATTGAGCACTTGGTAATCTCATAGCAGACTCTCGAATCTGGAATCTTGTGCACGCAATGTCCCGATTGGCTACTGCTTCTTCAGCAGTAGCTTGGTTCAGCTTCCACGATATCTTCTACCGAGGCTCAATGTAGCGAACAGGAGTTGCAGTCTTTTCTTGCATTAGACGCCAGTACATTACATGTCGACAAGGCAACAGCATCGTCTTCATGAATATACACGAGCATCGATTTCTCTAAGCAAACATCCAACAAGCTCATTAGACAGAAAGCAATGAAACATCAGAAGCAGCTCACCACTTACCGCTGTATCAACATGGAAAAAAGATGAAGAATCTTTGCCACCCGTTAGCACAACCAAACCGGGCTGAATTTCATCCATATCGTAGTGAGTCTTGCGGTCCTTCGATAGTTCGTACTGCTCCTCGACCAAACGGTAAGCGTATGGACTCACTTCACGAGCAAGGGTTTCAAGCTGTGCATCAGCTCCCTCATAGCGCATCTGACCCACGACCGTGATCTTCTTCGCGTATTCCATCTCAGCAACGGCTTGCAGGAACATAAGCGTATCTACGCATTTATCAAGCGCCATTTCTGGTTTGAGTACATCCTTGATGTGGCTCCATGATGTTTCAAGTCTACAAGACGCGGGAACACAAGCGTAATTGAGATGAAGTCAGAGAAAGAAATTTAAATGTAACCGTACCTGTTATTCGTGTGATTTCCTAAGTGTGGAACATCAGACCGGGCGTAAGGAGACCATCTTTCTTTCATCGCAAGAAACGGGTGCGTGGGCTCTGGAATATTATCTGCCCCGTGAAGATGAACACCGTCAAGCAAAAAGTACAAGTACTTCAAGTACTTTGTGTAGTCCTGTCGGGAGCCTGCCAATCTCATCATGTCCACTGCACCTTCGACCATGTCTTTGTCGAAGCTGGAAGGCCCTCCGTATTCACTCTTTGCGAGCTCAGTGCGGATATACTTCTTCAGATGAAAATGGCACAGGATCACCTTCACTCCCGGGAAGCACTCTCCAGTAGCCCAAGCTCTCCCATGTCTTTATCGATCACGATAACTTTGACATCCTCCCACGACGGGTTGTTGAACTTGAACGAGCTGATAGAATCTGTGAGGCACTCGGCACTTTCATTCTCCATGAGACTATGATGGACGTACTGACCCTAGCAACACCAAGTATATGACGGAGATGTAAGTGTCATAACTCATACACACTCGGTACCTCCAGTTACAGTGATGTAACTGCAGACAGTCGAGGTCTACTCAACGTAACAAATGTGCGTTTTAAGTAGCGCAATGTTCATTCTCTTACATAGACATCGTTTACCATAAACGAAAACAGTTTGTAGCGCGACTCGTTCGTATTGTGTGTGGCGTCAATGAGCAGGACTTCAGGGAACGCCTTGAACCAGCGCAGCATCTGTCTTGTTTGAAGCGTGATCGTCTGCGCCGTTTTTTTGTTGTCATCCACAAACACGGTCGCTCGATTACCACGACAGTCGCACACCTCTCGAAGAACAGCTTCGAGGCGCTCTTCGGTTGTCTCATTTCCTCGACGCTTCTCCCTCAACTTGGCCACCATGTTGTGCACATCTCGTAGCGTGACGTTCTTGCCTACGTACAGAATCCACAGCATCGTTAGCAATATGCGCCCAAAATGACGTACGAATGCGTCTTACCCGTCTTCTTGTGAAGATTCTGCATGATCAGCTTTGGCTTTGATCCAGCAGCCTAAAGCTCGTCCACGAAAGAAAGAAGTGTCGAATCTTCAACTTTTCGGTTGGAGACATGATTCTCGAAGATGGCCTTGGACACAGTATGGTTGTGCTTGACGGTATAGTCGGTCACGCACACCTTTGAATGCGTTCGCCCTCGAATTCCAGACGACAGCGGCCTTGATATTGGCCTTGCACACCGTAGATTTGTCGAAGAAGGCTTAGCGTATGCCTTTACCTCGGCGTTTCCGCTGCCAGCGATGGGTTCAGACCATCTTGATCCAGAAGTTCTTGAATGACTCGGGAATGAGGCGATTTGATGGTCCAACGTGCGTATCCTCTGAAGTCGGCACCGCGAGACTCTGAGCGGCCCATGTGGTGTCTTCGCTCTCGTGTGTTGACGTCGTCAAGCAGTCTGACGGTCTCCGTAGGGCTTCGATCTCTCGGTTCCGCTTTAGCACAGAGGTGGAAGTGTGCTGACGGAATACTTGGTGCGTGGTGGCCTGGTACTCTACTAGGTAGGCGCGGAAGGCGTCCCAGTCCTCGTGCCACTCCACATCAATCGGAGAACAAACCCACGAGCTGCTGGATGGAACCTGGCGCTCAGGCTCGCTGTCACTCATTGCTGCAGTTCGGCCTGAATAACACCACACCAAACCTGTCATGTCATGGCACGCTCAATAGTACGCAGCGGGGTCGTACAGTACACTCATACCTGTCAACTTGCCGGATTCTTGTGTCTGAACTCGAGATTTCGAAATGAACGCTTGGGATAGAAGAAAAGGGGGAGGAGGGGTGTCATGTTTCAGAAATTCATAATGTATACACGTAGTATTTTTTCGCGCGTAAACTATTTCTTTTTTACAGTACTACTCGTTAAGGTGGACAGTGTTGGGAATTTATCAATTCTACGGGTCGTGCACGGTTCGGTGAACCGGTTAGGCGGCGAAGCGAACCGGATGTTTCCGAAGAAAGGCGAAACTCACGGCATTCGCGAGTTCGCTGGCTGAACAGCAAGTGTTCCAGCGCAAGGAAGGACACATAGTCCTGGGCACATAGTCCTCGGAGAAAGGAGCCGGGCTCCCGCGAAATTTTTTTAAGACGGACACATAGTCCTGGACACATAGTCCACGGAGAAAGGAGCCGGGCTCCCGCGAAAATGAACCCCCCAGCGTCGGTGTCACGCGCAGACAGCCTGCGTCAGGCTATCGTTCGCCTAGAGTGCCCCCACGAGCTGTCGGACGGCTCGTGGGACGGGCCCATTTACGTCCGCCTACGCGAGCCACGCCACATCATGCCGGATACCGCGTGTGATTTCATCGTGGACGACTCTTCTCGGAGACCTGGCTGGATGTGCGAACTCATCTTCTACCCGAGCGAATTTGACACATGCCCCCCGCGCCCGGCGGCTCAACAGATTGGCTGAGACTGACGTGCTTATTCCCTACACGCGCCTGACTCGCCCGGACGAGAACCTACGAGATGAGATTAACGAGCGTCCCCTGTTGATGCTATACCGGTTCGTGCGCTTTCACACGTGCTTCGTAGCCGAGGAGGACAGTGGCCCTCGCCATTACGTGGAAGTGCAGCTGGGCGCCTACGCCCTCGGTCAGATTGTGCTATACCGTACTACACGATCCCTATCATTCCGTACGGCCACCGGGGCCGTGCTCCAACCTGCAAGTCATTTCGTATGCTTCGTGGAGATACGGCATCGGGCTACAGACAGTCCGGTGTACGTATTGATCCCATGTGATGCCGCATGGCAAGCTCGAGTGGAGAGAGACGAGTTTATGGTCGGCTGGTGTCATGGAGTTCCTATTAACTCCAGACCCAACCAACGTGCGCGACGCTTTCGTTCGCGATGGAAGGAACTAGCTGTGCCGGACATTCCCGATGCAGAGCTACAGAAACTACTCAAGGACACGTTCGTACCAGCAGGATCGGACACTACAGTGGACTTCGGCTCGGAGCCGATCGCTGTGGTGACGGAGTTTGGCCGGGCCATTACCATAACGCCATTGCAGTATGCTAAGCAGTTCTTGGGACCTCCCAAACCCTCGACACGTATGGACATGGACGTCGACAGCGACGAGGAGTCTCCTTCGACGATCTTAGCCACGGGGCTCTCGAAGGGACGGCCTCTTCCTCTGTCGTTTCAGATCATTCAGCTGCGCAACTTTCAGGCAACTCCACTGGCGCAACCCCGCCCCGAACCGTCGGACGTTTCGAGGGCGGCGATGTCTACTAATCCAGCCGAGCCCGCGACGGCGGCAGCGGTTACAACAGCGGCTTTGGATATGCCGATTCCAACGGCACCGCCCGCGGCGGACGCGGTGCTGACGGCGATTTTGGAGCTAACGAAGACTACTCAGCAGATGCTTGCTGCACAAGCGGCGAATCAACAACTTTTGCAGGAACAAGTGCTGCGTCAACGGTCGCCGGCCAAGCCGTCTCAGCCAGCACCTCACACCCCCCAAGGTCGACCTCATCTTCAGGTGCATACCGACAGTGCACACCGACATCACCGACGGCGGAGCCGCAGCCGTAGCCCGGCCTCCAGCCGTCTATCTCGGGAGAGACGATCACGTAGCCGATCACGTGCACGATCACGCGGCCGCAGAACACCATCAGGCCGCCCTCAGCGTGCTGACCACAGCCACACACCGAGGCATGGACGGCCGCCGGACCACGGGCTCCATCCGAACGGGGATCCCTCCTACACCAGGTCTAGTGGATATGACGACGGCCGTAGCCGTGCATCCCCCCGTGACGGAGTTGCCACAGCACATAGCTATTGGGACAGTCCCAGACTCGAGCACGGCCGTAGCCAGAGACAGGAGTCTCCTCGATACTTGGCGCCCTCGTCATCACCTCGACAGGGCCAGTGGAGATATGACGACCGCATCCAGGAGCGGTTCATCGCGCCGACTGAGTTCCAGACAGGAGGATCGGCATTCCGACCATCCGCAGCGGAAGTAAACGTGCATCAGACGGCTCAAGTTGGTCCGAGACCAGCGGGTAGGTACATTGAATCTGAACTAACATCGTTTTGGCGCCTCAATTGGCAAGACCGGGTCTCTACAATCCAGCAAAGGGAAACGAGGCGTGGCCAGTATCGGGTCACGAAAGTGACAGCAAAAATGTTGTTCGCGGTAAACTTTGGAACGCGTCAATTGGATCATTTCCTGCCGCCGGCAGCGGATGCTGGTGGTGGGAGAGCAGTGCAGCACGACCCAGCGACATGGGCTTCGGCAGATACGAGTCCGGTCGAGAGCATCCGCACTATGGAATATCTACGTGCTACTTTGTACTGTCTTCAAGGGGCAGCTGTTGAATGGTATCCGAGAGCCGTAGCCTCGGTGTTCAACGCGGTTCACACGGACTCTCTCGCTGGATTGTATGATGACGCCCCGGACAGCTTGGTGCATGCTGTGATTAACCTGTATTCGCACGTCTTCACGGTGTTGTTCAACGCCATTAACGATGGTCGGCATGGTTCTCTTCTGGAAAGGGATGCCCGTAGCATCATGGCCCATGATTCCCCGGATTATATTCGCATGGTGCGCCACGTCATTGAACGGGCGCTGATTCGGACTTGGGTTCACAGTGGGACGTCCGCCGCGACTGGATCCCATCTCAATACGCGTCGACAGCGTCGGGAACGGACAACTACATCCCCGGTTCCACCGCACATCCTGCGCTTAATCCCCACGTACAACGGCAAGACGATCTGCCTGCGAAGCCAGACGCAGACTGGCTGCAGTTTTCGTTCCTGCAAGCACCCTCACGAGAAGGTGCAGCTCTCGAGGAGGTGACGTCGTACGTCACATCCAAATACGGCGCATTGGCCACCGATCACCCGAACCTACAGCACTGACGCCTCGGAGGTGACAGTCAGGGTTTGAAGGCGTCTACATTTTATTCAACATCGACTTTCGACTCTACTTCACCTCGTTGACCATGTTGCCGACCGCTAGCCCTAGCTCGGTCGGTCTTCCCGGTGCCGTGCACCTACACTACCGCGCCCTTGTACGCTGCAACAGCTTCGGAAGTTTGCATTCTTGCGTTCGACGGTGGGTTCCGTAGAGCCCATCGACAAGGAGCGTTCGCATGTTGCGTTTGGACCTCGCCCGGCATTCCGGCGTGGTGGTTGGCCTGCTCAGTCCGTGGGGACTGCACTTACAACGAAATGGAAGCACGCGGGCTTCTTGCGGGATTACATTGGCTAGCAACAAACCGTCCTAACGGTTTCGTACGCGTCTTCGGTGATTCAGCTTTGATAATTTCTCTGACACTATCGACATATCGGGTCAGCGCTACAAATCTGGCCCCTCTAATTCGGTCTATCCGGGAGACATTCCTCCACACGGGCGTGACAGTAGCGAATGCAGTGCCGCGGAGATTCAATGTTGCTGCGGATGGTCTGTGCAACTGGGTCATGGATTTGGATTTGGATGCTACAACATCGTTCACAGCGGAGTCGACTCAGTAGCCTACCACTGTCGACCCGGCGGACCCAACATCGCGAGGATGTGAATTTGGCGAATTGCCAGGATTAACCGAGTATTATCGGGATCAATGGGGAGCCCGCTGGTCTCTGGTTCTATCGGACTACAACCGGGTGGTACATATAGTACGACACCGGTTTCTTCGTGAACCTCCGTCCCATTCTGACATACAGACGGCGGCGACGTTGCGGTCACCCCCTTTGACACGCTCTACGACGGCTCGATCAGAGGCATCTCCTTTGACACACACGTCAGCAGAGAGTGCGTCATTAACGGGATCACGCGGTGTGTACCGGCGGACATTTTCCGTACCTTCAAGGCCCTAGCCTTAACCAACGGCATTCCGTTTTGCGAGAACACATTGTTCATCAAACCAAACGCAGATCGTTTGGAGATCCCTCACACTGATGTGGAATTCTTGACCGCGGTGGTTAACCTACCGAATGTAGGTATTGCAGGAGCCTTACGTATTCTCAGAGGGCAGACCTCATGGGACCCTCGTCCCAATAAGGCTCTTCGTCCCAAGTTGTACCGAACACACTTGGCAGATTATCCAGGGTTACAGCGTCTCTGTGCAATTGCAGAACACGGGGTCATACCACATTGGCGGACAGACGTGGAACGGATCGGAGTCCGACCACTACCGGCCAATTACCCAAGCGCTGTAAGCGGAGCAGCGATTGTGAATCACCGTCTCTTGAAGGACTATTATCGAGGCCGTTGCCTTCTAGCCAATATCGAGATCCTGGCAGCTGATCCAGGATTTCAAGCGAGCGCCTTTGCGCTAGTCCCGAAGAAAGACATTCCCATAACGGAAGACGGTCGGACCATTCACAATCTAGCGGTCCCCGTAGGGGCATCCGTGAACGAGGCCACAGACACCGAGCTGACACCGGACGCTCGGTGGGAAGCATTCTTCCATATTGCCTTGCGAGTTACAAAACTTCGCCGTCGATACCCAGGTTGTCGCATCTTCGCGCTTGGGGCAGATATTGCGGAGGCATTCCTCCACGTGCCAGTGCACGAACGGCATGCACCCGCATTCGGGGGGCTCCCTCCCCCAATCACAAGTCGGTATCGTATCTGGATCAGCCGTATTCGGGTGGACAGCTTCTCCAGGATTCTTTGCCATAATGGGGAAAGCAGTAAGGCACTACCAGCGGGCAGGCACATCGTATGTGCTCGGATTACCAGAACCCATGTGGATATACCAGTGGGTAGACGACATCGTGCTTATTGAGGTGGACATTGGAGACAGACTCCTGCGCGCGGAGCGCCGTCTTCGAGATGCGGTTAAGTTGGTATTCGGGAATGACGGTTGGCACGAGGGCAAGTTCACCACGTGGTCGGAACAGTTCCATGCAGTCGGCATCGACTGGAATATTCCCGAAGCCACCGCTACTCTTCCACATAGGAAGATTGACAAGGTCAAGCAAACGGTGCAGGACACGCTCAAGCAGCGATTCGTATCACACAAACGATTGGAATCTCTCGTGGGGATCCTTCGTCATGTAGTGACATTTATACCGATTGCAAAACCCTTCATGCAGCGAATCGTATTCGCGCAGCTGGCCTCCAAGAGAGCAGACAGGTTGGCAGACATATCAAGAGAGACCACTCGACTTAAACGAGCGGCTATCAACGAGTCTACACTCGGCACGTACGACAAGAAGTTCCGATACTGGAGGAACTTCTGCAGTGAGTTCGGATTTCCGGTGTGGATCGACGGCCTCCCTCAAGAACGGCAAGACCGTATCGTCGGTCTCTACACAGGACTGTGTGCCCTCGAAGTACACAATTCCCAGGGACGAGGAAACAAGTATCAGACATTTGATGGCAAGATGGCGGCAGTCGCCTTCGCCCACCGTAGCGTTCGGAACGCACGACTCAATTACAAGACTCCGGAATTTGAGCTCATTGCTCAAGGCTATAAGCGCACCCACAGCCAGGTGGAACGGAAGCAGCCAGTCACCACACCCATGCTGCTCGAGATGCATCGGCAGCTTATGGGGCAGCGGACAGACCTGAATGGAGAGGTCACCGATATCCTATGGGGGTCGATCCTCCTCGGGTTCTTCTTCTTGGACCGCAGCTCGGAGCTGTGGGGACCAGTGAGCCGTGACTCATCAACCGGCACCGTGCACTGTGTAAAAGCAGAGGATGTAATCATTCGGGACCGCCATGGATCCCAGGTCGGACCGGGATCATCCAGAGGAGTCTCCGTGGATATACATTTCAGATCCCACAAAGGGGACCGAATAAGACAAGGAAGCGTGATACGCCATTATCGATCAGGCCTACCGGAACTGTGCCCGGTTGCAGCCGCAGAAGCTTGTCTTCAAGCAAGACAACGACTGCAAAGTCGAGGAGAACAGACTGGGCCCTACTTGACGTCGATAGGGCAAAGGAAGCTGATCAACAAGTCCGTGGTAGCAAGGACGATCAAAGGAGCCGCGGAAGCATGTGGGGCAGACCCAACCGAATATTCGGCGCACTCACTGCTGATCGGTGGGGCGTGCGCTCTTCTGGCGGCGGGACGCAGCGTGCTGGTCATCAAATTGATGGGACGTTGGTCGAGCTGGTGTTTTTCGGTGTACACAAGACTCAGACCTGGAATGCTTCGAAATGTGGCAGAACACATGATTCGAGCGTCAACTTGGGATTGCCCGGATCTGTCATCCGGGACGCAAGGGGGTTGAGAAGCCAAGCTTCGCTAACTAATCAAGTATTTGCCCCTCTCGCCGTGCGTGAAGACAACTAAGGAAAGTGCACGGTTCGGTGAACCGGTTAGGCGGCGAAGCGAACCGGATGTTTCCGAAGAAAGGCGAAACTCACGGCATTCGCGAGTTCGCTGGCTGAACAGCAAGTGTTCCAGCGCAAGGAAGGACACATAGTCCTGGACACATAGTCCTCGGAGAAAGGAGCCGGGCTCCCGCGAAAATTTTTTTTTTCTTTCTCCAAGGTGGTTGTGCTCCAAGTGGGGATTAGTATTTTCTCCCAAGTTGGGTTGGGCTTGCCCACAAAACTCAGTTTCCCAGCGGGTTTATAGACTGTTCTCCATGAGGGGTACAATCTACTCGAATTCGGATTAGTTAGGGTTGAGAAGCCAAGCTTCGCTAACTAATCAAGTATTTGCCCCTCTCGCCGTGCGTGAAGACAACTAAGGAAAGGCTGTACATGTACCATGTAAAACAACGAACACCTGGCTTCACAATCCCATGATGAGCGTATTCGTTTAGGCAGGGAGGAATGTGACTGTCGGATAGAGTAAATTCAGCATCTTGAGATTGGTTGTAGGTACAGATGATAACTACTGCTATATCGTCACCAGTATTACAGTAAACAATGTCGCTTGAGATTATGAGCGCTCCCGTACCTCGTGACACAGGTAAACAACCACCCGACTCACAAGTTGTGAATCAAAACGCAATTTTCGCAGTAAGTGCCACGAATCCCCCGCTCAGCGCAGCAATCGTACAAGGCCCAACACACCTTCATGCGCATGCGTGCCACCTACACACTCCTTCTGCTGGCGGTTATCACTCTGCTTGTTAGGATTAATGCTGAAACGCTGACGACCAACAAACAGCAGGAATCTCGTCCTGAAACGGCCGACAGGCGATTCCACAACGAACGGTTCTTGCGCGAAGAGCCAAACGCAGTTGATACAATTGCTACTGACGATGAAGAGAGGGCGGGGATCGCGAAGTACTTGGAGAATTTACTAAGTAAGACGAGTAACCGGCTGAAGGACAAGACGCTAGCGACTAAATTACGCTTCAAGGCTACGTCAATCAATCTGGATAAACCAGTGCAGAAACTCGTGGAAAAAGGCATCGATCCTGACCGAGTTGCCAGGGTACTCAAGTTACACAAGAGCAGTAATACGAACGTTGGCGTGTACGTATCAGGCGAATTCTTGTTATGGGAAAAACTCACTGCGGCATGGAAGATAAAGTACCCGAACTGGGTCAGCAAAATCCCCAAGTAATCTCACAACATGCCTAACTTTCCTAAAGACTGTTTCTTCTTCTAAGAATTCAAAGTTCAGCGGAGGAAGTTTCAGAAATGAAAAAGTTCGGGCATGTACTTCAGTCTGTAACGGCACGACTCTCGACATCTAACAGCCAAAGAGACTCATTCCTGGATTTGTTGTCGGAGTGTGAAGCGGTCGATCCAAGATGGCGGCTATCGTTCGCGCTTTCTTGACCATCGCAGTCGTCTGCTTTGCGTTGGAAAATGTTGCTGCTGGCGTAAACGACTCCCGCCCAGACTCGTCATTAAAGGCTGAATTGTGTGCGTTAGACTTTCAAGGTTCACGCACCGCTCTGGATCTGATTGAAGTGATACCAGAGACACCTCCTTCCCCAGGAAATACCGTGTATCCACGCGTACTTTGCTTCGTCAACACTATCTCAGTACACCACAAAACTCGAGCTCAAGCTGTTGCTGAGACTTGGGGCCAACGCTGTGAGAAGCTCCTGTTCTTCAGTAATGTGAGTGACACCGTCACGATTGCTGCTGGAACTGAAAAAGAGCGGAGTTTCGAGGTGATTCCACTCGATGTTCCTGCTGATCATGATCATTTGTGGCAGAAACACAAAGCTACGTTGCAGTATGTCCACGAGCATTTTCGCCATGACTACGACTGGATCTACAAAGCGGACGATGATGCTTATGTTATTATGGAGAACTTACGCAATTATCTTCTACGTCCCGAGATCATGCAGGCGTACACTCGAGAGCCAATGCAGATGGGACATCGCTTCAATATGCCCGACAACACGCTCAACTTCTTCATTAAGAACGACACTTTAAGCACCTTGTGGCATTCGCGTTGGGATAATATGGTCTACAATTCCGGAGGCCCCGGGTACATTATGAACCGCTTATATCTTGACAAATTCGTTCAGAGTATTCCGGAATGGACTTGTCTATCTGACGCGGAGAGTTCTACCGTGCCGGATGATATGGCGATCTCCTATTGTATGATGTGGTATGACGTTTATCCTTGGGATACAAGAGACTATCGAGGTCGAGAGCGCTGGCATGCCTACAGCCCCAGCCTCATTTATCAGACGTGGGATGACCCGAACTACTGGTATGTTAGATACCACACAACGGTTGGAGGTGTGAGAGCTGGGGACGAAAGCGCTGCGCCGGATAGTGTGGCCTTCCACTACGTGAAACCAGACATGATGTACTATATTGAACGCAGTTTGTATCTCTGTCGTACTGGAGATGAAATACCAGACGTTGAAGCGTTCAACAAACAGTATGGACTTGCTTTAGGAGGCAAAGTCATGGTGGGTTAGATGGCTGTAAATCCCTGAAATCGCCCTCTCATGCTATCCTGACCGAGTGTTCAAGCTACATAAGAAGAAGAAAAACAGATATGCCAAGGGACATCCCTTCATATGGAAAGAGCTCTCCACGACATGGACCAAAACGTACCTGGATTCGATCGTCAAAACAATCCAATTCGTGATCCCTATCTACTTTCAATTCAGAATGGAAAATCTGAGTTCCTTGTACGTTCAATGTAGCATTCCCACTAGACATGTGCCATATCGAATGCAGTTCGTCTGGAATCGCACTGTGTTTTACATTTATTTATGTTATTAGTTTTCACTTACAGTGTTAAACGTTCAGTTAGGCTACAAGCAGCCTACACATGGGCCACCGAGTCCTCCGGCCCTAAAAGCCCCACCATTGATGCCTCCAAATCCACCACCAACTCCACCGAATCCACCTACACCACCTACACCACCTACACCACCGCCAACACCAAATCCACCAATGCCTCCAACACCAGCGCCACCTACGCCTCCGAGCCCTCCAGCTCCACCAAAGCCAACCCCAAGGCCTACACCAACACCACCGGCACCAATACCAGGACCTCCCAAGCCTCCTGCTCCAAGTCCACCAGCACCGACACCAGGACCACCCAGGCCTCCTGCTCCAGGTTCACCAGCACCAACACCAGGTCCACCAGCACCAGGAACAGCAGGTCCTCCGGCAGGAACCGTCGGAGCAGGCGTCACAGGTCTTCCATTGCCATTGCGAGGAGTTGATACGGTTGGAGCAGGTGTCACGGGACCTCCATTACCTCCATTGCCCAGCCCGCCGTTGCCATTGGCGGCACCCGGAGCTCCAACACCAGCACCGTTCATAAACCCGTTCGTCGTTGTTGTACCAGCTTGACCGAATGCGGCTCCGCTGGCTCCTCCAAAACCGAGTTGGTTGCCAGCTCCAAAGCCACCAGCACCACCTGCGCCAGCTCCGAATTGATTAAGACCACCACCACCAGCTCCTCCAAAGCCGCCCATACCTCCGCCGAAGCCGTTGGCACCTCCACCGAGTCCGTTCATGCCGCCAGCACCGCCAAACTGCTCACGTGGTCGAGTCATGGGGCCCATCCGACCAGGACCACGAGGACCTTGAGCGAACACAGCGCCACTGATGAAACCGAACACCGTGAGAACGAGTGTGAGTCGAGTTGTCATGGCTTGAGAGAGAGTGAGAGAGTGGAGCTTGGTTGTTGAAGTGAAGACTTGAGTGGCAAACGGGAAATCCGAAAGTGAGAGCTCCAAAGTCAGGCGAGCACTACATTTATTCCTTCCACACACAATTGATGGGCGAGAGACACCAAGTCGATAGTGTCCATCACTTAATTCACGTCTCTCCATGGTTCAAAAACTTTCACTTCAACTTCGTTTTCATCCACTTAATGGAACGCACTTAACGGAACGTTGGAACGCTTGACGAAGGAGCTGACCCCACTTCTGGGCCTCGAGATTTGCGCATTGCTGTGGTTGTGAGTGAGGAATCAAGGCTCATGGTGCTGGATACGTGGAGGATGCAGCTGTTGTACTGTATGGACACTCGAACATATTCGACGAACTCTAGTGGTTGGAGAACTGCAGACGCCACATCCAAAATCGCCAAGACCGAGGCTGGTACGTTCGAGTAGTGGTTCGGGAATTGATACAAGTTACGGGGCTTCGAACGAGATTGTGGCTGAGAATTCGTCGGCAAGTGGTCGAATGTCTCCATCTCGACAGTCGCTCGTTGGTTCACCCGATTCGAGGCGGATCGCTACTTTTTTGCTATCCAGTAGAACGACAGGACAGAGTACTCGACGTGGATGAGCAACAACATGACTCGACTGAAGCTAAACCTCTCTTTGCGACCTACCGGTGGGGGCTTTAAGTCTTTTGTGCGATCTAAGCGCGTTACTTTTAAGATAAAACACTGTTTGAGACCTGCCGATGGAGATGCTCTAAGCGGAAGAATGCAACGAATTTGACTTCTACGAACCGTTTACAATGAATTGACTTGTTGCTGATTAGCCAATGCTACGACGTGGACGACGATCTCGCCATGACCATCCTAGGCGACTAGGATCAACTATTACCTGTAAAGAAGATGCAGAACGCTGTCGGTGACGCCTTCAAGATGAAGGTTGGTTTGTCTGGTTTTGCAAAACGATCACATGACGAAGATCATCCACCTAATTGACATTGCTGTGGTTGTGAGTGAGGGGTCAAGGCTCGTGGTGCTGGATACGTAGTACTCGACGTGCATCTTCTTTACAGGTATCAGCAACAAGTCAATTCAATGTAAACGGCTCGTAGAAGTCAAATATTCGTTGCATTCTTTGCTTAAAGCATCTCCACCGGCAGGTCTCAAACAGGGTTTTATCTTAAAAGTAACGCGCTTAGATCGCACAAAAGACTTGAAGCCCCCACCGGTAGGTTGCAAAGAGTTAACCAGTCGGGTCTAAGATTTGGATCCTATTTGGTTTTGACTTGATTCCAGTATGGTGATTTTATACGAAGAAAAAAAAACAACGATCCTACATAGGCTTATCATAAAACAAGTGAGACTGAAAAATAAGTCCTACCAGTGGAGATGCTCTTACTATATGCTGTTCGCTAAATGAAAGGAGCACAAAAGGGATACAACTACTGATCATCACCAGCAGCAGCTTGGCCCATTCCGCCAAATTGGCCAGTCACGCCCTGACCACCACTGAATCCTCGAGCACCGAGCGAGTTCACGCCTCCACCAGCTCCGAAATCTCCACTGTTCGCGCCTCCGAGGCCTCCAGCGCCGTTGGTTCCTCCAAAGCGTCCACCGAGCCCGCCCAATCCTCCGTTGCCTCCCCCAACGCCGAGTTGGTTGCCAGCTCCAAAGCCACCAGCACCACCTGCGCCAGCTCCGAATTGATTAAGACCACCGCCACCAGCTCCTCCAAAGCCGCCCATACCTCCGCCGAAGCCGTTGGCACCTCCACCGAATCCGTTCATGCCGCCAGCACCGCCAAACTGCTCACGTGGTCGAGTCATGGGGCCCATCCGACCAGGACCACGAGGACCTTGAGCGAACACAGCGCCACTGATGAAACCGAACACCGTGAGAACGAGTGTGAGTCGAGTTGTCATGGCTTGAGAGAGAGTGAGAGAGTGGAGCTTGGTTGTCGAAGTGAAGACTTGAGTGGCAAACGGGAAATCCGAAAGTGAGAGCTCCAAAGTCAGGCGAGCACTACATTTATTTTTTCCTTCCACACACAATCTGATGGGCGAGAGACACCAAGTCGATAGTGTCCATCACTTTAGAATCACTGCAAAAGCATTCACGTCAACTTACTAACTATACACTGTAACACGTATACAGTGACTGTATGCGTACTTAAGAGATCGTACTTAATCCCACTATCATTTTTAAGTCATAAAGTGGGGGCGTCGCTTCAAGCAGGTCGAAGGGGGATCCTCGTTGCCTACTGCATCTCCCCAACGTGCTCTATCCATATCAAACTTATTGTACAAGCTACTCCTACATTTTCTTTATCTGTTGCACCTCGTCCGACTCGTTGAATCTCTCTGTAGGCTTCACTATTTGTATCCAAGTGAGACCATACCAAAATCAGTACAAGTGCCTGTATGGCGCGGAAGACAACGCCCTGGAGGACACAAGTGGGTGCTAGAGACGTCCGCCAGCAACATTATGCATCGGGGAAGGACGTAGTTGTCCCTCTTGTGCTGTGGAATGAGCCTCCGCAGGTGGAAGTGTCATGTCTGCATGTCCTCCAGCTACCGATCTCCCAACCGAGCCAGAACTCGTCCACTTTGGCCACTGAGGAAGACAGAGAAGTGAATAATGAGCGAGACTACGATACAGACACTCGTACACAATTGTGTGTCTTTGCAGGGACGGTAGACGGAGTTGTGCTCTACTGGAGGTTCGAGATGGACGCTGTAGCTCAAGTGAATATGCTCGTTTTCCCCGGAAGTGAAGGAGGCGGACATCCTGTTGTGGGAATTGTGAGTGGAACAGATGAGTGGGGACAGAGTACACTGATTTCAGCTACAAGAGATGGAGCTTTGGCTCGGTGGCAACTGCCCAACGGAGCTTGTGCCGAAGCCAACGCGTCATTGGCGAAGGAGCTGGCACCATTACTAGGTCTTGAGATGCTTTGTAACAGACGTTTTGCTGTGGTTGTGAGCGAGGAATCAAGGCTCATGGTGCTGGATACGTGGAGGATGCAGCTGTTGTACTGTATGGACACTGCACAGGAACAGATTCGACGAAGTCTCGCGGTTGGAGAGCTGCAGACGCCACGTCCAAAATCGCCAAGACCGAGGCTGATACGTTCGAGTAGTGGTTCGGGAATTGATACAAGTTACGGGGCTTCGAAGGAGATTGTGGCTGAGAACTCGTCGGCAAGTGGTCGAATGTCTCCATCTCGACAGTCGCTCGTTGGTTCACCCGATTCGAGGCGGATCGCTACTTTTTTGCCATCCAGTGGAGCTACAGAACAGAGTACACAACGGTGGGACGCAGTAGTGCTTTCGCTTGGAGCAGAGGGACTTGTAAAATGTTTTTTGTGGACGCAGCCGAGAGGATCTACCAGTGGAACCCCTGTCGGAGTTATTGAAGGTGGTGGTTCGGCAAGTGTGGCGTGGGGATTTCGATGGGTGCAGCGCAGTAGTTGGGTTATCTCGTGGGCTGATCAAGCGGAGGATATTACGTGCTCGCAAAGTACATCGTTAAAAGACGGAGACAACATGAACCCGCAGACTGCTCTCATGGGCTCTATCAAGAACAGCTACTTCCCACTGTCTGTGCATATTTCTGGAGACTCTTCCCTCGTGCTTCTTATCTGGAAAACGAAGTTCGTTGTGCTCGAACGAGCGTGGTTGTGCCCGTTGGATACACGCAGTGACGGCCAGATAGGTGATGGATTGTTTTCGAAGACAAGGCCAAACACAGGCGTTGGTAGCTGTCGCATTGCACCTTCAGAGTTTGTAAAGCAGGCAACTACTTCTTACGGTAGCAAAAACCTTACTAACTCCGATGCTGGTGGGGAGTGTGGAACTGTGTTTTGGGAGAACGGCGAGTTTTTAAAAGATGGAAGCGTTGTGTTGTGGACGAATACTGGACAAGTTTTCCAGTTTATGATGACAGAACCATCAGCGGATCCTGCTGGGAAGTTCTTTATTTTCACAAAAGATCAAGATCAATTGGTACCCCGCTCGGACTCGAAAGTGCTGCGTGTCATTGACAAAGCCATGTACGTCACTTCGATGGATCGATGTAAGTGTTGCGATCTCCTAGTGCACAAGGATAAATGTCAGCAGACAAAAGCCAGAAACTCAGTGACTTCGCTGACCGGGAGACGACAACAAGCCGGATATACAGCCTGTATGAAGACAGGTTCAGTAGTCTCAGACTTGAATTTGGAGGTCGTTCACATGTGCCACCGTGGAACACTTGGACTTTGGACAATACCAGTAGTACGAATGCCGTCTCCGACGCGCTTGATGTCGCCAAACAAGGGGAACATTATGGTGTCGAGGGCGATTCCAAGGGAACGGGTACGTTTCCACTCCCTTATGGATGGATTCGAGGCCGCAGTAATTGCTGCTCATGGAAAGAACGACGACAAGGCGAGTATTTCGTCCCAGCATCGTGGTTGCTTAACCCATTTTATCCTCGGAAGAGATGACAGCCAAGCATCTTCGATGTACGAGGTAGTTCGGAGAGCAGGAAGACGTCGCAAGCGCCAGAAAGTGCTAAACGACGCACAGTCAAACGCAGCAGGAGGAAATTCAATCGCTGCTGCAGTTATAGCTACCAATGTTTTGGCCAGTGCATTAACTGGACGAGGTGAAGTGTCAGGATCTGGAGGTGAGCCTGGTCAACCTGATGCAGTTGATGGTGAACAGAGGATAGCAGAACTCGTATCCTACCGTTATTTACTTGATATACCCATTATCGCCAAAGGGTTTTCAGATGGAACGCTTTATATTGGACTGCTAAGCCAAGAACACTTGCCGAACAGAGCTGACGGTACAGTGAGAGATACAGCGACAAGATTATCCTGTCATTCTGGACGAGTGACTGCACTTGCGCACTGTTATTGGGGAGTAGAGCCTACTGCATCATCTTCGACCACTAACCCAAGTCAGCCCACCGTGGAGGAATCGTATTTTGCAACCGAGAAGAATCTGTTCTACAACTTTCGTTTCCCTCACCCAAGACAAAGCGGAGAACAAACGTCTCGCAGTTCCCTAACGATTGACACGTCGTCTGGATCTTACCTGAGTAACAACTCAAGTTGTAGCGTCTCCCAGCCTTCAATTAAGTTCATGGTGTTTAGTGGAGGCACAGATGGTGTTCTCCGCGTGATCGAGTTGCTTGTCTATCGTTCTAGTGGGCGTAGTTCGGCCGACGGATTAATCCAGCACCAAGCGCGAATCCTACAGAAGTTTCGCAACCACCGCGGCGCCATTCAACAAATCAGTATCTCACCGCTGAAACGAGGTGCTGAGGATTGGGACGCTAAGTACCCGGACAGATTGGTAGCTACGGTGGGGATCGACCACAAGATCGTTATTTACGCTCCTCAGTACTCCCACAGCCAACGTACACTTGATTGCTGCAATGTCCAGTGGGAATGTGTTCTACAGCTTTCAGAACATGGAGATCGAATCTGCAATCTCGACTGGCATCTGGAACGTGGCTTACTCCACGTCGAGTGCGAAGATCTGATGGTTTATGTATGGAGCATCGATACTGGGATTCTGGAACGTACGATTCCGGTTGCGTTACTCTACGGGGGTGGAAATGCGTCAGCTGAAAAGGCTACTTCTGTTGGTTGTTCTCTCGTTGAAAACTCCACGTTATTTATTGGGAATGCATCGTTGCAACTCATTGAGTTCGGCGTCTTACGAAGCGCAGAACAGCTCAAGAAGAACTGGGCAAGTTACCATTCTTCCTTCTCTGCTGTCAATTCGGGGGATATCGATCTGCAGTTAACTCCTCCTTCAGTGTATGCGACAGGCTCGATGGAGCTGTTCATGCTGTCTCTGCTGCTTTCGTGGGGCGTGACTCCGGCTATTGATCACTCGTGTCAAGCCATTTTAGGTCTGGAACCAGCACATGCGCTGTACTCGTGTGCTCTTCAAGACTTCATTTCGGGGGCCCTGACCATTCCAGTGCCATGGACTACTCCAATTGTTACGCCTGCGCAATCAGTTGAGTCCCCTCGTGATCTGGACGATTCGGTGGCGTCTGCTGTGCCTGCTTTCGCCCGAAATTGGCAACACTCGTCCGCTTTGTCGGCTAGCGTGGCTCTTGGCGTTGTATCGCTTTGCATGAGTTGCATGGAGTTTAGACATCCTAGAAGTGGCAACGGCAGTCTGTCACCAGCCAACAAGGAAGAATTCCAAGTTCTCTGGAGCCAGCTGATCACACAACACTCGGTTGTCCTGCCGGAGTGCGTGGATCAATTCCGGGAACCAGCTCTAGAGGAACTTGCAGCTTTTGGCTTTGACTCATGTGAGTATATTCAGCTTGCGGCACGAACGTTATTAAGTGGAGTGATCAAGCGTCTTCCCGCAGCTGAAAGGAGCATTCTGTCGGCTGAATATTCTGCCAAACTCCATTGGGAAATGGTGCGTTTGGAGACGGAGACAGGCAGCTCTTTCCTTGGAACTGTGGGAAGCGTCGGAGCAAGTGGTGGGTCCAGCTCAACTTCTCAACCCAGTGGAGGGAATATTTCCGGTGGGAATTCTACTGGTGCTAGCGCTGGTGATTCCGCTATAATGTCATTCTCTCTCGTGGTGGAACGTCTGGGTTCGCTAGTGCTGTTGATGAGTATGATTGGCACGTACTTCCCTGGTGAAATCTCCCCAGTGGGTGCCCGCGAAGTTTGCGATGTTTTGGTGTTCCTATTGAAGTCTTCTGAACGGTTTGTGGCGTCAGTGTCTGCTGAGCTACTTACAAAAGGGTTGATGCTTTTCCGACCACACCTTGTGGACTTGTCTTCGCTCATTGTCCAACTCTTACTAATTGACATGCGTGAGAAGCAACGGACAGCTGAGAACGAAGGTGGAGAGGAGTTTAATCCTGGCCCTGGAGGTTCTTTAGCTAATTTCAACGAAGGTGGAACTGGAGGCAGCAACGCAGCGATGAGTTTACTGGTGGAAGTTGGCGCTTACGAGTCTGCCTTCGTGCTTGGGCTATTGCAACAAGAGATGCACAACCACGACCGCCCTGCAGGATTTCACGAGAGTATTCTCCTGTTCATGATGGAGCTAATCAACACGCACTACCTGCTCATGTGTCGACATCTACCAGCTTTTGTGGACACTGTTATGGCGTGTCTGGACCCAACGAAGCCTGAACGTCGTCGTCGTTGTCTCCCGCTGAGTACTCGCTGTCTGCACGGCCTCGTGCGTAGATTTCCAATGGTGGATTTCCACAAGGAGACGCAGCGACTCGCACTGGGTACCATGGAGGCTGTGATCGTCATCTACGACTTACGCACTGCTACAAAGTGGCGCGTTCTGGACGGCCATGCGTCTGCAGTCTCAGCCGTTCGCTTCCGATCCGATGGCCAAGTTCTCGTGTCCTATGCAGCTCGAGATGGAAGTGTCCGATGGTGGAATAGTGGCAATGCTGGGCTGTTTGGCGGTATGTTGAAGATGCACCAGTCCTGTCTGAAAGAGCACAAGTTGGCAGCACTGAAGGAGAGTCTCAATGGAGGGGCACCGTCTTCCACCGGAGGCGCGAGTGCAGGGTTGAAGCAGATCATCCAGACCTGTCGCTTCCACTTTCTCACACGCAAAGACAACCCAGGAGAGACCAACAGCAATTCAGAGCAGCCCAAGCACATCTTGCGTCTTACAAGAGAGGACGCTAGTCAGGTGCAGTTTCTGCTGTAAAGTACCACTAAAAGATCCTATGTTCGCTCAACTTACGTAATTTGAATGGTAGTTTTAGGGACTTTGTGTCCATCAAAAGTAGTGCGTTTGCCCTTGGGTAGCTCCTGGCGAAGGACTTCAGATCCTTTTTCAATGTTGTAGTGGTCTAACTTGACACGTGACGCGTAGGTTTTCGAGCCTTCGGAGCTGGCGGTGCTGTTCATCATCTTGTGGAAATAACCGTACGGTGTGCTCTCGTACACGCCCTTGGACCACAATTTCACATCCAGATTATCCGGACGGCCGACGTACTGTTCGTTCAAGACCGAACGTTTTCCTCCACTTTCGTTCGACATATTAGCTCCGTCTCGAGCAATTGAATCTTCCTCTTCGCGTCGACGCATCACACGCTTAACCGGATCGTCCAGTTTAGCTCGGTGGTTGATGAACTTTGCATCATTGAGAGGGTTATATTCGCTTTCAATGATGATGTCGCGGAAGAGCCCTCCTTTTTTATTGGTGATGTCCAGGAACTTTTGGTACGCTTCAGCCTTCTCAGCGCTTCGCTGTTTTCCGTCCATCGATTGAACTTTGGCCAAAATGGGGTCATTCAGCTTGTGATAGACATCAGTGGTCCATTCTTCATGCATACGAGAAAACTGACGAGCTTTCGACTGGTTTTGCAGCTCCAGTTTCTCGTGGAGCTCCTTTGCGAGCAACCTCCCGTCCTCCACTTCCTGCTGTAGCTTGAGATACTGACCTTCTTTCTTGCTCTTCTGTCGCTGGATATTTTCTGCAATAGTCTCAGCAAGTTTCTTCCTCATTGCTTCTTGCTCCCTCATGTATAGCTCGTGCTTCATAGTCATCCGTTTCTGCAGAAGTACAGAATCAATTTGAGATCTACAAACTTAAGAATGATCCATTCGTACCATGTGCGTCTCCTTCGATAGAGCTGAACCTGAAACTTTACCGCTGACATTTGGAGAAGGCGACGACGTAGAGCGTGACCTACAGATCCTACAGATCAGAAGAAAAAAAAATACACTTAGAAGTTGAGTTGGTTTAAATTACTTCTCTTTCAACGTACTTTGAAGGGAGAGACGAGTTGCTGAGAGCACTTTGACGAAGCTCCTCAAAGTGTTCAGCGTTGTGCACGCGGATGCTCATTGTGAACTGAGGTCCTTGGCAGCAATACTGATCTAAAATTGACTCGTACTTAGCAGGATATGCCACTTCAACTTCTGCCTGCACATCTCATTGGTCAGATAAACCCCATAATGAAATCAAGTTTAGGAAAATGCCCACGGAGAACTGTCTCGGAATGTTCGTGCCGCTTGACAAGTTCCTTCAACATCTAATATTATATATTACAGGTAATCACTGTGACCGTCTGATTCCAGCTCCCATTGGAATTCCTGCATCGCTGTCAGCTTATGGCCCCACACCGCGAAGGAGCGAAGGGCTCGGCCCACCGCGATGCCGACGAGGAAGCGCTTCAGGCGGCACTTCAGGAGTCTCTCGAGTACTGTCTCCACGAGAAATTTCGGTTTAAAACTCGCGAGAACCGCCTTCTAAACTGTTTTTGACGTTTGTCCACTGTAGACCGGACTTTATGGCCGAAATCCTACAGTCTGAGGACCAGCAACGACGTCAGCAAGGAATTCAAGCTCAAATCCAACAAGTACAGCTTGGAATTAGCTCGAACGGATTGGAATTAGAGGAGAAACAGCCATCGGACGACAGTGACGAAGACGATGATACAGTTCCTTACACTTCTACCTCCAATGATGTAGTGACAACCGAAAAGGCTGTAGACGCAAGTGAAGACGGAGAAGAAGAAGACCCCAATGAGGACCATACGCTGCTCAATTTTGCGGATATTCTGCTCATTGACATCCTCAAATGGCTGGACGAAGATACCATCGGAGTCTGCACGTGTACGTGCAAGAGGTTGCTGCAAGTGGCGCGCTCTGAGGTGCTTTTCGAAGCTCTTTGTCGCCGAATCTTTCCCGTGCAGAACCCTAAAGCTGCTGCTGCTGCAGCACGCAACAAGTTCGGCCTTCGCCGCTTCCCCACATGGTTCGACATGTTCCACGAGCGACCCCGGGTGCGCTACAATGGCTTCTACTGGCTTAAGGTGTCGTACTACAAGAAACCGGAGCTCAGTATGTGGACAGATATCGTGCCTGGCACCATATTGAAATGCATCTACTACCGCTACTTCTCTTTCCAACGAGATGGCTCGGTACTGTACGGAATGCTGTTCAAGCCGCCACATGAAGTAGAGCAGCACATCCGCAACCAACGCAAGGGTATCTACCACGGCCGGTTCCACGTCGACAAGGACGAGTTGGTGGTGACTGTCCCTACGAACTGCAACCAAGTTAACTTCCGCCTCAAAATCACGCAACGGGAGCGGGGCAAGAACGTCAAATTGGTGCTGAAGGAACACTATGCGAACTCGGAGCCGGACGGAAGTGGCTGGGATAATGACTACGATACGGCGGACGAAGAATTCTACTACTACCGGTCATGGAATCTATGAATCTGGCAGTTGGAAGGTGCCTACATGTGTGAATATTTGATGAAAATAGACGGGTTGTTTCCGCTGAAAAAGGTTGTTCTCGATCTGTTTTCGCTATGAATACATGTAGGTAGAACATCGTAGGGAACATCATCTTTGGATTGAAGAAATACTAAGCAGAACAACTATGGCCCCTATCGTCGCAACAAAGACGGATGACAACAATTCCAAAGTGGATAAAAATCGAAGCAGTACCAGTAACAACTCAAGCCGCACTAGCAGTAGAAGCAGTAGTCGTTCGAGTCAAGTACGCACCACTTTGTCTCGAGAGAAATCGAGGTCTTCCACTCCATCCAACCAGAAGAAGAACGATTCGTCCAAGCGTACGTCCACTCCGTCCTCTGCCAAGTCGTCCACTCGTTCAACAGTGTCTCCGACTACGGAGCAAGTGGCCAAGAAACTAATCACTGCACATCCATTGCCGTCAACAACTTTACACAAGCACAAGCAAGCGTCAGTGTTCACAACTGGGAAGAAGAGATACAAGACGTAAGTACATTATCACCTCATTTGTACGTCACCACTTGTTAAATTCTTAGGTTGTTACAGCAATTTCTCCAGTGCGTACGACTCTGGGTCCATTCCGTGTCGAATCAACCACGGAGGTATTCGCAATGCACTACAGTGGACAAGAGATCCCAACAGTACGTCATTGGAGCCTCAGAACTGAATAATTCTTAGCCGTTCTGTTCTAACTCTTCTCTTTAACATAGCCATATCTTATGACCCTCTTCTCATCACGTGTGTCGAAGGGTTCGTAGAAACTGAACATCCGTTTGTATTCCTCGCTCGGGCCACTTTCCGAGAACTGATGAAGCTGGAGGACGCTCGTGAGAAAACGTTGCCAATTCTCGCACAAGTCATCGTACCGTTACGTGGTGCGTTGATGACCAAGGATGAGGATACATTCCTCATGGCTCTGGAAGCGATACGTTTACTGTCGGAATTAGTAGAAGAAGAGATGAACATTTACCTGCCCAAACTCGCCCAGCAGATCCACCGTAAACTACACACCAAGCAAATACGCGCAGATGTCGAAGATACGCTGGGCGTACTGGAGAGTAATGGTGGCAAGGAGGCACTCGCGATCATTCGTTCCAAGATCCCGACGTACATTTCGATCCACTAGGTGGTAAATATTACGCAACCTAAGGCGTTTCCTCGCCAATTAACTCCATCTAAGTCACTCAGCAGCGGTCATCACTTGTTCGAGTACTTACTTACTAATGCTACTTGGCGGAGTTTTAACTGAACTGTGCTCAACGCTGCAACGGAACTGTGAGTGGGATCCTTTGAATCGATCCAAAGCTAGTAGCACTAGTGGACCCATGGGGCAGGGGTCTGAATAAAAAATTTCAGTATCGATAAAATCAGTTTCTAAAAATAAAAAAACGGATTACTGGGATATTCACAAAAAATAAAATATGATATTTCTCGAAAATTGCAATACAATATAACATAAGTGCTTGCATAGCAATGGCAAGACACAATTGAACTGATGGACGTCCTAACCCGAGAAGCCAGCTCTTTTGCGTTCATTATACTCCATACTGACCACCTAACTACCTTAAATCACTGGCCAACAGCAAACACGTACGAATCCTTTTGCATGGTGACCTTTTCATTCTCAAAAACTCCCGCTCAGTCTAAACAATGACGAAGGAGCAGCACATCGCAAGCTCCTCGAGCTGCTGGAGCACATGAAGAAGTTCCAGAGCATCACTAAGAAGCTGCAGTGCGACGATATCGATTTGGCGGATGTCCGCCTGCTTTTTGACTCGGTTATTAGCGAGTACCCCACGATGCGTGCCCAGCTTAACGCGAACGCTAGTATAGTCCACTCTCCTATATTTGAAGCGGCGCCGTCAAAGTGATCAACGGTGGCACGCTTTCAAAGGCTGAGGCAGATGCGGTGAAGGCATTCGAGGTGGCGAAGTGTGAAGACAAGCGCAAGAAACGCCAAGATGACTACGCGACGCGGATTCTTCTTGCTGGGCCAAACAAGCGTCCCAGTCGTGCCAACTACAGTCTGCTGTTGAAGGAACTGCCGCCGACTTCGAATGCATGTGAGCGTTTTTTTTTCACAGTGCAAGCTTGTGCTCACCCCCCAACGCACTTGTATGCTCCCAGCGAATTTTGAACTCGTCATGTTTCTTCGTGCGAACAGGAATATGTGGGATGTAACGACATTGGCATCAGTTGGTAGCGAGCAGGAGCATTAATTCATATTGCAGTTATTGCGGCCGCTTTTATTATTGCAGCGTGTTGTATTGAGATTATTACTACTGCAGCAACTACAGCCAATTCCGTGTAATACTGAATTGGACAAGGCCATGGCATGGGGCAGATCCATTACATCTTGCAGACTTGAGGTGAGTCACGAGTCCGATAGGATACCACAATAGCCGTCGACGTTCGCTATCGATGCAGATTCCTGCCAGTATTCCAATTTGGCTGTACAACGTGGCCCAGTTTGCAGATAAACTTGCGATCTTACAACCACGAAGGACGAAATGAGCTTGTACCTAGTGATATAGTCAATCAGAACCCAACACTTTCGACCATGTTTGGCTCAGCTTGGGCTCAGCCTCGTTTCCATTTACGACAGCGAATGACGAACGAGTATGTGGTACGCAATTGTCTACTGCACTGAGGTGTTAATGAGCTGCTTTTCTAGCACTTTGAGGCTCGAACGTTGCCTTCACTTGCAAGTGCACCCTGAACATTATGTTGTACGACTGAACAGAATCAATCGGGTTGTTTCTTCGCATAGATATTGTTCATCACTACGCCTATGTGTATTCGGTGAACACTTCGTACTGGTAGCTTCAACTTGGGTCTTTACGTCCAGTAGTACTGGACCAGTACACCAGCTAACAATGAGTCGCAGTCTTCTGGCGAGATCAGTCCATTTGTGCTGGACTGCAGTGAGACTGACGTATCCCACCGCAAGCTGGTGTATTTCTTTGTCTGTGCGTCCCTGATTCCCTTCAGTTAGCGTACACATTCACATTTCCCACTCGGGATGAGATCCAGAATTCTACAGACGTTGGAAAGCACCAACATCCAGCTCAATACCTCCATCAGCAGACACGCGTGGATCGGTTGGCTCTTTATCTACCTCTCAGAGCTTCTCTTCTTCTCGGTGTATCGACTGACTAGTCTCAGTCTTCTCGTCAAAGTCTCCGCTACACCAGAGGACGGGACGACTGTGAATCGGATATTTGGAGTACTGCTGGGGATTGTCCAGGACTTCGTAGTTATAAGCTTTCTTGTCTTGGTGTTATGTGGCTTTGATGCAGTAATTAACCGTTTGGTATGTTGCAACGACACTGCGCCTAATGGATGTATGGACTGCTTTACGAGAGGGATCCCGTTCCGATCACGAATTAAATTGGTGCTAAAGCGGATCGTCCGACTGTCAGTCATTTACGCAGCGTGTGTGCTGTCTGTGGGGCTGTTTTCGGTGGATTTAGTGGTAGTTCAAAGTTACCATCGGCGATACGAGTTCAGTTGGAGTTTTAGTAAGGAAGAACTTGTGGTTTCGGGTGCACAGGAGAGAATAACGACTATCCACGTGCTTATGATCGTACTGGTAAGCCAAGGGTTAATTGCAATTGTGACTATGGTCTGGTTTGACCTCACGAGGTGGACTCCGCTTCAATTTGCAACGCGGTGGAGCGAGGAATTACCGACTTTGAACTCTCAACCTGCAGTGAATTACCTCGTCATGGATTCGGACGACTTCTTTGATGCTGATGACAGTGAGAACTTAAGCTCATTCTTCGATTCCACACATCAACCGATCCGAGGGACTCAACAACCGCAACCCACTGCGATTCTTTCAGATGATAGAAGAGATTTACCACCCCCACGCTGGAAATTTGTGGTGTTTGGAATTGGGTTAGCGACTGCCGTTTTTATTGGAATTCCACTGCTGGTATTACTCATAACAAGCTCCTGCCCTCCGAGTGTAGCGAGTATTGCACTTAATTCGAACCTGAACGAACCGACTCGTGCTATTACGACACTTTCCTTCGTCCCAACGTAAGGCAATGTCTATCTATCAACTCACAAGTGAAGAACAAGAATATTTAATTACACACCAAAATGCAAAATGAAAGAAACCCATGAATTGAAAGAACACTTTCTCTTTGACAGAAACAATTGCCAACGTAGTAAAAGTGCGTCTTCAAGAGTGGCAAATCTCACTTTCGGATTTCCCGTTTTCCACTCAAGTCTTCATTTCGCCTCTCTCAAGCCATGACAACTCGACTCACACTCGTTCTCACGGTGTTCGGTTTCATCAGTGGCGCTGTGTTCGCTCAAGGTCCTCGTGGTCCTGGTCGGATGGGCCCCATGACTCGACCACGTGAGCAGTTTGGCGGTGCTGGCGGCATGAACGGACTCGGTGGAGGTGCCAACGGCTTCGGCGGAGGTATGGGCGGCTTTGGAGGAGCTGGTGGCGGTGGTCTTAATCAATTCGGAGCTGGCGCAGGTGGTGCTGGTGGCTTTGGAGCTGGCAACCAACTCGGCTTTGGAGGAGCCAGCGGAGGATTGGGCGGGTTCGGTGGACGCTTTGGAGGAACCAACGGCGCTGGAGGCCTCGGAGGCGCGAACAGTGGAGATTTCGGAGCTGGGGGAGGCGTGAACTCGCTCGATGCTCGAGGATTCAGTGGTGGTCAGGGCGTGACTGCCCAATTTGGCGGAATGGGCCAAGCTGCTACTGGTGATGATCAGTAGTTGTATCCCTTTTGTGCTCCTTTCATTTAGCGAACAGCATATAGTAAGAGCATCTCCACTGGTAGGACTTGTTTTTCAGTCTCACTTGTTTTATGATAAGCCTGTGTAGCTCCCACCGGGTAGTTTTAAGCTAGTGACGGCAACCAGGATCGTTGTTTTTTTCTTCGTATAAAATCACCATGTTAACAGCCAATTCTTAGACCCGACTGAAGTTAAACCTCTCTTTGCAACCTACCGGTGGGGGCTTCAAGTCTTTTGTGCGATCTAAGCGCGTTACTTTTAAGATAAAACCCTGTTTGAGACCTGCCGGTGGAGATGCTTTAAGCAAAGAATGCAACGAATATTTGACTTCTACGAACCGTTTACATTGAATTTACTTGTTGCTGATACCTGTAAAGAAGACGCAGAACGTTGTCGGTGACGCTGTCTCCCCCACAGGTTCAATATGAAGGTTGGTTTGTTTGGTTTTGCAAAACGATCAAATGACGAAGATCATCCACCTAATTAGCCGTCAAATGTTAGAAAGCAACAAGTAGAAAGGGGCTTAGGATCAAGTGCATGTTGTTGTTCATCCACTCCAACGTCCCGTTAAGTGCGTTCCATTAAGTAGATGAAAACGAAGTTGAAGTGAAAGTTTTGAACCATGGAGAGACGTGAATTAAGTGATGGACACTATCGACTTGGTGTCTCCCGCCCATCAGATTGTGTGTGGAAGGAAAAATAAATGTAGTGCTCGCCTGACTTTGGAGCTCTCACTTTCGGATTTCCCGTTTACCACTCAAGTCTTCACTTCGACAACCAAGCTCCACTCTCTCACTCTCTCTCAAGCCATGACAACTCGACTCACACTCGTTCTCACGGTGTTCGGTTTCATCAGTGGCGCTGTGTTCGCTCAAGGTCCTCGTGGTCCTGGTCGGATGGGCCCCATGACTCGACCACGTGAGCAGTTTGGCGGTGCTGGCGGCATGAACGGATTCGGTGGAGGTGCCAACGGCTTCGGCGGAGGTATGGGCGGCTTCGGAGGAGCTGGTGGCGGTGGTCTTAATCAATTCGGAGCTGGCGCAGGTGGTGCTGGTGGCTTTGGAACTGGCAACCAACTCGGTTTTGGTGGAGCCAGCGGAGCGGCATTCGGTCGAGCTGGTACAACTACGACTAACGGGTTCATGAACGGTGCTGGTGTTGGAGCTCCGGGTGCTGGAACGGGTGGTATCGGTAACGGAGCACTGGGTCGTGGGGGCCCGGTGACGCCTGCTCCGACAGTTCCTGGTGGAGGACTAACTTCTCGCAATGGCAACGGAGCTAGTGGACCTGGAGCAGGGGCTCTTGCCGGTCTTGGTGGGGTTGGAGCTGGTGTTACTGGTGCAGGTGCAGGAGGTCTTGGAGCTGCTGGTCTTGCTGGAGCTGGTGCTTTCGGAGGACGTCAGATGGGGGGCTTCGGTGGCGCAGGTGCTCAGCTCGGAGGAATGGGTGGCTTCAGTGGACGTTTTGGAGCTGCCAGCGGTGCTGGTGGCCTCGGGGTTATGAACAGTGGAGCTATCGGAGCTGGTGGCATGAACGGTGGCATGAACGGCGGCGCGTTCGGAGCTGCAGGATTCGGTGGCGCTCAGGGCGTGGCCGGTCAGTTCGTCGGAGCTGCTACTGGTGGTGATCAGTAGTTGTGCTCCGGTCATTTAGCAAAAGCGTATAGTAAGCAAAGAATGCAAAAAAGTTGGTGTCTACGAACCGTTTACATCGAATCGGAAGCTATTCACTTGTTCTTGACATGGGGTGGAGGCACTAGGGATTGTTGGCTTCATAAACCATGACGCGGTTCAAATTTCGGGAAAATGAACGTCAACGTGAGGTTTGTTTACCATCTAGTCCGTACTCTGTATGTTTTCATTTACGAACAGTTTTCTGCCGATGCTTCAGTCCTATCGCTGTCACCCAGGTCGGCCCGAACACTCTTGCCTGCGAGTTCACTGTATTTGATTCTCCTGCCTGGGTATGGAATTAAGGTGCAGACTAAGTCATTTTGAACAAGGTAGCAATCGTCCAAACAATCAGCCATTAGTAGTAGTAGAGTAGTATTCGCTTTTCGCGGTGGTTACACGTCTACAGGTCTAACTGAAAGTCATTCTAGCTAGCCTCCAGCAGAGTGCATCGTTCGCATGCGTCGAATCTTGGGCATTATTAGCGTGAAAAAAATCGAACTGCTAAATGATACGCAAAAGCATGCTCAACCACCTCAGGGCAGCGCGCTTCTCCAGTTTCGGTTCTTCTCAAGGAAGTCGATTAGGAACTTCTGGTGGAGTTTCGACTCCCAGGTCGGTACTCCATATTTGTTGGACCGGTTTTTGGGAATGTTCAGCTTTAGAACCGTGAAGAGCTTGTCCGGGTTACTGAACTTCGTAAGCAACTTTTCGTAGGTTTGTTGTGAGTAGACGTATTTTGTCTGCTTCTTTGCGAACGATTTCAGCGGATCGCCCTTCAATTTTGAAGTCAGCGACTTTAAGAAATCGAGATTCAGTCTCTCTTCGGCGTCTGGGTCGGGCTTATCATGGTTTAAATCTCCACGGAGCTCACGACTGGTCTTTTTGTCTTGGACGATGTCACTGGATTGAATCTTCTGGAAAGCTCGAAGGTTGACGGAGGATCCCGAGACAACAGCGATCATTGCAGTGACAGCAAGTAACAGGGCGAAAGAGACACGCATTGAAGGCAGAAGTTGATCGATTGTTGAGTCTTGTTTTGCGGTCTTGTGTAAATTGTGAAGTGAGAAGGAGTTGGCCTTTGTCGGATACTACTAGTACACCATCCCAAATAGAATCTCATAACTGGCTGGAACACAGCCCAATGTGAATCCTGCGCGACCAAAGGCCATCATCGGGTGACGTTCGTGTATTACGATCGTGTATTACGATTCCTGATCAATGATCGTAACATGCTGAGGCTTCTCTTTGGGGATCTCGTTCAAGGGTCTTTCTCTTGCTTACTAGCTATCCGAATGCACAATGTTGTGTTCTGGTTAACGTACATGATGTTGCTAAAAGTGACGACCAGGACTACATGTTGTGAGGGGTACACACTGCAATAGTGCTTCACGCAGCATGGCGGCTGCACAATGACATTTACTTCGGCGAAATACAGCCAAATCGCTAGTGTGCAGGCTCTCAAGCCACTATCATTTCTTGTTTCGACATGCATCTGATCGGAAAATTGACGGTGAAGCGCTTAACCGAGTGCTTGTTCGCTCAGGGTTTGAATCAGAACAACCTGACCTCCGTGAGACATTGGCAAGAAGAAGAAAAAAGTAGTTGATTAACTTTTTAGCGGACAGTCGTCTTACAGACCTATACTACCAAGTTTGTATCAATTCTAACTTCGCGGAATCCATATTGGGAGGTTTGGAAGCAATTCAGTACGTTCAGGCTCAAAACCCAAACGTGTAAGTACTCGATTAAGTGCTTCGCCGTCAATGTTCCAATCCGATGAGTGTCGAAACAAGAAATGATAATGGCTTCGAAAGGAAGCCTGCATGTTTGGGCGCCACCGCTTGTGTTTCGCCGAAGTAAATGTCGTTGCGCAGTCTCCACGTTGCGTGGAACACTATCACAGTGTGCTTCGAAATGCCACCCGCCATTTTAAATGGAATGGATGATTCTCGCGCCTCGCGCAGTTGTCTGCTGTAGTGCCTCGCACTAGGTAAGATTAAGAATGAATAAAGGTTGGTGTTGCTAGCTACCTATCTGTCTTGGTTAGCTAACTGTGTGGTAGTTTCTTGTAGGTTTCTGCGTTGGTTGCTGGTGCCAGGGAGTTGCTGGCGCCAAGGTGTTGCTAGCGCAATACGGTCGGTCGCATGTGCGACTTCCAACACTCCTCCTCGACAGCAACAATGTCTTAGGCGAACAGCTTCAGCATGGCAACATTGCGTCCATGGAGCGTAGCACCGAGGGGTTTGGTGAGAATGTCGGCCTTCATCTCTGTCGTAGGACAGAAGCGCACTTCAACGTCCTTGCTGCGAACGACATCTCGAATGAAGTGAAACTTGATGTTGATGTGTTTAATGCGTGCCCTCGTGACATCATTCTCCGTGTTTTTTTGGCGCTTTGGTTGTCGATGTGCAAGATGACGTTGTCGTTCTTGCTCAAATCAAGCTCATCGAGTAATTGTTTAACCCACAGGCAGTCTTGTACCGCAGTAGCCCCTGCGATGTATTCGGCTTCAGCCGTTGACATGGCCACTGTGGACTGCTTCTTGCTGTACCAAGCGATTGGCATGTCGTTCGGTACCAAGCGGCCACCTGACGTGGCTTAGCTTCCTTGTCGCCAGCCCAGTCAGCATCGCTGAAAATGGATGCCTTAGCATGTTTTCGTGGTCCTTGAGGGCGTGGGAATGCAAGCTTCAACATACGAGAGCCTTGTAGATAACGGAGTACTCGTTTGACAGCTGTCCAGTGAGCTGTAGTCGGGGAAGAAACGAATCGAGCGAGATAGTTCACTGCCATGGTGATATCTGGTCGTGTGCAAGTGCTCAGCCATAGTAGGGAGCCAATTGGCTCTCGCATGACATCTGTGCTGAAGAAGGGCTCGCTGTCTGTTGCTTGCAATGCTCGAGTCGATTCCATAGGGATGGTAACTGGGCGACAGTTTTCCATGCCAAGTTTTGCCAGAAGTTGATCAATATTCGCTGTTTGTTGTAGGTAGACCTGAGTCAGTTTGCTCGATGCAGATACCCAAGCACTTCTTGGCTTCGCCCATATCCCTGATTTGAAACTGGTTGCCGAGCATCTTCATTGTCCAGTCTGTATCGGAGCTGCGCTGACTTACGTCGACCACGTCGTCGACGTACAGCCCCAGCACCGTCAGCCGTCGGACAGACATGGGTCGAGCTTGCTTCGCATGAAGCCTAACTCTAAGTAGGTAGTTGTGGATCTCGTCATTCCAGAGTTTACCGCTTTGCTTCAGACCATAAAGGCTCTTTAGCAGCCGAAGCGACTTGCCCTTTGGCAGTTTTAAACCTTCTGGCGCTTGTAGATGGCACAATCCAACATAGCTCGCAGATACGTATTTGGTACCACCGCCGCACGCACTCAACCCACTCCAGCGTGCCAAAGTGCTGCTAAGGCAACAATCAGGCGTAGACTAGCGATCTTTAAGACAGGTGCGAAGGTTTCTCCGAAGTCAATACCATACTTCTGGTTAAAGCCGCGCGCAACAAGGCTCGCCTTGAATCGCTCGAGTTCACCCTTGTTGTCGAACTTCAGCTTAAACACCCACTTCGAAGTGATCAGGGTGTGTCGACAACTTCCCAAGTTGCATTGTCAGCAATAGATCGAAGATCCTCCTGCATTGCTTTTCCCATTCGTGTCAGTGTGGGCTGCTTCTCGCCTCCTTCACGGTAGTTGGCTCCTTGATGTGTCCACTTTTAAGTAGTGTTGCTAGTGCAGTTCCGTTTTGGAGTGACACAGTAAGTAGTGCGGTCACAGGAGCCGTAAACGCATCGATGAAGGACTGTGGCAGGGAAAAGTCGTCGTTTGGAAGTGACCGAGCTCCGCGATTCATACCGAAGACTCGCTAGATAGCGCGTGCGCTCAGCTCGTGGTTGTCCCCATCTCCTATGTGCTGGGAGTTGTTGGTTCCAGTTTGATCGGCACCGTTGTTGTCATTGTTGTTAGCATCTGCTTGTGCGTGGTCGACTTCAGCAGTCTCACCGCTTTTTTGTTCATCGTCGACAGCATCCATATATCGCCCCACAGCTCGTGCATCAATGCGATCAATATTTTGGATATGGGTAGTGGATACGATTCGCTTGGTGCGCGGGATGAACACCTTGTACGCCTTCTTCTGGGGATCGACGCCGATGATGACGCCCTTTTCGGCGCGCTTTTTCGCTGACCTTTTCGTCGCGGCTGGTACACTTAGCTCCAAACCGCAGTATATGCGAGACGTTCGGTGTTTTGCCTGACAGTGCCTCGATCGGTGATGCGTGGTCTGCATTTGATCTGGTTGGTTGTTGCGGATGTAGCTGGCGTAGAGGGTTGTCTTTTTTGCGGTTCCTATTTGGTGCAGGTCTTGGATTTGGATCTCGACGATTGTGAGACCGAATCGCAAGACCTGATCAAAACAACCATTTCGTTTGAACTTAGCCAGAGAGTGTCTTGTTTCCTTTAGAACAGAGCCCCTTATACAGTTTGATCTATCACTACGATACCAGCAATGAGGCGTACGACCTTACATTACTCGTCGCTGGGCAGATTTACCTTCTCAGGCAACATGAACTTCTCTCGGCGATGGGGCGCCCTGGCATGGTTGGCTGAAATGTCCTGAAGAGTTTGCACATGACGACGGGCAAGGACTTCAATACCTGCCACAAACCTTGGTAGGCTGGGATGAGGAGGGAATGCGCCATTAAGTTCTCGATTGAACCGTTCAAGTGGATTGTTAGTTCGTGCAACAACCTGTTTTTTCAGACCATCCACGTTCCACAAGTCTGGAGTGTAGCGTAGCACCCACTGCTTGTGAAAATACATCCAAAAGGCATCCCACTTGTTCTCGGAGTAAGGAATCCCATCGATCTCACATTGTTCGCGAATCAACTTCCGAACGTAGTTGATCCCTTGAGTAGCTACCTTAGCTCTGTCGATGACAGCCAGTGTATCAACGCAACCAGGTGCCACTGCAATCTTGATTTCAGGTGCAGGGATTCTTTCCCTTTTCATGCGCCGCAGCAAAGCTTGTTTAAAATGAAAGTAGCATCCACTCACCCTGGCATCCGGAAATTGAGTGAGAACGGCCTTGAGTAGCCCTGCCTCGAAGTCACAAATGACGGTGGCCCGGTCGAGCTTTTGATCCGTCGCTTGAATCACATGATCAATGACATTCCAGTACATGTCAGACTCCTTAGAACTACATAGCACGTAGAGCGCAGGTAGATAGCAGTCAGATGCTTGATCGTGCACCATAATTACGACGCATTGGTAAAATGGTCGTGGAACACAACGGAAAGCCCCATCGATAAACAGCGTAACACCCTTGTATTTCAGCTTGTCGATGAGTGCGGGATGCCCCCAACCTATCAGACGCTCAACACCAGTACCATTGGAACTCTTATCGGCGTACACACGGTGAAACTGGAAAAAGCTCATGGCAGTCCCTTGTACCATAGAGAGAGGAGGGACTTCTACCAGTCCGTGCATGGAACCACCAAAGTACTCTCGGCGCGTGCGATACACTTGTTGGTGGACTTGTTCACGGGTTAATCCATGTACAGCAACGTTATCAGACGAATAGAACTTGTCACGCATGCTTTCCCACACTCGCTCAGCCGCCATGGACAGGTTTTGAAGCACCATGTCGACAACAGCATCCTTCATTTCCTTTTCCACGTTGCGAACGTTGGGGACGACGACACCCAAATGGCATATATGCTCTCGAAAGTTTGTAAAAGCCATGTGTTTAATCGTGAAGTCCACGCGGCCTTTGCATTTCACCTTCCGACGATAGAAACTACATCTGTAGGATACTTTCTTGGATGATGTCCCCGCCTTTGTATACTGGAAACCGTTGAGCATGATGACGCCCTGATACTTTGTTCGCACGGCTTCGCTACTCTCAACTGTGATGCCAGGAGAGCTTGAATGTACCCCACCCACTGATGCAGCAGATGACGCTGGGATATCAAGTGTCGGCTGAGGTTGTGGAACGCTGGGGGAGGGAGCGGCTTGCATTGCAAGTTGAGGTGACGACGCTATGGGCACGTGCGATGGAGTTGGCCACTGCCACGATGTGTGCGGTGACGGCAGAATGGAGGGAACGTCTGGATCAAATAGCTGGGATGATGTCGGTGGAGACTCTAGAGGAGGGGGGGATATCGTGGATGCGGGCGAAGAAACCGCTAGTGACACGGGAGAAGTCAGTGGCGACGGCGAGGGAGCGAACGTGAAGCACGAGACTGACAGAGACTCATGCTCGGAGACTGTAGTCGAAGATGAGCTAGCGGATGAGGAGGACGTTGTACATAGTTCCATTTCTAGCCTTCTCTTCGTCCGTCCTTCCGGAGATGAAAGCACAGCCTTTGTCGCCTTCGAGCGATGCTTCTGTGCCTTGGAGGTGCTGTTCGACTTCCCCATGACCGCCTCTCCAGAGGGTGACTGCTTGCTCACTGCGTCTCCAAATCGGAAGTGGGCTGTTGGCTGGGATCCATTCATGAGTTCAGAAAAAAAGTCCACCGAGGGAAAATCCAAGACCTGCACAAAATAAGACCTGTTTAAAAATCTACCGCGTAGAGAACTGCATCGCCCCAGAAGCGCTGAGGTAGAGCGGAGGCCCATAGCATTGCTCTGGCTGAGTCCATTACCGTTCTGTGAAATCGCTCTGCTTTGCCATTCGAGGAAGACATTCCGGCCTCAGTTGATTGGTGTCGAATTCCGCGATTCAACAGAAAACGATCAAGCCGAGCACTTCCAAACTCGCCACCGCCATCAGATCTGAGAGCCTTCACAGTGATGTCATTCTGGCGTTCAAATTCGTTTATGAAATCCTCCAGATGTCCTTCTGTATCGCTCTTCTTGTGTAAGAGGTAGACCCGATTGAAGTTGGTGGCATGGTCCACGATAGTTAAAAGGTGCTTGTGACCAAGACGATCTGGTGTCATGTCAGTTTTCAGGTCAACACACAGTGTTGCACCAGATTCATCGGTCGGGGCTGATGTAGATGTATCGTGATGATTTTTTTAGCTCGACGGGCTTGCTTTGCTTCTGCGCAGTTCATGCAGAAATCCACCTTTCGATTCGAGGCAGTCATACCGTGAACGAGTTTCTTGTCGATTATTCGAACAAGATCTTGATAATTCACGTGGCCGAGTCGGTCATGCCATTGCTGGAGCGTGGATGATGTCATCGCAGCAAATGAGGCTGCACCTTGCTCAATTCCAGTAGACCAAAGGTTGTTTGTTTGGAGACCGTCCTACCTCTGCGAGAACCTTGCCGGTTTTGCTGCGGATGACACATTTTTCCTTCTCATCAAAGGTACCCGAAATGCCTCTCTTACTGAGCTGGCCAACCGAAATTAAGTTGTGATCGAACTCATTCGCAAAGTACACGTTCTCCAGCAATACCGTGCGCTTGACTCCTTCAGCTATCACAGTGACGACAGCACTACCTCGCTCTGTAGCCAGAATAGTGTTTCCATTTGCGAACAGACAGATAAGCTGCTCAAGCGCGAAAAGCTGGTCACGGTCATTGCACAAGTGGTGGGTAGCGCCTGAATCCACTGTCCATGATCCATCGTGTTCGGCCGGCTTGGCGTCGCGTGCAGCCATCCAAATGTAGGCTTCGTCGTCAGAGTCACTTGCCTCAATAGCAGTAGCCAAATGAGCGTCTCCGCTGGACGCCATTCGTTTAGCCTGTTCCACGGCACGGCACGAGAAAATTTTGTGTCCAGGCTGTCCACATACATGACAGCGTATTTCACCCCGATTTCCAGTAGCAGCGAACGCTAGACCATTATTTTGCTGAGGTTTCGGCTTGCCAGAGTTTTCACCATTGTTTCCGTGGTCGTTGGAGCGATTGTTGCGATCGTGATTGCGATATCCATGATGTTTATTGCCATCACCTTGACGTTTATTTCTCTGTACACTGCGTTTGCGACCGCCACCCTTCAATTTGTAAAGCAAGCGCTTCATTCGGTCGGTCTCTTCAACGTAGTCTGTGGCTTCGTCCGAGATCGAGGACAATAGCGTAGGGGCAAGCTCAGGACACGCGTTTTTACCAAAAACTTCCATGACGAGTTTGGTCTGGTCGCCCTCCATGAGACTTTCGATGAAGTTTAGGTACTCCAAGTAGTCATGCCACGAATCGCCTTCACGCTTGAAGCATTTCATCTTTGTGCTGAGTTCAAGTTGGCTAAGTTTGCAGCCAAACTCAATACACAACGCACGTTTCACTTCTGAGTATGGCATATCTTCTCCTTCATGGCGTTGTCGCCACTCTGCGTTTTTCTTGTGGTAGTGCCTAGATGCGTTCCCTTCTAAGAAGTTGACGATTATCGACGTCTTGAACTCATCAGTCCATGTTGAGCCATTTACGAGGCCTTCCGTTCTGACTGCATGCTCGAACTCATTGATGAAGTTTTCGAAACCAGCACCAAGACCCGGGTAAACCTCGTTTCTCTTAAAGTTTGGGCAACGCACACCTTTGATCTTAGGTTTCTTTGGCGTTGGGGGAGCTGTTACCATGGTGGTGCCCGACATTGTGGGGGTTCTGGTGTCGAGTTGCGTTGTCATCGCCACAAGCTCGCTTTGAAGCTGTCTGATTGGCTGTGTAGCTCCATGTTTTCACGTTCGGACTGATCGAAGTGAAGGTCGTCAGGCAGTCCTAGCGCGTTCGGTCGTAGGCCTTCACGCGCACCAGCAAAGACGTCAGCACCTCGTGTATTTGTGCCTTCGCCTTGTTCTTCGACGTCGCCTCGCGTATGGTCGAAATTGCCACCAGTTGGGCTCATAACCAAATGGAATGGGTGATTCTCGCGCCTTGCGCAGTTGTCTGCTGTAGTGCCTCGCACTAGGTAAGATTGAGAATGAATAAAGGTTGGTGTTGCTAGCTACCTATCTGTCTTGGTTAGCTAACTGTGTGGCAGTTTCTTGTAGGTTTCTGCGTTGGTTGCTGGTGCCAGGGAGTTGCTGGCGCCAAGGCGTTGCTAGCGCAATACGGTCGGTCGCATGTGCGACTTCCAACAATTTACTCCAGAGTATTCGCCACAATTGTGCCAATTGAGAAAGTAATGTTCCAGCGTTTCAACGGAATCACAGCCATCCCGAACACAAATTTGTGCTTCCTTGCTAATTCGCATGAAGAACAGTCTTGATCCGAAAATCAGGTCCTCAAGGAATAATTTCAGCATTACATCATGAAGAACATGTACCAGACACCGTCGAAGCCAAAATTCCTGAGTGAGCGTTTGATGCACACGTCCTCGGGGGCATCCAAGCTGTATGATAGGGTTGTCAGCAGCCGGCTGTCACGACAGCGTGACCAGACCTGACGTGTGAAGGAGCCGGCATGCGAGCGTTCTGAGGACAGCAGGATGATGACCAGCATGCAGGTGAGGAAGCCAACTTGTGTGGTAGCGGGAGCAGGACAAAGGCATCATGCTCCAGGACTGCAATTTGAAGTACATGTAGATCAGAGTCGTCTACAGGAGTGGCACTAGAGAACTCACCGGTAGGATCTCTTTTAACGGCTTTGATTAATCTCAGTTTCCATTTTACCAGCTAGTCCACAGCTTCCACAAAGGGAGCGTGACAATTTGCTCGAGCAAATTGTAGCGACTACGACAAGACAGCGACAACGCTGCAGGAAGCGACAAGGATGAACGACGACATCACTTTCTCCAAGCAGAGAGACAACGGGACTGTTGTCAAGAAAAAGGTCCCAACATTCCGCACAGGTGGATGGAAGGAATGGTTGCAGTGGAGCCTGCACCTTCAAGAATACTCGACCTTCATGGGCTATCAAGTCGAGCCCGACGACCAGCATGCACTCGCTGATGACATTCAACTGCTACTCTTTGATGAAGATCTGCACTACTTCAACGACATCGTTCGGAACGAGGCCGAATTTCGACCGGACATCGCGTATACTGCACTGCGACAGCTGACAGCACGCCATTGTCCTCCGGGCACCCGAGAACACGAGAAGTACTGCTGGACGAAATCAGTCGGCTGAAGAAGAGACGGGCTATGTCCGTGCGAGAATACAGCTGCAAGTTCCGCACGCTTCTACGCATGGCCCATTCCTAGAACACGGGGAAAGCGAACCCGTACCGGAGCCCGACGTCGTGCGCATGTACCGCAGCGGCATGCCAATCGAGTGGCAAATCAAAGTGAATCGGATCTCACGAACTTGGGATCTACGCAGCGTGGAGGCGCAGTTCGAGATCGTCGAGCGCAATGAGAAAGACGAAGCAGTGCTTCGAGGAAATGGCCCTTCCGGTGGTCGTCAACCACAGCGGGAAAGGCGCAGCATCAACAACCACGGTGAGGCCGACAACGCGACACGGAACGATCAGCAAGTACTGCGGCTTCTGCAAGCGCAGCAACCATAACGGCAACGAGTGTTGGCGTGATCCATCGTCCCCAGCGTTCCGCCCACGACCTCGGAATGGTCAGCAACCACACCGCCAAGGTAGCCAAGACATGGCAGCGATGATGGAGCGCCTTGATCAAATGGCGGCGATGGTGGGGACCATGAAAATACGGCAGGATGCCGAATTTGCCGCAATGACGTTCTACCATAGCAAACCAGTCACGATGGCCGCTATGGACGACGACACAGTCGAAGCCAGCGACGACCCGCAAATGGAGATCCGTGTCAAGATCGGCACGCTCTGGTTGATACGGGCTGTACCACGTCAGCAATTAGCAAGTCGGCGGTGGCAGATCTCGTTAGTGACGTTGTACTGCTACCTCAAATCTCCAAGTTCCGCAATGCAGACGGCACCTTGGTTCAGACAACGCACCGCGTCGAGGCAACCATGAAGTTGATGGACTTCTCAGACAAGCGAACGTGCTTTCAACAACTCCGGCAAGCAGAGACACTTCTTTATCCGGTGATGCTAGGACGTGACTTCTTACGCAGACAGAAAATGGTGTTGGACTTCGAACGCTGCGTTACGGTTTGGGATGGGATCGAGTTGCCCATGAAAATGCGTCCGCGCCTGAACAGTGGCAGTCGGGATGCTGCAGTACTACGAGAAGATCGGGAGTGTCGCGCAGCTATCGAGATCGAGACAGAGCCACCCGTTCCGTTGGTGGACATACTCGACGGACACACGCTGAGCGCGGAGGAGAAGAAAAAGGTTCTTAATCTCTTGAGAGAGTTCTCTTCCCTCTTTTCGGGCAAACTCGGAACGCTTCACAAGAAGGAGCCGTGCGTGCTGCCTATATCTCCGGACGCCAAACCAGTGGCGAGTAGACCATACCCGATTCCTCGGGCGTACTACGAGGCTACTCGAAAAGAAGTCGACCGGTGTATTGACCCCTGACTCGTCGTCGCCATGGGGCTCACCAGCATTCATCATACCCAAGAAAGAAGGGCGGATCAGTGCGCCTTGTGTGCGACTTCCGCAACTGAACAAGAACAGACACTTCTACCCCACGAGAGACGTGAAGGAAACTTTGCGTTCAATCGACGAACCAAAGTACATCTCGTTGTTCGACATACCAATGAGTTACTACATGCGAGTGCTCGCTGCGCGCAGTCGTGCAGCAACCGCAATTGTACTTCCATGGGGGAAGCTCGTTTTCAACCGCCTGCTGATGGGCGTCTCGACCGCGCCAGACGAGTTCCAAGCCTGTATGGATGAGACCGTTGGAGATATGGAAAGTGTTCGCACGTACTTGGACGACATTATGGTGACGTCGCAGAGCTTTGACGAGCACCTCCAGCACTTACGTGAACTCTTCGAGGGATTAGTGGACGCTGGGATCACGCTGCACCCAGCGAAGAGTAAGATTTGCGCGGAGTCGGCGGAGTACCTCGATACCAGATTAGCAAGAAGGGTATCTTGGCACTACCAAACAAGGTCGCCGCGATCCAAGCGCTAGCATCCCCGAAGTCCCGGCGTGATGTTCGCCGATTTGTCGGCATGGTAAACTACTACCCACATGCGATGCTCAGTCCTCTGAAGAGGCTGACATTACCAGCACAACCGTTCCAGTGGACGGAACGAGAGCAAGCAGCCTTTGAGGCCGTGAAGAATGCAATGACGGAGATGGTGTTACTGGCTTATCCACGAACAGGACGCCCATTCCACGTGTACACCGATGCTTCCAAGACTCAGCTGGGAGCTGTTGCCATGCCAGACGGCAAAACAATTGTCTTCTGGTCGAAGAAGTGCAATCACGCACAAACAGCGTATCCAGCGAACCGACTAGAGCTGCTAAGCATTCTACTGCTACTCCGTGAATTTCGGAGCATGCTGCTGGGACAAGAGCTTCATCTCCATACGTACCACCTCAATTTGACCTACTCGACCTTCCACGACATCCACATGATGCGGTGAAGGTTGGAGATAGAGGAGTATGGCCCCGTGATCCATTATGTACCGGGTACCTGCAACACAGTTGCGGACGCCCTATCAAGGCTACCGATGTTGCAGCCAAGCGGGTCCATACTGGAGGAGTGACAGCAAAGTGTGCAAGCGACCACCACGATGGCTGCAAAGCACGACGCCGCCAACACGCCACCGACCGACTCCGAGTTCAACTTGAGCATGACGGAGCTGGCCAAAGCGCGGGAAAAAGACACTGAACTGACAAACGCAGTGACGAAGGAGATTGCAGAAGTGGTGCTGCGCGTAACACCGAAGACGGGGCTGATCCTAGTACCAAGAGAACTTCGTACCGGTCTTTTGATCAAGTACCATGAAGAACTACTGCATCCTGGGGCCGAGGCGATGGCCGCGACTTCGGACACGCGTTTCACTTGACCGGCATGCATGCCGACGTGGCGAAGTTCTGCGAGAACGGTCTAGTGTGTGCAAAAGCAAAGCACCCCACGAAGAAGTACGGCAAGGTGCCAGAGAAATCAACAACGGTGTGGCCATGGTTCGAGATCGCGATAGACTCCATCGGTCCATACGGAGACAAAAACTTTCGAGCCTTGACGATCATGGATACCACCACGAGACTACTTGAAGTTGTACCAGTGCTTGACGGGTCCAGTAACGAGGCGGCGTATCTACTTAACACACACTGGTTATGCCGTTACCCATGCCCTACACAGTGCATTTTTGACAACGGATCCGAGTTCAAGGGCGAGTTCCCAGAGTTGCTGGAGAGCTACGGGATTCGTGGGATTCCAACCACGGTGCGCAACCCCCAAGCAAACTCGACGATTGAGCGAGTTCACCGCAGCATCGGCGACAAGATGCGAACTCAAGACATCAAGACTCAAGACGAGTGGACCAACTTCCTGCGCCACCTGACATTTTCTCTTTGAGCGACCCATCACTCGATGACGGCAGCGTCTCCAGCACAGCAGGCTTTCGGACGGGATATGTTCGTCGACGTGGCACACCAAACCGACTGGCAAGAGCAGTACAACCGCAAGATCAGCCATATCAAGGCCAACAACCAGCGCGAGAATGCACACCGTCAAGAGTGGACATACAAACCAGACGACCAAGTGCTGCTACGACGGGATGCAGGAGTACAGGGCAAGATGATGCAACGTTTTGACGGACCATTCCGCGTTATCGCGATTCAAGAGCATGGGACGTTGACACTTGATAAGGGACGATACTTGGAGACCGTCAGTATCCGTCGCATACGTCCCTACAAGCCCCAACGTGGAGGGGACTGTCAGCAGCCGGCTGTCACGACAGCGTGACCAGACCTGACGTGTGAAGGAGCCGGCATGCGAGCGTTCTGAGGACAGCAGGATGATGACCAGCATGCAGGTGAGGAAGCCAACTTGTGTGGTAGCGGGAGCAGGACAAAGGCATCATGCTCCAGGACTGCAAGTTGAAGTACATGTAGATCAGAGTCGTCTACAGGAGTGGCACTAGAGAACTCACCGGTAGGATCTCTTTTAACGGCTTTGATTAATCTCAGTTTCCATTTTACCAGCTAGTCCACAGCTTCCACAAAGGGAGCGTGACAAGGGTGTTGCTGCAATTCTTCAACATGCTGTACTTTCGTCCAGTCTGTGGCTTTGAGGCTAGGAAAGAAATGCGACCGTGGTCTTTGAGGAGTGTTTGCAGCCACCGCCACCAGGTGTTGCACAGCTAAATGCTTTTCGTAGTCCGGATGAGGGAGAACCGCTGGTATATACTCCGCATTTGATAGTATAATGTGAAAATATCCCGAAACAAAAAGCGTGAGCCTAATTCAGGTTCCACTATAACACAGACCATTTCGAAAAAGGCTCAAGAGCTTAGCCACTGACGATCGTTATCCAGAAAATCCGCCATGCAATGCTTGTTTGCCGTTGCTAGAGCTCGGCACATGTGACGGGGGTCACACAGCACTTCACACAGAGGAAGGCTTGGAGTATACAAACTCCTAGTGAACGGCAGTTCACTCGGTCCCCAAAGACTTGGGGAGACTAACTAAAGATTAGGTAGATTTAAGACTGAATATATTATAGATACTTGTTAGCTTGGCCTGCAATACAATAAAAGATATCTATAGTGTAACCTATATAGAAGGTGATAGGTGGCTGCGGAGCCACCTGCCACGTGTCACCATGATGTGTGACACACCAAATGTATCCACTTCGGAAGAGTGACTAAAGTCACTCTTCAATGTAACCCCGTTACATCCTCCCCCACTTAGATTCGACTCTCGTCCAATCAGAGAAGAGAGAAAATCCCTTTCACATTTCTCTCTTCAATGTCGAAATCGATCGACCTGCCGCCAGCTCTTATCGCTACGGCTTCTGCTCTCACAGAGCACAGGGTGCACTGCTAACGCGTACCAGGCTTCCTTGGAAGCCCAGCAACATGTCTGCAAAGGGTGCAAACCCAGACGCGCAAGCGTCTTCACGGAAGAAGGCTGCAAAGCCAACTTCCAAGCCAGCCAAGCCTCGCGGCAAGGCTTCGGCACTTCATGAGGCCACCGATGTGGCCTCCAGGGCTCTTAGCTCGCCCAGCAGCACTGCTGCGACGGCTAGCCCTAGCCAAAGGCGCAGTAGGTCTCCGTCCCTACCGCCTGATACTCGACCGAATCCTCGGTTCGAGTATAGGGACCATAGTCCCGGTTCCTGGAGTCCTTCCGAACAGGAAGCGACTCTTGTCAGCTACTCGGGCGACGAGAGCGACAACGATGACGCCGAGGGCAAGCCTGCGGCTGGTGCTCCGACCACGGAGGAGCACCATGGAAACAAGGACACCGCGTCCAAGTCTCCCGACAACACCAGCGGCCGTGGTGGCGACACTACGCCACTACCTGTCAGACATCTGACACTTGCTGAAGGGCGCGAACGCGCCCGGGCCATTCTGGCAGAGGAGAAGGTGCCCAGCACCAACTCCAAGAAGCGTCACGCTTCACAGTCTCCTTGTCAAGACATGACAAGGAGAAGGGAGCTCGAAGAGATCTTCGGCCCCGACGACGTCGACGATGACGACGCCGATGAGGAGGAGGGGCTCATCCGCGAGCCCCAAGAGATCACTAACGATCTCGATGAGCAGCAAGAGCTCTTTCAGGCTGCTCAACAGTCAATGCGCACCGCACCAACGGTCGCACGTGAGTCTCATCAACACGATGAGGACTCGGCCCACCAGCGGGGATACTACCCGCCCGATCAAGGCTCGGGAGCTGCTGCGTATCTCGAGCAGCTCCAGGACCCACGTCCTCTCATAGGGGGCCATACCTCCAAAGGCGCCTATGAGCGGGCCTTGGTACAGAAAGAACCTCTCTTTCAAGGCAACATCTCTGTTGCCAGGTGCGTGCTTCTAGCACAGCACCGAATTCCTCTCAAGGAATTCACCTCGCTTCGCAAGAAGCCTGAGACTAAGGGTGGTCTCAAGCCCACATGGGGTTACCCATGGGTTCTCCCAGAGAACACTGCGTCGTGGGTCGACGCTGAGGACCTCTTCTGGCAATGGGTCCGGTTGACAGTCAAGTCAACCCAGGAGTACAACAAGCTCCGTGACGAAGATCACCTGGAGGACATCCTCCGCCTCCGGGACCTTCGTGTCCAGTTTGCCCACCTCGTAGGCAAACGTCAGCTCCATCATCAGATGGAGCGACTGAGAACTGAGTCTCAGTCCAGCGCTCACAATGAGCGCGGGTATGGAACACATACTCCTGTGTTCCAACCCCGTTCAGCGGCTAAGAAGCCGCGGACTACTTACGAGGCTGCCGACGTGCCTCTTCCCAGCACGCGACAGCCTTCGGGCAGTCAACCTGGAGCCGCTCAATCGGCTCCCAGGTACTCTGCGACGCAGGGTACCCGCGCCACTTCACTCGGAGCTGGCGCTTCCCACCGCGACGCCGCTCCTGGAGAACCCGCTCCACATGGTAGTGGCGTTCTCCGTTCCGGTCAAGCAAAGCCGGAGGAGGCCTCGCTCGACTGCTCTTTCGAGCCGTCCCCGACGTTGGGGACTCAGAGGCCTTCGACTGGGCCTCTTGACCAACTTGTTGCTGAGCAACAGGAGGAGATCCGTCTCCTCCGAGCGCGTGTCCTTGCGCTTGAGGGTGCTCTTAGTCTTGAGCATGGCGGCCAAGCTACCCCTGCAGCCGACCTTCCTGGTGTCTTGCGCCAGTTGGAAGACCTGCGTCTCGCGATGCAGGATCTTCATGGTCGTGTAGACCGTAGTGCCTCTTCGCGGGCACTTGACTCCCTTCGTCAAGAGGTCTACGACCTTCAGGCGACGATGTCTCGCCGGGAGTCGCAACCGTACGCGTACTCCCCGTCGTCGCGCGACTCGCGCCTAGGGGCCTACTCACTTGGCTCCTCGGTGTATCCACACCGCTCGTACCTTCCACCGGGGTACGGCTTCGCCCCTGGGAGTCACTAAACTCCCTATTACCTGGGGCGCTCTGCGCCTGACGCTCAACCTCGCGTCGAGGAGGTTCACTCTCCTCCTCGCGGCCGCCTTCAACCTCTTGAGGGGCCGCATGACCCTGAGGGTCATGGTACCGCTTCAGACGACCCACATATAAAACGTCGGGTGGGTCGTCATCGACTTAGGCAAGTCGATCGTGTAGGCAGCGCCGTGCCTACTCAGGACCTTAAAGGGTCCAATGAAGCGATGCTTCAACTTGCTGCTCACCGTGGAGCTAACAGTATTAAAAGGTAGGTTCCTAGTGTCGAGTAGCACTAAGTCACCCACATTAAATACACTTAAGTTTCCTCTCCCATGTTGGTCTGAGTACTCCTTTTGCTTGTCCTGTGCGAGTGCCATTGCATCTCGCACCCGGCTGATCACATTCAGCCTGTTGCCGACAAATGTCGACAACTTCTTCCGCAACGCGGCTGGTTTCACACCGGAAACCTGAGAGGAAAGCTCTTTCCGAGCCTCTCCCCCACTTACTCTCGAAGCCGCGGTGCCCCCACCCAGTGTGAGCGGCACCTGGGGGTTCCGAAGCCCGTTCAAGTAGAACGGCGTGAACCCCGTTGACGCGTGTACCGCGTTGTTGAGTGCAAACTCAACCATAGGCAGCTGCGCTGACCAAGAGCGCGGCGCCTCAGCGCAAACACTGCGCAGCACGTCCTCAACCACTCGGTTGACGCGCTCAGTCTGACCATCGGTCTGCGGATGGTCCGCCGTTGACATCGTCAACCGTGTTCCAAGCAGTTGGAACAGCGTTTTCCAAAACGCAGCGGTAAACCGCGGGTCACGGTCAGAGACAACAGTCTCAGGCAACCCGTGATAGCGAAACTCGCTATCAAGGAACAACTTCGCAGTCTGTTCCCCGGTAATGGTCTCAGAGACCGGAGCAAGATGCACCATCTTGCTCAACCGGCATACAAACACCACAATGCCGGTGTTCTTCTGGTCACCGGCCGGAAGGCCGAAGACAAAGTCGAGACTCATCGACTTCCAGCAGTCCAGCGGGACTGGCAGGCTCTGTAGTGGAGCCGACGCGTGCCCTGCTGGCTTAACGCGCTGACATGTTTCACATGTCTTGATGTACTTGGCCACCCACTTGTACATGTGGGCCCACCAAAACATCTGAGAGACCCCGTGATAGGTCTTCTCTCGGCCCAAGTGGCCACTCGAAGGCACATCGTGTGCCTCGTGAAGTATATCATACTTCAGATCCTCGTCGTTCGGAACAACGACCCGCGGAGGATCCCCGGGCTCCACCCGATAGTGGAGCAGGCCATCGGCCCACTCATAGCGGTGGAGCCGTGCCCGCTGTCGAGGCGTAAGCCATTCGACCTTGGCATCCGTGCCAGCGGACAAATACCGCACAATAGGGGCGAGGGTGTCATCGTCCCGATACGCCAAGCGTATTCGATCGTAAAGATCCGTCGTGGCCCGACTAATATGAGCGAACTCATAGTCGGGCCTGCGCGACAAAGCGTCGGCAAGCGTGTTGAGCTTGCCAGGCTTGTATTCAACGCGGAAGTTATACTCCGCGAAGAATGACAGCCAACGCGCCATCTGCTGCGATAAGTGCGGCGTATGGATGGCTGTCCGCAAGGACGCGTGGTCCGTATAGACCACAAAGGGCCTTGAGCCCAGAAGATGCACCCTAAACTTGACAAGGGCGTACTTCATCGACAAGAGTTCCTTGTCGTGAACGGGATAATTCCGTTCGGCAGCCTTCAGCTGCCTGGACTGGAACGAGATCACCCGATCTCGTCCCTCATCGTCCTGTTGCAATAGCGCACAGCCAATGGCATAGTCGGAAGCGTCACAGACGACGCTAAACGACTTGGTATCGTCCGGCAATGCCAGGACGGGCGCGCATTGCAAGCTCGCCTTGATGCTGTCAAAAGCATCCTGGTGCTGGCGCTCCCAGCACCACTCGGCCTCCTTCTTCAGAAGGTCCGACAAAGGCTTTGCGAGTCCCGCATAGCCAGCACTGTACTTGTGCAAGTAGTTGGCTAAGCCTAACCACTTCCTCAGGTCCTTCTGTGACCAAGGAACAGGCCATGCCGCAATGGCTTTGACCTTATCGGGATCCGCTCGGACCCCGACGCTGCTGACGAAGCAGCCGAGGACCTTAATCTCCTCAGCTGCGAAGACGCATTTGTCGATGTTGGCATAGAGCTTGTTAGCTCTCATGACCTCAAACACTCGACGGAGGTGCTCTCGATGCACCTCTATAGCCGTCTTGCCTCCCTCGGCACGGCTATGGACGAATATATCGTCAAAGTACGTCTGCGTGAACGCACGCAAAGGTCTAAACAACTGTGTGACCAAGCGATTGAAGGTCGCTGGTGCGTTGGATAGACCTTGTGGCATTACCAGCCACTCCCAGAGCATACCGCTCGGCGTGCTCACGGCCGTGAGCGGGATATCACAGGATCTGGTAGTATCCATCCACCAGATCCAGCGCGCTATACAGCGTGCAGCCGGCCATGTTGTTCAACAACACATCCTTGCGAGGGATCGGCGTCTGTGCTGGCACAGTCGCGCTGTTCAGCTTGTTGTAAGCATGAACCAGACGCCACTTCCCGTTCGGCTTGCGAACGCAGAAGGTTGGCGTCGAGTGCGGGGACTTCGATTCCCGCACCATTCCCGCTTTCGCCTTAGCGGCAAAGAACGCGTCAATTTGACGTCACTCTGCTCTCGGGGCAGGGGCCATTGACGCGTGACACAGTACTTTGTGCCTGGCACGAGATCAATCTCGTGCCTGATCCCTCGATCTGGTGGGAGCTTTGAGGGTGGGTCCTTGGACACCACGTCCTCAAACTCCTTCACTAAAGGATACAGCGGATCCTTTGGATTCTTCAGAATCTCGGAGCCCGTGCGCGACGCACGTTGCTTCCGGAACTCCTCCAGGACGTCTTCATCCATCACAGAGGAGGAGTTCTACTCCTCTGGAGTGGGCTCCGGCCTAAGGATAACCATCTCCGATATCTCCCCGGCCTTCAACTCGGCCAGGAAGTCCTCCATCGCGACTTCCTCGAGGTTCAATAGCTCTGATACCTCAGGAAGGGGTGCCAACTTGATGGCCCCCTCCTTCACGCGATGCCCGGTCACGCCGTCGAAGATGTGATAGCATTCTTCGACCGACTGTGACCTAGGAGCCTTTAGCTCCTGTCCCAAGTCCTCGTGGACTTCTTCGGGATGGTATTCTACCAACCCCGGCTTACGACCATGGCGTGGGGTTAACTTACCCACGCCAGGTGATGCCACTACGATGGCATCACGAGCCCTCATGGCTCCGTGCGGAACTGCGTTATCCGCATCGGAAGCACCCTTGGTGTCTTCCTGATCAGTTATGGTCTGAGCGACCTTGCGTGGAACTACTTCTCTCACGCCTGGTGATGCCACTACTTCGGCATCACGAGCCCTCGTGGCTCCATGCGGAACTCTGTTACCCGCATCAGATATGGTCTGAGCGACCTGGCGTCGAACTACTTCTCGTACGCCTGGCGATGCCACTACTTCGGCATCGCGAGCCACCTTGGCTTCCTGCGGAACTCTTTCATCCGCTTGTGGACCTAAGTTACCCACCTGGTTAGTGCTCTCGGGCACTACCACAGTCGCAGCATGTACATCGCTGCGACTTCGTGCGTGGGGCCCTGCTGTCGTTGCAGACCCACATGTAGGGCAAGGGCCTCCGCCCGTTGCCCCGGCCATCCATGGCCCACGATCACTTCTCGTGTGGGGCGATGTAGCACCAACTACACCAGCCTTAAATACTCCTCGGACGCTGTCGCGTCCTGGCGGTTCTAGCGAACCCTTAGTCCTGACAGAGGTGGGAACATGACTCACCAAAGCTCTGTCAGAGACTGCAGGCCGGCTAGCCCCAATGGCTTTGCCGCGCCAATCGATCCAGGGCTCGTGCTTCTCAAGCCACGGCATCCCTAGGATCAAGTCGTACTTGTCCATCTCGAGGACAATGAACGACTCCACGCTGTCGAAGTCCTCAAACTTCACAGCCAGGTCCACCTGGACCTTTGGTACTTCCACCACCGTACCATCGGCTAGTCGTACGGCGACTAGCCCACTTCCCTCGCTCTCACGTAGAGCGTCCTCAAACTTGTTTGTCGGCGAGCAAAGTTCTTGCTCGCCCCAGAGTCTATCAAGACTCTAAAGGGGTTGTTAAACCCCCGTACACTCGCGTGTACCACCAGCAGCCCACCGCTGCCCTTCTCCGCTTTGAGAGTCCCAAGACTCTCTGGGGCTAAATCTCCACTGCGTGTGCCTCCCGCACCACTCGCATGGGGACTTAGTGTTTCCCCAGTAGGGCGCCCCGCCCCTACTGGTCCCCGGAGTTCCCCTGACTCTTGGGCGCCGGCTTCTTCCAGCGGCCCTTAGAGCCCTGAGGCTTGGAAGACCTCTTCCATTGCCCCCCAGAGGGGCAGACACGTGCGAAGTGTCCGAAACGCCTGCACTCGAAACAGCGGATGCGTTTCTGCTCGGCGAGCCCCAAGTCCATAGGGGCTGGTCTCGAGCCTGCTCCATTCCCAGGAGCACTGGCCGACGCCGTCGTCGGCCCGCTGTGGCCTTGCCACGCAGAGGCAGGAGTCTGAGCCTGTGTATGGCTGTACTCCTCCTGGAGCGCGACTTGAATCGCCTCCTCCATCGTATTGGCCTGCACGCGGAGCAACTGCGTGCGGGCCGGGCTTACTCTTAAGACGTCCATGAACACAGTTACTTGGATGTGTTCAGGTAGGGGATTCCCCACCAGAGACGCCGCGAGAACGCGCATCTCCTGGATGTACTCGTGCAGGTCACGTTTCCCTTGCTTGCAGGCTAGGAAGCGTGACCGCTGGCGATACACATAGTTCGCCGGGAGGAATGCGGCCCGGAGCTGTTCGCACAGCTGGGCCCAGGATGTAAAACATCCAGGCGACGTCGCTTCGCGCGTGTACGCCCATGTCTTCGCTCGACCTCCGAGGTTAGACAACGCGAAAGCGACTCGGAGTCGCTCCACCGAGATGAGAGCCGCCTCCATGGCGATCTCAACTTCTCGGATCCAGAAGTGAAGGTTCTCACCTTCTTTCCCTTCATAGGGAAGAACCTTGAGTCTTAAAGGCTTGGGTTGAGCCGACCTCGGTTCAACCACAGGAGCCTCAAAGGTTCCTCGAACGTGCTCGATGAGCCCACGTTCGTACATGTCGAACGCCGCCACGCGTTCGACCTGCTCGGCCGGCGTCGCAGCCGCCAAGCTTCGGAAGGCATCCATCCCAAAGATGCCCGCCATCTTCCGGACCGACTCAAACTGAGAGTCGGTCAAGTGAGGAAACTCACTTGGATCCATGGTGGCCAACTACTTCTGGCCACAGAGGATTCAGGTAATCAATCTACCCGCGTAGGCGTAGGATTGACTACAAGTGCTACCAAGTGTGACGGGGGTCACACAGCACTTCACACAGAGGAAGGCTTGGAGTATACAAACTCCTAGTGAACGGCAGTTCACTCGGTCCCCAAAGACTTGGGGAGACTAACTAAAGATTAGGTAGATTTAAGACTGAATATATTATAGATACTTGTTAGCTTGGCCTGCAATACAAACTCAAAAGATATCTATAGTGTAACCTATATAGAAGGTGATAGGTGGCTGCGGAGCCACCTGCCACGTGTCACCATGATGTGTGACACACCAAATGTATCCACTTCGGAAGAGTGACTAAAGTCACTCTTCAATGTAACCCCGTTACAGCACAGGTTTCGAAACTTTTCAGACCCTGTTCCCAATGGCATTTGCCACTTTAAAATCTTGGTACTTGTTCCAACTTGAAGTCGACTAATTGAAAGGGATCTTCGGTCTGGCCATTGTAATCGGTTCCATTCTCGCAATAGTTGGCGCCACCAAACTGGTAACATCGTTGCCCTCCACCTTAATGGTCTTGGAGGGTCCTAAAACAGTACTACTGTAGTAAGTCTTACGATCAACACCAACTTCACAAGCTGATATCCCCCACTAAAAGAGAAAATGCTGTTGCCTGTAAATTGAAACTTGAACAAAAGCTTCATCAGTCTCCAAAAAGATCATTTCGCTTTGATTAAGTTGTCCTCCGTAGTTGTTGGAGTTCCAGTTGATCACTTGTTCTTGACATGAGAAGGCGCGACAAGGAAGATGTACACGTTCTCAGCTGACGTCGTCTTCAAAAGGCCTGGACGGGAACTTGCCCGCTTCTTTAGCACAACCAAGTGACGCAGGTCATCAACCTAACAGTAAAACACAAAACACGTTAGTATTGACAAATGAAGACGCTTGCTTGGCGCGACAACATACGATTGTAGGGTTCAGATTGAAGTAGTTGTGACGGATCGCGTGCACGTTGTTGTCCATCCATGTAGTGTCAATCACGTCCATATCCAGGTAGTGAAGCGGAATTTCTTCATTCGTTCCCCCCCGCGTTGTGCCGTAAGGTGCAGACTCGTCGTTCGTCGGGTGCGTGCGATTGCGGTTGTAAGCGAACGAGGCGACGCCAGGGTATTTAGCACGCTGGTTCACCGCAGCGTACGCCAGATCTAAATCTTGTGGGGCAGACAAGTTCTTGTCTTGCCAATTGAGGAACTGCGTGTCGGATCTTCCTGCCACGTCGTTCTCTTCCGGATCGCGATGAATCATGTGCCCTCGTCTTCCGAGTGAGTAATTCAGCGGCCCAGTGACGGTCTTTTTGGAGAGATACTCGAGGTAAAAGAGCGCGCCATCCAGACTGTCAGCGTATAGTGTGATGTGGCTGCAGAAACGGCGGGCTCGGTCATACCCTCCACCGTATTTAACGAAATCGTTGCGGTCATAATCTGGGTTACAGAACGTCAGTGTTGAGAGCTCCAACTTCTTCGACTCTGTGCCAATATTTGTGTGGCTTCCAGTAGGCTAAAAAGTTTACGTTAGTAAAGTCGTCAGTGGGCATCAAACGCTGAGATGAAAACTTACCAAGAAGACTTCGTCAAAAAGGCCCTTGTTGAGGGAGCTGAAGAAAACACGCGCACCCATGGAGTGGGCGATAATATTCAGCTTTGTGTATCCCGCATCAATCAAGCTCTTCAAGAACAGAATGAAATCATCAGCTGTACGTTCGCTCTCGCTTCCAACGTCTCTGGCTTGGAAGTATGCCAGGACTCCTCCACTCGGCCAGCTAAACACAAATGGGTGGATGTATGACGGAAAGTCACCGAGTGCAAGGAGCTGTGCGAGACGGTTCATGCCATAGTCCAGAGAGCAGTTGTAACCATGAAGGAGAATTAGCGCCTCTTTGCCTTCGTCACCGTCGCTACTCGGGAGATCAAGCACTGGTGCGGACTCCTCTCGGAACAGATGTCTTCGATTAACACGTTCCTTGCGCGGTTGTCCACGCAGCATGGCTTCTTCGTCTTTGTGGTTGAATACTACTCCGTCTGTCGGTGTACGCAGAGCAGGAAGACAATCTGCAGCACTTTGAGGTGAATCGTCCTCAAACGACGGTGTAATATGTGTCACAGTCGGCAAGTACCTGAAAAATCCACCCGACACTGAACACTCTACACTCGCGACACCCCAGTTCAAACCATTCTCCGAGTGCTTCGGGAAGAAGAAAATGTCTGTCGAACCTTTCTCGCCGCGATTGTGGCAAAACCCAATCCGAATATTCACAAAAGAGTAACCACTTCCATGCTCAAAACTGCGGAAAGGGCCCACAGGAACACCATTTTCCCACTGGCCTGTTAGCCGCTCGCCGTGATACGCTGTGTCCGACCACATTCCATAACCATGAGGCTGGCCCTGGCCATTCAACCCTCCACAATACTTGACCACATTGCGCTTCCTCGAATAAAACCTCGCTTTCGAGCGGTACGTCAATGTGTTGGTTTCCACGCCGGGCTTGATGTTCCACCAGTCCACAAGATTGAGCTTTTGACGCATTACCATCCACGGATACGCGTAATGCGTGAACCAGTACGCTGCGACCGTAAGAATCTCCACCGAAACGAGGATAATGATCATTACATGGCGGACTTGTCGGTCTCTGTCCGTCACTTCGTCGTTGTCGATCCAGAACAGCAGGTACAAGTTGCTTGTGAGCGCGTACGTGAGCAATTCGGCGATAATAATCCAGTAAATGATCCACCGCACCAACAACGCTAACTTGACGAGGAGGTACAGACCCAACACGATCACCGCCAAGTAGAAAATGCCATCAGCCATGGAGGCTCGCTCCGTCGTGTCTACAGTACAAAAGAACACAATATCACGTTAGTTATTGTAAAAAAAAGGAAAATATCACAAACCAAACCTGAATTGTTTGCAGCAAGCACAGCGAAGACAATGATGATGTAGATGACAATGACCCACGTGACCAACTGAGTCACAAAGGAATATTTCTGGTACACACCTCGATACCTTCGCTGCAAACGTCGCCCAGTCATGACCCCGAAAGACCTAATAAGAAAAATTACATTAGGGTTTTACATCAATCCGACAAAAACACGATTACGTACTGGTGGAAGTCGAATTGTTCCGGTCCGTCCTGCGCATCAGCCGCGAGCATTGGCGGTTCCTCTTCGTGTGTGGACAACTGCGCGGGACTGCGGTAGCCGCTGGAGAGTGCCACCTCATTGGCCATAAGACTGGCGTCCATCGTGGCTGAGCGAAGCGGTGTACACTCGGTGGCTGCTGAGGTCGAAGGCAAATGTGGTGCTGTCCACATGTCCGTTTCGGATGGTGAAAGTCACTGAATGTCACACTTGAGTTGCGCTTGCTGCAACTTTACTGGATATTTCAACCTACAGGTACAGGTATGTCGCAGAGTCAGAGCGGAATCAGATCCACTTTCGAGCCACGCCTATCTCAGATAGGCGTGGCTCGAAAGATAGGCTATCTGGATTTGGGCGTCGTGCAATCCTGGGAATCCTAGGCTGATTAGGATGGACTCCAACTCTTTAGTTCGCTCTACGTGAATTAATTGCTCTGTCGTTGTGGTAAGTCTTACATGTAAATGTGCTGTATCTACGGTGTGGTAGCCACACATTGGGTCAGTCATATGAAACACATTTCTGGTTTTCACTAGTATGACTGTGTCATCTCGGTGTTATACAGACACATCACTGGTCGCAACAACAATGTGTTGCATTATATTAGCGATGCTCAACACAAAGCATTAAGCTGGTAGCTTTATCCTCTGAATCGCCTACTAGTATATTACTAGTACATTTTGAAATAATACAAACAGAAAACCTGATTACAGAATCAGTTTGTTTTTGCCCATGGAAATGTCGTCGTCTCCTCCGTCCCAGGCGTCGACGCTGGTGCTGACGAACGCGTCGCTGTTCCGTCTCATCATGAGCTTCATCGACGGCGTCCCGGTGCGCGTCGTGTCGCTTGCCACCGACTTCCAGCGTAGCGCTCGTGGCGTTCCGTGGTCTGCCATTGGCGCTCTCCCTCGTTCCGTAATTCAACGCGGGGACTTAGAGACGTTACGCCATTTACGGAAACTTTCGACCACCAAAACCTTCCAATCCCGACCGGAGCTGGTGTTCGACGGAGCTACTCGGTGTGCGATTCAGTTCGGACAATTGGAGATTTTAAAGTACTTGGCAGACACGGGTCTGCTGCTAAATGGCGTAACTATTAACAGTAGAACCGTAGGTAGTATGCTAATGGGGTGGGCGGTTCGCTACTCGGAGGCTCTACAGTCTACTGAAAAGTTGGAAATTGTGCAGTGGGTGGCGGCGAATTACTCGCGATCGGCACTGAGAGATGTCAAAGCCGAAGATTTAAGTCGAGCAGGGATATCTGTACTACAATTTCTAAGACAAAGGGAACTGGCTACGAGTGGGTTGGAAGACCCAAAACTAGCGGATTTGGTGGCAGCAATGGGCAAGATGACGACGTTGAGGTTCTTCTTAGAGAGGGACGGAGCCAGATGTACAGCGGACGCCATGGATGGCGCAGCGACGAATGGATATTTGGATATTGTGCAATATTTACACGGACACAGGACGGAAGGATGTACAGTTGCTGCCATGGATGGGGCTGCCAGGAATGGACACATGGATATTGTGAAGTTCTTGCATACAAAAAGAACGGAAGGCTGTACAGTTGCTGCTATGGACGGAGCTGCGTGTAATGGACATCTTGACATGGTCAAGTTCTTGCACTTTGAGCGAACGGAGGGCTGTTCGACTGTTGCCATGGATGGTGCCGCTACTGGAGGATTTCTACAAGTTCTGCAGTTTTTACACGAAAACCGTAGTGAAGGATGTTCGACCAAGGCCATGAACGGAGCTGCTCGAAGTGGTTATTTAGAAGTGGTGAAGTTTTTACATGAGAACCGCAGCGAAGGATGCACCTCGGATGCTATGGATGGCGCTGCACTGGTCGGACGCTTACCAGTTATCCAATATCTACACAAGAATCGTACGGAAGGATGCACCACCAGAGCTGTCGATGGCGCTGCGTGGAGAGGACACCTCGAAGTGGCTAAATTCCTCATGAAGAACCGCTCGGAAGGCTGCACTTCAAAAGCCATGGATACTGCCTGTCAAAATGGATACTTGGAGATGGCTCAACTTCTCCATGAGAAAGGTGCAACATGCACGACTGCAGCTATGGATGGTGCTGCGAGTGGTGGTCATTTAGAAATCGTCCGGTACCTGCAGGAAAATCGTGTAGAGGGATGTACGAAGGATGCTATGACCAACGCAGCGATCAATGGACACGCGGATGTAGTGCTCTACTTAGGGGAAAACAGGCACGAAGGTCCTCATGGATATGCTCTCGAGCGTACTGCCGCACAAGGCAGTGTTGATTGTGTGGATGCGTTAATTCGCTGTTCGATACGCGGTTGTTTGTTTGAAGCACGTCGCGCCGCACTTCAGGCTGGCCATCCTCGTGTTGCTGTGCTGTTATCTGCCTGGATGAACCCTGACGTCCGTTCGTGTAATTCGAGGTTGTACCATGTACGACCAGGGCCTCGATGGTGTCAACGACAACCACAAAATCTGCTCCAAGCCATCGCGCCTCGAAAGAAATCGACCACCGAGACGACAGTGGAGAAGCCTATAAGTGTACAAAAGTCTACGGGATGGTTGTGGGGATGGCTTCGCTGGCTGTAGAGTTAAATCAAACTTAAGTACGTATGTCTAATTGAATCTGCTCATCCAAATCCAAAGCGTTAGGTTTCTTTACCGCTGTGTCTTGATTGATAATCAGTAACACCCTCGTACCCAGCACAATCAAATTGCCATTTACTGCAGCTCGACTCAATTCCTCTGAGGCCCTTCCGGCGCACGGTGTAACCATTCCATGATATCCATATTGTCAAAGGAACAAGTCACCGCTACCGTAAGTATCTTAACCTGGGCTCCTCTGACATTTTCGGAGATGTGTATCTCGTGGAATGTAGCCATTTCAACACTGGAGGCTCGTTAAGCGCAGCGACATGCCTCATAGAAGTCCAATTGAGGTAGTTTCTGATTCTTAGTAGCTTCACATAGCATCTTAAACATGTGTAGATCTGCGAACCGTGGCACAAATAACCCTCGAAAGCTTCCGAAGTCGAGAAGTCGAGATTAGCGGTTATCTGACCTACTAGGAACGGCAATAAGGCAATTGGAAGCTCGTAATGTGCAGCAAAAGCCCATAGTCCGTCAAAATAGTGTATGCAATGCCACTGCATCTTGGATTCTTAAGCCATTTTATCACTATGGATACCTATCGACCGACATGTAACTCAGCGGTGTATCAAATTAAATTCAAACATACATGTAAAAGTACATTTATCTACTAAACTCTCCTAATCAAAAGAGTCCAAAGCAATATCTTTTCTTCTTAGTTCCTGCAGAACCCCTCTCTATGAGTCTTACCAGATAATCAGCGACGTCCTTGTGGCCAGCATCAATAGCAAGTTGACGAGCAACTTCAAAGTTCCAAACGCCTGTACCACGTGGAGGAGGCTTCGCAAACTTGACAAGAGCTTGGACACATTTCAAGTGACCTGCACTTGCTGCCATCTCCAAAGTACGATCACTCGGTCCTTCAAGTCGATTTTTCGCGAGGAACTGGACAACTTCGTGGTACCCATTCAATGCTGCGCCGTGTACAGCTCGGGTGGTACATCCTTCTGGTCGATTCTCGTGCAAGAACTTGACCAGCTCCAAATGCCCATGTGTTGCTGCCGTGTCCATCACAAGAGTGGAGAATGCTGTGCATCCGTGCTCATGTAGCCATCTAATGCCGCGAATGTTGCCGAACCCTGCAGCTCGACACAATTCCACTTCCGTGATCATTGAAACGGATTCATGTGGCCCCTCTGGTGCACTGTGTAGCCACTCCATGATATCCACATTGTCGAAGTAGCACGTCACTGCTTCTGAAAGTAGTCGGGTTTCCTCTGACATTGTAGGAGACGTGTCTTGTGTAGAATGTAGCCATTTCAACACTTGAAGGCTATTATATTCAATAGCACACCGACGTACACCATAGAATTCTAGCTGAGGTAGTTTCTGTAAACGTGGATTCTGAGTGGCTCTACGTAGCACTTCGAGCATGTGTAGATCTCGTTGACGGATAGCAAATCGTGGTAATTTTCCACGAAAGCTTCCAAGCTGTGTCAAACAGTCAAGTCTGGCGCTTATCTCTCCTACCAGATACGGCAAACCCCCCTGGAAACTCGTAATATGCTGCAACAGTCCGTAATTCGTCAGGACATCGAAAGCAACAACCCCAGGCGTAGTCATCACCACTCGGAAAACTGAAGACTGTAGCCATTTTCAGCATTTTCAGCTGTATGTCTACCACACCAAAGTTGAAGTTGACTTTAACTTCAACTAGTTCTAACTTTTTTTTTTTCAAAGTGTTACAACTGATAAGAATTACTTAAGTTTATGATAACTATTGAACTACTTACGTGGGTTCCACCGGGTCTATATGTTTCTCATCGGAACTGACAAACCCTGGCGCGGGATGATTGGGGTCAGCTAATCCGCTGTTTTTCCTTCCTCCACTACTGCTTGCATTGCTCATTCCTCCTGATCCATCCGGCTCAATAAAGTCAACGATATATGTATCCATCATGGGGACATTGGTGAAGTTGATCTTGCGGTGGAACGTACAGCGAATGTCGATCATATCCTTCACCACTTCCTGCACAATGGGGCTCACCAGGATCTTCTCTGGTACACCATTGGACTCCAATTCATTTGCTGTTAAAGCGTCCGGTCCCCACATATCGTACCGTAGAGTTGTAGTACCGATCACTCCACCGATGATGTTGCCTATGTGAATTCCAATCCTCATCTGCAGCCTCTCACCAGTATTCGGATCTTGGACCTTACGCACCTCCTTGTGCATGTCTCGAGCCATAGCCAATAAATCACGGATATGACTGCGTAAATGCATCTGATGTTTGTGTTTCAACGTACTACGTCGCAGCAAATGCGATCGCAACTTGGATCCAGAACCTCGAGGAGCCCCACCAGGTCCATTAACGACTTCGCTCTTACGTTCCAGTGGTAGAACGCGGTTACTCGACATCCGAACAAAAGACGTGGCGATTCCTCCATTTGGATTCGCTATTGGAGCCCCCACATTCACACTGGCATCTGCATTCGACATATCCGCAGTACTGGCAGAACTGGTAACCAATCCAGGTCCGAGACTCATATCCACGTACGGGAGACCGGAGACAATGACGTAGGCGTCTCCGATCGTCTGCATCTTAAACACTCCGTGCTTTTCTGTTAACTTGTCAAAAGCGCAGAAGAGAGACGCTAAAATGTTGACAACTTGAGCTGTAGCGGCTTGAGAAGCGATAGAAGTGAACCCTTTAATGTCCGAGAACAGAATCCCCACTTGTTGGTGCTGATCGCAGACCATTTCTCCCTCTTTAAGTCGCATCACCACTGCAGCTGGGAGCATTTGGTACAGTAATTGATCAGCATTCATCGTCTCCAATTGTGTACGGGTCTTGAGCCAAATCTGACGACGAGTAAAGAACTCGACGCTTTGAGACGCGATGATATTCGCCACGACGGAAAAGTATGTGAGAACAATGGGGTAACTCGTTTTAAACTTGGAATTGAACTTGGCAGCGTCTTGGTGATATCTTTGAAGCGAAACCATTGTCGTAATGGACACCATAATGAGAGCGATAACGTTAAAGACAACAACATGTCGATACAGAATCGACCGTCCATTTGAGACGACGAACATTGCCAACACCGTATCAAGACACAAGTTGACGTATCGGGGGGAAGTATCAATATCCGCTGCGTAGTTTAATCCCCATAGTAAAGCTTGAGCTAAAGTGAAGACGAATAATCCAATGAGATAAAATCCAAGTAGAACATTCCGGAGTTTCATCTCCGAGTAGAACACGAACTCATCCCGTACCCGTCGTGCTACCAGAATCGCCACGATCACGAATGGACTGCGGATAAATAGTAGAATGGCGTACATGGTTGCGGTGATCTCCTTCTGCGGGGTGTAGGAACTAACAACTGAAAAAATCTCCACTAGTAGATCCCGCATACACGTGAAAAAAGCGTAGACTGCAAGAGAGAGCAGGGTAGTACGAGCTCCTTCTACTCGATCAGCTAAAGTGTTCTCCAAATACTTGTTCTCCATGTCGTCGTCTTTGAAACGCATATTCACCAGTCGAATCTCCGTCAACATGTGCTGTTCTACACTCTCACTCGTGTCCGTTCCACCCAATGAAGCCAAGTCCGGTGGAGTCCCAAGAAGCAGTCGAACAGGGTCGTACTTCTTCCATCTCTGCCTTGCTGAATGGATAATTTTGTTCCTAGTAACAGCTAAAAAGTCCTGTTCAAAAGGACGACGGACGTTAATGACCGACGAAGACATCAGCACTGAATCCCGTTTCGAGCTGAACTCGAGTTGACCGAGACACGCCATTTGAGCAACTTCAGTGAGCGGTTCTCCCACTAAATACGTCGTCATACTACCTTTGCCTTTGACATCGATTTGTCGCTCTTCAAAGCTGAAATGACCTGCGAGTTTCTTGTACGTCACATGGGAGATCTGACACCGACCAGTGATCCCTGTCGACTGCATACGGGACGACGTATTGACCGTATCTCCGAAAAGGGAGAACTGTTGCTTCTTCATCCCTACCAAACCACTTACCACTCGACCGGAATGAACGCCAATACGTAGTTTTATCCCATTCCCATTCGAAGCACGGCATTTTTCAAGACAAGCTAACATATCCAAAGCCATCGACACCGCACGGAGAGCAGCTTCTCGCCCCTGATCTTTACCCTGTAACCCAGCACAAGCCATGTAAGTCTTCCCCACTGTCTCCATCTTCCGAACGCCGTGTTTCTGGCAGATTTGGTCGAACAGGGAGTACACGCGATCCAGGAGAGAAACTACCTCGGTGGGGGTGAAGCGGTTTACGAACGATGCGAAGTCGGCGATATCGCAGAACAGAATCGTCACGTCCTGTTCGTCTTCGCTGATCAATGTATCGCCCTTCTGCATGCGCTGTACTACGTGTTCCGGTAGCATATTCTTCAGGATCTGGGTAGAACGCTTCTGCTCGATGAGTAGAGATCTACTTTGAAGGAAATCCCGTCTCATAGTGATCTGGAGAGAATAACACGCGTACGAGCCGAAGGTGATGACAAACACGAGGTAGAGTGCGAATAGCATCAAGTCCGACAGATCTACGCTGTTACTGTAGTTCATGGAGCTTAGTCGATCCGCCAGCATGTAGAACGCGAAATTGTAGATCGAGAGCATCAAAGCATAGAGGAACTTCACTCGGATGACCACAAAGAGACCAACAGGGTAGAGTGCAGCCGCGAACTTGCCAGTATCAGAGATCGTCAACGTCAGAGCCATTCCAATCATACAGTAGGGCAGTAGAATAGCGATCTGGTAGTTTTGTACGAAATATTTCGTACGTACGAAGCGCATGAAACACACGTCACAGACGAAATAACCCACTCGAATCCAGATAAACGACGTCTCCCGTTCCCAAAGCACCTCGTAGGCTGCGTAGAGCGGGATCATAAACGCCATCACTTTGAGACAAAGCATCACTCTACTGCGCTCTCGGAAGGCAAAAGTGAACTCGTACTCCGTCTCTAAACGTTGGTGTTCTTCGCCCATAAATTCAAGAGTAAGAGGGTGGACGGGAGGTTGCACTCTTAGTGCACGGGAGCTGTGAGCGTCGTCCTCCTGCATCAAAGGGTCTGGATGTCCGATCTCCTGTGCCATTTCACGTTGTATTGATACTAATTGCTTGGAAAGTTCGTCATGTTCGGTAGGTAGGTCGAAATCTCGGAATTGTTGACTCCATTCCCCCTCAAGGAGTGCTGGAGTCAGTTCTCCCTTCTCAGATCGAGCACTACCTGCTGCACTACTAGCTCCAGCGTAGCTTCCTTCATCCGATCTACCGGAAGAACTGTAGACCAACTTGGCAGCACGTCCATTGTCAATAGAACCATCAGCATTTCGGACAGGTAGAACGGGTAGATCGCCCAATCCACTGTCGATCTCCAGGATGATGTCGTTACTGGACGGTAAATACATTTTCCTCAAGTACATGACGGCCAGATCCACACACAAACACGTCACTGAAGTGAAGAACAGCATTGCCCAGTACAACATCTCAGAGAAGAGAATTTGTGCAAGGCCTTGGAAGTCTCGGAACACGTCGAAAGTTGGGAACATTCGGTAAGCTTGTGAGTAGGCCCCTACGAACAAAATGTAGGCTACAAACCCTCCAAGTAACGAAAGGTAGTGCGCTCTGTTCCATCGATACAAACACTGCATGTGTAGTGAGGCTTTGAGTGTCACTGTGATGATTAACGCTCCGTAGACTGCTGTTCCATCAGGGAATAGACCATTTGCATGACTGTGCATGGAGGAAACTCCCCCCATAGTCTTCAGTACGAAGAAAAACACCATAATGGAATGGAACAGTGCATTGGCGACCCAGAAACTTAACCCTCTGATGCTCAACTCGCTTTTCCTCAACGAACTCCGATACACAAAGGGGAAGCGTAGAACAGCACTATCTCGTATATCCTCATCTGTGATCCCGAGCACGAAGATAGGTAGAACGGTATACAGCACGTTCCAACCTACCATCAAGTACGACTCGTACAGTGTCTGACCTGAGTAACCATTGTAGAATGAGTACAGGAACAACGTCATAATGAGTGCCATGTTCTTGTAGAACGAGAACAGAATGACCCGAGCCACACGACGGTGATTCCAGCGTCCATGAACCAGTAGAAGACGAGAAAGATGACGGAAAGTCACAATAGCGAAATCTGCAGCTCGAACCGCTTGCATTCCTTCATGTCCGTAGATCCCAATACCCACATGAGCCTCTTGAATCATACTCACATCGTTCCCTCCATCTCCTACTGCTAATGTTAATGGAGTACCTGGTGCTGCCTTCATTAAACTCACCACTTGAGCCTTTTGCATGGGACTCAGCCGACACGCCACTACCGTTCTACATTGAGAAGCAAGTTCAAGAAACAGTTCATGCGCCAATTGGACACTACCATTGGCATCTGTAATAGACGAGCGAGTAGAACCAGGTCTGGAACTCGAACGATGACGAGAGTTGGGAACAGCATGAGCTGGTTGGAATGGGAGACTTCTCATAGACTTGGAAGACATCAAACCACTAAGACGACCTATTTGTGCGTCTCTCTCTGTTCGTAAACCATCCAATGTAGTCTGAGTAGCAGGATCTGAGCGACTAGAGTGAGGAGCGACCTGGTTCGCGTTGACGTACGAGATCTGCGCCTTCACTTTACTGGACATTAACGCGTCGGTCAGTAAAGTTTCCAATGCTTCTCCGTTAATAACCAGCGAAATATCCTGTGAAGCCACACCAGGTACCCACACGCCTTCTCTTTTGAGTTTCCGTCGAGCTTTAGCGATATCATCAAGACAATCCTGCTTTGTTTTCCCTTTGATAATAATAATTTTGCTTTTTGGACCGATGAGGCCGCACATGTGAGCTACAGAGATCGCAGTTTCATCCTTATCTCCTGTTAACATCCAAATATTGATCCCACCGAGAGATAATTGGGAAATACATTCTCTCACTCCATCCTGAAGGAGATCTTCTACCCCCGTAGCGCCTAGTAGTTTAGTCGATTTCTCAATCTTCTTGGCCACTTCCACACACAGTTGTTCACGGTTGGATAGGGATTTTTTAGCAGCGTCAAATTCACATTTCCACGTAAGATATTCCGACACGGATAATGTCCGATATCCAAAAAGTAAAGTACGTAAAGCCATCGCAGCGAAATAATGAACATGAAGAGCCAATTTGCTGATATCCTGGTACTTATTGGCATTGGCAAACATGACGGTATCAGCTCCTTTCGAGAAAACAAGGATATCGTGGTCTTCTGATTCGGAATCACTGATCCCATCCAGATCCGTCTCCAACGCGTGTTCCAAGTCTCCTAAACTGTCTCGCACTCGTCCGTGCTTAGTCGGATCTGGTTCCTCCCTCGTAAGTCTCTTCACAACCACAGACATGCATTTCCTCGTACTGTCAAACTCGTTCAGAGCCAATAGCTGATAGGATTCGGGTTTGCCAAACAACCTGATGTGGATCACGTCACCTTCTCGTCGTTCGTACACGCAGTCGAATTCTACCGCAGCGTTAAGTAGTGCTACTTCATCGGGTGAAGAACCAAAGAATTTGCGATCTCCTCTTAGAGAAGGGAAAGCATCAGTAGCTTCAGTTGCTGCGTGGTTACTGGTAAACGAATTGTATCCAGCACTTTGGCGTCTACTCCCCGCTCTACTCCCCTCCGCACTCTCCGTTAGGGTTCTACCCGTTGCACTCGTTGCATCTGTCTGATCTCCATTCACTGGTTCTTCGAGTGCTACAGACGCCGAATGACAAAGCAACAAACAGCGGAAGAACGGTCGAGCCAATTCTACCGCGTACATCTCTTTGGCTGAAAACCGAGACGGATTTTCCACGAATTTCATCATGTGCGAGTACGAGCGCACGTCCTTTTCCGTCACGGACACGTGCTTGGACTTGCGTCTCCCGTCGGTACTACCGTCTCGGCCCCCACTACCTCCTCTGACCGCTGAAGCTGACCCGAACTTGAGCATCATATCATTTCCGGACAAATCGTCACCCCCGGCTTGTGCTGCTCGACGGAGCTGCATAGTAGATCCGTCGAAGATGATCCCACCGATACTGCACACTTTAAACAGCATTTGATTCTTGGTCAGGGTTCCGGTCTTGTCGCTGAATATATACTTGATCTGACCCAGATCTTCGTTCACGTTAGATGTACGTGCAGTCACGCCCCGACCTGTGATTGAACAGTGCATCTTGGGGTCGTTCTCTATCCTTCTGGCTTGATACCATTTCACCACTTCCAGACTGATATACAGCGAGATCGGCACCATGTTATTGTACAGAATCAGATACGTGACCCAAGCTTCGATGAAGTAACCTGAGTGGAAGTTCGTGACAAAGGGATAAGCATTCGCGTACCCAGGTTTCGCGTGGACTTTAACAGCGAAGAGAGACGCCTGGATGGAACTGAAGCAGCAAACACCGAAAAGAACTGAGAAAATAAGGAAAATGCACCGGTTTGCGATCCGATCCAGACGACTGAACTTGGACGGGATCGCTTTCATGTTCTGAACCAGTTTAGTATCATTTCCACCACCAACCACGACGCCAACAATCCATTTCGTGTTGCACAACTTCATTCCACGTAGTAAAACGTTCTCAATAGTGATCGGGATCTCCTCGGCGTCGGATGGTACTCCCTGTTCCTCCAAAGCTCGAGGTTCTAGTGAAGAACTAACAGTTTCTCCATGTGAACTCACGTTGGAAACTCGCATGACTCCGTCGAAACTGTACAGTCTCTTATTGGGAGCTTCACAGCGGATCTCACCGTGAACAATATCCCCAAATTCTTTAGGAGATCGAGGGACGATGTGGTTCCACTTGACACAGTGACGGACTTTGAGATTGGACTCTCCATCAAGACTGGAAGTCTCACACATGGCTTCACCAGTTTCTTGACTGGAAAACAATAGGACAATATCAGCTGGAACCAGTTCCTGATCATGAATTTTGATCACATGACCCACTCGAAGGTTTTTCCAAAAGACAGACTGGAAATCCCCAAGATGAAGCGTACGACTGACGTCTTCTGGGTCTTTTTTCTTAGGTTCCACTAGGCCGTTAAGTGTCTCCACTTTATCGTGATTTACGATCCAATCTTGCTGATGTCGTGCACGGTCTTCCAGTCCTTCCTTGATCATTGTAGCTGTCAAAACGAGCATCAACGGTCCGATAGTGGAATATTCATTCGTAGGGGACAAATCTGTACACAATTGAAGCAGCGAGATGATGAGGAAGTAGAAATTCGCCACACGGCGGAACTGCTCGAACAGGGACTTGGGGAGGAAGTTGAGGGCGCTGTATTTGGACGAACGGACCGTGTTGGTCCAATAGGGCTCGGCATCGTGGTGTTTCTGCATGAAGGCTGCGTACTCCATGGTGCGTTTGACATCGTTGACGAAGAGTAAGCGACTTTTAACGACTTCTTTGCTGTTGTCGCTGTAGCCTTCACTCAATTCTGTAGCTACTCGGTTTTTGCGAAACAACCGACGGAGCAACCCCGTTTTGTTGCTATGACTAGCTGTTGTGGTGGTATCTGCAGTGGACGTAGCGTCCACTTTACTCGAGTCGTTTGCCGCCGGAAAACTGTTAATACCCGACCGGAAGGCTTGCGGATGAAGCGAGAACGCCATATTGCTTGCTTTGGGGCCGGGCGGGAGATCCTGAGCACTGCTCTCATGCATAAACGCAGCAAAAGGCCTGGAAGTCAGCTACACCGCCCGGTTTAATATCCGAGTCAAAATGCACCAAGACAACCAATTTGGATGCTAACAAGGAGAACTCTGGGGTTTCTACTGTGCCAACAAGGCGTACAAGAAAAAAAAACGGTTCTCCCCCCTCCATGACCAAATTTACATGTACCTTCAGTTGAGTATTTTTACCATGGAGAAACGACCTTGAACGTGCAAACCGATAGATGTACATGCCGAGATGAAGAAGATAATATATAATATGCATGGACCAACGAAAGTCTCTGGTCTACTTTCTTCTACCATGGTATGTAGGATAAATCTATAAAATAAAAGAAGTTTCGCTCGATTCAAAGCAAATCGCTGCAGCTGCAGAAGTGCATTCCAACCATTTCCGACGAAAAAAAAACTCAAATGGCTACATGTCCTTGCTGCTCGCTCATGTTTGCATAGAACTTCAGCCAACAATACCTTTCTTGGAGAAGTAGAGCTTACTCTGACTGAAACAACACCTCAATAGTAGACCCTCTAAGCAGACATCTCGCTATTTGTATGTAAATTCACCTAACCCTATATAATCATTTACGTGCGGCCTGAGGTGTTGATTCACTCAAAGGAAGTCGAATCTCTGTACTAGGGATTTGTATGGGGCGGTCGTGGGAAGCAACTTCTTCGTGCCCAAACAACACCCGAGGGTTATTTAGTGTTATTTGACCAATGATCGACCGTCACGCTTCAGAAAAAGTGCAGACACTTTTTCAAAATAAAAATGGAAAATATTTGTTATTGTGACTTTGGCAAATTAGAAAGTGTAGTCATACTAGAAAGTACGCGTCATACCAAAAAGTACGAGTTCATACCATAAAGTACGCGTTCATACCAAAAAGTACGCGTTCATACCAGAATGTATGATACTTTTGACCTCGTACTTCCTGGTATGACCTCGTACTTCTTGGTATGACCTCGTACTTCTTGGTATGAACTCGTACATTCCAGTCTGATCTTAGCGTACTTTTTGGTATGAATGTCTCGTACATTTTGATATGAACTCGTACTTATTTTGGTATGAACTCGTACTTTTTGGTATGAACTCGTACGTTTTGGTATGAACGCGATAGTTAAATGAACACCATAGTAGCAATGAAAAACGTCGTAGACATCAGTCTTATGGCCTCTGTCTCACTACAGCCTCAACTACTTCGAGCCGCCTGCTTTGCCTTTCAGGTACGATTCCTTGTACTGCCGAAAGGTAGCACATGGCCCAATGCTCTCCAGTTTCGAGATGGTCTTTTCAACTTGGTCACTTGCTCACCTCGCTCGGCTTCGGCCTTGTCCTTCCGAGCTTGGAATTCAGCCAGGTGTCGGTCCCTTGCTCTCATGTAGCGCTCCACCATCTTGCGATAGTCTCGAAAGTTTGCTGTCAGCGTCTCAAAGTCGTATTCAGTCTGGTCCTTTGCTTTACGTGCCAAAGCTACTCGCCGGCGCTCATTGGAATACTCCACATCCGTCATAGCGTCCAGTTCCGCTTGGGGCTTCATGTCGATATCGGCCTTCAGTCCATCTCCAAAAGCGTTGAAGGCCCTGGTAGGCTTGTCCCAGTGCGCCATCACTTCCTCAATGCGGGCTCCAAACCTGTTCTTCTGTCCGCGCAGCTTGTCCGGATGGAGAACGAAGATTGCTGCCCGGTAAAGCTCTTTCGGTGTGGTCATGATAGGACCGTGGTTGTACTTTGCCTTGCAACGTGCCTTCAGCTCTTCAAGAAAGTGGGCGAAAAGCTCTGGGTCCAAGCTGACACCATAGAGCAAATTTCGCTTCGATAGAGCTGTCCAAGCCGTACACTCCAGTTCTTCCACCTCAACTTGCTGAGCTTCGAGTTCAGAGAGCTGCTTCTGAGCCACTAAACGTTACATGGGTTAAAAAATATAATATATTTTTCAAATATTTACAATATATACCTTCAAGGCGTCCGAATTGGTCGAATATGCGCTTTTCCTGCCGCTTTTGGAGGACCTTCACCTTATTGCGGGCGTATGAGTCCCGGTTTATCGCCTTTCGCGACTTTGCCGGCTTCTTCTTGCCACACACCTTGCGGTGCTTGGCCATGTTCGACTTCGACACGAGCTTGGAGCATGTGGGGCACTCGCCCTTCGGCGGTATGGCGTCACTGCTCTCCATTGTCCGACTAAATTCTACGACTTACATGATCGGAGCGTCTGGTCACTGTTCCTCGTTGATTATTGGTCAATACTGATTTTTGTTGTGGTCGCATATGATTGGCTAATAAAAATGTTATTTGGGTGTTATTTGGTGTTGTTTCAGGGAAAGAAGTTCGTTTACTTTGTGCAGATCTCGTACGTGTTGATCCAACAACTGGTGGATACATTACGTAAACCACATCACATGTCCATAATGGATAATCAAAGTCACAGTTCCCAAACGTCAAGTACCAGAAGAGCTCCATTAATGGAGTCGTCTTCTCCTCGCAATAACTCGCCTGCACTACTGGTTCTGACGCAATGCGAACTGTTGCATCAGATCACTGGCTTCATGACTGGCGTCCCGTTCGCAGTGGGTCTTTTCGCCAGTCGAGAAGCTAAACGAACAGCCAAAGAACGTCGAAATCATGTGACGCCAATAACTGCGCTTTATCCGCAGCCTCGTGGTTATTTACCGCAAGTAGCTGTCATTCGCGACGATTTAAAGATGCTGCAACTATTATATCGTACTTTTCAGGAGAAGGAGCACCAGAAGAACCCTCGACTTGAGTTTTACGAAGTGATTCGCTGTGCTGTAATGTTTAACCGGTTGGACGCTTTGCAGTGGATCGGAGAGCACTGCAACTTAACCAATTACCAGTTTGAAGGTAATTTGTTGAACTACGCTATCCACTACAGCGGAGACCTAGCGGTGATGGACTGGTTGCATCAAAATGTACCACGACAATTCGTGCAGATTCGTCCTTGGCAATTGTGTTTTGCAGCGTCAAGAGGGAACTTGAAGGCGATTCGGTGGTTGGATGAACACAAGTACGACGGGTTTTCGGCCGGAGTTATGGATGCAGCAGCAATTGCAGGGAATCTGGATGTTGTGAAGTATCTACACGAACATCGCAGTGAAGGTTGCACCTACGAGGCCATGGATATGGCTGCTGCGAACGGACATTTGGAAGTGGTGACGTTCTTGCATGACAACCGCACAGAAGGTTGCACGACGGTAGCTATGGGCTGTGCGGCCGGGTTTGGGCATGATAAAGTGGTGGAGTTTCTGGGAAAGCATCGAATGGAAGGTCCACACCCAAGAGCTCTGGAAGATGCAGCGAAGAACGGTCATCTCGAGTGCGTGGTCCTGTTGTGCCGGTATTCTACGAGAGGATGTTTGTTCCAGGCACGCAAAGGAGCAGCCAAGATGAAGCACCAGAGCATCGTCGAGTATCTGTCGAGCATAATGGAGGACAATGTATGGAGTTGCAACCCACGACGACACGAAGGTGATGGCCCTAGACGATGCCAAAAGAACCAGTACGCAATGGTACTACAGCGCAAACCTTCACGACTGCCTCGCAGTAATAGCAAGGCCCGGAAGGTCGAAGGAGGACTATTCTCGCGGATATTCGGCAGCGACAAGGACAAGGAACCCACAAGGTTGTGCTCTCGAGACGTAAGTGTGCTACACCGCACATCTGAGTCGCTCTCTACGCACGAGCTCATGGCGTAAGGCCAGTAATTGCACAGGTAAGTTATGCCCTTGTAAATATCTGTTCGTCATTTTTTAATCTCAATGTAGCCATTTCAGCATTCGACTAGCGAAATCATTTTTAAAGATGTATTTTAATTTGGCTGATAATTATTGGCCAGGAGCTACGATGGACTTCCAGGCGCTCTTCCCGCCTCTGATGCCTGTAGATGACGCTATTAAGGGCGAATTGAGCTCCGTAGACATCAACGTAGATGATATCTTGCTGCCACCGCTGGAGAAGGCGGTGGACGACGGTATTTACCGCGCATTACGACGCTGGAATGAAGGAGATTCAGCTCTAACGGACAAAGCACTGCCTTATACTGAACGAATCAAGAAATATCAACGTATTGCTACTCTGGCATTGCAGCCTGACGGTGCATTAGATATTTTAGAAGATGAGGATGATGACGAGACCACAGAGTCCGAGGAAGAGCAGCCGGAAGAGACCAGTAGAGCCGCAATAGTGGCGAAGGAGAAAGCAGCTACTGCAGCTGTTCGACAGAAACGGAAGGAGCGGAAGAAGTTGCAGAGAGAGATCGAAGCGGAAAGAGTGAGGTTTGAAGCTGTTTTTGAAGAGTTGGATGACATCGACGAGCTCCGAGCTCAACGAGTGCCCAGCGAACGGCTACAGAACTTTGTTGATACTTTTAAGATCAAGAAGCGACGACTGGTGCAGAAGAGATCAATGGCCAACACTGTGACATCAATGAGCTTTGAGTTTGCGCGGCCAGTGCCGGATGCGGATGATACAAAGGCTGAGAAGGTGAAGGAGGATGGTAAACCTGTACAGGACAACGATGCCATTTTGTGGTTCGACGTGTTGCACCCAAGTAAGGACCCGGCAAGGACGCAATCATTTCTGGTGCGTCGTTCGCAAAGGATTTCTGAGCTGGTGGATTTGTTTGCCTGTGCGAACGACGAGAGACTGGGTGAGCACGCGAAATCTTCGAAACTTGTTTACTTTGGACAGAAGTTTTTCGTCGATCGCCGAGTTCCTGGAAGTCTGGACTACTCGGAGCAGATTCGACGCTGGATTCGAGCAAAGCCCGAGCGCCAGGCGAAATTTGGAGCGGTCATTGATGGTGATCGGCCTCGCAGTCTTCACTCGGCGACTTTTGCTGATCTGGAGCTCCACGTTGACGTGCCAGGTGTGTACATTCACCAGGGGGAGTGTGAGCATCTCCTCCGGCTTCGAGATGCTCGACTACCGCATGAACTTGACGCACCAAAGAGCTCTGGTATATTCCCGTTGCGTCTGCCTAATCCTCTGAAGCACCCGTTGCGGAACTGTCTGATCTGTCAGCACTACAGCGCAAAGTACGTGTGCTATGGGGATCGTCTGGCAGTGGTGGATCCGATGTTCTTCTGTAACCGTTGCTACCGTGCCGCTCATTACGATTCTAACGGGAAGTTGCTGTACGACGATTTCTTGAGCTTCTCGTTCGTCCAGGATTGATCAAGATCCAAACTAAGACTCACCAAATTATACCGTTCTACTTACTCCGGACGCTATACTACATGTATCGAAAGCGACGTTCAAGACTTCCGAAAGTCGAAATTTCAGCTTGTATCATCCGGAGCGATTCGCGTTTTGAAACCATCATTTTCATACAAGCAATAATATCCAGACAACAGAGTATTTTTTGTAAGTGAGCATCATTGATGATGAATGCCATTTGTGTACTAAGTAACTTCAGACCAGTTAATCAACTTTAATTTCACAAGTACACTTTAGTCGTGACTGCGATCACAATTTATCACTCACTGTCTTCGTGTCCATTATTATTATTAGAATCATACTTCGAAGCATCGGTTCATGTTGGAGTCAAAGTTCACTTTGGAGCGAGTTTTGCCATGGCCTAGTTATGAATCATATTATATTATATATAATACTTACTACGGTATTAACACCCTTTGACGGATGTGCATCTGTCGTATACCTTCGCTGCTCACTTCTCAATTACCTGTCCTCATCAAGAGTCTACCAGATACGCGATCAACTGCATCGATGCGTGTGTACTTCATCCAGTTCCTTGCTGTCACCACACTGATTGCAGGAATCTCGGCGTCCCCCGTCAATCTGCGGGTATTCCAAAAGGTTCAGTCGAGCGGCGTCTTCCAAGACCGAACGCGTGCCCGTGAACTCCGTTACAAGCTGATGCAGCCGACCCAGAAGATGAAGAGAGACTGAATTTTGATTTCTTCAAGAAGATCACATCGAAAGTGATTTCGAAAGTGAAGGGTGATTAACTAAAATCGTACGCGAAGAGGCAATCACCATTCGTCTTCTCGCTAAAGAAGTTCTCCAACCCTGAAGCTCTCTACGCGACACTGAAGCTGGACATTCCCAAAAACCGATACAACAAATATGGAGTGAAGACTCGGCGCGCAATTCGAGGATCTACGCTGATAAGTTCCCTACCTCGACATGAAATTAGCAGGCGTCTGGAAATTTGGCTGCGGATTATCAGAACTGACAGATAAATCACATCGCTTTCGTCTTCCTTTGGCAGCGTCTTTGTTGTCCAGAATGCGAGTGTCGGTGCGCCCACTCATTCGGTACAATCTGAGTTCGTAAGAACACGGCAATATCCGTATGCCCCAATGTTTTGGCTTGCTTACGCCTCCACTAGACATCCTATATTCGAATACCGACAGAGCTCTTTCAGTACCTGCACCACTCCAGGCTCGCCTATTTAATTTGGAGACGCAGAAGTCCAAGAACCTGAACCTGTCTAACCTGT